>JAUMHF010000002.1:4484655-4588755 GCA_032359275.1 Microctenopoma steveboyesi | reverse complement strand
AAGAACACAATGGTCTTCCAAGCAGGTCTGTCATTTTAGTTTAAAATATTTATTATTGTGAGTCCTTTGAGTATAACGTTATATCCAAACCTGTCAGTGCTTGCCTCTAAAGTAGACCTGTGCTGCCAGCTATTTCGGAAACTTATTTACTAGTCTGCAAAGCAGAAGGTTCATCTGTCATTTACCTGCCTTCTTCATCGAAATATGAGCCTTGGTATTTAAGTATACAAATCGTAAATTAAAAATATTTGTCTTCATAGGCAACCTTGACGGTTTTCTCTCTCTTTTTGAGTTACCTTTTTCTTTTTCTATATATTAAATGTCAAAATGCACTCCTGTTTCACCCTGAAGATGTTCAGGGTTATTTTGGTCCTTGGTTTCTAGACAGACTCATGGGAACCTTGTTGTGCTTGTTGAACAGGAGTGTGGGAATTTCGTGGCTTACTTGTTGTTCCTACATTATTTAAAGCATTTCTCTCCTGTTATTGAAAGGTTCTGACCAAATATGGTGACCTAATTTTTCTTGCTCAAAGGCTTTTGAAAGAAAATTTTCTTGCACTCATTCAAACAAACAGGTCCAAAAAACACTAAAGATTTGCATTATGTCACCAGTGCTTAAACAAGGGCCTGATTGTTGGGGTCTCATCACCCATGATTCCGTGTACTATGGTGTGACATCTCCTACAGCAGAAGAACACTGTGCTTTAGAGTATTTTGAAATCACACAGTCTGAGTGTAGGGATTCAAGCCTTGCATGTAGTCTGAATAGTAATCTTGGTGGAAGCTGCAGGTCTTCAGTTGCCAATCGGGTGACCTTAAGTGCTTATTTGAAGTCTTTTTAAGCAAGGGTGTTTGCATAGTCTATGGGAAACAAAAGCTAGATTACAGTTAAAACATGGAATCATAAGGTCTTGTCACAATATTTTCAGTGATCCCAAAGTGTTTGGAATTATTTAAATAGCTTTAAAATGATTTAAAAATAGATTTGAGAGTATGTTCTAGAATATTGTCCACTTTATTTTTTTTTAGACAGGGCATCATATATTGTTAAACATTACTGATAATGTCGTTGATGAGTTAGCCAAAAGGCTTTTATCTACTAGATAGATGTAACATACAGAAATAATCCCAATACTCATTACCCGTAGAATGTAGTAGTGCTAGACTTGACTCCAATGTATGTACTTTGTCTGTGATGCAACTTTATATGGTCTCTCTGTGCTATGTGCTCTACCAGTAGAGGGCATCATATTATAAAGAAACCCTTTTTGATTTGGTGAAGTGCAGCATCAGTGCATTGATAGGGTCTGTGTCGCGCAAATAATTTCCCAATCAAGACATTTTACAAAAATTTGCACAGTGTAAAAATTAAAAACTCAAAAAATATATATTTAGAAGATTTTCAGTCAGTATTTAAATTAACAGATGGAATTTATTATGAACATGACAAAGAGCTGCGTTTTCTGGTCTTAATCAATAAATCTTAAATTTTTTAGCAGTTTCAATACAAGACTAAGATTTTCTTTGTATTGTATTTTGAAAGTGATGGTGAGAAATCAGTCTTTTTCAAACTCTTTAATTTGTGGTATAAATACAGCTTGCAGTTATTCATAGGAGATTGGTCTGACTTTTGTAGGTTTTTTGCTTGGACTTTTAACCTTAACGTTTATTTTAGTTCATATTGTTTGCGACGCAAGTCCATTCTCTCTCTTTTTTTTCTTTCTTCACAATGGGGTAACCTCTGTTTACTTAGGCAGGAGTGTTGATATTCTCTGGGATATTATGTAGCTGTCTGCTCAACAGCTCTGGCAACTTCTGTTTGATAAATCAGGAAAAACTGAGGTTCACTACACTCTCTTCACTGTCAGTAAAAGATGGGCCCTTATTTTGACAGACCTACAAATAGAAAGCTATTATTTTGCTCAGACAGATGTCTATATCCCACAGTAACACTACATGTGGGTGTTATTCTGGGATGTTAAGGTGTTCTCATATAGTAATATGCATAGAGCTTCTGAATTTAACTGAATATGCTACAGATTTTGTCATTGGTGGAGGAATACTGTATTTGGAAAGTGTTTTCTTTGTGATTAACTAAAAACTGACCATTTTGGTTTTGAGAGATGTTATGGTGTCCGAAGCTCTCCCTGTCAAACATCCACGTGCGTCTCACAGCCAAAGGTTTACTCCATTCAGCAACATTCAGCTGCTGTCAGGATGCAGAAAGAACACAATGGTCTTCCAAGCAGGTCTGTCATTTTAGTTTAAAATATTTATTATTGTGAGTCCTTTGAGTATAACAAACTCTTAATGGTAAGAGTTTGGTACTCATAATGGTATAATAACTCATAGCTCAAGAAGGTGGCAACATAATAAATGTATTCATCATAGTGGGCTAATCTGGCTTTTGAGTAGGTTGATGATTTACTAGCAACTATATGTCCATTGCTTTAATATACTTGAAAAGATCACTTGTCATGTAAAACAGCACATACAGCTAAGGGAGTATTTCACCAGCCCACCAGTGGTATAGTATATTCCACCCCTCAGTGCTGGTATTTGTAATATTTATCATACTTTCCTCACTGTGGTGTTGCATAACTCTCACCAGTCTCCCCACAGACAAACTGTTCTGTCAAGCAAAGAACATTTCCCCTAGTGTCTATTATCAAATAAACAAAAAAAATTCTGCATTGTAAAAGTTCGTGGTAGTGACTTTGTCAGTAAACTACATTTCGTTCATTAGTAGGATTAATATTATATAGTGTATTTCTAAAGCTGGTGTGTATAAAGCTACTGTTTGTATGACCTTGCTCAAATAAGCTTTTGTTTGTTTGTTTGTTGACCAAAGTCTGCAGAGCACTAGATTAAATTAGCATATGGAAAACAGATTCATGTCAGAACATCTGCAGCAGTTATGGAGGGGGGCAGAATGATGATGAACGTTGTCACAACACTCAACCCATGTCTTTTTACAGTCGACAAAAACAAATCCAAAGCCACCACCTGCCAGCAACTTCCTCGGCAACAAGTATCCCAACTGAACCAAAGTAATGGACCTCCAGATGTGGTACCAGCAAGTGCTGCTGAGGTTGAGAGAAAAAACCACAGAATTCAGAAACTCAGAGGACTCCTGGAAGCCAGTAACCACAGATTTGAGGCAATCGCTGTTGTTTTGCAGCAAACTTTGGCCAAGGTAAGAACATTTTTATTTTTTCAATTTAATTAACTTTATTTATATACCGCAATTCTACAACATAAGTAACCTTAAGGCACTTTACAGTGAAAGGTTGAACCCTCTGGGCTCATTAATTTTTTGTTGCACCTGCAACACTCAAAATGTAAGCCATTAGAAAATATGAAATTATATTTTATTGTACCTTTTATTGGGCCCTTTTTGTTCGTCTATATCAGACCAAACGTTTAACATATAAAAATATTTATGTACAATTATTAACCCTTTTAATGGCAGGGTCATGGTATAACGCTGCTCTTTTTTTGGAGAGCAAAAGTGGCAAAAGAACTAATATTTACTATATAATACATGCAAAGATTTTATTTTATTAGAGCCTGGATATGTCAATGATTACCAGAAACACTTCACACATTATTTTTTGTGCAGTATCAAATACATATAAAAAAATCACATTTGGGCTGTTCGAGCGCATAATACACTCTTTTCAAGTGTAAGCTATTATAGAATATGAAACGTTATTATATTGTACTTTCATTGGGCTTATTTTGTCAGTCTATATCAGCGTTTGATATAAAAAAAAAAAATTACAATTATTTACCATTTCAATGCCAGGATATAGTATAGCGCCCCCTGGTTTTACAGGGGAAACATTTAAATAGGTGTTCTCAACATCTGATCTGTAATGACTGTTCTCCACTTACTAGATGCTCTGAACTCTGGAGTTCTAAAATGTTGTCAGATCTGACTGTGCCATCTGTCAGTGTGCATAATACTTTGCATTTGAAACCAGCTGCGCCATGAAACTCCAAAACAACAATCGAGAAGTGTGTGTTGCTTGATCGGTGAAAGAGGACGTAGCATGATGTGATAAAACCCAATATAATTCGAAATGATTTTAAGCAATGCATGATTTAGTGTCTCTAACTTTGTGTAGGGAGTGTGTTGAACATTTATTCAGACTAATCACATAGCATGCTGTAGAATACCTTTACGGAGAAAAACAGCAAAAGCACACTGTCCGACTTCATCATCACTTCCTGCCAATCCAATTTTACATAAAGGTAAATGCAAAAAGGCAGGCACAGAAACATGCCTTTTGGAGGTTATGTTTACTGCAGGATCTCATCTAGAAATACCAGGGCCAAATAAAAATACACATTTGTTCAAAGATTCACGCCAAATGCATGAATGCAAAGAAATATATTCAAGAAATAACGACAAAGAAAGCGTAAAATATGCACGAATGATCCCAGAGGGTTAAGACCTTACACATTATACAAAGAAATATATATATAATAATGCAGAAAACCCAACAGTCCAACTTGAGCAAGCATGAAGGTAACAGTGGAGAGGAAAAAATTCCCTTTAACGGAAGAAACCTCCAGCAGAACCAGGCTCAGGGTGGGTGGTCATCCAGCAGACTAAATCTATAGCAGCATAACTAAGAGACTGTTCAGAGTCACCTGATCCATCTCTAACTATAAGCTTTAAAAGAAAAGGTTTAAGTCTAGTCTTAAAGGTAGAGAGGGTGTCTGCCTCCAGAATCTGGATTGTGAGCTGGTTCCACAGGAGAGGAGCTTGATAGCTAAAGGCATTTGAAAACTGTAGGAACCACAAGTAGACCAGCATTTTGAGAGCGAAGTGCTCTGCTGGGATGATAATAATAATGATAAGGTTCTATCAGGTCTTTAAAATATGTTGGGGCCTGGTCATTTAGGGCTTTATAAGTGAGGAGCAGGATTTTAAACTATTCTAGATTTTACTCTGGTAAGGTGTGTTTATGCAACATGGACTAAATCATTGTTTGACAAATTATTGAAAAAGGACATGTTCTACACTAACAGTCAAAAGTTTGGACACATGCAGAAAAACACAAATTTTAAATAGAAGCGGAAAATCAAATTCTAAACTGAAATACAGTGTAGACATTAATATAAAAAATGACAATTGTATATAGAAACTGTCTTTAAAGGGATATATATATATATATTTCATACAGAGTCCTATAACGAACAGGATAACTGATGATTATAAAACCATTTTGCAATAATTATAACAGCTGAAGACACCAGCTTGGACTATAACTACAAATGTTGCGACTTTAAATGTTGTCCGTTGACACAGAATAACATTTCTATCTACAACAAGAAAGCGATGTTGACATGGACGGAAATGTCTGGATTTACTAGTTGTCCAACACAAAACAGCCATGTTAATGTCAGCTAAAGTAATTCTACATCATAGAAATTCTCCATTATAAGCCTATTAGTTACCTCTTAACTTTAGCAGTTTATTATTATCATTATTATTATTTATAAAAGATGTTTTATAAAGACTGTGTCCTATATGTAGATGTATTTTTCATAGTTTAGTCATTTAATCAGGTAGCCACGCTGACTCCTGGAGTTCTTCTATCATTTTGTTTAATTTGAAGGTTTTTTTGTATGTTTTAATAGCTGTGCTATGTGATTGACTTTCAGGAACTGCATACCCCAAGGCATTATGCTTCCCATAGTGCAGTACAAACAGGCTGCCCTCTACTGTTTCAAATCATCTCAGTACCTTGGTTAAGTCTCATTAAATATTTTCACACTATGTGTTGTCTGCACAAACATTAAGGATTAAGGGAAACAAGTGGAGTGTTCAAAATAAAAGTTTCATTCTGCTTGATCAAAGCACCTCTGCAGATGAGTGGATTCTGGTGTGGATTTGGATACTTGGTGATATTCTTCTGTTTAAAACAACGGCCTGTTGACTCGGTGTGTTCCAAAGGTACTGGTTGCTGTTTTTGTGCACCCGATCTCTACTACTAAAAAATGCTACATGAAATTAAAACTGAGTCCCTCTGCTGTACAGAAAGTGACGCATGTGTTTGGTTCCTTTGACCTAGATTGCAGCAACTCCTGCCTTAATCCTGCATTTGACACCATACAGATCTCTTGTGGTAGAATATAAGATAGCTTCAGTTGTGAATTCATGTCAGTCCAATTTAAGGCTCTGTGAATTTCAGTGAGTAATTGTTTTCATTCTTCAAAAGTACTTTTGCTCTGCATTAGATGCTGACTGTGGTAATGTGACAGCTGGTATTTAAGGCACAGTGACCTCCAATAACTATTTGACCCATTTCTTTTTGTGTGGGTTGGACACTTGTGAAACTGACTACAGCAACAAATACTATGGTGGCCAGACTAAGAATGGATGCCTGGATGTTGCCATCATAGTATGAGAATAATATCACAGCTGTTGACTTGGTATGGATATGAGCAGTACTGTGTACTTCTTATCTTTCTGTAAAAGCTTTGGTCATAGTTCTTCATACCTGCAGTCACCCAGAACATGCTCTGAAACAACTTTTAAACGATATATTTACCATCTTGCTTTACTGTACTGGCATTCTACATTATGCACAGCTATGCCAAGAAACTGTAACCTGATCTGAAGCAATTGGTCACAGATCTTAATCTACCATCACGTGTTATTCTACACCTGACATGGTATCATCATGCTATATACACTGGGGACATGTCTGCTCTGTGGACCCACCTAGAGTTGCAGAGGGCTTTTCAATTTTAAAATAAAGGGCTGCATGGTGTAAATTATCATTTTTATTTTTTAGTAAATGTTTTCACTAAAAACAGAAAGTGCTTTAACTGTCCTATCCGTGTGAAAGACGTGCATGATCATACTCAGAACATCAGTGGTAGATGCGTGATCCAGTCATTTCTTGACAGTGCTGCCTTCTAAGGCAGTTGGACGTCAACAAGTGATATATTGTCTTGCCCTCACAGAAGCTGGAACTTTGCTCCCAGCAATAAATCATTTTAAAATGGAAATGTTGTACCCCTGCAGTTTGTAGCTCAGTACAGCAGTTTGTAAGGTACTGTAGTGGTGCACAGGGGGGAGGGGATGATTTCATATAGGTTTGGCTAAGTGGTGGGAGATGGTAGTAATGAAGCCTCTCCATGTATCATCCAGGGAACATATGAAGTCAGACAGCTCTGTACAATTTATGTTTGCTCTGCTCTGTCATCTAGCAGTGCTGTTTTAAAGTGCCCTAGTGAGGAGGCTGGTCTTGTACTCGCTGTAGCCTGCCCCTTTTTTTCTTTTTAGGTGTAATACGGTGATGCACTCTGCAGTCACAGCCAGTGAAGCGGCGTTTTCAGTCCTGTCTCAGATGTAGCCAGAACACTTTGAGAGAGGAGGTGCATGTGTGGCGGTGGTGCATCCACCTGGACCACTGTTTGTCCTGGAGTACTGGGTCTCTATACCAAGGGGGAGACTCCAGCACCTGAGCTTCAGGCTGAGGCTGGATCATGGGCTGTTCTGGCAGTAGAGCATGCCACAGTGCTCCCTGTGCTGCAGAGAGGGTAACTGGCTTCTACATTGTTCTTTTCTGCAGTAAGTAGTAGAGGTAGTAGCTCTGCGGTAGAGGAGGAAAGGTGAACTATTCTTGTTATTGTGAAGTGTTTATTAAGGCCGTGTGAATTATGTGTTTGTCTGATGTTTAATTGAATTATTCAAGCTGTGTGGTAAATAGTGTAATGTGCCAGGGTTGTGTGAATCAGCATAGGGGAAAGGTAGCAGGCAATATGTAAACAGTTTTGGGATGATCAATAGGTCTATTGAGTCTTGAGAAGCACTGCAACTACGGGGCCGTCTTTACTGCAATAGTGAGTCAGAAAAGTATTAAGCTGACAGAAGACTTATGTAAAACTGAATGTCAAAATGTTCCGTTAGTTCTCCTACCCTTATCCCTGCCCTGTTACCTGCTCCTGCTCTGTCTTGAATGTATTTTTATTTGGCATACAAACCCCTTATCTGCATATGGAAGTAATATTCTGGTAAGAAGATGTGATTCATCAATCTGTGATGAAGTGTCACGGTGCTGCCCTGACACCACTTTTCCTTCTAATAAACAATAACCCAATAAGTCAAAATGCTGTAATATTGATTTGACTGTGGCCTCAGCATGTGCATGACTGTTTACATTTTCATCTGCAGAATGAGGAAGCTAAGAGGCGGAGCAGCGAGCTGTCTCAGGAGCTGGTCAACCTTCAAGGAGAGTTGGGTAAGCTCCTGCTGCTAACAGTGTCCACTAAAGTTGCCTACTCCTGTTAAAGGGTTGGTGTTTACTGCATATTTTGGATTGTTCTGTTTACATGGCCATACAGTTTTAGTTGGCTTTCAGCTATTGATATTTGGCTGTTTATTTGGATCATTTTTGGTTGCTGTAACCGGATCTAATTATTGATCCTTGCTGCTTTACCGTTAATGGTTATAGCGTATGTTTCATATGTTGGGCATTGTTCCACATTAGTTGATCACCAGCTGTCATTGGTTAAAGCAGCAGTAGGGCTGTGATTCTTTCCTTCACAGCTTCAGGACTTCCACATGACTGCTGTCAGGTGCCATTGTGTGCTAAGAACTGTCGTGTGTGTGTGTGTGTGTGTGTGTGTGTGTGGTTGTTTATTTCTGTTCTGTTTGTGTAAAATGTGTTTTATTAGTCTGTGGTAAGTAAAAGGATGTAAACATTTAGTTGTATGATACAGCTACATCCCAACAACAGAGAGGGGGCTTCCTGATTCAGCATCATGATAAAATGTCCCCAAACTTCTCCATCGTTTCCCACACAATGGCCTGAAAATGCAGCTAACTTAGATTTCCTGGTACCTCCTTCCACATACTGCATTAGCATGAGATGTTTCTGTGGAGCATATTTTGACTTGAAAGTCTCTGACCAGATCTGTTACACATGGTTGCGGAATGCTGGGCTACATCCGAGCTGCACTGTACATGCCAAAGCCTGATAAATAGTCCCTATTCCTTGGCCTCTGTCTCTGGATCTGCTACCGTTATTCCACTCTGGTTAAGGTGAACCCTATGCAGTGCAGTGGTATTCCTTTTTAATGTAGTTCAGTGTTCAACTGTGCTGAAGGAGAAACTCATTTACACCCACGCAGTAAGGGAGATTTTAAACTTTTACACTACTCTTGTAAAAGAATGGTCTAGCATTATTTATAACAGATAATGGAACCAATAATCACAATCCAAATATCAAACTGTAACATGTTTTACTGGAGAACATGGTAGTTTAACACACAACATATGACCACAAACATTTTATGGAAAATCACTTGCTGAACATGGCAGTAGGCCTTCTTGACATTCTAACTTGTTGGAGAGTTGGGTACACTGCTGGCGGCTGCATATCAGCAGTGTTTGTGCACAGCCACTTCCACTGCAGACAGGTTTTACCCTGCCACCCACTTCAGAGCAGATATAAACACTTGGTGATGGAAATATTGAGACTGTTGCAGAACAAAAATAAAAGCCCATGATTGGGCAAACTTAAAAATGGCAAAATGCCATCCATGGGGAGAAGAGCCTGAATTTACAAATCTGTTAACTATGCTACCATTTCATAATATTGTGAAAGAATTGAAATTTGTTAGTTTCTTCATCAGGCCATAAACTGTCGCGTAGTTTGCATAAGCCTTCAAGTGCAAGCACCTCCCCATTAAAGTCAGTTTTTCCATTCCTTTTTAGATATCATTTAGTGTCACACACACATTCACATTGGTGGCAGTGTCAAAGGCAGATTCCCTATTCAACATAACAGATTTCTTCCATTACATATTTTACTCTGACCTTTTTTTAATTATAGTTTCTGTATCATTTCTGAACATCAAGTGAATGTCCTGTCACCTCAGATCCTCTGCTTTTATTTTCAGTCTGCTCCATCCATTCCTCTGAGTGTCTGGAGAAGGAGAAGGAGGAGTTGTGTCTTGCTCTGGAGGATGCACTGCAAAAACTGCACGACCAGCATCAGAAGGATCTGACTGAGCTGGAACAGAAGCTGCATGCCTTCTACCAAACCGAGTGGGACAAAATCCACCTAAGCTATCAGGAGGAGGCTGACAAGTGCAAAACTCTCATGCAGCAGCAGGTTCACCTTTCATTATTGTGCATCATACAGTAAAATTATTTATACAGGATAATTTACTCTTGCGGTAGATGAGCATTTAATTAATAAATGAATGGAAAGATGTTTTCTATGAAAATGACACCAACATCTTAACATGATAGGTCATGATAATTTTTGCAGATTGGAGAGCTTAAATCCAGTCATGAAGCCATGAAGCTGGAACTCCAGAGCAGCCACACAGAGGAGCTGCATCGTGTTAAACAGCAGTATGAAATCTCACTAGAAGGTGAGTGAATAGCTCTGAGCCGTACCACCTAAACTACTTCCCTACTCTGAACTTGCTGTTGAGTTTGAAGGTTAAAGTTATTATTTCAGTTATCTAATGCATGTACAATACGAGCTATTTTAGCGTGTTTTAATGCCACATTACATGTAAACCTTTCAGAGGTCAAGAAGGCCCACAATGACGAGCTGCAGTCTTTGGAAAACACTTTGAGGCACACTGAAGCCTCTATGTCTGTAAGCACATTTTCCTCCATCATGAAATGACATAAAAAGAACTTGTGATTTAACCATCTAATGTGCACAAGCTTTACTCGGTGACTTTATTGTCCACAGGGACAGATTCAAGAGCTGACAGTGGAGAACAATGCCCTAAATGAGAAGCTAACCGCTGAAGAGAACATAAGGAAAGAACTGGATGAAAAGAGCCAGGTACTCTTATCAGTGTGTTTTAACACTAGATTTACCGGGATTTTAATGTTCTGGGGACAGGCCCAAGGTGTTGTTCACCCTTGCTGAGATTTTCAAAGGTCTTCAGCTTGATTCTCCTCAATCTATTGTTGTGCAAACCACCCGTTACCTGCAACGCCTGGGACATTTGCATTTGTTTACTCAGAGTAGCTCAGATCCAAACCTCTGTGTGTGACATGGAAACCTTCAGAAATGCCTGCCGTATCTATACAAAATGTCCCCCACACTCACTGACCTGCAAATATTAAAGACACACATTCACAATATATGGAAACACAAGACTTTTATAAAAAATTGTGTGAAAACAGAACGTAAAAGCTTTACTTTTTTACTTGCTTTATATTTTATGAGTGAAAGGTTGTTTGCCCCTGAACATAGAAGACAAGGAAGCCAATGATTACCAGAGAGAAACTATCTACAGCTGCAAAAATCAATACAAGTTTTGTTTAAAGACGTCATTCTAAAACAACCATAGTTTTCTGTTGGGTCACTTAACCATTCACTATTCTTCACCGTGTAAGACTGGGTGATCAGCAGTGGGTTAAACTTCCCGTCTACTCCCCCACCTCCCTGAATATAGATTTTAATTTTCTCAGAGCTGTTGCACAGGGAAGCTGTAGTAGTAATTAAGTAAGTAGTAAGATGCCTCGTATGCTCAGGGTTCTTCCTTGGCACAGTAGAGTAATTAAGGTAACTACCCTGCTTCTCCTCACCAGTTATTACATGATTAATGACGAGCAGCATTAGCAACATCTCAATGTTACATAATGATGCCAATAAAGTTAGAAACACTAAAAGTTATTAAAAACGTGTCATTGTGCGTCACATAAACATTCACAGTCCAGAGTGGTGAGTATTTTATCATAGCCTTTACATTGTCATATTTGTTTTCATCATCAGTCTTTATTTTTTGTCTTTAAGTCTTGTCCATCTTGGCACCATTTCCTTGTCCCTGCAGAAAGATTCTCACACCCTGTATCTAGAGCAGGAGCTGGAGAGTCTCAAAGTTGTGCTGGATATCAAAAACAAGCAGCTCCACCAGCAGGAGAAAAAGCTGATGGAGATAGACAAACTGGTGAGGGTTGGAGCAGATGATAATTATTGCTGCATAACAAGCATGGTGACTTCACAGTCATTCTGTTGTTTTTGTTTTATTCAGACTGACAAAAATGTCAAGTTGGATGAGAACCTTAAGAAGATCCAACAGGAGAACGAGGACTTCAGAGCTCGCATGGAGAGACATGCTGCTTTGTCAAGGTAAACCTTCCCTTTTTGTCCTCCTTTACCCTCCACTGACACAAATTGATGCAATTAAAACCAGATTCAGTCTGAGTTCAGATAGCACTCTTTAATCTATGGCAGATATAATGAATGACAGTGTGCTGTTAATTTGATTTTGAGAATTATGTGGCCCATGTTTTTTTTAGGATGTATATTTTCAGTAGAAACAAATGAAGGTTATTTCTTTGAATCATTATTTTTTTAAGCAGTTTGAGATGAAGTAAATCAGGTAGCAGGTGAGTGCTTCAGCTGAGGTAGTTGTGTTGATGCATTACAGGCAGCTGTCCACGGAGCAGGCCATGCTGCAGGAATCCCTCCAGAAGGAGTCCAAGGTGAACAAGCGATTGTCCATGGAGAATGAGGAACTGCTGTGGAAGCTCCATAATGGAGACCTCGGTAGCCCCCGCAAGGTGTCACCCACATCCACCTCACCATTTCACTCTCCCTCCCACTCCTTCAGCTTCCAGTGAAGCTGGAACGTTATCCCTCTGCAACATGGAGCCATGTTTGTTTCCTGTTCGCTTAGCAACACAACAGCCTGAGCTTGGCTCTTTTGGGATTGGATGAACTCTTGCACTTTAGTACAGACTATAAAAATGTTGCACAGAAGCACTTCATAAGCAAGGCCACCTTGTTCTTTGCCTTTCATATCTGACACTAGGGGTTGGAAAAAGAAATCTCAGGACTTTTGTGTAATGAAACACTATTTTTGTTACTTGTGGTTGGCTGAGGTTTGTCTGATGTGTGCCGAGGCTCGGCACACATCAGTGCATGCAGCCAAAACCTCAATAGGTGTATACATGTGGCCCTGCAGTGTGTAAGAGAGCATATTTGTATGTTTTGTTATATTTGAATTACTTCTGCTGGATGCCTGCACCATTTTTCACATTCGACAGCAGGAGTGACAGAATTAATTTTGCCATATAGGTATCAATGCTGCACATGGCTCTGCAAAAAGAGACGTGTTCACTCTCCTGCCCACAAGACTGGAGGGTATGTTCAGAAAAAGGTTCTGTTATTTTTATAGGTTGGGATGTTTCAGTAGTTCAGTTGACTTTTTGTTTAAACACACTACAATCTGTCGCCACAGACGTGTTTTGTTTTGTCAACCATTTTTGTTAGTTTCCTTATCTAAGGGACCAATCCTAAACTTTAGACATGTTTGTCAGTGACCCCCTTACTGAACCCTCCACCTGATGTAGCTTTAAAGTCAGGGTCTTTGAAAAAGTTGACCATAAGAAGCTTTGCTTATAAATGTGAGAGATACCCCAACTTGAAACTGTCTCCAAAAGAGTATTTTGCGTGGAATTGATATTGCTGATGTGTTAAACCTGTTTGAAATATGCAATTAATAAAGTCTTGTATTAAACCTGAAGTTGTGCAGCTGAAAAACTACTCAAGGCTCCTTTAAAGTGGTTTCTAACTGGAACAGAGTTTCTCATGGAAGCAGAGCTGAAATGTACCTTCAATCAAGCCTGGTATTTGTTGTTTTGATTCGGATATTCCAAAATATTTCACTAAACCATTACCGTCTAACTGCTGAAGTATATGTCAACATAACAGCCAACTATCCAGCAAAGTAGAAAGAAAACTAAAGTAAGTCCTGGACCTGCAGATCACGTTCCACATACGGAACACATTAGAACATCATCCTGCGCCATGTGTGATTTAAACTACTTCCTCCTCCTCTTTCTACAGAGCCACAGGGAGGTTCTGACAACATTTTAATTTAAATGCAGCACAGTGTCGAGGCTAACCGTGATTAGGCAGTCACGCTTGATTAGGTGTCCAACACACAGAGCCTGGAGTTAGATGTTTGGAATTTTTTCTGTCATAATTACTTGCTGCTTTCCGTCTGGTGTCACTCTTTTCAGTAGGACAGAATACAGATTAAATCCCTACCGGTGTCGAGTGCAAACCAACACTTTGACTGTTTGTTTTTCTCTTAAGAAAATGTTGAGTAGATTCGGGGTCTGTTGACTGTGAAGGAAAAGCTGTGTAGGTCATTATAGTCTCACGAGTCCTGCCCTCCAGTACTGCTCTGCTCTTCTGAAACGCTAGCTGCTACTTTGTTAAGAATTCATTTTGAGCGCAATGTGTATATAGTAAGTCTTTATTGTTATTACAATCTAAAAATACATCCATTTTCTGTATATACACTGACTTCAACTGGTCACACTCTTTTGGTTTGTTACACTTCAACAACACATCGAGCATAAAGATTACACAGCTGTGGTGTTGAGACTATTTGGAGACGATGTTGATTGTCACCATTGTCTCACCATGCTGGTTTTTGGTTTTACAGATGTAGTTTCCAAAGTCGATGGTCTCCATGTCCTCTACTGTGAGGACGCTTGTTGAGACTCGTGTGACGTGGCCCATACCTCTGTTAACCAGCCTTGAGGAAGTTTGGACGTGAACAGGACGGAGATCCTGTACAATAAAACAAAAACATGACCATTACTTACAGCAAGTTGTTGGTGACAGTAGGGTTAAAGAATCATTCATCAAGCTGCTTTATAGACCAATCCACCCCCATTCAGACAGTTTTCAGACCATATTGTCCACTAAATATAGACAGTTTGAGTGAAGAAGACATTTTGTGTCCGGTGGTTACATTTTGCAATTAAAACCCAAACAATTTCGGGTACTTGTTAGAATAATCTATTTGATCTTGAAGGACTGCAGCTGGTACAATTTAGTTTTAATGGCCTAATAAATGTAGAGTTTAAAATGGATTTTGCAACATCTTTTTCTTTCCACCACATTTCTCTTGAAGTAATGACTAATTGAAATGATTTGATACCCTAAATAATTTTTTATACCACAATATAACTAAATTCACTGTATGAATTGGTTTGATTCTAAATGTTTTAGCTGACTGTTATTACCCTCAGACAAAGTCCCTTACTGTCATGTGTGTTACAATGCTTTCCAATGATTGCTTTCTTTAATTCTTCAGTGTATAGTGTGTCGTTTCTTGCCCTACATCAGGTTTGCCTTTTGATGCGACTCTCTTACCTGTCCAGGATAAAACCAGGTAAAGCTGACGTCCACCTCTGGCTCCCCCAGCACTGTGCAGGTTACGTTGATGTTGTCGCCTCCTCTTACGGAGTCTGGAAACGCTTCCAGACTCACAAACGGCGGCCCAGCAGGCACTGTGACAGGGAAAATGGTTTACCATATTTCTATGTTTTACATATTGAAGTCGTATTGTCGTGAAAGTTGTCATGTATAAATATCCAGATCTATGCTAAGTGGTATTTAAACAGCTACAGCAAACCGCCGCCATCGGTCCAGCCTCTTACTCTTCTGCCAGTCAAAAATGCCACAGCAGCCTAATTTTATGTAAAGCACAAGCAGTTTCTATGTCATTAATCCACCTCTCATCACGTTTGCTAAATCCACCCAGTGTTTCATCTGGCAAGCATTCACAAGAAGCAAGCATTCACAAGCGGTGAGGAATGAGGAGGCTTTTGGCAACTCAGAAATAAAACATTTTTTTCCTGGAAGCAGTTGAAGCAAAGCAACCAGCTCTTAATTCATGACTTGACTCGGTTCTTGGCCCTTTTAATCGCTGCCAATCATCAAGCCAGATGGTGATGTGTGAGACACAGAGGCACAGGTAAAAGGCTGGAACAGAACCTTCATCAGTTTTTCACTGAGCTCATATTAAAGTGTGAGGTGTTTACTGCGTCCTACCCTCCACATAGAGCAGCTGGTACTTAGTAGAAATCTGAGGGCTGCTCTTGACCACAGCCTTGCAATAGAAGACCCCCTGATCCTCTGGGCTGGGGCTCTGCAGGACAAACCCCTTGGTGGAGTCATAGGTCACCAGGGTGTCATTGGCTATGAGCTCCTCTGGAGGAACTTCTCTGTGCAGGGACACCTTGGCCTGTGGGTCAGTCACACGGCAGGGCACAACAGCCTCTCTGTCCGGGTGCAGGTACACGATCTCAAAGTGAATGGCAGAAGGGACGAAGAGGCTGTCTTTGTCTGGGGACATGAAAAACAAGTGAAACGAGGACTGAACTGACTGCAATAAAGGATGGCATACTGCTTCACTTTTGAAAAAAACTGCTGATATTCATGACATTTATTACCTCTGGAAACTTTCTTGCATTTTATTAGAAAAAAACTATTATTTGCAGATATTTAAATTCTCATCAGAAATGAAAATGAAATTTTGATGTCTGAAAGTCTACACTAAACCTAGTTTGGAACTGAAATGGGTTGTTCACATTTCCAGTTTAGTACCAAAACATTTAAAGGTTTCACAGTATAAAGAGCTTTGCGGTACTTGAAACATGTGAAACACTGGCTATAACTGAGAAATGAACCCTCCTTATGCTAAATCACTGCCATTCACAGCACAGCTTTTCAATAATGGTTTTCTGTCCTTTAATTTCCTTATTAGAGGTTGAATGCATAGCCACTGATTCCAAGTCTTCTGGTCTGTTAGTAAATATTGAATAGGAGCTTCTGGATGTGTTTCTCAGAATGTGACATCTGTCTCTATTGGTCTCTTTGGTACAGCAATGGGTAATGACACCAAAACAATGAATTACATTTTTAAATAGAAGTGTTCTCTTTCACATTAACAATAAATCAAAAACTAGATCTACTTTGGCAGGAGACAAACACCAGCTATGACACGCGCTATGTATCCTAGTTAGTCACCTATGAAGTAGATGTATGAGACATAGGAGCGATCATGGTCCTTCTCACACTCTGTCCCATCACACACTATCACCCAGCAGCTATAGGGCCCTGTGTCCGCAGCAGATGGTGAGGTCAGGATGAGCTGACTGTACTTGTCACTCTGTTTGATGCTGGAGGAAGGAAACAAAAGTTTAAGAGATTAGCAACTTATAATGCAACAGCTGATGCGTCCTGGCAGCACCTGAGGCGGGAGTCGTTGAAGGTGTCCAAGTAGGTAGGATAGGACCATCCGATGCTGTTGCCTTTGCAGCGAAGCTCCATGTTCTTCCCAGGAGTCAGAGTTATGCTCTGGCCCAGGCGAAGGAAGCGACCCTTGTCTAAAACCTGGGTCAGCAAGGACTGGCCTCTCCCTACACCATCCTTTGGTTTTAGGGGTCGCTTCACCCGTTTCCCCCCTGGTCTGATGCGGTTCTCTCCTATATCCTTTCTACGCTTCAACTGCTGACAGTCACCTGGATACACGGAGGCAAAGGAGAGAGGAGGGAAGGAAAAATATCACAAAAAGATACGTCGTCTGCAGCAGCAGCAGGAACGGTCACAGAGTTAGTTAGTAGTATAAACATTCATTCAGGATGTGTTGTTTTATTCCTCAGTGCAGCGTTAAGGAGAGCTCTGAGGAATGGATCGCAGCAAAGGTCAGTTAATTAGAAACGGCTGCCGCATGCCTCAGATCCAGCTGGTTTCACTTGGTTCGCAGGAACACTGTAAGCACACATACGACTTCAGCAAACCTTTACAATTTACAGCAAGCATTTACACCCATCGCTGGAGACGATCTCAGACATTTTCTACTGCTTCCACTGCCATGATTAGATAAACAGTAATCTTGCTCCACTTATATAAACATAGATGTACTCACCATTTTGGAGCTCCACCCAGATCAATGCCAGGCAAAGCACAACCCAGAGCTTCATGGTCAGAGAGCGAATGGTCTACAGGGCCACTGAGATCAGGCTGGTGTGGTGACGGGCTCGCTGTGCAACAAGGTCAGAGTCTGAGCTTTGCTGGAACTCTGCAGGCTCCAGCCGCTTTGTTCAGATTTCCAGCTCCATCCTCCACACAGACTGAGAGGAAGAGGGAAAATAACCTAAAAAGTCCTTCTGTCTGAGTCCTCTCCACAGATATGAAGAAACATATACTGTGAGGCCCTCTGCTGGACATGAATGTGAATAACACTGCTTTAAAAGGATTGGCATTTTTCTGTGCATTCATAGTAATTTGTTTGTAGATACGTGTACATCTCCATTAAATGATCCATCACCAGAAAAACACAGTGCTGCTCGGCACAGGTTCCTACTATCACGTGTTGCTAACCTGTCAGGTATTTACTGCTAATATAACGCAGGTCCAACAGCGCCATGTGTCATTGTTATACACATACAATACAGTGAGGAAGTTCAAACTCACCGTTTAATTAAATTGATATCCACAACATTTTATTTTATTCTTTTGGTCGAGCCTTAAAATACATTTTGTGTTGTGAAAAGCTAAATCCATAACCAATGTATTAGAGTCATGCATCTTGGTCACATGGTGGCGCTGTCCACAAAAATATATTCATCTGTTCTTGCATTTACTGTGTTTTTATTCAACCAGGTTTTATTATAACATTTTATGTATACTAGACAAACAATTCAGAAAACACAAACTTCTTATGGTGTTTATACTACTTTGGTTAGAAAATATAGTTTTACATAACTAGTGAAATTGATATTGGACAGCTGCACATAGTTGACAAGGACACCCCAACATGTGGCCAACAGGAAATGGCAACCAACTGACCTACAGCTGACCACACTGCTTCCGTGTACCCGTTCCTGTAATGTGACTGACAGATGTCTCCTAACGCAGAATTTCAGTGTTGTAATATACACACCTCGCTCCTGTTTGTGAAATTGTTTCACATTTATTTAAAGGACTGTGCTGCGTACATAGTTCAACCGGAGACACTTTACGGCCTCAGAAACTGGAAACGTGCAGGATTAATGAAGATACCATCATCATACCATGACATCACAGGAAACGCCTTCCTACTATAAAATTAATGACTGAGCCTTATAATTTGTGATTAAAGAAAACAAACATTGGCAGCACCCAGGCCTACAGGAGGAACTGTTCATTCTGAATTTATACACGAATTCATGCAGTTCAGCGCAAAGTGTCTCTTCTAACCGGTTATTACATAACACCAGCTCGTCCCCAGTCTTTGATGTAGAACACAGGGAAACCTGAATCAACGCGTGGAAAGACAAAACTGTTTCTTATTTCATACTTCAACGTGTTATGAATCTGGTTAAGAGACAGTAATTTAAAGGTTTTACTAACAACATGTCTCAAATTGTCAAACTCTCACACAGTATCAGACGCACAAGGATTAACGACAACACTGTCAGTACAGGTGAAAGGTCACACGGGAAACACGTTCCCACTGTAAACTAGAACTCACTGAGCCTTACACAACAACAACACTCACAACGTCCAAAAGCCTGAAACGACACGAAGAAAAGGAAAGTAGAGCTACTGTATATATGAAATAACAATATTGGTATTCAGATCATAGACATAACACATTCAAATAAAAAAAGCAAACCTGTGCTGAATAATACCACCACAGCGACTACACACACACACACACACACACACACACACACCTCAATACCTACAGTAAAGATTGTCGTGATTTGTTACCTAACATCTACAGCATAAGTAGATACAGAAATTTCCCACCAGCATTAAGTCTACTTTCAAGTCACTGACATGTAAATGAATTTAAGCCATGACATGTTAAGTGCCTACAGAATTATGTCGTACATTGGTCTCTAAATGCAGCCGTGTATGTGGGAGATATTTATGCAAAAAGTACAGTTTCACATTATGTATTAATCATGCACATAACATTTTTCTAAATTACAGTGATGGAAAACACATCTTTAACCTAATGTTGGCCATCTTTCAGCATGAAGCATATAGACATGAAGAATGGCTGCTCTTTCCCTTCAAACTAACATAATAACATCTAATAATATTGGTATTGGTCCTTTAATTAAAAGTCACACATAACTTTACATCGAAAACTCACCTGTACAAAACTGCTGAGAAAGGTCACAATGAACAGGAAAGACAACGCGTCATGTACGACAAACTTCAGTCTGTAATGAAGGAGAAAAGCTTCGCTGCGGCCTTGTACAGAAGGCCTCAGTGTTACCTAAAAGACCACTCTCCAGTGTGTTACCTGTCCGTTCAATGCTGCCTCTGTGCTCTCCGTAAAGCACAGTGTGACCTATGGGATGTGATCCCGTCATAGCTGTCATGTGACCGCTGATACAGAATACTGACACTGCCTTTGCAGACTGAATGTGCTGGAGGCTGAAGCATGTATGGTGAAGCTTTATATACAGATGCATTAAGGCAGAGCCGTGTGCTTTTATGCATCTGTTGCCTCAGAGTCTGGAAATGAGCTCGAACACTTTAACACTTGCTGGTCTTTTCCGGGCAGATGAAGCGCTCCTGGTCTTTTCCCTCTGCAGCCGTGCCAACCTGTTTCTCCCTGCTGTTTTTTTTGGTGCTGCTGCTGTGTAGAGGACCATGAAGCTGGCGCTGGCGCTCCGCACTGTGCCAAATGCCATAGCCAAAGTATATGAGGAAACCTGAAAGTGTTGGATGAGATATGAAACACGGAAAAAGGAAAAGTTATTACTGGATATTTTGTAGGGGCCACATCAAAGACTAATAGAGTGAAACAGGCCTATTTTCACAACTAGTTGTTTACAGACACTTACCCACAGCCATCCACACAGAGAACCGTACCCAGGTGTCTCCACTCAGCTGAACCATGAGGTAAATATTAACAAATATGCTCAGAATGGGCAAGAAAGGCAGAAGAGGAACCTGGAAGGGCAAAAATCAGCTTAGTGGGACTTTGTTAGAAGGAAACATGATGATTATTACTGCTACGCACCATGAAGGAAACTTTCTTGTTCATCTGGGGCTGCCTGCACACCATGAAGACACAGCCAGTGAAGAACAGGAGACATGCGGACAGCAATGCCAGAACCCACACTTCCATACCAAGGATGGAGTTGACATGGTAGGTGGTGAGATAGCTGACCACACACACTAGCAGCACTGTGGTGAGAGACAGCACACTTAGTCCTCACCCATGAATCTACACCAGATAGAGCCCAAATAACACTGGTAACCTGGCTTGCCTACCTAGCACACAGATGGACATGTTGACCACACTGGAGGAATGCTCAGAGGGGGAGGCAGGAGGGTGCAGCACAGCCTGCAGGGTGGAGCTCCCACTTTTTAGCATGTTCAGGTGAGACTCTGACTCTGTCAGGTCTGACTCACCCTCCTCAGAGGACAAGTAGTCCCTCTCACTGGTACCGGCACGCTGCCCCAGAGCTCCGTCAGGCTGGTACCTGGAGGACAGAGGCATGAAACGTAAGAGGTCCTACATCATTTGCATTTTATTACACTATTAAAATGACAGTATAATAAAACAGTAACTATTAGAGAAAAACAGATCAGACCCTCCCTGCAGCTGGCATGGACAGGCGCACTCGTCCAGCTGTTCTAGATCATGTACATCATGCAAAGTTCATTTCAACAATTCATTCAGCAAAACCATCCACTTGTCTCTTAGATCCTTCCTGACTGGACTGCTCAGGGATATTCCACCCTTTATCAGTACGTCCACATTAGACCAGCTCCGGTTCTGCTTCTTCCTCCTCGTCCCCCTTTCTCTGTACCTCTCTGCATGAATCCACTGCTCTGAGCTGCATGATATCCAGTGATCAGCAGCTGGTCCTTCCGACCATACTAGTGTTTTATTTGCTGCTTCTTTTTGTTTTTGATTTGCCTGCTGCTCCTTCCTTTCGCCGCTTTCCCCTCACCTCAACCAGCCGAGGCAGAAGTTTTACTTTACAAACCAAGTAGGGCCTATAAATTTAGCATAAAGGAACAGTGTGTCTGTGTTTACTGTGGTTGTGGCAAAGAGTCGCCGTGGTGTGATTTAAAAAGTGGCTACTCCACATACGCACAATGAAAGTATTCACAGCTCTTACATCACCAGTGTGATGCAACAACATGAGGTTTAGAGCACACTTCACACACTGGGTAATCATACCTGTGGGTTTTGGAAAAGCTTTTAGGCAGCAACTGCTTTGCAAAGTTACATAAACCGGTTTTTCCTTCCAGTGATATTTTTACATGTTATTCTCTACAAATGTACCCACCTGAGGATCAGTACACACACAGCAACCAGCGAGTAGGCCAGCAGAGTGCCAATGGACATCATGTCAACCAGAGCCTTCAAGTCAAACAGGAAAGCCATGATGGCTACAGCAAGCAGGAAACATGAGATTAGCACAATCATCTTCCACTTTAAAACAACATTCAGAAGAAATAAGAGCTTCTACAAAACACATGGATACATGTACAGTAGTCATGTAACTAAAAATGGAAAAGTTACACCAACAACACAACAAATAAAAAACAAATGACAGTTCATTTCATGCAGTCATGATCTGGCCAAAGAGAAAAACAGTTTGATGTCTCCCTGAGCTGACAGCCGTAACCATCCACGTACTGCGTGCTGTTTGATGTGAGATACACTGCGGCGCTCGCTCTCTTGAATCTCAGCACCAGACTCCGGATGGAACTGAGCTCAGCAGCACACTTCAAACACAGAGCAGCGGTATGTCCACTGAGCCTAACATTTAGATTTAGTTAGAACAAAAATCTGCGAGGGAGGAATCTCCCTGCCCGCTGCTTTCAGGTGTTCAGTACACTTGCATGAGGTCACATCTGCCAGTCACTTCACCAGGCCATGCACCCCGTAGCCCCAACACCTGAGAACAGTGAGCAGGACATAACTATGCCCTGTACACCTTACTTTACAAAGTCTGCATCAGAAGCCAGATTGTTTGAATCTCTGCTTTCTCTTTACATTAATTGATGTAAACCAGTTTGTGTGCAAGAGAACTGCAACATATCACACAAATGTTGTGTAACATAAATACACCCCCTTAAAAAAAACACCTCTCCAGATCAGCTGGATAAGAAGGCTGCCTAAGGAAACATGTGTCCTAATAACTATGAGCAATTAACTAGCTAATATGAGCTAATATGTTTCAGTAATAATGATGAATATGTCTCGTTAGCATCGAAGTATTACATGATGCTTATAACTTTTAATTCTCCAGTAAAAACTTGTGATTCAAATTCTAAGAGCATTGGACACAGATGATTTTTAAATTAAAAAAAGAACTAGAATTAGTCAAATGTTTTCAACGCATGCTTTTGTAAACCACCATCAGGAAGCTGAACATGCAGTCACAAACACCACCACCTGACAACATGTGCCAAAACAAAAATTAAAAGTCCAAATGTCCACGTTACAACACCCATGAGAAGAGGGTCCTTGTCTCAGGAGCTTACCCGCGGTGGTACCTGCTGCCAAGGTGGCAGCCACAGGCGACTGGCGCTTACTCACTTTGGACATAAATTTGAACAGAATACCATCTCGCGCCATGGCAAAGAGAATGCGTGGCAGAGGGAACATGGAGCCCAACAGGCTAGGGAGAAGAGGGTTCATGGTTAAGTCGAGGGCACTCTGGGAAAAAAAACATGACACCTGCACAACTGTGAAAGAACAACAAAGTCTCCTAAAAAGAGGGAGGGTCAGGGGAGAGTGGTGAGATTTCAGCGCGGCTGCACGCCGGGAATTTAGGGAAGACCAGATTCCAATGATTATCTGCATCTTTGACTGTGTCTTTCACAGCTGATTGGTGGAGAAAGATTAGCAGGAGTGATCTGACCCCGGCTCTCACCTGCTACTACACCGGAGGTCATAGTGGCAATAAGTGGGGTCTTCGTCTTAGGATTGATTCGGGCTAAGACTTTGAAAAGCACCCCATCCTCTGCCATAGCATAGATTACACGAGGCATAGGGAAAATGGAGCCCAGCAGACTGCATGAGACAGCAGAGACATGCAAGACCAACACGTTAGTCAAGAGCCCCAAATACACACACACACACACACACACACACACACACACACACATACAGTCACATCAAAGCTTGAGAGCATGATTCAAGTGTCTTTCTTTCCTGTTGGTAACAGTCCCAATACTTTATTACTTTCATCTTTCATTTACATTAACTTGAATGAATGAAGTTGATAAAAATGTTTGTGGTGCGAAATTTAGATTGGATTATTTTGCAAAGGTCTGGGGGAGGGCATGGCATGCAACAGGCATCCCTGCTTATCCAAAACTTTAGAGATTTGAGCCAAATTCACCATGGGGCAAGTTAGCGGTTGACATCCACCAAGGAGAAAACGGAAGAAGAACTTATGAAAAACACCCCCAGGGAAGAAAGACAGGGTTTAGTCACACCAAAACATTCTTCTGAAACACACAAATTATTTGCAATGCTTTAATTATAAACAGTATATTATAAAGTCATGCATGTGTCTAAAAAAAGAAAGAATTATACACTACACCCACTTAATTCCCCTTCAGCAACAGCAATCAATCCAGTAACAAGACGGAGATATGGTCCCAGTTTGGACCAGACCTCATTCACCATTATCAGCCTTTTGTAATGTGCACACAACAAATCTAGCATTTAAATCAATATAACGTCATGAATCCAACACATTTCATCTACCATGAATATTGCTACTTGGTTCTCAACTTATTTTGCATAAACAAATCCAGCGGGTACCTGGTAGAGAGGGCGCACAGCGAACCCACAGCAACCACATATTTGGCCGGCCCCCACCCCACATATTCAAAGGCCATGGGCAGAGGACTCTTCTCATCCAGCAGGTAGTAAGGCATCATCAGAGTGAGCGCAGCCGAAACGCCAAAGTACGCCAGGAAGCACACAGTCAGTGACACCACAATGCCGATGGGAATGGCCCTCTGGGGGTTCTTCACTTCCTCACCTGTTGCACACGCAGAAATATTATTATGTTTAGAACACGATTAGGTGAAATCACAACCTAACAAAGACTCACCTGTTGTTGCAATGCAGTCAAATCCAACAAAAGCATAAAAGCAGGTGGCGGCTCCAGCTAAGGTCCCACTGAAGCCGTAGGGCATAAAGCCACCAACTCCATAATCACTGCTCACGTTGGCCATCACCGACAAGTTCCTGGAACATGTCAACTCTCGTTTACTAAAACTTGGATTGGAAAGCTGAGATGCTGCAGTAATGTTGTTAGTTAGAGAAAATGCCAGTCCCACAGCTGATCTACTTTCCTGTACCCATGATCGCTAAATCAGCACTAATCACCACCGATTGTTAAAGTACAATCCACTGTTACCTTCTAACTAGGGTGACGTTTATGAGAGATTCTTCAGTTATCTTCCAGTTGAATACGTCTCCTTTGACGAAGCCGGAGATGATGACAAACAGGAGGACGAGCACGTTGACCGAAGTGAAGACTTTATTGACCCAGGCTGACTCTTTCACCCCAAAGGACAGAAGTCCTGAGCAAGCACAAAGACAACAGGCGTCAGTACAGTATTAATGCTGTAGTTTGTTTGAGACCTTTCTTTGTAAAGTGTGTAAAAGCTCTAGGTCAAATAAAAATGTTGAAAATGTGGCCCATGAATTCACAGTTCTGGGTTCAGACCTCTTTGTATGAGAGACACACACTTTTAATTAGGCTTTAATTAACAGGTACTGTGGCTCCTTAAAAACAACCAAACACGAGTGTATTGTATCTGGGTCACATTGACACACCAGCAAATGAAACCACATGTTTTGGGTTTAGCCTGAGGTCATAAAGATGAATTTAAACAAAACATATCTAGTTGAATCCTTGTGCTGTTATGAGTCGACCACAGGAAATGAATGCTCCATCATCCACGATTAAGCCCTTAAGTGCTCACAGTGGAGCTTCACAGTGTCCCGGGGTTGGAGGGAAACTGTAGTTGTACTGTGACTATGTGTGACTGTGGGAAGACATAAATGAAGACAAGTGAGATGATCAGGGAGCTTTTTCAAATTCAAGCGGATCCCAGTGGACTGACAAAACGCTGGCCTCCAGGGTGCATGTGCCCTGCCCCTTAAACCACTCATCAAATACATCCTGCCATCTCTTTGTTGGATAAGTCAGCTGTGGCCTATAAAAGTTGGCTGTTTAAAACAAAATGCACCAGTCCCAGTATTTCTCTGCAGGCTCACTGGCGCATAGCGGTCACTACAGTGGACAGCTATTCAAAAGTCATTTTATCCTAAATTCTATGGTTTCCATGGGGGAACTGCATATCAGCCACTAACGCGCTCTCTACTGCCCCTCTCGATTAAGGTTTGTTCAGTGGTCATTCATTGTAAATGCAAGTCAATTTACTTTGAAACCAAGATGGC
Organism: Microctenopoma steveboyesi; assembly: GCA_032359275.1. NCBI lineage: Eukaryota > Metazoa > Chordata > Actinopteri > Anabantiformes > Anabantidae > Microctenopoma > Microctenopoma steveboyesi. The sequence continues at coordinate 4,562,490 of JAUMHF010000002.1, read as the reverse complement.
CAACAGACAGAAAAAAATACATACATAAATAAATATATATATGATATTTTACAGTTATGTCCACTTCATTACTTTGTCATCAAATCAATACTTCGAATAAGTAGTAAATTACAATTAACTGCGTGTCCAATGATGTGAACATCCTGCATCATATATATATCATCATGTATATATATATATATATATATATATACATATATATATGTATATATATATGTCATATATATATTTCTATTATGTCCACTGCAGTGGACCACATGCACCTGAACACTCAAAATAAAACAATTTCATGACATGAATCCTTTATTTTCTGCCTCACCAGACAGCAGCAGTATCAGGCAGACAGCAAAGAAGTCGGGATACTGTGCCAGACCAGGAAAATTCATGCTGAAGTAGGTTTTACAGAAAACCTCTATGTGTCCTCCTATCATTTCATCAAAGGTGCCGCTCCATGCTCTGGCGACTGAGGATGTACCTGGGAGAAAATGAAGAGGCTTAGCGAAGAATCAATGCTTTCCCTGATTATTCTCTGAGACGGCCAGTGACTTACCAATCACATAGGAGAGAATAAGGTTCCAGCCAGTGATGAAGGCCCATATCTCCCCTACAGTCACATAACTGTAGAGGTAAGCTGAGCCTGTTTTGGGAACACGGGCACCAAACTCAGCATAACACATGCCAGCCATGATGGAGGCCAGGGCGGCAATTAGGAAGGAGATGACAATGCTGGGGCCAGAGTCACCTTTGGCCACCTCACCAGCAAGGACGTAGACGCCTGCACCCAGAGTGCTGCCTACTCCCAGGGCAATGAGGTCCACGGTTCCCAGGCAGCGGCACAGCTTGGAGTCCTCCAGGCTGCTCAGGTCTACCACTTTTCTGCGTACCAGGCAGCGGCCGAATGACAGAACCTGCTCCAGCATGTTGACACCTGCTGACGGAGGGAAAAAGAGAAGAGAAGACTAAAAATACCTGTGCAGCTAATAAATTTCATCTAATCTTTACTATTATTTACTTTCATTTAGCAGAACATGTAAAAAGCTGTCCGTGAGCGCTGTTTCATTGAACACCAGCTGCTTTACACTTTGAGCAGCTCGTGAATCTATTTCTCATAATAAACGTTGAAAAGCCAGTTACATAACACATTAGGATCAAACAAAGGTGGGTTAGAGCTGTAGAGAGGAATGTTAACCCTACAAACTGTGACGTACATTCAAGGAATGCTGCCAAATGCTATAGCATGATAGAGCTCCTACTGTACGTGCCCCATTCAAATCTATTGTTTGGAATTATGGTGCAATTATGGTGGAATTATGAACCCTGAATTCCCCAATCCGGTCCAGAAAAAAAATCCATTGCAGTAGCGTTCTTTACTAATTGCATGGAGAGGAGATAGAAAGAGGAGCAATGGTTCCTTTGTTTCATTGTCTTTTCATTTACAGGGTTACTTTGGAAGCTGCCTACAACCTGAATACAGGACGATAAGTTAATTCAGTAATGAACATAAAATAAAATAAACCTATTAAACTCAAATTAAATAATAAAAAAACAATACTTAGTAACTTGCTTTAGACGTTCTTCTTTCTTTGAACCTTAATTTTGATCATCTTGGCCGTAAATTTAAACTGACAGTCATTCAAATATGGACTGGTCGTTATTTTGCTCTATTTTTAGGCAAAGAATGAGAGACTTTTGGATGTGACAGCCCATTAACATGACAATGTGAGCCATTACACAGTCATTACGTGGACTCAGTGATAGAAAACTGGAGATCACAGAGATCTGAATCATTTTGTCAAGTGGTTGCATTATAAACTGTAGTAATTTAGCAGCAGCAGGGTACATTTAATATCATTCCTGACATTCCAGTCATGTACATATCAAACACATATCCTTAACATGCTATGTCTGCAGAGTACAGGTCCACAAACAGCTCACTGCAACTACACAACTACTGCAAAATCTGGACTCAAAAATATTCACGTCTGATTCTGAAATCACTGTTTCAAATACATTACATTTGCACACACACACACACACACACACACACACCTACCTGTTGGATCAACGCTGTAACTGTGACTATGACTGGTCCAAGCTCAACCACAGTAAACAAGACGACAGTCTACAGTACTTCTTCAGCAGATCAGCAGCACGTGAAGCACAGGTGAAAGTCAAAATACATCTAGTGATCCCATGAACTGCGGTCTAATTCACTATGCTGGCATGCACAGTGTTCAGAGCAGTATTTTCACTCCTCCCTCCGTCCCCACTGGTTCTTCATAGGCTCTGCCCTCGCCTTGCCCCTAGACTCAGCCCCCAGTCGTACCGCAGCAAGGGGAGTGACGTCCCTAAAGGAGGGAGGCATAAGGGAAGGAGAGGAAACTGGGGAGTTTTAAGGTGGGGGTCCACTTCACCTCTATGCATGCAGTTTTAGGGGAATATTACTCTGAGGAAGAGTGCAACACAAACTCCTGTCCTGGAATCGTAGAGAACAGGAAAAGCAGAAATTCTGTGATTTCTGATGCACGCTCAGGTCAAATAGATCCCAGCTGCCCAGATGCTTACCGACTACTGATAAATGGTTAGGCAACTGGCATTGACAAACATTGAGGCAGACTCTTGTTTACCCAGTGCAGCCCACAGGAGTGCTGCTAAAAGCATGGGTGCTGATTGGTCAATGAAGGGTGCACAAGCTACACTACTGGGGGGTTAAGTCCTCCTAATGGACGGCAGCTATTGCTCAATGTTCCCTGAGCTATTGAACCCATGGGCATTGCCAAAATCAATAACATAACTCACTATGGTACACAACCAGAAGCCTGGCACCCAAACGTCACTTACAAGTCTGAGCTTCTGGAGTGAAAAAAGCAACTTTTTTTTTTTTAAACCAAACACTGCCTGCAAATTACAACTAAAGTTGAGTGTGCAGTGGAGGCTGTATCTGGCAAAACCAGCTCAAACCAGCTTAAGACCTCAGTGGGAAGGTGGCAGCTGGCCCCTAGAAACACCGTCCAACCCACAGACCAAAGACTGAACAGCGTGACAGCAGCCAGCTCTGTCTCAGTTTGTCCATCCAGCCGAGCAGCCAAATATCGTGGCCAATCGCCCACCGGACCCCGACTGAGGGAGCTGCTTATCTGACCTGCATGCTGATGATGAAAAAGCAAATGCTTTTCTTAGTGCTGGGCAGACTGGAGACACTCCTGTCAGTGCTGGCCGTTTGTCCTAAACACACACAGACACACAGTGGAACCTAAAAATATGCGCAGTATCAGACTTAACACAAACACAAATATTCGTGACAGAACAACAGACAATGTGAAAAAAAAGAGTCACTCCATAATCACATACAATAGTGTGTGATGTAGTTTATTTATAAAGAGCTAAATCACAACTATTTCCCTTTTTTAAAACATTGTCTAATGTCATTAAATCCTCCTGGACCACACAAACACTTGCCTTTGGAATGGGCATTAAGATTAAGTGTTTTCACATGCACATGCAGGTCATCACTGTAACCATGGAAAGTGTGGAAAGGAGTCACTGGCTCGCCGTATTTCAGTGTTGACCTGCGCTAATTGTGTGAAGCCAATTGAATGCATTTGCCCTCCAATGGCTCAGTGACCTAGCTTCAAAAAAGTGGATATGGATATGGTCAACAGATTGAGTGGTGTTTGCCTTATGGACTGCTCGCTCCAGTTAACACTGGTGTCACCAGGAAATGTTAAAGTGAACAATTACTGATAAAGCAGACAACAGCTGCAAGAAGAATCAAGACAGTAAGAGTGACCTCTAGATTAAAAACAACAGTCACTGGGCCCAGAGGAGACGTAGACCGTCCTCTGACAAAAACAACAGGGTCGTGTGGATGACCTGTGCTAACTGGATGCAACAATACACCACAGGTTAGTATAACCCGGGGTAACGGACAGCATGTGCTCTTTATCTATCTTTAAAGTGTAATGACACACACTGTCTTCACGTTGCAGTTTAAGATGTCCTGAGACAGATATTAGCTACTTTCTTTTTATTAGCTGCTCTGCTAAAAGTGAGGTATTGTATCTATCCATCCAGGCCAGAGAACAGTACTGTAGGTACTTGCTGTTTTTGTGTGTAATGGGTCCGACAATTAAAAACTACTGATGCCTAGACTTTTCAAAGTTTCAGAAACTACAGTGGCCAAAACGCTTGGATGTTGGTCAGCGTACAATAGTTTGAGTCTTAGAATAAAGTACTATATTATTTGGTTTTAACACATTTGGCAAGTGTAAGAGATTCTTTAAAATGTAATCTGTGATGTCCAACAATCTTTTGGCCTGTGGGTTAATTGTGGTCACTGAGTTTCTCTTGGGATACACTGACGTTTCCAAAAGTGAATTCCACATCGTTTCTATGAAGTAATTGATCCTGCAGGAAATATACCAGCAACAAACAGATCAGCTTATTACTATCAGATGGATCAGTTCAGTCATCACACTATGTGATATTATGAGAATTCAATTGTGATTTAATAATCATTCGACATTTAGTTCCCTGTAAATGTTTCTGTTTAAAAAAACATTCAGTTTAATGAGGACATGCAGACGAAAAGGGCATCAGAGCTATTTGGGTGTCGAAATCTAACAAGCTTTATTAAGTTAATTATTAAGTTAAGTTATGTACAGTGTAATACGTGGTTTTACAGTGTGGGACATTTAATTACTGCAGGAATCAACAATAAGCATGGGGAAATGAGAATCTGACGGTGTATGGTGTCTCTCTAGTGACTCAGAGTACAACAGAAAGAAAGAAAGAAAGAAGCACAATTCCTCTAATCAGACAGATCAGGTGAATGAATTGTGCAGGTTAGACAGTTTCTATGGTCGTTACACAGACTGTATGCTTAGTAAGTCATAAGGGTAGAACCTATATTTTATCTGACTCTTTGGGAATGGGGGTGCTGCAGATACACATAACCTGGCCCTACAGCAAGCTCAAGGCTGAATGCTCAAACATATCATGTAGCCTTTCATACAATATCTTCAGCTGTTTACTGAGAGAAATGAATCAAATGTTTTTAAAAATGCAAATGTTTAAATACCACATGAAGAGAAAATTGAGACACCAGAGGAATCAGCCTGGGAAAAGGGATTGAACCTCGCCTGCGTGTCCAGGCTATTTAAAAATGCAACGGTTTGCATTTTATGTTCAGCACCACACTGTATAATAGCGTCTCCTATAAATTTAACATTGGAAACTCTGCTGGCTTAATTTGTGACACACCCTTGAATGCGTGGTTTGGTTCAAAAAATTATATCAGTTCTGACTTTTTTGTCAAGCACATTAGGAAGTAATGCAAAGTTATTTTCTACGGCTTTTTTGGAAATGTCAATGTCTTCTTAGCCATTACTCAGTGTTTGTTACACCCACACACCGGTGTTTCCACTTCTATCTTCTCTACATGTCTTCAATGTGTGAATTCCTCCTTTATCATTCATATTAAAACATTTTGATGAGCTCATAATTCCCAGCAAAGTTTCACCCAGCGTGAACTTCAGACAGAATAAGTAAAAACACATGTGCTGCTGAGTACAGACTAAAGGTTTTCTGCTTTTAGGATACAGCCATGTCTAGCTTTCAAATAAGACTTTAGTTCAACATATTCTGAAAGGGGGCATAGGTGACAAACATACCAGGTGTGTCAGCTTCATTACACCAGTGTCAGGGCTCCACTCATTCACAGACACTGCTCAAGCAATGTTATCCCCCCAAGGTCTTACTACGTGATTGGGCTTATCTCTTGACCAGTTCCATGCACTTATCCCCAGTTTTTGATATCTGCGTTCTCTGTCTCTGTCAGTGGATCTCCTAGTTTTAAATGTGTCTGCAGACTGAGAGATGCAAACCAGGCCCACCAAAGCCTGTGAGCTCTATTTTTCTTAGAGTTTCTCCTCAGTGGCTTATTCTACTTCATTTGCTTATACCTACTCAGCACTCTAACTGATGGTTGGTTCTAACTTAAAAAGTAAAAACATTCCAGCTCTTTTTTATTCAGAATCAGTGAGTTATGAACAATCTCAGCGCTTTACTCGTGTGGCGGGGGGCGGGTTTTAGGACCCCGCGGCGCCGCTGTGACGAGGGCGCAGGGCGGAGGCAGGCGCGCTGCTATGGCAGGACAGGACCTACCTGTGCATTAACCATTTCAGCCAAACCCACCACGCACGGGGACACGTGTGTGCACATGCTGCACTGTTAGCACCTGTTCGGTGACAGGTTCCGTCGCAGGAAGCTGCAGCTCGTCTCTCAGCTGCTGATGGAGCACATCCGACTACCAAAGGTAAACGCGGATCTGACTGCAGCGATCAGCTCCACGTCCGCTCTGTGCCTCCACACACACACACACACACACACACACACACACACACACACACACACACACACACACACACGTACGCTACATTCACTGTTGAAATAAGATCACTGAACAATCACACAGGTTTCATTTGAAGGACGTGGCAGCCCCAGCGTCCTGCTGCTGCCAGCTGTGTCTGACCAGGGGTTGTGTATCCTAGTGGGTAACACGCGTGTACAGCTGTGAACGTGCGCTCAGGGCGAGGCCGTCTGACGCTCTTCTTCCTCCTGTAGATCGACAATGTCCGGCTCCTTGACAGAGTGTCTTCTAGGAGGAGCAGGGTGGGAATCCTCTACCTGACAGCCACGCACACCATCTTTGTGGAGAGCGAGGCCGGAGTGCGCAATGAAACATGGGTAGGCGTCGCCTCAGTGGAGCAGTTAGACATATATATATATATATATATATATATATATATATATATATATGAGAGTTTGGTTTTTAAATGTCTATCTTCTTAAGTGCTCGTTTGCATCCACTCATCACTGAGGGAAACATGTCGGCCTAACACTTCTCCTGTCAGCTGCTTCACAGTCTGGTGTGCAGTGTGGAGAAACAAGCTGCTGCAGCCTCGGGGTGTCCTCTGCTCATTTGCTGTAAGAACTTCCAGGTTCTTCATTTTGTCATCCCCGGAGAGCGGGAATGCCACGACGTTTACGTGTCCCTGCAGCGTCTCTCCCAGCCAGGTGAGCTGTGGTACCCGTGGAGGTCAGCAACATCCATCCTGCTTTCACCAGACTAGAGGTTATGTGTTATGCCTTGCAGAGAGTTACGCGGAGCTGTATTGCTTCTCCTTTAAGCCTAACATTGATGAGCACGAGAGGCAGAGGGAATGGGACTTCCTGGACCTCCAGGCTGATTACAGCAGAATGGGACTGCCAAACTCTCTGTGGAAACTCTCCCCCGTCAACCGACACCATGAGGTCAGTGAGCCGTTGTTTTTCCTAATATGCAAATTGTTGCACTGTTGCTCAGACTGTTGTTACATTGTTTTCAAAGGTGAGTGCGACTTACCCCGCTGACCTGTTCGTGCCCGAGTCGGCCACGCCTCCGGTTATTGTGGGGAGCTCCAAGTTCAGAAGCAGAGGCAGATTTCCCACTCTGTCATACTACTCCAAAGAAAATCATGTGAGTTGACTGTCTACCTTTTCCATATGCTTTCTGGTGTTTTTGAGAGAATAGTCTGCCAAACTGCAGGAACGGGATGAGGCTTGTTACAGGAGAGCCTGTCAAAATAAAGACAAGCTTGTTTGTGAACATGTAATGTCGTGCGTTTGCTTACTTTACTTTGGCTTTGTTGGCAAAACGGCTCCGGTCCTGCTCGGCACTGCCCCCCCCCCTCTTCATGCAGCCCAACAAGTTTCACAAACAGTCACAACCTCTCAAAATAACTTTGAGTCGCTGCGGTTGAGTTATTGGTACTGTTTGCCATTTTTAACTGACAGGCAGTGAATGCTTATCGGTGCTTTTTTCCATTCGGTTTTCCATCTGTACATAGATTTCAAGACGTGAGTCCAGACTTTCAGCTTTAGTTTAGAGTGAAAGTAAAACAATTCGGCAGTTACAGACAATTTCATACAAACACCCACTTTTTGAGCGGCTCATAAATAATAGAGAAAGACAGCTCACAAGCAGCCAGATGAGGCCTGTTGCATTGTGGCTCCATGCTCCGGTGAGCATGAGGTCGAAAGCTATACAGGCGACGGAGCTCGTCATAAGGCAAAACAAAACAAAACCATCAGAGAGAGATGGCAAAAACATCGGGAACGAGCAAAACGAGTCTGAAGCGTTCTTAAAAGACGGATTTATGTGACAGCTCATCAACAGCAAAAGACCACAACGACGAAGAGATGCAAAGCTCTGTCTGTCTGAAAAACCTTTTCACAACATTAAGTCAAGAACTCCCTGGAGGAGGAATATGTAAGATAAATGCTCTAAAACAGAAAGGCTAGGTTAGACTATGCCACTTTATGATGAAGCCAAGATTAAATGAATTCATCTTAATGGTAGAAAGACAAAAGTACGGTGAGGAGAGGAGCAGCACATGGTTCGCAGCGCACCTCCTCATCTGTCAAACATGCTGGAGACGGTGTTAAGCCATGAATGTGTTTGGCTGCCAAAGCAACGGCCTCACAGGGCTTTATTGATGACCTGACTGATAAATGTATCAGAATGAAATCTTAGTATAAACTCAGGATTTGGTCGTGTCCAGACGCCAGGCAGTTACTGACTGCTAACTATTTTTACAGTCGAAGGCAAGCGTTATGTGTGTGCTAATGATAGTTTACCTGGATTATTTAAGAGCACCCTGCATATGAAAGAGTTTCAGCGTGGTGGTGCACGGAGGACAATGCCAAAATATAAATGTCCTTTCATTATATGTAGACAGAAGACCTGAAGTCAGTCAAACTGTCCCTTGCTTGTGGTTAAGTTCTTATCACGCTACTGCTGCAGTTCCTGTTCAGCGGACTTTGACCTGCGGATTATGTGGATTTCATGTTGCTTCTTATATTGTACCTTTGCTCAACACATTTCAATCAAGAGCTTTAATTCATTTCAATTCAAGAGTTCTGGGTGTTCATAAAAGCAACGTATCTGACATACGCTATGATGGATCTGAGAACTCGACTGGGCAGTTGCAGTGTGTGAGGTCAGCTTCCCAGGGTTGATGGTCCTGTGTGGGGCTCAGCTGTTCAAAGGGGCTCCACACTGGTTCATGAGTCAGAGGGGAAAATCACAGAACAGTCTTTGCTTCTTTCCCTTGTGGCCTTTAAAAGGACGTTATTTGAGACGTTATGTTCTTCTAATTTAAATTGAACGTGCAGGGAAAGAAAAGTATATATTATATACATATATATATTATAATACATATATTTATTTATTCTTAATGTCGTATAAAGTAAGATTCTCTTCTCGAGGAAACATTCCTTCATGAAGCCCAAGTGCCTCTTACCTCCTCCCAGGCTGCCATCTGCCGTAGCAGCCAGCCCCTGTCAGGTTTCAACGCTCGCTGCCCGGAGGATAAACAGATGCTAGAGGCCATCCTGAGGTCCAATCCCTGCAGTGACTTCATGTATGTGGTGGACACTCGGCCTAAGGTGAGCCCTTTGTGCTTAAGGAGCCTGCTCACAGTACTGTGCTGTATGTTCAGATGGGCTGTATTTTGCATGCTGCGTTTTGCCAGCTGGATGTGCTCGCAGCAGAAAAACTCCCAACCATGAGTGTTATATAATCTCTCTCTTTTTATTATTTTTGTCCTTGAAAAAGTAAATCGTGTTTCTTTGTAGCTGAATGCCATCGCGAACCGAGCTGCAGGGAAGGGATATGAAAATGAGGACAATTATTCCAACATTAAATTCCAGTTCATCGGCATCGAGAACATCCATGTCATGAGAAACAGCCAACAAAAGATGCTGGAAGGTAATTATCATGTCTTCCTAAGATGATTTCTCGCAGTGTGTAGAAACAGTGTGGAGGCCGCAAAATGCTTCACAAATGTTTCGCCACATCAGTATTTGTGTAATGATATGTCTACTTTCTTGGCGTTGTCTGTTTAAAAATCTGCTGCTTCTTCACATTACTGCAGCAGAGCTGGGACCCCATGCTGCCCCTGTGGCTTTTCATGTGCACTCGTGCAGACTGGACTGTGCTGCAATCAGGCCTCAAATGAGTCCACAGGAGAATTTCTGGGTATTGTGCAGGGGTGCTCCTAGGAAGACTTTGAATCCATCTGGATTTTATTTCGGAGCTATTTTGGTTTCCTGGAGTGGACAATCTGGGACCTTATTCCCCAAAGAGAGAGAGAAAGGGCGTGAGAATGATGTGATTTCAAGTCTGAAAAGTTATAGCTGTTCTCAGTTGTGATAACTCTTTGCCCCCTGGCAACACAAGGGAAGCCTTTAAATGCTATGCAGAGCGCCTGTATTTCAGAGTCAGCCTGACTCTAGTTGCACACTTAATTAAGATTTAGAAGACCCCCTACCTGTCAGGATTAGCTCAAGCATTTCTTCTAGTGCACTCTACTAGGTTTTATAAAAGCGGAGTTGAATGAACCCGTTCACCTGTCGGTGACTGTAGAGCACGTTTACAGGTCAGCAGACTGATGCAGTGTCAGCAACATCACTTTGTCACCTCTGTCAACACCTTTTATCTGAACGAGTCTGTGTTATGAGCGGTAACGTGATGAATGGGCTTCAGCAAACCAAGTGGCAGCTGTGGAGAAACTTGTTCATGTCACTCTGCCCCTCAGTGAACTTATGAAATATTTATGGGTGAACTCTGAAGATGGAAAAACAAATTTCCGAATCAGTTTTACAAGATAAACAAACAGTGCAGTAGGCCTCATGGTACAGAAAGGGAGTTTTTTCTGCCCTGCCTGTGTTATTTTGTTTGGGCATTGTGTTACATTGTAAAATACACTTTATCAAGACTAATAGTAATTGAAATAGTCACACAATGAAGCTCTAAACACAAAGTGTGCACCTGCTTGCGATGGAAAGTCCGTTTTTCTTTGATTAAAACTAAAGGAACCAAGAATATAAGTGCATCAATGGAGTGTAGACTAAAGTGATGGACTCTCTGGACGGACGGGCATTTCCACCCCCGCAGCCTTGTCTGAAGCATGGCTAAAAACTTTGAGTGGCGTCCAAATGAACAGTCACATGAGAGGCAGGAGATCTGTTTTTGAAAAGCAAAATGGACTTGTGTGACCCATATTTTCTCATGCTATGCTCGGATACCATTGTCACAGATCTTACTGGTGATGCGAAAGTGAATGTGGTTTAATAAAGTACAATGATCAGGTATGCTCCAGGTTTCCTGCCAGTGAGACAGCTGTGTTGTGATTTCAGTGTGTGAGCTGCGTTCCCCCTCCATGTCTGACTTCCTGGAGGGTCTGGAGGGCTCAGGCTGGCTGAAGCACATCAAAGCTATTTTGGATGCAGGCATCTTCATCGCCAAGGTCAGTCTGCAGGTTAATCCCCGCTGTCTGCCTCATCGCTGCATTTAATATTAAGTTAGAATTGTGTGTGTGTATCCTGACTCTCTGTGTGATACAGATATTGTCTGTGTAGAGACTACAGATCATACATAAAACCACAACTGTCAGCGTTGAAACCCCAGAGAGAAATAATAGTTTGACTAACTTGGAGTTCATTAAAATGATCAAACAGAACGTGTACATGTAAGATGAGATGATTACATAAAACAAATGCGTTATATAAGGTGCGTGCTTCTCAAAAGAACCCAACATCAACACACAACAGCAGCGTAACTGTAGCCAGAGTTTTAAATTACTCCTACGATAACAAACAGTAGCTGACTGCCTCGGACTTCTCTAAGCAGACACAAACGGGAACACCGTACAGCTGCAGTACATGTGTTACATCCCTGTAGTTCCCTAAACTTCAGCAGCAGAAACGTTACCTCATTTACCAATGCAGTTTTTTTTTTGATTGTTCAGTGATGCTTGTTTTGATTTCTTCCTTTTACTGCAACAAACAAGTCAAATCACAAGATCTCAGTTATGACATTTCCTCATTTAATGCTGTGTGAGCAGGCCGTCGCAGAGGAGGGGGTCAGTGTCCTGGTCCACTGTTCAGATGGTTGGGACCGAACTGCCCAGGTGTGCTCAGTGGCCTGTGTGCTGCTGGATCCCTACTACAGGACCCTTCGAGGATTCATGGTAGCTGTTTCACATGCACTTACTTTTTTATGTACAGTGTTGGATTTCATGTCAGAGGCAGCACTGTGAGGTCACATAGCCCTGTGGTACACGTAGTATATCCTGTTATATTCATCCACACGAGGCTCACGGGTCTTCTGTCTTGATCAGAAGAATTTGCTCGGCTAAGTTGGAAAATAAATATACCACAGAGGCCTGCTTTTGGGAATTACATCCAAAGTTAGAGGGAAGTGACCCCGTATGACCTACTGGAATTCATCAGATGCATAAACAAAGGTTTTTACTGTTTTTTCTGCTCTTAGGTTCTCATTGAGAAAGACTGGGTGTCATTTGGACACAAGTTCACTCACCGGTTTGTCTATAATATATTTTTTTCAGGGCATATTATTATTGTTGTTATTCTTTTTGACCCGTTCTCACCTTTTCTCCAGGTGCAACCACCTGGTCGGAGACCCTAAAGAGGTGTCTCCCGTGATCGATCAGTTCCTGGAGTGCGTGTGGCAGCTGATGGAACAGTTTCCCTGTGCCTTTGAGTTCAATGAGAGGTTCCTCATCACCATTCACAGCCACGTCTACTCCTGCCAGTACGGCAACTTCATTGGCAACAACCAGCGGGAGAGGATAGAGCTGAGGTGAGCTTTAAACCCACGGTCACCATCAGCTTTCTTTTCCCTTTCACAGCACAGACATCCGGTCTGCAGGAAGAGGGACCACTGAGGAGAAATGGCAGCCAGCTGTATATTACATTACTGGATTTATGCAAATATAGATCAGTGTTAAGCAGCAGAAACAGAAACTGCATTTTCTAAATCAGTTTGTTTCTCCTTTATTTATCGACTGCCACTGAATTTCATACAGAGTGAGTGAGAAGACTCATTCATTGTGGAGCTACCTATGGACGAACCGTGCAGACTACGTCAACCCACTGTACAGACCAGCCCGCAGCCAGAGTCAGGGGCTCCTCCGGCCGTCTACTGCCCCCTACTGCTTTAAGTAGGTTTTAACCAACAGCAGCTAAAACAGAAATCTGTTGTTTAGAAGCAACAAAGTTCTCACTTGGAAACTTGAGCCACTAAGACATGAAGGGTGTAGCTGTTCAAGAACTCCTCCTGTTTTGTGTAGATTTTGGAGGGGGCTGTACAACCGTTGGGACCATGGGATGCACCCCCGACAGTCTGTGGAGGATTACCTGAGGGTCATCCAAGAGGAGACGCAGCAGCTGGAGGAACAGCTGGCTTCACACAAACAGGTTGGACACAGATCTATATAAATCTCTACTGCAACCTGTTTGTCATCAGCAAAATAATTACTGCACTGCGCTTTTTTCTGGTCACATACCTGGCTAATCTTACACTGTCAATAGAAACTTGCTGAGTTGGAGCACGAGCAGGGCTGGAGTGTTCACAAGAAAGCAACCACCTTTGATAAGAGCCCTACAGCGTGGGGTCTCAGTACTAACCTTGGTCTGGCCAACACCCCCCAGGACTACGCCGCGGGCTTCCTCACCAGCAGCCCTTCTCAGCCAAAAGCACCAGACAAAAGCTTGATCCTCCTTCCTCCAGAGGACAACCAAACACCTGAATCCAACTTGTCCAATGGCAGCGACCAGGAGTCGGGGATCGCAGACCTGAGCTGTCGTTCGCCTCTCAGCGAGGACAGCACCAGGGATCCAGACTCCGATGAGGCCGTCTACTCCGCTGCCTGAGCAAATGTAGCACGTGGTGGAAGCTACAGCAGCTTCGCAGCCACTGCACAAACACCACCTCTACCTTTACCTTTACCTTTATGTGTTAACACAACTAACGGTTATCTCCAGTAAGTCTTGTTCGCGTTACCTTATTGACTTGCACTTTTGCTTGTGTGTGATGTGGTGGACTGTCCCTCTTGCCACATGTACTAATAATGGTTGTTTACTGTTAGTGACTACATTTTACTTTTTACTTGTGAATGAAATTAAGATTGTAAAACAGAAACCAGACTACTGGTAACCCTCGCTTATTATAAATAAATAAATTATATATCTTCCAGGGCCAAAGTAACTTTTTATTTCTTTTAGTGATATTAGATATTAAACTGCGATTGTACTGGGACCTCAACAAAAACTAATTTACGAGAATTAAGAGCAAGTTAGGAACAAGTAAACTGACTATGTGAACTTATCTCTGATTTACAATAAGCCATTTATTATGTGTGTGCCTGCTTTGTGTTATGGTCTTCCATACACTTGATTTAATCACTAAGCACTTGGCTTTACAGTGTCAACGCCTTCAGGGGAAAGGCATTAAGTAGCCTAGTTGTAGTTACAACACTGCTCCGCTGCTGGTGAGTGACTGCGGGTTTAACAGCAGCTAGAAGCGCGTGTCTGCTACATTGACCTGACAGTTTAATATATTAGTTTTCAGTGTGACAATAATACAGACATAAAAAAAAGAAATCAACATTTTCAGTGCATTAGTCTTTGAAAATTTCTGATCTATGAGGGAAGAAATTGAAGCAAAATAAAACACACAACTTGAGATTGAGTCTTCAGTAGTATAGATATAGACATAGGCCATTAATGCATGGTGCTGGTTGACGTTCAGACTCTTTGTAGCAACGTTTCCTTAGGTTCTTAAGTGTTTTAGTACATTTTGTCTGTTGCCATTTTTATTGCTTTGCACTTTTTAGTCACTGTAGCTCACAGGATGTCTAACTTCAGTGAGGAGCAGAGGAGCTGTTTTACCCAAAAAATGTCCAAATAGCACTGGAGTGGTGGACAAAATATGAGTAATTTATGATAACTATAAATTCTATTTAACACCACAGTGACCTCAGCTGGAGTAAAAGTAATTACACTACTTTAACTAATGGTTGGTTTAGGTTGATCCCACATCTGGGTGTTTCAACTTTTCACAAGATTTCACATGATATTAACAAATCACATTGTGGGAAAATAAGCTTTTAAAATTCACTCGCCATGTTTCAGCACAGGTTGTGGTGAGTGAGTGAGTGAGTAATAGAACTACTAAACCAGTGGAGGATGTGAACACAAATATACTGCTGCTTCAGTCAGCAGAAAACCTGACCCAGAACACTGATTATTTTAAATATCTGTGCCACTGGTAATTTAAAAAATCAGTCCAAACTGTCAGCGTGTCATGTAGCTACACTCAAATACTGCAAAAGAACAATGCACAGATTGTCAAGCAAAGCATGTGAAGATATTTTTGTACTTTGACCTATTTTCTGACTACTGTAGTCTTGCTTTAATGTTTGAGGGTTTTCCCAGCAAAATAAAGACTGACCTTGAGTAAAGAACTCTTTGTATTGCTCCATTTACTTGTTCAGATGGAATAAGACATTTGTCAAACTGATTTGAATAAGTATGCAAATTTTGCTTATTTTCCTGTGAAATTAATAAATTGCTGGCAATAATAATAATCTTAATTGTTTTCAAGCCTGTTCTTGAGAAGAGTGCTTGTGAGTCTTAATTAAATTGGGAAAAAGTGGGCTGTGGAATATCAAACTATTTTTTCAAACCCTGGACAAAACCTCAACTACCTACATGTTACAATGATATATAGTAATGTTCTTAAACTACCGATAACAATGTTACCCAGTAGGCGTAGTCTACAATAAGCAAAAAGGCTTTGTATATTCTGCTCAATAAGAAACACCCAGAAACTCATAGAGAATAAAGGGAAATGTCACTCGTTCAATTGTCTCTTTGTGGTTTTGATTTTGGGAGCACGTGTAGGAACTGTACTGAATTTATCTTTACGTTTACTATATTAAACTTAATTAGTAAAAAAGATGTCACTTCTTTGTTTAATATTTCCAAATTATAATCACATTAATTGAGCATCTCAAAGATCCTTAAACTTTGACCATGTATTTAGCATTAACATTTTTTGTCTGATTTGTTTAACCGTGGTGCCTAGTTTTAGGACCTGTGAGAAAGTCTGATCACATTTATACATTTTAATCAAGAATATAACTGTGTGAAAGGAATAAAGGGTCATTTGGGAAGGAAATGCTGTCCCAGTAGTTGGTGGAAAGAGGTTAAAGTTTTAATTGATTTCAAAACTGTTTATTAATACAGCAATACTTTGCGAATATTTTTTTCTAAAATGCTGTTAGGATATAAAAGGAAAAGCTGTAACCTGATTCACATCAATAAATAAAATAGGATACAGTCTTTACAGTGTATGATACACACATATACGTGCGTACATTACGCTCCCGCTTTACGTGATGACGTCGTCTTGTCGGCTCAGCTATGATGGCACCCGTAGGTTGACATCGATACATTTCTGAATATAAACTATTTAAAAGTAAGCGGAACCCCCCCGACACAATAACGTAGAAAAAAATAAAAGTTTTGAGACACTACGCGCTTAGTCATACACCCGCCCGGTCTGGGGAACGGTAAGTTAACAGGACTACAGTGAGGAAAGTGGGCTGAGTACTGACCGTATTGAGTGTGTGCTGCTAGTTAGCTAGCCGTGTCTGTCATACCTTGCACACGCTGTTTATCTGAAGGGCTGGTCGTCTCTATGTGAAGCGTGTTGTACTGCACACCGCCTCCCACCGAGAGCCTCCAGTGTCATGCTCGTGTGCGCCCGCGGTAGTTAAGTCTGCGGCGCGATACCTGCTGCAGGTAACCTACCCTAGCTAGCCCACGGTGCTGCCGACAGCTGGCTGCGACCAGCAAACGGTACCCGCATCTGAGCACCCTACATCCCACATGTGTTCAACACAGAGCTGCTGTCACCTGCCCCAGGTGAAGGGAAGCTCGCCTTAAATGGGCTTTTCCAAAGAAGGCTGCCATTAGTGATTTGATACACAGAGCCAGGTGTATTCCCTGCATATGTATTTATATATATGGAAATCTGTGTGGTTTGTTCTTGTCTGGTGGTCAGTGCCTTACTGTCCCGTCTAAGGTCTGTGTACCACCTGTCTCCTCTTGTCTTTTCTCGCCTTCCCTTCGCATGGCGCAGTGGCACTATGCCCGCAGCTACCGTGGATCACAGCCAAAGAATATGTGAGGTTTGGGCCAACAACCTGGAGGAGGAGCTGAAGAGGATCCGACATGTCATCCGAAAGTACAACTACATCGCCATGGTGGGTGGACCTGACAGAGACACGCGACAAAGACTGTCACACCTCTCTTTTTGATGCCATGCCTTATTACTTGTCTTTTTGCAGGACACAGAGTTTCCAGGTGTAGTAGCCAGACCGATTGGAGAATTCAGAAGCAACGCTGACTACCAGTACCAGTTACTGCGCTGTAATGTGGATTTGCTCAAGATAATCCAGCTGGGCCTCACATTTATGAACGAACAGGGGGAATATCCTCCGGGAACATCAACATGGCAGTTCAATTTTAAGTTTAACCTGACGTAAGATGACTTCTCTGTCCAGTCTAAGGTTGCATTCAGGTGTATGCATTGGCTTGATATGTTCACGTGCATCTATACATATTCTGTGTGTTTGTGTGTTGTTTGCCATCAGAGAAGATATGTATGCACAGGACTCCATTGAGCTTCTGACCACTTCAGGGATTCAGTTCAAGAAGCACGAGGATGAAGGGATCGAGACACTGTACTTTGCAGAGCTGCTGATGACCTCAGGAGTGGTGCTCTGTGATGGGGTCAAGTGGCTGTCTTTTCACAGGTATGCAGCTGCTTTTATGCCCTCGCTCATATCTGATTTCTGCCGATCTACAGTCATACTTGTTGTGCTCCGCGCATATAGATGGATCAGAAAATGCACGGAAACGACAAATGTCCCAAAATCTTTTTTTCAATTTCTTCTTGCCATTAAAACAAACAGACATCTTGTGCTATTTTGATTATTACTGTTATTAACTGTGCTTGCCTATCATCATACATACAGTAACAGATTTTGATGAATGCATAGTTTGTTTAGTGTCATATTTAGTTTTTTCATCTTGTAATAAGACTTTAAATGTTGTGATGGTAAAACAGAAAATCTTCCATTATTTTTTATATAAATCAGCATTTCTCCTACCATTACATTAGGTTCATATGTCAGCACGCTCTTAAAGTTTATTTTATTTTCTATAAGGCACCAGATAACAACAGAAGTCATCTGAGGTTCCCTTTCCTGTACAGCCTTGTCCTGATTAAACAAACTAAACAGCCTTATGTCCTTTCTGGCTACAGGGTCGCACATTTTCTGTTCTGCACACACACGCACACACACACACACACACACAAAGATGAACAAACTCAGGTGGTTGACGGGACATGACACCTTTAACTAGTTCAGTGTACAGTTCAGTTGTTCAGTTGCTATAATTAAAAGAAATACATGAACCCCCCCCGTGATTCATTTAAGTGTCTGAGGTTTGTGTCTCTGCCCCTCATACATATATCTTTACATATACATGTATGTAAACATCCACATCCTATATAAACTATACTACTGGTGGTGTCATCCTATTTACGTCTTATCGATTATCTGACCATCAAGGTGCTGTTCCTCATGTCAAAGTATTCGTTTTAACTGTTGATTAGTAACAGTCAGTTCTTTTTGATGTGTGATAAGTATACTCCTTATGACAGTGGACGTTATTTTTGTATCACGTCAAATTAGGTTGATAACATCTCTCACTGCCTGCAGCTGTGTGCGTATCCAAAAGGTCATTAACAGTATGTGTGTGTGTGTGTGTGTGTGTGTGTGTGTGTGTGTGTGTGTGTGTGTGTGTGTGTGTGTGTGTGTGTGTGTGTGTTGCAGTGGATATGACTTCGGATACCTGATCAAGATTCTGTCCAACACTAATCTGCCTGAGGAGGAGGTGGACTTCTTTGAGATTCTTCGCTTGTACTTCCCAGTCGTTTATGACGTCAAGTACCTCATGAAGAGCTGTAAAAACCTGAAGGTACTTCAAATATAAATATCATAGCACATAGTATCTCTCGTTTTATTAGTTTACAGCTCCATACCTCTTGGAATTTCTGAAGCTGCCTTTGACTAGAAGGACCGATCACAGTCACAGACAGTGTTTTGATTTCAGGGCGGGCTGCAGGAAGTAGCTGAGCAGCTGGAGCTGGAGAGGATTGGACCACAGCATCAGGCTGGCTCGGACTCATTACTCACAGGCATGGCTTTCTTTAAGATGAGAGAGGTAGGTTCATCAGGTCAGCAACACAGACTGTGAGCCGTACGAATGTGCTGCTCTGCAGCCACAGCTAGACAGGTTTCAATCTTACCATCAGACAGACACAGATTACTGAAAGATGTATGTGAAACAGTGTTTACGTGGGTAGCCAGGTTTTCTTAGAGAAATCAGGTAATCAGCGAGAATCATGGAGAGATCAGGTTTTTCTTATCCCCTACCCCACAGAAAGTCACTCTCACTTGACAAATAGTCAAGTACTTGATACGTCGTAAAATCCCAACATGAGAAACGTGTTCATTTGGTGGGTTGACAACGAGTGGCAACTACAACTGGTTCACTCACATAATCAGCTCAACTAATGTTGAGGGTTGTACAGACCATGTCCTTTAAGTCGTCTCTGTCCTCTGCATTGCAGTAATTTCAGTAAATGACTGATGTCTGTTACCTCCAACTCCTACATGATTCAGTTACAGTGTGAGTCTCTGTTGCCATTGCTCGTAGTGCACTGAAGAAAAGCCTCCAGCTCCCACTAGTGGTTTGACAGTGGTATTGCGGAGCGACAACAGTCAGTCAGATGAACTGAAGCTTAACTTGAGGTTAAATGGGAACTAGCTGCCTTTTTGCTAGGCTAACCTAACTGTCTCCAGCATTGTCTTCATAGCTGGAGACATAGAAATGGGTTCAATGTTTAATTACACTTTTAAGAAAACGCTAAACAATGTGCAGATGTTGCTTTAATAAAGCCAAATACCTGCTGCTGTGTTTGTTCTCAACCTGTGTTGTGCTGTTTATTCTGCCCACAGATGTTTTTTGAGGATCATATTGATGATGCAAAGTACTGTGGCCACTTGTACGGGCTCGGCTCGGGCTCGGCCTACGTCCAGAACGGAACGGGAAACGCTTACGAAGAGGAGGCCAACAAGCAGCAGTCGTGACATCACTCTGAAACTCACCCATCCTGCAGCTCAGCGCAGTGCTGAGGCCAGGCTTCAGCGGCTGGATGAAAATAATGAAAGAAAACCAACATATACGCGTCATTTAGCAAGCTGTCTCCCATAGGCTCTGCTCACCTTAAACAGCCGAATATGGTCAAAAATATCACAGCTGTCCTCTCACATGCTGCTGTTGCGTCTGTGTGAGACTCTGGTTGACTTGTTTGAAAGGACGGGGTTTTAGTTTTCCTAAAATGTTCTGTAGAAATGTTTTGCACTTTAAAGCTCTAACCAGATTTTATATGGATAGCTGAATATGTTTCTGGTGTCTTCTCCTCTTTGTTGCCTTCTCTACGTTCCCATTTTACATTGTGAACATGTAGATCTTTACTGTCACACCTGCTCTCACCATGCTCAGCCTTAAAACTAGCTGCTTCCTTATCTTTTAAACTTTAATTTATTGTGCTGCTCATGTCCTCATTTAACACTAAAGACAGCATATGTCCATATGCTCTTTCCCGGTGATTAGTTTTCTAGTGTGACATTAGAAAGGGAGCTCTCAGTGAGCGTGTTTACATGCACACAAAGTATTTTTCTCTGTGTTCGTACAATAATGTTTATAATGACCTGAATAAGCTCCGTCACTGTGAGAAGCCTTGAACGGATACAAGTCGACATCATTTCCTCTGTGCAGTTAGCTGCAGTTTTCCTGTTTGTATTCACAATAATGCTCAAAATACGTCTATACTATGAGATGTACTTGCATCAAACGTCAGTATTTGTGCATGTAAACACCCTCATTAACACAAGCACATATGAAGAGATGCACCGCCTCTCTGCATGGTCTTGGACTAACTTCAACTGAAAAGTATACGCACTGAGGTTACCCTGAACTACTCTGTTGAGAGTACATTTTCGTTTTTAATTGAAGTTAAAAATTTGGAGTTTTAGTTCTGTAATAAAAGAAGTAAAATAAACTACTTTTACTCATCGGCTAAAAAATACCGTTGCTTTTTAATGTGCATCTTTTTGTTTGAGTGGAGTTAATTGCACATGTTGTTCTGACCTTTGACACGTTTTTGTTTTTTTTACTTTGTAGGGAGGTCGATTTTCAGTTAATTCATGCTGTGTTGATGAGACACGTGCACTAAAAAGTTTGAATAAATGCTGTGTTGTTGAATAGTATGCTGAAGTTCCCTAGGTGTGTGTTGAAGTGTAGTCTCAACCTCACTCAGCGTCGATGACTGAAACACCTTTCCCTCCCTCTGCAGCACATCTCTCACACTGAGTACAAGAGGAATATGCAATATAAAACAGGATGTTTTTAGATTATTTTGTAAATAAAGGCTTGAATTTTTTCTACCATTAAATGCTGTTGGCTATTAAATCTCTTGAATGACTGAAAGGAATGAAAAGAGGAGACAGAAGAGGAACTCGTTTTATTCTTCCAAGGCTTGAACAACTGTACAGTACGTTGCCTCACACATCCACGTTGTCTCGACTCATACAGAGAGAATAGAAAAATAGATTGACAGAGACTATCGTCATGAAGCGTCTTTTTTTAATTATACATTCAAACTATTTTTCTGTGACGTTTCTGATCATTTCCAGTTCTTAATGAGAACAAAATTTACTATACAAAGCAGCTGGAGAAGATATGCTGTGTTTTAGCTGAGCAGTACATCTACAACAACATGTGATTTATAAAAACACTCCACCATATCTGTGTCTTTTTATGTTGGATGCAACACACTGTGGCTTGTTTTTGCTGGCGGCTGCCGAGTTGGTCCTCCAGAGACAAACAGGAAGCGTTTTGGCCGGCAGTTTGACGTGTACTTTATGGTGCCTGCCAAATATTTGGCAGAGGACGGGGGGGGGGTGCAGCTCGCAGCAGCACCAGCTTCCAGGTGTTTCAGTGCGACAACAACATCCTCGCTCGCTATAATGAGTCAGAAGAGCCCTTATTCAGATGTAATTACTAATATCTTTCCAAGCAGCGAGGTGAACATCCTGTGGCACAGGACTCTACAACATGGTGTGTTTTTGTTTACATCCTGAGAGCATGCATCATTTAAACTTCCACTATAACAGTCAACATGGTGGGTGGAAAACCTGTCCACCCGCTCTGAATAAGGAAAACACCAAAAATCCTACAAGAATGTCATTTACATCACATTAACATCATCACCAGTACAATATTCGCATAGTGCGCAGATGGTTCAAACGGTTGGTAAGCGTGAAGAGCTATGGAATGACATGAAAGAAACCAACCAGGTCATTCAAAGAGTTTCTGGGACATGAACTGTGACATACAAAATTAGCTCAGACACAATTCTTAGTATTAAAAGTGCAAAAATATCTATTTCAATTGCTGCTCTGTGCTTATTCATTTACAAGTCAACTAAAAAGTGACTGCTGGAATGCAGGTTTCGTTTCAGTGCACTTGTTCTGAGGTTAAAATACTTTCAAACAGCAGCAGATAATGTTGCTGATGACAGTAGTAGTAGTAGCAGTAGTAGTAGTAGTAGTGGTACTGATGATGATAGTAACCCACGTATGTCTGGTAAATCTCTCAGAAGCGGCGTGCGTTATGGAACAAACAGCTTTTATGGATCCCCTCCGTGTCTCGTTCTGATAGGCACGACCCCTGAGGGAGGGCGGCAGAGATCTGCGGGATGAGACACATAGAAACAGATACAGATTTTCTGTCTCTTTACCTGAAGGATTTCACTACGGTTATAGACTTACTTTTGGAACTCTGGTTATGCTTCATGCTCTATTGTCATTCCCAGGTTGCTGGCACCTGGACAAACACACGGGGGCCAATAAATCGTTTAAGCCATTAAATCAGCTTTGAATTGCAGTGATGAATCTCTGGAGGGTTGTCTGCTGCTGTACAGAAACATCATCTCACCCTTCATGTCTTTGATTGCTGCACTGTCACTCTCTGTCCAGGAGGGCGTGCTGACGAGCAGGCGACTCTGACTCTCTCGCAGAGGTTTGGAGGGGAAGTGGCGGCCCTCTGCTGCCCTGCAACCACAAAAACACCCATGAGCAGGGAGATATTAAAATGATCCACTACGAAGCTCAAATTCAATGGAACGTACGAGGTGATGATGTTGTTTATGTTTTTCACTCACGCTTTGATGGCAGAGTTGGAGCTGGTGGGTGTAGAGGGTTGTTCAGGATCCAGATTCACCAGACAGGTTGGGAATGAGCAACCGTCACCTAAACTGGAAAGCAAAGAGGAACAGTCCAGAGCATCTTTAAAAGATCTGCTCATTTTATCAACAAATGATAAAGAGATAGATGCTGTTACGTCCTGTGAAACTGATAGATCACTGGTCATAAAACGCTGTAGCGGCTGAACTGTACACTGTCAAAACTGCAGGTTGTTGGGCCTCAGGAACAATCAAAGTAAAAATGAACAATTGTCAACACATCGAGCTTAATAGTGTCTTCAACTATAACGTTTTTTACTTTTGCCATTGAGAGAGTTCACCTGCTTCCTCTGTGCTCATATATTCCTCTGTTTCACTGCCAAGACACCTTAAATCTCACCGAGCATCGGCAGAGGCTCTGTTTTTTCTCAGATGGCATTTTTATGTCTTTGTTGACAGCGGTGTAATGAAAGCACTCATCTCTCGTGTTCAGACGTATCTCAGCAGTGCTGCGCAGTGACAGGCCTGTCCATCTGAGACACTGTGTAATCCAGATCTTAACGTCTCAGCGGCTTACAAACTGGATTTGATGCTTCCTAATCTCACTTTTAGCCACACTGCAGAGTTGAGGTCTTAAAAACAGACTTTCCTTTAGTCTAGACTCTGAACTACAGATTACTGCGGCTGCCTGATAGTGTGATACTGCTTTATAGTAAAGCTTTTAGGTTGCCCACTAAATGTGTAAATATTTATATTATAGACTATTTTGAATGTTTTGGTGTAATGACGTTACCTGGAGAAAATGGGAACAGGCCAGTTTTTGCTTTCATCACCAAAGACCTGGCGGAAGTTTTTACTGACGCCCAGACTAAAGCCGTTCTTGTCTGTGCCGTGACGAAACACGGGGGCACGTACAGCCTCTGACCGGACACACGTGGAGAGGAAGAGTTAGTGTGTTATGAAGGGAATCAAATACACCATCTAATATCACTTTGACTTTTGATTCATTCGACACAGATCGACGCATGAACTCGTCAGTGAGAAAGAGTCTGAATCAAAGTGTCTTTGTTGTGTTCTCAGACTGTTTCACCAGGTGTGACTTCTCTTCCTAACAGTGTCCGTTACTAAGCTGCTTACTACTCGGAGCCTCGTGTCTTTGCATTACACTGTAACATACTCCTGTGGATAATCCACTCTCCTCAATACACAGAGACAAAGTGTTCCTCTGTGCACACATAATGAGAAACTGCTCTGTCTGATAATGGTCCAGAGAAGTCCGTCAAATCACTGCGCTCCTGTCAGGGGGAAAATGCAATAAAACATTGTTCATCATTGGTGCAAACAGTCTGGAAGCAGGTATTCAGCACACACACGAGAAGCAGAGAGAAATCACACACAGGTATGAAGTACACAATGTACCCAGAGTGGATCTGTTCCTGCAGACGAGCCAGCAGTGATAGATGAACAGTGAGGCGAGGCTGACTGAGAACATGGAGGCTGAGAAGAAGAGAAACAGGATGTGGAACTTCGCCTGGGTGTCCGGGAGGCCGTTCTGAGGGAAAAAACACCACGTAAGCACAGCTCCACACGCACAGAGAGGACACTGGGCATTGAGTACCAGCTAAGACATCTGTACTTAACTATTCTAGTGGGGACTTTTTACATTGTTTCTATTTGAGCGCTAGTAGCTGACTGCTTCATACAGTACCAGGTATTCTTTCAGGCGGAAATGTGCTCTACCTCCAGCCTTGTGGAAAAAAATCAAATACCACATTTAACGCACACAGTATGAGTTGCAGCACGTGTCCATTAAGATTGCAATAAACGCTGGCAACGCAGCAGTTTCTGAAGACGAAGAAATAGTGTAATGGTGTACTTTGCTTTGCTCACCGTCCAAAATTTGATAAAGTACTGGAGATCTGTAGCAGTTATAAAAAGGCAGTAGAGCAGCGAATATGCCAAGAACAACATGAAAAACTTGTAGTTGGAGAATCCCACACAGTTGTTCACCCTGCAACAAGGAGGAAAGGATGCTGGTCAGTAATGGAGAGTGAGACATGTCATCATCAGAGTGTAACACTAGCAGTACGTCACCGACGTTTGACTTCATCAGGAAATCAAGAGAAACCTGAGAACCTGGCAACACATTAGCGAGTCTGCTACTAATACTTCATACCAGCGATTATTTCTGTAGTCAGTCGATGGTAGTATGTTACTAGTAGTAGTATGAGAGGTGCCCACACAATGCAATCACAGCCAGCACACTTTTATTATATTCACATGGTCTTTTTGGCCTCTAGCTGATTCTTTTCACGCTTGTTTCAGACATGCTGGGGTATTTTTAGGCACTCGGGTTCTGGCATCCTACATTTTATTTTCCCACCAGACATTTGTGGAGGGTGTTACAGAAAACAGCTCCTTTATGATTCTATGGCACTTCAGCACAAACAGAGCAGACGAATTAGTGGCATTTAACAGACACATGGACCTGGATTAGAATCAGATGATGGTGTCTGGCTGTGGAGTGACGCCCCGTCAGGAGCGTGGGCACGTTTGAGTGGAGAATGATGGACGCGTGAGAGACAATAAATGACGTACTTACAACGATAAAACAACACGATGTCTGTTTAATAAAAAGTGTGTCACCACATACCACGGGCAGTGGTGATCCATCTTCAGGATGCATCTATAACACAGCAGGGGCAGACGTCAGTGTAATTGAATTTTACTCTGCCTGACAGAGTGCAATGCATTGCTCGGTGTTTCTCTATAGGTGCATGAGCGGAGAGCCGTACTTATCACAGACTGAACAATGGTGACATCGATCAGGCTTCAGCAGCTGACAGCGGTCACAGAAACGGATTGCTGAGGAGACACAGCCAATTCAATTACACGGCCGTCAGCAGCAGCTTCTGCTAACACTTGACCACAGACCATCAAGGTGGCAGAAGGTGAAACGACTTGTGAGAGTTGCGTGTCAGCCCGGACTGCTCCCGTACCTCCAGAGTTGGTGCGGGTGTAGATGGGCAGATCCTTGGCTATCCTCCTCAGGATCTCCTGCTGAGACTCTCCTCGATCTTCACG
This sequence comes from Microctenopoma steveboyesi, assembly GCA_032359275.1. NCBI lineage: Eukaryota > Metazoa > Chordata > Actinopteri > Anabantiformes > Anabantidae > Microctenopoma > Microctenopoma steveboyesi. Next base: position 4,536,113 of record JAUMHF010000002.1, on the reverse strand, counting down.
CTCCAGCAGCTCCTTGTCAGAGTAGGACAGGTGAAACTGTGTAGGGCGGAACACAGAGGGAAAGACTAAACAATGAAAAGCTGAGTCTGTCAGCAGCACTGTTTATTTCTAATCACATGACAGACAGTCAAACATTTTGTCTGATGAGCTGCTGAGTCTTTGTTCCTTCTATTTATTTTGCCTCACTCTGCCCCAGCAGGAAAATAGCAGCAAAGCGAGACATAGCTGTAATATTGCTTTAAGCCACTCAAGCTGTTTGTGATTAAACACTGGTAATAAATAAGTGTGATGATAACAAACAGTACAGGCAACAAGAAATGTGACTTTTCTAATCTGAATCCCTCAAGTGATTCAGGATCACATGTAATAAGAGAAAAGCTCCCATGTGCGCTTCAGTGGCCAGGAGACAGTGAAACGCAAAGGGTGGCTTTCCTGTGAGTGTTCTCATCAAGAAGCCTGCGTGTTGACCCTGCAGAGCTGGAGTGCTGTGGTCAGAGTCAGAGCCATTAAAGTGCAGCTCCAGGCACTTCCACTGGAAAGGATTATTAGTCTAAATGCAGCGTTCAATCACCCGGGGAGGCTGCAACTTACATCTGCACTTCCCACCATGTCCCACCATCCCAGCTGACTGTAATGCTGCTTCACACTCAGACGCACTCACCTCCTCCAGGGGATTCATTGGCTGGGTGAAGATGGTTTGCCAGTACGCCCAAACGAACATGACAAAAATAACATGGTACACCAGCAAATACACGACTGGAAGCAGAAAAAGACATAAACATGTTTAGATTAATCTTTAACTTCACTGAATATTAATAATACATGTGATTCAGTCTTCATTACTGGAATGAAGCCATTACTCCGTCAGTACACGGTACGTTTGCACACTGGGAGTCAGTATGAATAAAGTGAATAAACATCAGCTCTAATATCATGAATATTATAACATACAACCTATGTAACGTAATGCATTCACTCTAACAAGGTTCATCTGTCTCAGTAGGAGAGAATGAACCTCTAGCCGTGTTGGCAGCACTGAAGCTGTCAGACATGTCGAGGAAACAAACAACTTTGTTCATGAAGCGAAGTGTTTGGCTGAGTGGGATTTATTCTGATGACATCGTAAACGTTTGTACGAAGACCAGATAACAGAGCTGAAAATTAGACATGGTGTTTTGGTCTCTTCCAGTTCCTCCCTACACTCTGAAGAAAGGCTTCAATTTCAGCAGCTGGAGATGCTAAAAGTTTAAATGTGCTCGGAGTTTAAACAGCATAATAAAACACTTACCCTTTTCTCCTGGGTCTTCGATGGACTCTGAAAAACACACAGTTATGTCAGTGTGCAACACGCTCAACATGAGAAACGCTTGACTCCAGGGTGATATTCTGTACATGACAAAGTGTCTAGATATAAATTAGCAAAATGATAAAATGCTGACTCTGTAAACCTCTAATCCCAGGGTCCAACTACCACAAAATCAATACACAGCATGCTGCCAGTCAAATACCCAACCAAACAGTTCCTCTGATACTGATAATCATTAGTGTACACTGACATAAGAAAAAGAAGACAACAGCAACAGCTGCAAAGACTCCCACAGAGGGAACCGCGTGAAACTGCAGATCACAGTCCCCACACAGAAAACTTAAGTAAAGATCTGGAAACATAGTGTGGAGGATTAGTCAGAATGTAAAAGCACTGATTAGCTGAGCGCAGAAAATAATCCATCTTCAGCAATTAGCCTCACACACACACACACACACACACACAGACACACACACACAGAGAGGGAGGTAAGGAAAGGTGAGCAAAGACCTGAAACAGTGCATGCAGCCCAACGGTCATACACACTGCTGCTCAGGGATATATTTGATTATCTAGTCAGTGCTGATAATCTGATCTCTTTTTTTCTTTTTTCTATGAGGCACATTTCCAACAACACACACACACACACACACACACTTCAAAAAGCCAAATACCACCTGATCTCATATTTTCAACAATCTTGGAAAGAGGGCCGGCTGTTCAGAGGCTGATGTTCGGTGCTTAAAAGCAAAGTGGGTCAACCACAGATTGCTTGGGGCAAATTATGTAAGCCAGACAATGGGATTAACTGAGCTGCCAAAGGAGAGGTATGAGCCCATGACACTTTCACACAACTGTCTCTGTGTCTGTCTGCAGCGTGCACGCTGGCCCTGAGCAACCGCTGTCCTGCCCCGCTGCCGTCGCTTTCATCTGTCGGAGCCATGTGACTCAAACGCATCACAGATTTGTTCTTGTTCTGCCGCGAATAAAACAACATGTGATGTTGCTGTTCTGTCGTCCTGCAGTAACCACAAATGGTTCAGTGTCTCACGGACGGCAGCAGGCACATGATGTCCTGTAACCCACGGAGACAGATGCTGATACAGATTTAGAAACTTTTATAGGTGGACGTGGGGCTGGTTCATGATAATCACACATGGTTATTAAAGTACTAAAGCCATGTTTCATTTCTAGACATTACTGCTGTGATGTGATGCAGTGACTGCCAGTGCTGCTGCCATGTTGTTTGTGGTGTGTGTAGTTTGCCTCAGGTTCACTGTCTTTATTGACATATTTCGTGTGTTTTTCAGGGTGTGTTTTCTGGACATTTGTTTTTCTCTGTGTGGTTTGGTTGTTAGACTGAAACTGATCGTGTGCAAAGACGAGTATAAAGGTTTACACAGTTAAAGCGAGGGGCTAAATCTGGACAAGATCACATTTAGGAACAAAACTAAGCACATCACACCCTCCCTTCCTGTGTTCTCCTCTGTTTGCTCTCATTAAACCGCTTCCTTTTCATCCTCCCCCTTTTCCTTTTGACAGAAGAGATCTTTTCCTAGTGGTCGGACATGCTGCCAAATGGAGCACGGGAGTAGGCTGCTAAGACTCCTCTGAGACATCCTAGAAACCCTTACTCACTATCCAGGTCAACTCTGTGTTCACCCTTCACAGAGGAGGCTCGCCGTCTGCAACCACACCATCCAACATTCAGCAGCCAGAGGGGATGTGGAGGAAGGAGGCAGGCCTGACTCAAAAGCCATTAAGGTCTTCTAAGCCCAGTAAAAATGCTGGTGGTGTTGTGGTGCTGGATATAAATTCACAGAATGAAGCTGCAGCAGCTACACGAGCCTGAAGCCATTACAGTAAGCCTTTCAGATAGTGCTGGAGTCCGATAATGAATCTGAAACAAATGGTTTAATCCCATTCTGCACATCCTGTAGTAATTTATCTGATAGAACGCAAGAAAAGCTCCTTCACAATAAAAGCACATTATGTGATGTGGTTTGTAACTAGTAAAGTTTTGTCATGCTAAGAAACAGCAGTGACACTCTCATGTAACAGACACTGTTCACACACTGCGTAGACAACAAACCAGTATCCTAGATTCAAAAGAAAAAATAATAAAAAAGAAAATGCCTCCCCACCCTATCACCCAGAAGCACACACATACACATGCACAGCAGTCAGAGGCATTTCCCCTTCACGCACACGCACACCTCCTCCTAGTACTACCCAGACAGCTGATTTCTTACCTATGCAAAGCTGCAAAACATAGGCGTAGTATGACCACGCTACTATGAGGGCGATGAAGAGAACCGGGATCCAGTACAACACTCTCTGACAGCCCCGCTTCATACTACGCGAACCAGACGGTGCCATGGTGTGGGAGCGAGGAGGACCATTCGTGTGTTTACACTCCCTCCCCTCCTCTCTCTCTCTCTCTCTCTCTCTCTCTCAGTGTATGTGTCTGTGTGTTCCCGTAGTCTGTCACTGCATCATAGCTTCGGCTGTGATCATCTTAATCGGCAGCAACGACGCATCCGCATCCATCCACAGCAACCTCCCGCCCGCCAGCCTCTTGCTGCTGCTGCTGCTGCTGCTGCTGCTGCACTGCTCTCCCCTCTGAGCGTCCTGCTCAGTCACTAGTACAGACTACAACACAAATATCAGACAGCTCACGCACGCTCGTCCGCGCGCGCGCGCGCACGGCTATAGCTGCATCCCCACAGGTTGCCATGACGTCCGCGGGATGCTGCAAGCCTGGCACATTTCTCACCGCGAGCAGATGGGTTCAATGAGTTCATTGTCGCGAGCGTTTTTACGGGGATCTGATCTCTCTCTCTCTCTCTCTCACACACACACACGGGGGAGATCTGGATCAGTACAAGTATCAGGTTTTTATCATAATATTTGATCATTTAGTCATAAAAGTTGTGTTTTTTATCTTTACCTTACAGTGCTGGCTGAGCTCTGGAAAATCCACCCGTGTCTGCTTCACACCTGCAAAATATTTTGCAGTGCTGCAGTCCACATGCTGTAGACCAACACTGTACTGTACAGCGCGCTGATATGCTTATTAGAGTTTTTCATTAACACAGTTTAAATATGGGAAAATAAATTCGGATTTACCACCTGCTGCAGCAAACTGACAATATGTGCCACAATATGCACATCTCAGTTTCACAAAACGGACAGATGGCTCAGTAGCATGGTGTAACTGAAGCCGTTTGTCCTGTTTTATAAAATGACTAAGCAAAACACCCAAGGTATCCAAAACAGACAAACTGACTCCAAATATACTCATTAGATTAGAAATGTTCACTTGATGCATAGTGATTGATTTTTTTAAACCTATAAACGTGTACGCACTTCCAGTTACAACGAAGATAATTAATAGTGAATTAAAGAGAACACAACAACAAATAAACCCCACCTGGATGAAGCTGGTTTAGAAAGTTCAGTACATTGACTTGCACTCGTGTGTTATGCAGCAGTGCTTACCAAAACCCACACCCACGTGGTGTCACATCATAAAATGATAGTTGAATTAAAAGATGATTTTTACTGTATGTAGGTAAAAAGGGCCAAAAATCCACAGATCACCTCCTTTAAAAAAGTTTATCTGAATACAATATCAGCTGCAGTCTGACAAATTAATCACATTTTTCTTTTGCAAAGCTGCAGAATTTTCGGGACTAAATTCCATATTTTTATTATTCATTGTACAAACGCAGACAGTTTAAGCTTTATGTTAGCTTCACAGTCAGTTCCCACCATGAGAGAGATGGTTGGCTGCTGCAAGAGGCCAATCACAGTCTGAGGTGGGCGGGACAAACCTGTTCTCTCTAAAATGTCTGATCTGTTTATTTACCTCTGTTGTCATAGATTCTAATATGTTATTTATAATTGTCATATTCAGTTATGAAACTTGTTGTTGTTGAAATCTACGAATCATGGATTAAGTCTTTGCAGGACCAGTAATATTTGCAAACTGCTTGTTACTGCTCTGAACATAATATTGTGACACTCAATTCATCAAATTCGATCTTCTCTACTGCTGCTCTATTTTAATCTAGACACAGATTAAAACATGTACAGGTTCCAATGATGTAGTGGGAGCTGCTCAAATTAAACAGCACATCTGAAAATGTGCAAATAGTCTGTAGTTTGAACTAAACATGCAACATTATTTCTATATGTCACTGTTTAGATTATTTCTATATAGTATTTAAGAACTGAATATGACCATGTTAGAAACTATGACAACTGTTTAGGCAAAACAGAGGTTTGTCCACCTCAGACTGTGATTGACTTCATACAGCACCCTATCATCTCTCAATGTCTTTTCAAAGGAGTGTTCATCATCAGAACGAACAGAAGAAATTGAAGGTAGTTCAGTGTTCATTTGGGCTGTTGTTTCAACACACCTTTCAAAGTGTGTATTGTTTAGGTTCCTTATCTAATAAAAAGCTGTTTCACAAGGAAGAAAAAGCGTCAACTACAAATGAATGGCGAGAGCTGAATGAATTGAACTCTTCTTTAGATTTCAGGCATCTCTTACAAACACCTTAGTCTTTCTTCAGTGGAGGACTAGAGTGTAACTGCAAATAATTAACCTGCTGAATCAACCATTTCAAGATAAAAACTCCCTGATTAGAGTCTTGTAGACCCACATGTCCCCAGGTTCCCAGAGATTAATACTGTTAATGATTTGCCTTCAGGATACCAGTGAGACAGCTACTTTACTCAGCTGTGGTGCTGCCATCATTCTGCTGAAGGTAAAAGGAAGAATGGGACCGACTGTGCACGTTGGTGAGAGCAGTTTATTACAGCTTACAGATTATTAACTGAAACCACAAGCGATTTTGCTTCAACACTAATGTAACAGTCAAAGCCTCATTTTAAAAGAACGACATGTAGAGAGTTTCTAAAGTTCCAAAGAGGTCTACTAACAAATCCAAACAGTCGTCTAAAATCTAAATACAGTCATCTGATTAATAATATGTCATGTAACATGTTGAGGTCTCCACTCATGGCATCCAAACATGGTACCGGGAAACCTCAAGAATTCCTCAGTAAGATCCAGTAGCCGGATGTCAAGTGAGGCTTTCTGTAAAGAAGATAAAGTGTAAACGCTTCCTTACAGAGCCTGAAAGGAAGGTCCTGTTCTTATATTTGTTTCCTTCTAAACCAACACTAACTAAACTGAATGTCCCAAGAGAGGAACAAACATATGGCTTCAGCGTTTTGCATGTTTATTCATAAAGAGGTCGTCGCTTCCAGGGGCACGAAAACAGCCCCTCTGTTTACCAGCTGAGAAATGATTAATGCTACGAGCTGCCGGTGGTTAGACAGTGAGAAAGCCACACACTGTGCGTTTAAACCTGCCGGGTCTGACGGTATCCTGGAGGGTTTAGCTGCAGTACTACGGGAGAGCAGAGGAAGACTGGGAGGAGGGGAGGTGCTGCTGTCCTAAGCGGATCTGAGCAGGGAGCTGCAGGGAAGGACACAGCATGTCAGTAGCCCCGCCGCCATACACAGTCAGGTTTGGATAAAAGGCGAGTCACGGGCAGAGCACTAAGGTGATAACGTTGGGCCTTCAGATATATAAATAAATAAACTAATTAATAACAGTAGTTATGATTTTATAACAACAAATATTTTTGAACAGGTAAAGGTTTGTTAGTGCAATTTACATTCCTGCAACAGTTAATGGAACATTCATGTTCGCGGGGCACTTCCTGTTTGTGTGTTGGTTGGCTAACTTGCAACAGCTTCCCATTAGACCGTCCACATCCTGTTCATTTTAAAACTTCAATACATGCAATAACCCTTCTGTCCTGGTAGCGAGCGGCTCATCCAGTCTGTAAGACGTGCACTGGTGCAGGGATCTTAACCTGGTGACGAAATACAGATAAAGTCAGAAACACTTACTTTACTATATATTACATATGATTCCTTAGATAAATATAAACATAATTATGCAGTATGACATGTTATTATATGTGTTATAATGAGATACTAAAAACCAAATATGTTGGAACAATACAAAATTGTCTGCACATAAAACAGTCATGTAGCATGAATGCAGCAGTAGTTTTGCAAGTATGCAGAAAAAATCTGCGTCTGCAGCGACTACCGCTGTAGATTTTCAGCCCCATATGACTTTTAAATAGGCACCAGACCCTGCAGCTCCTGCAAACATCTATAGATGTTACTAGTATGAAGAACTGCCAGCATAGAAGTAAATTCATATACCAACAATTCATTTTTAAACCTGCAGCAGTGGTAAACACACGACTGTGACACTAATGCTGAAGGTTAGAGTTAGATTCATTTTTACAAGATAGAAATGAAGGACGGTCACAAGCTAATGTCATCTTTCAAGAAAAAGTCAAACTGCTGCTTTAGCTGCGAACAACATTACAGATTGAATTGTTTTTTTTTCTCTTTTCTTTCAAATGAATCACATTTCTGGCAGTTTGCAAAAACCCACTGACAGAGTTCTTTCCTGTGATCCAGGCAGATTATTAAAGCCTCTCCAGAGTGGTGCATTTCCTTTGAAACATTTATACGCCTTTAATCTGCACTGCTCACTGATCATGTGTGCAGACTTAAGCTGGTATCTGGTGGCAGTTGATCAGGCGTTAATATTACAGTGTAACTCAATCCTTCAGGCAAAGAGAGCATGGGCCTCAAAACACAAGTGAAAAGACTGACTCTGTGCTGGAGTAATGGGAGCGAAATGTTGCTTTCCCTCACATCCACAGAATTTTATTCTTGTCTCACTTAACAGAGAACATTGACAGCAAGAGAAAAAGCTTTTTACCTATCTGCCCGAGAGCTCCTTCTTCATGCAGGACTTGAAAGAGACGAACTTTTCGTCCACTCGGACACCCTGTGGTGCATGTGTGACCGAAAAAGAAACAAGATTTTATGAAGCGTCATGAGACGAATTCTACGATGTCCCTCTAGATGGCAGTAAAATTTCACAAAAGCCTCTCACCATAGACTGCGATGTGTTTCAGGAGTGTAATTTAGACATGGTGTTAAGCAGGTGTTTATTTAAGGTTGTAATTAAATAAGTGTCAAGCAGAGAAGTGGTGTTTGTGTTGCTAATGATAAATGATAAGAATAAAAGCACGCCAGTGTTTGCTTGTCCTTCACCCTCCTAACTCTGACTTGTTCATTGTTTGTACACAAAGACAATGATAATACCGGTTTTCTTCCCCAGTAGCTGGTGCTAATAACACCATCATCTCTGTACTCCTCTCCTCCTCATCAGTCCCCAAAGGAGCTCTCTCAGCTCTCTGAGGCTGACGAGGGAGGAGGAGGGGTCTGTGACACCTTCCGTGTCGCACAGAACAACAGAAAACGTTCTCACCCTGTCGCCACGGTGCAGCCGGTCCTTCATGATGCCGATGAATTCTTTGTAGCTGAGTTTATCATCGTGATCTTCATCAAAGATCTTGAAGACGGTGTTGACTAAGTGCTGGGTGAGCTTGATACCTGTGGCCACATAGACTGCACGGGTAAACTCCTCTGGGGGGAAAAGAAAGTACCTTTTATTAAGAGAACAATAAATAAAATCAAGTAGCAGTTCTTTTATAGCGTAGGGAACTAAATATAAAACATGAAAACCAAAAGCTAGATAGCTGCTTTAAAAGTAAGCAAATTGAAATATACAATTTGTGTTTTACTGAAGTGACATAAATAGATCATGCAAATAACATTAAACATACTGGTGAGTTCCTCCAGACAAACTAAGGCTCACTAAAGAATTAAACAACCACGTCCTGATGCATAAACTGTGGCACGTCGAGGTCAGACTGCAAAGTGAAACACTTTACCTTGTCCAATGGAGCGACTGGCAAAGTTGTACATTTGCATGGCAATTTTAAAATCCTCCAAATTGTTCAGGAACTGGAAGAAGGACCTGAACTCCTCAAATGTGATTCCCTGCAAGGAGACAACAATGAATTGATGTCTTTATTGATGAAACATGAAGTATGAGAAATTATAAAGCCAACGGCTGCATGTGTCAACACTGCAGGTAAAGACAGTGCTACAATTCACACAATGCATAATCTGCTTCCTTTCATCCTGCGGGGAATCCTTGAGTGTGTGTGTGTGTGTGTGTGTGTGTGTGTGTGTGTGTGTGTGTGGGATGTTGACGCCATCAGATGGATAACACACCCATGCAGACTAAGTATACACTCCTGCATTTTCCCTGCACCGTATGGACACGCTGAGCTGTCAGCGGAGAGGGGGAGGATTGTAGCTTTTCAGAAGAGGTCAGGCCGTTTGCACGTTTTTCTAAAGCAGATTAACCTGATACTTGAATAAACAAAAACAAATGTGATGAATCCCCAAACATCTCAGGCTTGGCTGATGACTCAAACACTGAGCCTATTGATGTCCACTCAACCATCCTACAGCTACTAGCTGCTTCTCTCGCAAGGGGCCCCACCAAACAGGCAACATACACACTCTAACAAATGAAGTAATGACTAATCTGTGACACTTTGCTGTTTTAACGACGTGAGGGCCATAAAATATCTCTTAGCCTAATGATGAGACCCACTTGATAATCAATGGAGATCTAGCAACAGGCTACTCAAAGCCGCTGAGGAGCTGTTGCCGTCTTTTCATGCAGGTCAGCGTGCCAAGAGCAGGAACAAATTAATGCTTAAATAAGGAGGCTTCACTCAGCAGCTGATTCACAGAGCAAGTCAAAGCACACAGATCAGTAAAATTCCTCATATTCCAACTAACCACGTAAGAAAACAACTCGACACCATTTCTAGACACATGGAAATGAAAACTTCATTGACTGAGCTGTTTACGCTGATACGCACCTTTTCATCCGGCATGCTGCGGCGAACATTATCCAAGTATGCGCTGACATTGTCCACATTGGTGTAGCGAATGAGAATGCGAGCAAGGTCTTCCTCACTGATGGTGGGCATGCCCTTAGAGTAGGAGAGGAACTCTATCTCAAGCACTTCTGTCTGCAGGTTGTCCATGAACCTGGAGGAGTAAGACGGACAGGAGATGCTGACAGGAAATGCCACCACCAAGACGTGCAAAAAAAAAAAAAGCTGTTGGAGGATCTGTGAAAATGATTAATGGTGAGATAAAAGTCTAATAACATCCATCAGCTTTAATCACAGAGAAGACTCGAGGTTCCTCAACTCACTTGTAAAAATCTTCAAATTTCAATTCAGCTTTGCCTTTTTTCCCAAAGAAATGCACCAGCAGGGTTGTCTCTGTTTTTTCATCCACATGCTGTGAGAGGGAACAATTAGAGCTGCGTTAGCGCGTCTTGCTGCTTCACCTTATGAAGATGTGATCTATTGTTGTGCAGCTGCCAGGATCATCTGTTCTGCCACATATAGGACAAGCATCGCAGCGCTAACACCTGGTAAACATTAACGATGATATTTATCTAGGCATGCTGAAACTTTAGGTAAAGATGTTAGTTAATAGCCATACCCTGATCCAGCTATTGAGTTAATGTGTAACTTTCACTGCACCTGAAACCAAACAGTGGGCTCACATTTCCCATTTCTGTGCCATGCAACAGACTCCTTAAACATGCTACACCCCTTGTTACAGATGCTGCTTCTGTTAGACCATACTGTGTTTAGTCTTTGACAGGTCTCTTACTAACAAGATAGATTAATCAAGTGCTTGTTCCTCAAGTGGCTGCTAACACAGCATCTACAGGCATTTCTATAAAGATAAAACAGAGACAGTGAAACAATAGGACAGGGCCTGTTACGTAGCATTGGTGCATGTTTATTTAAGGAAGAAGCATCTTAATGAGGGCCGCACTACCTCAGTGAGATCAGAAAACAGAATTTGACTCGTGCCACGTCTCAGAACATCCCACATGCCCCGGGTCTCCACATGCTGACCATCTTTTTTGAGAACCTGCGGTAGCAGTCGAAGCACATCTGTTAGAAGTAGAAATGCATCTGGCACACGTTAACTGCAACAAACGCCGACAGATATGTGAGCAAACCGTCCACAGAGATGAGGGAGGCCAGACAGACATCCATCCGTACTCAAAACAGGCAGAGACAGAGCTCACCGTGGTGTATCTGAGAGGCCCATCAACCCTGACATGAGTCTGCTCTGCAGCGGTGCATGCAGCCTCTTGGCAGAACGTTGGGCCAACACAGATAACACGTGTCCACAGCATGCACGGTGTGCAACCTACCAGACGGTTCATACCAGTTTAAGTATGTAACCGAGTCTTTCCAATATATCATCATTTGATGCGAAAGGCGATCATGCACCTGCACTCAGCAGTACAGTTGTGAAATGGGTTTCCACTTCAAACATACACAGATCTGTGTTACATTGTCACTTTATGCTGTTTACACCAAACACCAACCAAACACTATCATCGTTACAGTTTCTATTACTCGCCTCACTCAATAATCCGCTGTTGAAAACAATACAACACAGTATAATACTATAAATACAGGTGCAATGAAGCAGAACTGTCCACAACAATGTCTTTGTTGGGGTCATGTGTAATAAAAAAATCACCAGGAATCTGTCTTCCAGACAGGTTGGTGCCTCTCTGTCATTCGGCTTCTCCAGCCTATCACTCCTTCAGTCCAGATGTCCAGATGTGAACGCTCACACCCGACCAGAAACAGCAAGTTACCATCGACATGTGTTTTTAAGTGTGCCTTTCTTCATTCATAATATTTATTCATCTTATTCATCTTTTCATCTCTCAAGCCTGCGGTGAATGTGACACAGCTGATAAAGCAGCTCTTCCTCTTCACCAGGGAGGGAAATTTACAACACCATCCCACAGCTAATTATGCAACAACTCTATAACGCGCCACAATATTTCCATTTCATCCCATGAAAAGCTCCTGATACACTTGTAATTAGAAGATGCTGGGGGAAAGCCCAACCGCAGCACCGAACACATGCCTGTTGTGTCTTTTCTGAAAATAAAAGACTCTTGAACTATTCACTAAAAAGATACCTTCTTGCCCCCAGACCAGGAGATATCAAAACAAAGAGACAAAACGTCTTCAAACAGTACTCTGAAAACATGGGACTGTCCCTGTCTTAGCTGTAGCATGCTGTGTGCTTTTCACTGCGTCTCCTCTCTGACTGGCATGTTCATGGTCAAACCCACCTCAAAAGGTAATTTGAGTCCAAATACCACTCCCTAAGAAACTGTAAAAATAAAACATGGGGGTCTGGGAGAAAAGGTTGTCAGTCTTCAGGTAAGAGCTTTCTGAAGTGGAAATCTCTCGCCCCATACTGACAAAAAGCAAGTGCATAAATCATCGGGCCTGCCTCTCTCTCTCTCTCTCTCACACACACACACACACACACAGACAGGTATTACAGCGTGTTATTACAATTTCAGTTAATGTAAATGAAAGTATCTGGCATTAACAGCAACATATGAATAGTGTCAGCCAGTGTGATTTCTGTTAGTCACTATGCTGAACATGTTCTGGTCAGGAAGACCACATGCACAGAAAGACAACAATACGTACACTGTGTGGCTCGGATTTACGATTACGACCGTAAAGCTGCAGGCTCTGAAATGCAAAAAGGGAGAAGGTGCGTGCATTAATAAAGAGTCATTTAGGAATGATAGGAAATGCATTTGTAAGTCAAAGACATGAAGTTTATACGTTTACACCAGTGGTTGGTCCTTCTATTCTACTCCATTGTCTTCTAGCAAAGCGTCATTATATTTCCAAATCTAGAGGACCCATTCTAATAATCTTTTTGATGGTTCTACGGGCGTCAGATTAATTTAATCTGACTGAGAGATACTAACGTTTGTCCCATGAGAGTAAAGCTCCTCCATATTGTGTTTGTACGATAAGACCTCAAAGAGCCACGCTTATCGCTCCTTTCAGCTCTGCCTGTTTACATCCACCTGCATGCAGCATAAGACAGCCTTACAGAGATGAAAGCCTCAGGCATGTTTTACCCTGTATCGTCACATTCATGTGCTCTCTCTACAAATGCTGCAAAGTAAATGGGATTTTGGTTTAAAAGTTTGCTCACATTTGCATTTACTCTTTTGATTAATCAGTGCAGTAGAACAAGATGTAAACATTCAAATTATCATCCTTCTATTAAGGTGATATAGAAAATGTGTTAGCAAACAGTTTCCTATTAAATAACAAGACACAGAAGCAGTTTTTGGTCTTCACCAACTTCTGAGGGACACACGGTACACGATGGCTCTTGAGCCAGTTAATGCTCCACAGTGTGCTCCAGGTAGTTGCTGCCATTCGGTTCTGCTGTGAATATGGATGAACACGACTTAAAGTGCTGAGGGTGAGCTGAACCATAAAACCTTAGCCAATAAAAACTATGAAAACAGAGAACAGCTGCGAGGTCCCGTCATATTTCACTGTTTCAAACCTACATTGATCGATTTGTTTTTGGTTGACTTGGAGGCATCAGAAGTGAACATGGAGCAGCATTCTCTAAATGCTCACAGGGTTTTTCAGCCCTCGCTTTGCTCCCTGAACTATGGCTTTAGCTCGCTACATGTGTGACGGCCTCTGCTTATAGATGGAGCAGCTGGATAAACTTGATGAGAGAACTCTCTGGATACTATGAGCAACAGATTAGGTATAGAAAAATCCCAGTAAGCAGTAAAGTAGTTAGAGTCATACCTGCAGCTCGTGTCTTTGCGCATCTTCCTCTACTTCCTTACGATCCTTTTTCTTACGGAAAATTTCCTCCAGCTTGTAAGATAACGCAGAATGTAACGTCGGTGATCAAATGCATTTTAAATACAGCGTTATGTCAAGCCGAGTGTCTTACCACCAAAAATTCTCTTTTGTCCACCATTTCATTTCCATCTGCATCAAACATGTTGAAAGCGATCCTAAAGCCTGCATGCGGCTCTGAAACCAAAATAAATCTGGCTTACATTTAACGTCACATCTTAATCTCTAAGTATTAACGTAGTTCAAATGCATACTCACTTGTTAAAATGCAGAGCAGGAAGAGGTATTCAGTGTAGCTGATGACACCTGGAAAAATGATTCGAGCTCAGAAACAAAAACCCAAATGTTCCCCTTTTTTCCACAGCATCAAATAGCAATAACCAGTTAGCTTAAGGTGTTTATAGACCTTCAAAGTCACGCTGTCGAGATGGATAAGGCCTCCGAAGAAACAGTGCACAACGTCAGACAAGAGTAATCTTCTCACGCGTACTGATAACATCTTAAAAGGTGCCTTTTACCTCGTGTTTGGTGTTCCCCTCACACAAACACAGGCTTTACAACCCAGCTGACCTATGTGGACATAAACCCAAACAAATTTAAGGCCTACGGCTTCTGATCGTGTTTGGGTAACAAGGTGTAATACATTCTCAAGTGATCTGTCACTGATTGAGGACGGGCAACTCAGCTTTTTGTGTCGCATCCTTCAACTTCTTTTGTTGTGTGACACGGACAAGGGAAGAGTGAGTGTTAGGAGACATCTCAGCCAACGCGGGAGGTTTTTCCCCTCTGACTCTGAAAGCATTCCCAAGCTTTTGTTTGCTCATAAAGATAGGGAATCAAGCCCAGATAGTTCTGGGTGACTGCTGTGGGTGTTATGGGAAAAGATTTCAGGTGTAGGGTTTGTTACAGGGAGATATTTCCACAAAGAACAGAAACAACGCTGTAGGCTCTGACTAAGTCTTTCATTTCATCAAGAGGCCGGGGCCATGTTGCTAGTAGGATGATGTAAAAACACGTAAAAGCTGAGGTGTGAAAAGAGAATTACAGGTGTGTGCCGCAGCACAGAGTTTATCCAAAAACTCCCCGTGACATAGCGCTCTCAGTCAGCTCTCTGCGTTTGGCAGCTATGGCTCTATAATGACAACAGATCTCTAGCTTCAAAGACTTTAAAGCTTAAATGGGTTGGGGAGAGAGAAAAAAACTTTTAAGATTCCAGCCATGTCTCACCAATACCACACACCTTCGTTCCTGCAGGCAGCCCCCCCCTTCCTGCAGCTCAGCTTCTGAGCTCGAGTAGATGTTGTTAGACAATACAAAGAATTCCACAGAAACACTTCATACAGAGTGGCAGTCCCTCAGATGTAATCCAATGCCATTCTTAGGCTTCATAATGTCCATGGTGATCAGGGGGGTGGCCAGTGGGACATGTCTCGACATAGCTGGGTTCAAACAGCTCCCTCATTCTCTAAAGCGACGCTTTGTTCACAGATCAATCCAGTCCTTTTTTCCCTGACAAAGCCGCAACGTTTAACAGCAGGATTAAAAGCCCCAAATCCCAGCATTGGCACTTAGCTAAAGCAACAGAGGAGAGAACAGAACAGTGAGATCTGATGCTCCACTGGCTCGTCCAACCCACCGAGCGGGACGTGTGTACGTCCAGGTGCAAAAATTAAAAACATTTCTACTCATATTGACAACTTCATTTTGCTACTTTGAACTAAGGTTGAAAATGGTGCTAAAGTCACGTCCTGCATTGTACAACGCCACAAATATGGGCAATGCATTTTAATAAAAAAATCCTTCTCTGCAGAGAAACAATGATTGACACAGTGATTCTGTACATTACCAGCAAAGGTTGCCTGACTGATGGAGAGATAAGATAGCATTTACAGCACACACTTTCTGCTCCGGGTAATGTGAGGGTGACATGTACGGTACAACAGAGCCCGCTCTGAACGAGATGCGAAGGACCTTTTATATGACACCTTAAAAATAAGAGTGAAGGGAAATGACTTGGGTTCGAGGGATTTCTGTGTGTCGCTCTGTTTCATCCATTGAGCTCTTTACCTCGTTCACGAAGATTTCTAAACAAATTGGATGATCCTTTCCAAACAGGAGGGGTATCAGCCAGCATCGTGTCTAATTCCTGAGAGAATAGAGAAAAATCCCAAATCACTCAGTCATACCATGTCCTGAGAATTCACAGTGCGTGGGTTTGATGGTATTACACTAATTACAGAAGTTTTACAAGGATAAAAAAAACAGACCAGAAACAGGAATAAGTTAGTTTAAAAACTAAAATAAAAAGAGAAGAATCTGAAACCATACTCAATGCTTCAATGACAGAACAGCTCACCTTTTTTGTGAGTGACTTCCCCACTCTTCCACCTAAGAAAGCCAACAAAAAAAACCCACAATGAACATGAACACATTCCAACAGTCAATAAAAGAGAAGATAAGTCCAATACATCGTAAAAATAACCTGCTCTTACACGGATATCTCCATTGGCACGTTTTAAAGCCAGCGTCTAAAGCTGGGATTATGACTCCTCTCCACAAAAGTGAGGTCTGTTCGTACTGATGCTCTCAGTGAATGTTTCCCAAAGTGAATCATTTAAACGACCACACTTAGAGGCCTGACTTGGTCATTACTCCTCAAGCGTCTGTGAAAATAACCCATCATATATATTCTATTCATGTTCACGACTGTCCAGCTGACCCAGAGGAAGGGTGAAACACGTCTCTTTACAGCGACAATATAACCATAAAACACCAGCATTACTGTTTTGCAACACATTAGCCATCAGCAACAAGACAATGATGACAAGAGGTGCACTTCTTGTTTACCTTCCTCATGATATGATCAGCAAAGTGTCACGTTCAAAACATTACAGCATACCGCACACCTTCACTGATAATCAGTCCCAATAATCTGAATGTCTTATTACATTTATGACATCCACGCCAACAAGTGTGCTGCCACATAAATGCACCATAAAAGTGGGGTTGCTGGTGAAGATATCTATCTTTATGCAGGTGTTATGACTGAAGCACCTCGAGCTGCAACTCATTGTCCGACGACACTTTCAGGAAACTGTGGCCGTTTTACTTTACGTGATGAAAGACCTGGGATTTATCTGATGACTTGACATTAGTGTAATTTAGCAAATGGCTGCTGAATGCAGCCGTTTCTCCACAGGGATGCAGTAATAATAAAATCTTTTTGTTCGAGCAAACGCCTGCTGAAAATAAATGCTCACAGATTTCTTCTGCACTTTCACAAGTGTCCGTGATGATATCATCAGGTATTATGTTAATTCATCAGAAACTGTGTCCTGTTTATTTTATACATGCTGAATTTCCCTGGTTCCACATAGGATCTTCTCGAATGATCCACATATCATCTTTAATTGCAACAACAGCTGCAACAATAAAAAAAAAGTCACTCACTGACTCATCTAATCCAGTTCTGTTATGTGAACCTTGTTCCTGCATCATCTTAGTCATCAATAAGGCTCCAAAATAAAAAGTTTATCTATTTCCATCTATTAACAACTTGACAACAACAGGAAGCACTAGGATAACTGATGGACCCTCATCAGTCTTTCTTTTAGCCTTGTTGGATTGAGCAGAGTGAAAGCAGTGCACTCACTCTTGGGCTCATTCAGAGTAACGCACTCGATGAAGTTGAGTGGAGTCATGTAGAACTGGCCCTCATACTCCACTGAACTGAAGAGGCGAAATCTGTTTTCGTAGGACGACATGTAAACATCTCCATCGTCCAGACCGTAGGTCCTCACCTGTAAACAGACACAGACATGTACACACACACACACACACACACACACACACACGCACGCACCCCTTCAGGAAATATTGCAAATCACATTAACAGTTATGATACTGTCTGAAAATTTGCTTTTTATGAAACAGGAGCTTTTTCTTGTCATGAAAACCCTCGCTCACAGGACAATGAAGAGGCCCATGCTTTAATTCGGTAATGGGGCAGTGTTGTGTCAGCCGTACTTTTCATCTCCGTGCTACAGATAACGTCCCTACAACTGCTCAAACCCAACAAGATCAGAAGGCCGGACTGGTGAAGACAGAGTGGATCTCTCTGTCAGGTGGCAAAGTTCCAGGTTCACTGGGCACGGAGCAAACACCCAGGGAATGTGTGCCCCCCTCTGCTTAACCATTAAACCCCCTCTAACCACCCCCACCTCTCATCAAATGTCAGCCCCTCCGCCAAGCTCCAGTTTCCTGTGTCCCTGGATTCCTGCTGTCTCTGGACACCAGGGAAGTTTACCTCGCTCTTACCACAGACAGCAAACAAGGAATCTTCTGTAGCAAGAGGTGGACAAGCCAGAACTAATTTACATGTTTGTTTACATCTCCTGTGATCTGTGAAAGTCCGTGTCAACTTTGTTAACACGCGTACAAACTGGGGAGACTCAGAAGTGCTGACGTGTAGGTAAACAGGACCAAATACACACCGTAGAGGAGGAGGCAAAACAACGTGAACAACAGACACAGAGCATTACAACAACAGTGAATAGCAAGTGGTTGAATAGTCAGTAAATAGGTTTAAACAACACCTGTTGTGAGGAAGCTCTCACAGCGACGGTCACATTTTGTGCTTTCATGTGATCAACAGCATCTAGTTCAGTCTACTTTAAGAAACGTTGTTATTACCAAATCAGTCGGATTGATTCCTGACAATGTATTTCCAAGCAGAGTAGTGCTTGTAGCTATGTAGTTAACATACACCGTACACCATGTACCATACTTAGAGTAGGCCTACTGAGTTTGTGTAGCTGTGCCTGAGTGTCTGTTTTTTTGTTGAAACTGTGAGAAAGGTCATAATGTGGCTATATTTTATTATTCAGGTCATATTTGGTATCAGACTTCTGCTGGACTTCATTCATTATATTAAGAGTCGTTCCTGATGTTTGCATTTTATTAGAGACCACTGCGTGTAGCTTTCCATAGCTGCATCACTCGCTTTATTAATACAAACTCCTAGTTACCTCCCTCTGTTACAACCTGTAATCAAAACGTCCTGCTGTGATCATCATTGAGTCACGTGACCTAGAGACGACCGTGACCGTTTCAGCACCAAAGGTCGCGGATAGCTCCCGATTGTAGCCTGCACGTGCACGACTATCGGGTGCAGGCTAATTAGTGGAAACACTGATGCTCGTACGTCCTCCTGGCCGGAAATGCTGAATGTGAGGGGACGTTAACGCATTTAGTCGACATCATGTGTTTGAATGCTGTCCCCGAAGACCCGCGGCTGGACAAATGCCCCACTGTACCTTATCGGTGGCAGAGACTGACGGCAGCGCCAGGTGCGGGAGGCGAGCCTCGACGTCGCTTCTCAGTCCGGAGCGCCAGCTCACAAACGCGTAGTGACAAGCGACGCCGCCGGCGACGGCGACGCCCGCTCCGGCTGCGGCCACTTTCAGCGCTCTCGTCGCGCCTGAAGGCGGCTGCTGTTTGCGCGCAGTAAACGTCCGTGCTCTGGAGGTGTTGGTGAACGGAGGCACAAGCCGGCGCAGGGCGGCCATGGCTGTTCGCGCTGAGGCGTCGTAGACGGAGCGAGCGCGAGCCCGCGAGCTCCGCGCTCGCGAGAAAAGCCGTGGGTGATTCACGTCGCTCTGGGATTAAAGGAAATGACCGTGTTGAAATCTTTAAAGGGACATAGAAATAAATCCGTAATTTTCTTTCGTGTTTTGTGGTTTTCACTTTTTTTTACTGAGCTGTACTTCACGTTTAGTCGAGTTTTATTTTTGATTTTCTTACTTTTACGTTGGATGACCATGTCCAGTTTAAGGCTCTGGCCCACTATCAACTCTCACCTTATGTCGCTCTTTTTATGCCCTGGGAGAAGGAAAAAAATCCCTCCCGGGGCGCGTCTCAACTGTGACAGCCCCGCCCATTACTAGACCTGTGGTTTTGCACCTGCCTCACCACCCCTGCCACTTTGAGCGCAAAACCTCCAGGAGCTTTTTTACCTGCGCTGCAGCGTATTTTCAGCCCTTTATGACTACTGGTTCACCCTCCGCTGTGCCGCTTCCACGGCTGCACTATAGCATCACCATCCGCAGCGAACAGGTATGCAACATGCGGCCAGTCTGAGCAGAAACTGCAGCCCACCTCCAGCTGATGAAGACGCAGCGGTGAAAAAGAAGAAATCGCTGCTGCCAGCCGCGGATCTTTGGTGAGAGTTTCATGTCAAGGAAGAGAAACCCGCGCGTCTGCGAGTTCTTGCCCCGCGGGGACACGTGCTAAGTAACGGAGGAGGTGAACGTAAACATGCAATAAGTGACAGTGGCAACCAGGTAGTCTGCTACGCTAGAGCGCTGCCCCCGGACCTCCGCGCTGAACTTTACCCGCTGAGCTTTGACGCGATGGCTGCTGCTGCTGCTGCTGCTTCTCTTGGGGAAGTTGGAGGCGTCCTGCATGGCATCGATGGTGTCGCCCCTGTGGGATCCCATTTCTACCTGCCCCCTCTCGGGGACAGCCCGACGCTGCTGGCGGAGCACCTCATACCTGGGGACAGGCTCTCCCGGAGCACCACTGCGGATTTATCGCACCTCAAAGGGATTCTCAGGAGGAGACAGTTATACTGCAGGACTGGATTTCATCTGGAAATACTTCCGGATGGCACGGTGCAAGGGACGAGGAAAGACCACAGCCGTTTTGGTAAGCGCTGTCTCCTCTTTGTTTTTGCTGGTTGCCAACAATTATACAGCAGTATAATGTTCACAATAAAGCACGTTTTCAAAGTAACCAGTTACAGTAATATAACCTTTATATAGTTTAAGTAATCATTATATAACATTGCAACTATTTTGGGTATTATTATGAGGACTTATAGTTTTTTTCTGTACAAACTCTGAACCTGGATGTTTGAGCTTTTTTCATATTGTTCTTTCATCTTTGTGAGAATCTGAAGAGAACAACTGTGTTATTCTTCTCCAGGTATTTTGGAATTCATAAGCCTTGCTGTTGGGTTGATAAGCATTAGAGGAGTGGACAGTGGACTCTACCTGGGCATGAACAATAAAGGAGAGCTGTATGGCTCTGTAAGTTACATTGTTTATTCATTGTGACCATCGTGGACATTTTATACACCTATTATGATCAGAGAACATTATTTTCAGGAAGAGAAATACAGACAACTAATCTGATTGATGTGTGTGTGTGTTTATATTTCTGTGTGAAAAAGGATGGGTGAGGATTTCTCTGATGTTGTCCTCTTTGGTTTCAGGAAAAGCTCACGGCTGAGTGTGTGTTCAAGGAGCAGTTTGAGGAGAACTGGTACAACACATATTCCTCCAACCTGTACAAACACGGAGCCAAAGGGACACATTATTTTGTGGCGTTGAATAAAGACGGGACACCAAGGGATGGGACTAAATCCAGGCGGCACCAGAAATTTACACACTTCTTGCCTAGGCCTGTGGACCCTGACCGCGTGCCAGAGCTGTACAGGGATATCCTGGGACACAGCTGAGACCTGGGAGTCTGGTGAAGACCAGGAATAGCAACTAATGCCCTGGAAGGCAGGGAACACAGAAGACAAGAGAGAGACGCAGGCAGGGATGTTACCGTTGCAGGCTGGTGGGACAGCAGTCCGACTGGCAGGGATAAAGGAACCAAGGCCTCTTATAGGAATGCACGAGCCATCTCTCAGCAGCCAGGAAGACAGGCTAGAATGTCTGCACGCTCGACATGAGAGGGTCGTTTGTTTCAGAGGCGGGACGACTCTAAAAAGTACCTGTGTGGAATAGGAGACGAACGGGAAACAGACCCGAATGATCATCTCCTCTGTCGTCTGTAGGACAGAGACGTCCGATGGAGTCCGTGGGAATCTGTAGTATTGGAAGATGGTACTTTTGTTTGGGTGCCTGCGTGTGTTCAGAAGGACTTTGAAGGAATTGTGTTTTATTTTTCATTCCCGTGTCTAGACCTGTTTGGAAAGAGAAAACTGTAACAATTTATTTATTCATTTTAGATACATATATTTATGTTATATATTTATTTATTGGAGAAAATATTTCTACGGTTAGATACATGTGATATAGAAAAACCACTAGAATTTGTATCATTATATAAAGACGGAGACACTGTATGGTTATGACTTTCATTCTGAAGAAAGCTCAGACATTCCTTTATATGAACAAAAATATAAAACACATTATCTAAATCTGGAAAAGACCCCCACCTCCAAAATGTCTTTTGTTTCATTAAGGTAACTGTGAGTCAAATTTTTTAAAACACTACTGTTACACATGTTATAAGCAGAACCTGAGGTTGATAGACTGACAATACAAATAATAAATTGCTGAAAATATGATCAGAATGCTTCTTTTTGTTAGCTCCTCTCATCAGACATTTTAGTTTTTTGTTCCCTTTTAACCCACATTTCAAAATGTAACAGCACAATATCTGAACAAAAGCATACTTTATTGTTTGCCTTGGTCTTTCCGAGTTTAAACATATAAACCTGCTTACGAGATCAATGTTGTCCTTCTTTATGGACACCATTATGCTGAGGGACAAGTCGTAGAAGTGATGCATGCATAAAACTTCAAAGCTGAATGCTGGGAACGAGGGGGGCCACACGGCAATGCAATTGAGGACAAATAAAATCTGACCTTTAGCTCAGGCAGTGCAACTTTATCAGCTGTATAAAACTGGAGGTCAGACGATAAGGATTAAGTAACCTGTGCTGACAGTCGAGCCGAGACATCTTCAAAGGTGTTTGTTAATTCTAGAGGCTTTATGTCTGTATGTGTGCCTCACTATGTTTCATCTTCTTCAACTACTAACCACACGTTGGTGACATCAGGATTACGTGTTATGAAACACCTGAATTTGTGATTTATTTTTCAAGAAGCCACTATCTCATATCTGTGCACAGTTTCCTCCACGGCTGGGAGAAGATCTGTGTTGAAGCATGAAAGCTCAGCCTGTGATCTCAACGCGTGCGTGAGTGTGTGATGGCGAGCCAGTGGGGGTGTTTCAGTACGGGGAGTCAGCTCTGCTGCCAACTCTCTCCTGTCTGCGGTGCGATACTGTGGGACTTTCCCACACACCTTGAACATCAACACCCTTCTGTTGTCGATTAATGACAGCGGCCCAGAGAGTCTTATAACCTGTGCACATGTGGACATCCCTTGTCCACACACGCAAGCATACAGCAACATGGAAACGGAAACTCCGACTATCTTTAGCTTCCCAGAAAACATAGCAAGCATTAAAGCGATGTACACCGTGTACTTCATACCTGCCGTGTCCCGTCGTTTCAAGCTCAGAAGTGTGTTGCCATAATAGTTTGTCTATGACATTGACCTGGAGCAATACTTCCAACTAAAGTTTCACTGCAGGGCTTGTTGCCATTACCTTTGTGGTCATGAAAAGCAGACTTTGTGCAAATCTAAGAGCGTAACCCCCTCTGCCCCCCTTTTGACATTTCGAAGGTCATCTCTCTGAACTCGTTGGAAATCCTGACTTGTGATACCTGATGCACAGAAGTCCTCTTTGGCACTTGTTAAACCGATGTTTTGGAGTCTAGTTGGCCCCCGAGACAGATGCTTTTGTTCCACCTACTCCGCCTCCTCCAGGTGGTCTTTGGCTCCTTGCTGAAAACACTTAAACCCCTCATCCGCACCCATTCTGGAGGGCCGCCTCTCACGCTTAATGGCCGCTCCCTGACTTTCATCACCTCCTCAGCAGCGGCCTTGAAGGGCTCTCGAGGAAACCCGGGCGTGTGTGTGTGTGTGTGTGGCATCGGTCCACGGGCAGGTGTGGAAGTCAGTGATCTTCCGTGTCTATCTTCACAGTGCAGTCAAACAGCACAGGTGTTTCCTCAGCACTCTGATCTCAACCCTGCTAACAGCAGGCGAAGGAGGAGGGTGGAAATACAGTCGGCTTTGTTGTCGGCCCCCAATTATCAGAGAGCATAATTTCTATATTTAGTAGGCTGCGTCGTGGAAGACAGGGGAGGTGCCAAGAAACTCACCTGTTGCTCTAAAGCCATGGCCACTTCTAAGCGTGTGTTTGCACAGGGATGGCGTCTGCAGCTTTATGTCATTTGAATCCTGCAACTATTGATTTCAGGCTCTTTGTTGTTTGTTTATTCCCTAGTAAATTGCCGTGCGCACAAATTATGAGCTGCATGCATGTTTATAGGGATTACAGCAGAAGTGTGGGTATAGCATTATTCACTTCATACTTTTGGGCTTTTATCTGCGTTCACACACACACACAGAGGACATTCTGGAAAAAGCTGCAGCCAGTGGCTCCAAATATGAACCATTCATCTATCATCTAAGTTTTGTGGCATAAAAAAAACCTGAACTTACACACTTGTGCGTTGTTCTCTGTTCGAGCTCAATCGTTTTCAGTGTGATCGCTAAGAGGATTTTGTGGTCTGCCTTCTGCAAGCGGCAATTAGACCAACATACCTGATTTACTGACACTCCACATCGCAGGCTTTCAGCTCCAGCGGAAAATACGCTCCTCTGTTTGCATCTCCATGGAGACGTTAGCGGGAAAACAACAATGTTTAGGTTAAAACATTGTTGTGTTAGGAAGAAGAAGTCAGGGGGCACTGTCATATCTGCAGATTTCAGTTTCTTAGTTCTAACAAGAGCCCACAAGGTGAACAACACTGTGGTGTGTTTGCAGCTCCTGTACAAACCTCCTTTGAAGACACACCAGGGTACCTGAGGGAGGCTGAGCAGAAGAACGCACGGCTGGCACCTCCAGCATCTAGACATGAATGGAATAAGTTAGTAATCATACTTTACACATGAGCTACTTTAACAGTTTGACAGTTTCACTGCAGCGATCTCAACTTTTTACCCCCTCAGCTGATTCAATAAAAACATACTAAGTACGTCTTGTATTTCCAGATATTTTCAACTTCTAACTGGCTAAAAAGAGAGCACTAGATATTTTAGATATTTTTGGCAGGATGCATCTCAGATTCTGTTGTTGTTGGTTTCCGTCCGGTTTTAAGCCTCTCGTTTTAACTCCACTCAAACACTCACATCTGCTGACCAAACCTGTGTGTGAGCAGTCGTTTCACTCCATCCTTTGGCCCATGAGTCACAAATTAGGTCTTGACATTTGGGCCCTATAATTGCCCCCCGAAAAGCATGAGGCATCAATTAGGCTCTCAGCACCATGACAGGTTATCCCTACAGGACATAATCGCCCTGCTGGACTGCTCGGCTGGACTGCCCTGTCCGGGCATACACAACACATGCACACACACACACACACACACACACACACACAATCTCTCTCACACACACACACACACACACATAGGACCTCTTACGCAGTTCACTCAGTCATCTAGCTAAGACATGCTGTATAATTTTCCCAATGTACTAATCAGACTGGTGCATAAATACTTTAGATTTCTCATTTTAAAACGACTTCATCATTTGGAAATGAAAGCCGTGGGACAATAATGTGTGTGTGGAGGAGTGGCAGCATGGTCTAAGGGTGCCACCGCTCTAATAACAGCATAGATCCCTTTGATTTCCCGACTCTAGTGCTGCCTGACAGTTTGTGCTCCCACAGGGCGTGGAGATCTCTGGGGTCAGAAAAAAGGTCAGATGGTTCATTTCCATAGCTTCCACTTTAAACATTCTTGTAGGTTTTGGAAGCAATTCAATCAGCAATGAAAACACTGGTTAGAAGTGTGGAATTACCAGCCGCCGTTCAAGATGCAGGGCACTCATAAACAAGATGGATGTATCCAACAGAGAAATACAAAACTATGAGAATGGAAGATATTACATGTATTTGTGCCCGAGTGAATAAAATTATTTAAAATAATGCAGAATAAAGATTTGACATGCTACACAAAACTAGAAAATGTTTAAAATTGTAAATAAACACTTAAATTATGGCTCGGCTGATGTAAGTGACACAAAAACAAAACAGGTGAAATAATAATTATTATTAATAAAAATAAAAATGGCAAATCGTGCATTGTGCAAGTTGCAGACATGTAGACATCTTTGAAATCACAAAACACTAAATGGTGGTGGACATAAATACATTTTTACAAATGAATCATGGCTGACATGAATGTTCATTATTAACCATATTAATAAATCCTTACAAATAAAAACTGACAAAAAAGAAAGGAATATTTTTTTTGTTTTTTACCAAAGCAAAAGATTCCCCAAATTTAGCAGTAGTCCAATAGATTTGATGTGAGGACAACATGCCGCCCTCTCTTTGTCAACAGATTACCTTGAAGTCATGAAGTTATGTTTGTCTTGATAAATCATGCCAAGCATTACTGTCTATTTTGACCATAATAGCTGCAAACGCCAAAGTAAAGAGTCCAGCTATGTGTAACACTCCCTGCCTGGGTAAAGAGCATGGTGGAGGAAGACTGTACTCTTACTGCCTACCAGTGAAAGTGGAAATGTGCTTTGTTGCCCCTCAGTCAGGCGGAAAATTGCAAACCCATTTGTCATTGTGTGCCAAGATGCAGAGGTCAGTCAATGGATTCCTTCATGACAAGCTTACTGAATCGACTGTTTTTCCACGGCCTCACCCTTTCACACCTGCACCTTCAGGTAAAATAACAAAACGAGCGGAGGAAGAGAGAAAAGAGGGCTTAGAGAGAGCTACTTAAAGACAGAGGAGAGAAAAACGATATGCGAGAAGAATTCACCGTGAAAACCTGCACCTCTGTTGGTCATTTCAGCTCATTTGAACCCAATATACATTAAGCTCACAGTGGCAGATGAAATGTCAGGTTTTGGCCAACGACCAAACTTGGAGAATACCACTAATTCTTCCTGCCCGCGACCACAGAACACACTTACGGGCTACATCCTTACATCTTATAAATCACGGGGCTAAAAATGAACAAGCCCCAACGAGTAATCAAAGCGTTCGGCTCGGGTCCCAGTTGTTTTAGAGAACAGAAAAGGAGCATGAGCCAACTTCAGAGCAAGCAATGTAAGTCAACAAAACTCTTAGCGCCCATTGCATCACTTAGTGTAAGTGTGACTACGATATAAAAGGTGGATGAAAGTGGATTCAAACAGCGTGCGCACTGTCATGACGAGTGCAACAACAACACGACATGACTGACTCCTCGCTGCCGCTGTGGCTGCTCTCGCCGGGATCTCTGGGAGTGTTGCAGTGTAATCTGTTATGGGGAACTTCAAACAGGCGTAGCTGCAGAGCTCAGATCCTCCTCCACATTAATAACTCTGATTGCTCCTGGAAGAAGGAAATCCCCTGGCCTGAAAAGACACATCACTCTGCTGCAAAGACATCGAGCCGGGTGGTGTAACACAGCCAGCCGGCATACTCCACCCAACAGCACAGAACCGAGTCCACGATAAATCAGACACACAGTGTTTCAAAACACCACTGTTTGTAAAGTACATAAGTTCATATCCAGGCGATAGAGTCGAGTGTGTCTGACAGAACTCTACAGTGTCAACAGTGTGAGGATTATTTCTTTCCCAGGTTCAGTACAGAAAGACTACAGAACATAAAAAAGATGTGAGAAAGAGGAGCAACACACGAAGAACCTTTGCTTTAAGGCGGACCAACATGTTTTATATGGTACTAACACTGTGGCGGAGGTAGAAATGATTAGAGAGCAGTGCAAGGAGGTCGATCCGTTCCCTCTGTTCTGCAGACTGCTCTAGTGGAAGTAGGAGGAATCCACAACTCAAACCAGTCAGATAAGTGTCTTCAGGTGTCACTGATGTGGACGCTGTCGGTCCAAAGCTGTCCCTCGTGGGGCAGCGAGGTGCCTCACGCCCTCAAACAGTAGCCAAAATTTAGCTGATCATCACGTTTTATCAGGAATCATCTCCCAGACTAAGGTCAGCACATCTACCTGAGAGCGGTCAATGACCTCAGCTGACCTCTGCCAACAGAGGAGAAGAATAGTTACTCAGTTACTCAGCCCAGGAATACATAAAGCAGTTTCCTCCCATTGTTCTTCTTTATCCACCAAATAATGCTGTTGATGTACCATGATGTTGTCCAGGCGTTAATTGGACGTGTTGAAGGTGATTCGGTCTCCTCCTCTCCCTCCCTCTCATAATGCAGGCATACTTGCATGTCCCAGTAGCTAATCAGCATACAGATCTGGCCTAGAGCAGAGCAGATGAACACAGAGGAAATATCACATTCAGGCTCTCTAGAGTTTCCCAAGTTCATTTCCCATGCTTTGACCGTGTAGATGTCATTATTGTCTGCTCCAGTAGGCAAATATTAGGCTTCGAAGCGTCCACACACTGAGGGAGTTGTTCAAATGTTCCAGTATTCGACTGAAAAACCATCTATTGCTCCACAATAGCATATACTGTGCTTGTACTAATGGGCCGGTCAAGCTCACATTATTCTGTCTTGGCTCGCTTGGCTCTGGTCCTCCTCTAACCCAGGTGTGTTTTTATTGGATTCAGACTTATCAGTGGGGTGATCACAAACCTGTTGCCAACTCGGCAGGTCAACCTCTCTGTGTTATAAAACCAGAAACATTTGTTGTAAAAAAAAGACGCAAGGCACAGGGTTAGGTTCTGAATAGGACGTGTTGTTATAGTTGTGAATCAGAGTCCGGAGGAAGTGAAATCCGCATCACGCGTTCAGCTTCTGACCTGCATTAAATAATGTTGAGAGCTATTAAAATAACCAATCAAACAGATGAACAGTGCAAGCTGTAGCCCCATCTGTCAGAGACGTGACACCCGCATGCTCGCCAGGATTAAAGTGCTCCTCCGTGCACATTAGGAAAATACAGGGGAATCGTTTCAAGCCCTCAAAGTGCCACATAGATGCTTAGCCACACATTCCCCCTGTCAGAGGCAAACAAAGACAGTTCTCTGGGAGGGGAAAGGCATGTCGTTTCCCCAACATGCCTCACCTGTGGTGACCAATCACAATAGCAGTTACAATCCTGAGCCCTGAAGGAAGATAGGTGAGGGTTTATGTTGTCATTGGTGGATGTTTTACAATCGTGTGTAATACATCTCGCAGTTAATGTTTATTTTCACAGGGACCACCTCATTCCTTTGGTCTGACCCTGAAAGATGCGGTGTGTAATCATAACAGCATTGATAGGAGCATGTTCAAATGTCTGCAGACATTACACATTCACTCTGCTTCTGCTGTGTCAACAAGCAAGCTGTCATCCTGTTACCTGGAAATGTTATTTTAATTTTAAGGGACACATGCAAATGCTGAAGTGCAACACATGTAGCGTGAGACACTTTTTCTTACTTCATCATTATTTTGTTTCTATTCATAGTAACATTTATTAGAACTCTGTGAAACCGAGGCCGTTTATTCTTATAGTGAAGGTGCAGCCAAGGGGGAAAATCTGTGCCAAACTGCTGCAGATAGGGAGCAGTGGCAGCACTGAGAATGGGATACTCTGTTCCTTTATCCGTCATGGTTGGAACACCTGCACAGTCCGCTGTCCAAGAGTCTGTTCTGAAAAACACATTTTCCCAGTAGCCTGTAGTGGTCGCCACGCCGACACAACGGAGACAGCTCCACATGAAAGATGCTTTACTTTAGTAGCACTACCATAGTGTACAAACAGAAGCATCACTATGTATTTTACAGAGTGTTAATGTTAAGTGTAATCACTATAGAGTCACTTTCACTATAATTGAACTATTACACAGAGTTGGGTAGTTTGATCTAAATACCGTATTTATAGCTTTGTTAGGTCTGCTCGTGGTAACATATGCAATTAACCTGGACATTTTAACACATTACTGTTTTGTTTTTGGTTTTAAATTCGTCATAGCCATGTTTGGATCCAGCTTCTTCCTGTAATGGCATCTCTGATGGTCGCCTGGGGGCATGTCAAACACAGACAAAGCCAAATGTGGTGAAAGCAAGTTTTGTTCTAAAAGGCTTACAGATGGAGGTTTGAAAACATTTTGTATTTAATATTAATGTTTGGTATGTTTATAAAACGGAGCCGTTTCTTTTAATCAATTTGTAATGTTTTTGGAATTTCTTTGTTACAACGCTGTACATTTAGAAAACTAGTATTTTAATAGATAGCACCAAAGTGTACTAGTAAGAATAACCATGATTATCTCATTACAAGGGCTTCAGACATGTGATAAACATTATAGTATAATTTTTTGTACTTTTAAGTCTTGATTTACTGAGGAATATGACTAGAGCACTATTCACGTCACAAAATAGCACGAACCTTCATTCTGACCGGCAGACCATGGCTGTTTTTGACACCATTAAACACTTTTGTGCATTTTAAGGCTGAAGATGAGGAGTGTAAATGAGCCGCCTGACTCCCAAATCACAATCAAGCTAACGGTGAAACTCTTGTCTGACAGAGCATCAGATGGATTATCAGACATTACTGATAGCCCGGAGCTCTGAGCTGTCCAGTGACCCCGTAATGGAGGATGTGTGCATGCACACAGTTATGATGGATGTAACAGCAGAGAAGAAAAAAGCTGACGACAGGGTACTTTCATGTTACTTATCGTGGCACCCTATCACAACCATCTAGATGAGCTAGACAAAGTACCACCAGGCCCCGTAGCTTTGAGCTGAACTTAATCTGTTTCATCATATCTGACTGCCTTTACTCCTCGGGGCAGATGAGAGGTTGGTGGTCCACGCATGCAAACCACAGTAAAGGGAAAGAAGGGCAGTCTGAATGACAGATAAGTCTTGTCTTATTCAAGTGGAGGCCTCTGTGTTTTACGAAGAGCATACAAATATGGAACTGGATGAAAAGAGAGAGAGAAAAGCTCTGATTAACTACACAGACATCGTCTCACGCAACACTTGTCAGGACGAGATAGTGTGCTCGTCTCTTAAATGACGCTAAAGCTTTGACAGAGAACATGACAGTCGCGTAGATTTCTGCAAGTAAGCGGACACGTCAATATTATGAGAGACAAATTGAAATCATTTGAAAGTAGATGATGTGCTACGCCTTAACCTCACAAGGTACAGATTCCCCTGCAGCATATTGTGTCACCACTCTCAGCTTGGACTCCTCGTCACAGCGATGCTCCTTGATGTCACTAGAAGAAGAGCATCAGTACTCTCTGGTCGCTCACTGAGGGGGATGACTCTTAAACTTCTCACGGGGCAGCTAATAGTGACTAATAGTGACAGTAGGTAGCTGGCAGTCAAGTCACCATAGCACCTTTTCAGAGCTCGTTCCTGCGGGAAACTCCAGATCCCTTAGACAGAGCACGCTTGACTCGTCTGCTACAGAGCTGCCAGGTGTTACCTTTTTATGAAAGTATCAGTGCAGCATACATAAACTTGAATGCTAGCTTGATTTGATTATAGGTAAGACATTGTAGAAGAACATCAGTTTCTGATTAGTTACCTTCTGCAGACGTCTCCGCCATGTTATGATACGACGATACTTTACTGCAACGCAACCACTGTAATTTTAGCCTGATGAGGTTGATTAAAATTTCGCCTTTGTGTACATGTGCTTATTGTTCAGACTTCAGACAGACGGTAGCAGCAGTGGTGGGAGTCTAGCAAGGACAGAGTGCTCTATTTGTCAGTGTGTGGGGCCCCTTGAGGGCCCACAGAGTCTGATGTCCACTCACTCTTGCTCCTGCACTCTGACATTTTCTCAGCAGTATGAGGTTACATACCAGGAAAAAGACATCTAGATCATCAGTCCTGCTTTTCTGTGGAAGAAAAAAACAGCCTCTTGTGGACATCAAGACAAAAAAAACAACATACAAATGAGACTGGACAGGAGCTAGTATTTATAGATGACCTGTGCATCGTTGCTATTTTTATCTGCAGCTTCTGTTTGGTATGCTGACCTATGACCTGTTAGGTTCTTACTGAATTTTGCAAAGGGGCAAAGAGCACAAAGTGTACTGAAGTACATCCCTGGGATTACAAGCGTTCTAGGGCGAGAGCTTGTAACCTGCAGTGGCTGCAGGCTAGCAGGGTCACAGCCCACCCATTGGGGAGGGAGCAGGGTCACAAAGGCTGAGGAGGATGCATGTTCCCAGACAGCTCCAGACCACAAACCCAAAACACAGGAAGACAATGGCAGACGGGCAGGAAAGGGACGATTCTTGTGTGAACCCACAAGTTACAAAATTGGCTTCATTAAGTTAGAGTTTGAAAGATAAAGGCGAGAAATGTGGCAACATGATGAAGCCAGCAAAGACCTAACTTCAGGTTAGATCATGCTAACAATTAATTGAACTTTAAACCTTAAGATATCTCAAAGCCGTGCGGGGAAGATTACAATTTGGACAGTGCAGGCAAAACGAGTGACAATACGCTCTTGCATACTTGATTGCAGCAAGATCCCTCAGGAAGAAAAGGTTATAAGATCTCTGAAAAGGCGTCCATTGTTCATCATCTCCAGCAAAATGACTTTGTAAAATAGAGAGGAAGAAAAGCAAACCAGTCGACCAGTGTGATAGCGGCCCTTGAAAGAGGAGAGCACTGATGCATGAGTGAAAAGTGCTTTATGTCAAATATAATTGTCCTGCCCTGAAAAACAAGCTAGCGATGTCTGATTTGATTTCCTCCTGTTTGGCTCAGCTTACTTCCTGTCTGCTTTAAGCATGTTTCCAAAGACAGTGAAGCTGCTTGAGAGATTTTCAGGGATTCTGATGTTTTTGTCCCTGAAAGGGCTGAATTTAATGACCTCTTTGTTTGCGTGTGTGTGTGTGCGTGTGTGTGTGTGTGTGTGTGTGTGTGTGTGTGTGTGTCAAGTTTAAAATGTTTCAGTATGTGTAGCTGAGCATAAAGACTAAAGGACAAAGCTGCAGTTCTCGGCATGTTCACCATTAGGTTGGATCTTGTTTGCATGTACAAAGTGTAAAGAGCTGAAAAATAAAATGCTATTACAAACTCAGAGTTTCATTTTACCATTATTGGTCTTGTGACTGTTGATAATATACAATGACATTACTGCAGCGTATGTTGAGCTGAAAAATGTACTCACTAGTACTTTACAGGGCAGAAAGGTTCCCTGGAGCCCTTTATTCCCCCAGTGTGCTGACATGTGTATAAGCAGTGGCTTCCAGAAATGTTAGCTGTTTCACTGATTCCACAGAAGAAACATAACAAGTTACAGTAGACGGTGAGCTTCAGAGATGCAGCTAGACAAACGCTGTCATTGTCTCTCTGCTTTCACGCTTTGTGCTAAGCTAACTGGCAGCTGAGTTCATTTTTAATGTAAAAGAGTCGAATCAGTTTATTCCCCAAATGAAGCATATTTGCATAAGAAAAATCCGGTTTTGGTCCAGACTGGGCTCCGGGGCACTCCATCCTGGGATGCGGGTGCAGTCCTGGGTGGTTGGTGTGCTTAGATGTCTCCAGTGGCCCTTCTCCTGTCTTTTCTTTTGCTGCCCCTTGCTGCCAGCCTGGAAGCCCGTCCAGCTGTCCTATCATTCTGTCAACGCTGCTGTCTCCCTCAGCCCCAGATTAAAAACGCCAAAGGGGCCGCTAGGAAAAGTGGCTCGCCCTCGTCTCTCAGGACTTATGTCAAAAATGTTTCAGTCCTCAGGTAATTTGCTACAGTCTGCGATCCTTTCACTATTTACTTCAAAGAACATTGCAAAGAGAGGGAGAGAGAGAGAAATGAAAGGGAGGAAAAATTATATTTAGTTGTGTTCAGTGACAGATCTACATTCTTGAGTATTGACATGCGATCTGAGTGAGGAGTCCTCCTTCTCTAGGGATGCTGACTGAGTCTACAGCAGTCCCTAAATCTGACTGATAAAAAGCTGTGAGTCCATGGACTGTCTTCCAAAATAGAGCTTATTCAAACAAATTGACTCAACTCCACAAGAATGCACAGTCACTCCTACACAAATAGACAGCATACTAGACAGCTAAGGTTCAAGGTTTGGAAAATCACTCATACTATTCCGTGTAAACTGCAGTTGTTTTCTTCTGCTGCACAAATACAAGAGGTAACACTGAATGTGAACAAGTTATAACAATTGTAATGTAGCCTCGGGCAGCAATTCTTAATTTGGAAGTAGGTTAAACTGTCTGAAAGGGCTTGGAAAAGGGCCCTTGTCTACTTTATTTAAATGTTTGGGAAGCTCTGCCCTCTGCCAGAGATAATCCTCAGCTGCTGCACTTAAATACAAATTGGTTAAGACCTATGGAATGAAGAAGTGAAACAGGAAGTTTTAATTCAATTCCATTATGATTATTATTGTGAGAATTAGTTGTAGACGCGTGACAGTAGAATCGATTGCCAGCGATCACAATGAAAGGTCAGTAATTTAACAGTCAACAAAAACACCCTTTAAATATCAGTGAAGTATAACTGAAGCTGAATTTGTTGAATGTGAAATTTTAACCCTAGAAAGTTTAGCAGTAGATTTCAGAGCCAGTCAGGATGAGCACCTGTCCTGATGAGCTGCTGAGCTTCACGCCGCCACCGCGCACTGTGCACTCCTGCTGTTTGTGTGCACATGCGTGATGAAAAGGTCTGACATCAGACCCGTCTCAGCGTTTGCTTTTATGCAGTGCACCAACATGAAGAAATCCACTGAGCCTGAAGCAGGCTACGACAACCCCGTGACAGCTGGAACAGAACAACTTGAGTTTTCAACGCCAAATCAGGAATGCATGGGCGCATTCATGGCAAACAAAAACAGTGATTAAAGAGGGTAACAGGATCGGCCCTAATCAGCACGTCCTGAGAAAATGCCAAGGAGTTTTCAACCATTGTCAGGTCCCTCCAAGAGCTGATCTCTTTCCTTATTATTAGTTCTGTGCCGCAGCAGTCGGCCTCTGCAGACCGAGTGACCTTCTCTACTTTCATACGCCTGTGCAGAGAGACAGTGTGGAGAATCAAGCTCCCAAAGATGTGCTTTCCCTCTCATTTCTCTGACAAAGAACAATGGCAACCTCATAACTTATGGCACTCACACAGAGAGAGAGCTTCTTCAGCACATGAGGAGTGGAGAGGTGGGGGGTGGGGGGGTTGTAACCATTATCCAAAGACATGTTCCATCATGTGATAAAGTCTGTTTTCTGAAGCCAAATCCTTTGGTGCCTCCTTGCTGGAAATATTCAGAGCTTGTAATGGAGATTTGATCATCAGATAAAAAATGGGCTGAGCACTGAGAGACAGAGGGAGAATGATGATCGTGTATCTCGGGCTTATCGCTGGTGGAATAACTCGATGGCGTACTCCAGCCCAGATGACAGCCCACCTTCTGTAATCCTCACTGTGAGAGGTCAGGCAGGGATGGAGATCGCCTGCAGTGGTGCCACACTGTGAGTGTGTCAATGCTGCCCTCTGCTGTCCAGCACCTATACCTACTTGGTGGCGTCCCAGAAGGATGTTCTGCTCCAGTCAGGTTTTCAGGTTTGCACAGGAAACCGAGAACACGAATCACAGCGCTGCAGGTAACATGCTCCACATATGACATGCAAATGATTTACTAATATTTTTGAATAATCTTGAGCAGATGACCGGTTGTCGTGTTTGTTAGTATATTTTGTTAGGAAATATATTTTGATTCTATGATATAATATTCTGCCTCTGAACTGTTTCTATCCCTCACTTGTCAGATTACTAGGGAAATCCCCCCCAGCTTCTCGAATGCACTGAGATGGAGGCACACGATCTCTCTCTCTCTTGTTGGTAACGCAGAAGATTACTCCAGAGATGACCCTGTTTGTTCTATCTGCTTGTCAGTGAATACACCTATGTTCTTGCGCCATGATTTTTTGAAGAGTGTGGGGAAAAGATGTTTATTGACAGACACTGAAGAGGTTTTCCACCACATGATTTTACGTAAAGGATGCCTGTTTGGGTTCTATTTAACTCTTTTCACACAAAATATCTGTAGCCCTTATCCACCTTCATCTCTACTTGCGAGGAAGACTCTTTGTTACAGTCAAACAGTCAGCTAAACTAACTTTTGTCATACGGAGTCATCCACGGTCTCCAGGTTACAGAGATCTTTTTTTATTCTGAAACATTACAACATTTTCCCACATTTGAAAGTTTGTTTGCAGTTTACAGCACATATAGGTTTAGTTACACACCATAGCCCTCCACATTTGTCTACATTGTTTTAAAGTGGAATATTTCTGTTATGTGTAGAGGGGTCATTTCAAGTTAAAGTACAGGACTCTCAGTCCATAAGTTATATTATAATTATAATGAATTCCTGATCACATAAATGTGGACATAAAGAAACTTTAAATAGTGAAAAGTTCAGCAGAGATAAAGTCAAACATCTGTGTCACACAGTGATTTAGGTGATTTTAACATAGCAATAAAATGTTATCATTTGTTTGTTGATTATATTTATTGTGAAAATCTACATCTGAAAAATGTAACTAAAGCTGTCAAATAAAAAACATATTTTTTCAATCTAAATCATAGGGAAGAAAACGCTCTTTCTTCTTTTTAGCTATTTTTACACACGTTTGGCAGAAAAGTCACAATAAAATCACAAATAGACTTTAACGTTGAACAAGTACAAATTTTATTTTTTCACAAGAGAAATATAAAATATAGACAATTAAATTAAACAATTAAACAAATAATATATACATTATTGTACATGAAGTGACAGGTCAGTCAGGTCCAGGTCCATTAGCTGTCTCTGCACCAAGGTCTCCACATAAACGAAGAGTTTGGTGCTGACTCCTGCCTCAGTGCAAGGTGTGAAGGGGATCTCGGTGTGGTGAGTGGAGGGAAGTAGAAGGCAGAAGGCCCAGAGTGGGGAACTGTGGGTGACAAACTAAAGAAGGAGGTGTTGGAGGATGGAGGTGACAGGCTGGGGGGGAAGGAGAAGTGGGAAGCAAATGATGGCAAAGAAGGAGACACAGCGTATGTGGAGAAAGAAGGTGAGAACCAGGGAGAAGGAGGTGGGGAGAGATAGTCGTGGCATGGTGTGGAGCAGGCGAGAGGCTGAAACGTCGAATGATTTGGAAGAAGCAGCTTGGGACACTCTTCATTGCTGTCAGATGTGCAAATGGCCGCGACAGATGTCCTGTCCGTCTCCACCGCTTTGTGTGTGGAGTCTGCTTTTGGCTCCTGGGCCTGTTTGTGATGTTTCAGCCCCTCAATCAGGCTCGTTCTCTGTGCCGGTGTTATTTTGTGCATGTAGCTGGTCAGTTGGGCCATGCACTGCTGAAACCCTGCACTCTCAATGGTGAGGAGGGGGGGTACACGAGATCCAGTGTGGTGCAGGTCTGCCACCAGATTCTGGGTTTTCTCATCACTACTGGTAGAGTCTGAAACAAAAAAGACAGACAACACAGATAAACCAAACTGTACGATTAAAACATATATATCATATAACATTACATTTTCACATAGGGATAAAAAAGATTGTTTCTCCAACCGTGACTCAGGCTCTTCCTCTCTGTCCACGTCTGAATATATTTCACAGTCAAGTCCAGAATCTCTGCTTTCTCTATTTTAGGATTCTGTAGACGCTGCAGGTGGAACATGGAAAAAAAAAACATTTCTTCATTTTAGGTTCAAGGTCTCTGCAATGACAGCGTTTAACATTCATGTAACAGCCACTCACTGTATCAGATGTGTAATTCAAAAGCAAACTTCTGAGTTCAGCAAGACTTTGATTTATCCGATCTCTTCTCTTCTTTTCAACCACTGGTTTCAGAGTCTAGACAGACATAAACAACATTATGTGGTTATGATAAGTTTGTTAACACTCGTCAGGGACATTACTGGATATAGATCAGTTATAAGCATTCATAATGACATTAAATGTTAGGACTCCTCAATAAGGAGTCATGTGTTTTAAATGTTTTGATGAACCATCAAGTATAGTTATAAATAATATCAAGCTGTGATAATTAACAACTTTTTGTTCAGCTGATGTCAAACACTTTATCAAAAAGTCAGAAGTCGAATGATTCACTGGCTGCGTGAGTCTTTCTGATTACTGCACAGAAAAATTATTTTTATTTCTCAACCTTAAAGATGTTTTTATAAATGAAGGCTGCGTGAGTTGTTTTTAGCAATAATAAAGAAATTACTAAACTTTAACTTATCATTAACTTTGCAGTTGTATATAGATAAACTAAAACTGTTCTTACCCTTTTTCGACTCTTGTAATCATCCAGAGGTGGATTTTGTAGTTTCTTCGTCATGTTGCAGTGTTTTATCCGGACGTCAGGACACCAGGAGCTGTAGGAGTTTAAACAACCTCCTGTGGCCCGTGAGCGATTATAAGCGGACCGCGCGCTGCCTGTGATTGGCTGACAGGTGTGAGTGATGCCACTAAACCAAAAGTGGTTTTATTAGGGCCCCGGATAATAATCGACGTTAGTTTTCAAACAATCTTAAAGCAAAACAATTCAGGACGACAGTGATGAACCCATTGAACGTTTGCGTCGTGCTTATTATTTGTCAACAACATAAATGCTTTAAAGACTTGTTATTCTTTGGTAAATATAAAACGTTGGTGAAGTAAGTAAGCCGTATGTAACATAGATGTTTATTTACGCACTCAGAGGCCAAATGTGACGCGTTCTGCTCCACAGACTTTACGCATCCGTGAGGTGAGAGCATGGGAAACTTCTCGTGGGAACAGGAACCGAGTGAGAAGGTGAGCAGCTATGCAGACTTTTTTATGATGTGTGAGACGTTGCCACTTTGCATTAAGTGACGAAAAAGGCCAAACGAGAGCGCGCAGCCTAAAAGTGATGCTTCAAAACAGCAACTCCGGGTCACGAATCAGTTTGTGCGCGGCGCGCTATGGATAAAAATATACACGGACGTAACATGATCCACTTTTAGTTTTTAGATATGATGCTTAGTGTGATGATACTAACGCTGTGTTGGATCAACGGGCAAATGGGAGCACGGGCCACGCGAGGGTAATACTAACACTCGAGTGTTAAGTGTGTGCAGCCTCGTACCTGGTGTTTGGAGTTCACACGCACACGCTCTTTCAGACTCGAGCCAGCTGTTGACTTTTCTACAGGTTCCCAAGCGTGTCAGCTCCGTTTGATTTGAACTCTTTTGTCGGTGCGGCTGATTCACCCCAGGAATCACGATATTAGAAGTGAACGGTCCAGTTCTCTGCCACCAAAGGCGCATTTCAAACTAATTAGTTCCCATCGCAGGCTCAAGCCAACGCGTCACAAGGCTTATTTGTGGGGCCCACACACACGTCTATGCTCACGGAGAAAATAAAAATCGTCATGAAAACCAGTTCTATTTTCCCAACTCCTAACCCAGGCTGTTCAACTTTAGTCTTGAAATACTTCAACGCTAAACGTACTGCCATGGTTACCAGCAGTGACCCCTGAGCCTCCACTAATCGCCCTCTCTTTGAATTTAAACGGAAGTATCGGTGCCTCTGAAAAGCCACTTAATCTCTACGGGATCCCTGTGATCCGATCATCCCAGTGTTATCCCCAGCCTTTAGCCTATTATGGGGATCAGGGGTGACCATAAATGCAGTGCTGAAGAAAGCTACCCCAAACCCATCCCGACAAACACAGCAACTCCACACACACACTAATTAGGGGGGGGGGCAACAGGACAGCTCCCTCTGGGCCGGTTACTTCACAAGTCTTTCTTTCACTCTCCCATTTAGTAAAGGTGTCTGATGAAACCGCGAGATCTTTGTTTTCAGACCATATTTGCAACAGAAAGGTTGGGGGCGCAGGGGGGGGGGTCATTTCTGAACGGGTTAGATTATCGGCGTGAGATTAGTGTGACGCTCAATGAATGAATGAGAGGTGTGTCCCGCGGGGGGCGGGGCTGTCTGCAGTCAACAAATTGCACCGAGGACGCAAAACGCGTCGTTTTCAGTTTGGACTTAAAGTGACACGAGGAAGAGACGCGTCAACTTTCAGCATGAAGACTTTATCTCCGCCTCCCAAACACAGGGCTGCGAGAAGGGTGAGTCAGCTGCCGAGCTCTGAGTCCCTGCAGGACAAATGTGGATCAGAAACCTGGTTCCGGGTTGTTGTCCTGACGCTTTGATTTGTCTCTGTAGGTGTCTAAGCCAGTGATGGAGAAACGCAGACGGGAGCGCATCAACCATAGTCTGGAGACACTGCGGCTTCTCATGTTGGAGAACACTCACGACGAGGTGCGGACGCGCGTCACCGTGTGGTTTCAGTGCGACAGTGGTTTCTGGTAAACGTTCATGTATTTAGTTGGTGTGATTTCTTTTTTTAGAAACTGAAGAATCCCAAGGTGGAGAAGGCAGAGATTCTGGAGAGTGTGGTTCAGTTCCTCAAGAATGAGAAGGAGGTGGAGACGGGTCCGCGTGTCCTGAAGAGGCTCGTCTCCAGGGAGCAGAGGCAGCTCTGCGCCCGCCAGCACAGCTACAACGACGGCATGAGGTCCTGTCTGCTGCGCGTCAGCCACTTCATCGCCAGTAGGAGCCAGGAGTCCGATGATACCGATGGGGATTCGGTCCAGGCTCCTCTGTCTTCGCTCCCTGTGTCCCAGACGTACCCTTCGTCCCCTGGACACATCCACAGACCACCGATGTCCACTGCGATGGGAGAAGGTCTGTCTCACCATCACGGGATCTCTCACCCGTACCTCACCCAGAACACTGACCTCCACTGTGACACCAGGAAGCTGCTCTCTCCTACAGCAGCTTCCACACACATCACGGATCCTGTGTGGAGGCCCTGGCCCCAGTAACGGGCCTCTGACATAGATTATATTTGATTATATGTCCTGTAGATGCCAACAGACTGTGTACATATGTATTTTATTGTACAGCCTGGATTATTTTGTACAGTGAAGAGATTTTCTGATAGCTCACATTTTAGATGATGCTCACCACTTCAATGTGGCTTCACCTGTTTTGCACAAGCATCACGTGCTATATTTTTTCTTTT
Organism: Microctenopoma steveboyesi; assembly: GCA_032359275.1. Lineage (NCBI taxonomy): Eukaryota > Metazoa > Chordata > Actinopteri > Anabantiformes > Anabantidae > Microctenopoma > Microctenopoma steveboyesi. The sequence goes on along the minus strand of JAUMHF010000002.1, from coordinate 4,495,187 downwards.
TTTGTATTTTAGGTGTACATATGAGATATTCTTTTATGCAGCATAGTTGTTTTACACCAGAACCTGTCTGTGCTGTTGCTACTGCTTCGACTTTTACAGACCCATTTATTCTATGATTGTACTTGCTGAATTCTATTCAACTTGCAATAAAGTACAATTGCTTGATCATCCCGTCTCACTGGAACTGTTGCTTCATGTGTGAATAGTTTGTACTTGAGCAGTCTTTACAGCAATAAAGGGTGGATCAGGGGGACAGTTAGCAGGTACTTCCAAAGCCAACGGTTATTGTAGACACCCTGAAGCATCTATTGAAATGCTGATAAGCAGATGGGCTGTTGCTTCTATGGCTCTGATGGCTGTTTTTCAAAACAAAAGTGAGTGAGAGTGGTCCTTCACACACTGTCCAGAATGCAGACAGCTCCAGGACCATCTAATCTACAAAACCCAGCTTTAGACGTCAAGAGGTCAAGCACTCATGCAAATATTTACATACAGTCCAGCAAAAGATAGAGATTTAGTGATTATATTTAATCTAATATATGGATATTTTATGTGAGGATTTATAAGAAATAAGAGTCACTTAGATGTATTGTATCAGGTGGCATGGAACATACACCGCAGACATCTGCCCCACTGAGGTCACATCAATACATAATACAGTCAGTTAGTGAGAGCTGCTAAAACACAAACCTGTTTACCAACAATACCAGATCAGCAAACTATGCAGGTGCTGAATGACACCAGCCACGCTATCTTGCACTCATTGTGCTGGGAGAACCACTAAAATCCATCATCGGCTGTATGTGCTACAAACCTGTTTATTTGTTTGTTATTTAATCTTCCAAAATGAGAGTCACAAATAGCACATGGCCTCAGATAAACAGCAGCCTTAGAAAAGAATAAACCAGTGGGGAGATTCTGTGACGCCTAATTGTTTTATAGTTGCTATAGGAGTTATGTAAGCGGCATGAAACCATGCTGCACAGCTGGACAACATGTTTAATGGCCACTAAACTGCGCTTTTCTACATTTGAAAAGAAAAAGCAGCCTTGAATGCGTCATAACTGCTCTCCATCCTGAGTAAAGTATGTGTTAAATGTCGGCGCATCTCGCTCTTTCAACTCAAGTCATCTCTCAGAGCATTGTACTTGACTCAGGCTGGAGTGCTGCTTCAGAATGTGACTGTTACCGTTTAATGCCGATTCCTGCGATTTAAAACGAGTTGCACTGAAACCCAAACTGATTAGTTTACTCCTGAACAGGTAAAACAACACAGTTTATTCCGCATGTCATGGTGTGAGCACTAAGTTCGTACAGGTAGTGGCCTCATGCTACGGAGCCTGTTTGAACGTCCTTTCTCAAAGAAGGTGTTAGTCCCGCTGGGCTGATCTCAGGACAGGATGCTCTTTTGTGCGCTTTAAGCCTAAATTCTCAAGAGAAAAGCCCACAGGACTAAGTAAATCAATTAAAGCTGGAATCAGATTAGAGTTTCTTTTAAGGGGCATTTGCCTAAATGATGAGAATTAATCTGCGCGGATGTACCTAACGCACCCACTCTCTAGCTTAACGTGACAAACACACACAAGTCGTGGCAGCAAGCTGCAGCCTGGGAAACCCTGCACACTGCTGAACATTTCAATCTGCAGCAGGCGTGTTGCTTTCTACCACATCAGCGCGAACACAATAAACGTGGAGTGAAAAACCCCGTTTGGTCTCATCAGCAAACCATTTGACGTTCACACATTTCACAGTTCACATCAGGGGTCATCGCGGTATTTGTATAGTACGCAGTTCCCACAAAGTCCTGGAGTTTATTTCTTTTCAGATGTGTTTTACCTTTGTAACTAGAGACGTTGCTACAGACGTAAACGCGTCCATGGCAACGTAAAACCAATATCAACCAAATGCACGACATTTTTGCCATAAATGTACTTTCCTCAAACTTCACTGTAGATTTTACAGAATTAGTAGCTAATGCAGTCCAACAAGTGGCCACGTGCCTGCCAGGTTTCAGATGGAGTCTGGATATTGCGCAATCATCGCACCTCTGGGTGTTAATGGGTCTGCTGGCATTCACGCGCCACAGCTGACAGGCTCGCGCCCAGACTCGATTTGTTGACGCACTGTTGTTTTTAGCGCACACTTGCGTCACGTAGCGCCACACTTAATATAGATCGGAAAACATTTTAATGAAGCCTTAAACGCGGTGGGCAATGTGTACGACACGTTTTAAATGTATGAATTTATAAATATGCAGGTTACTTCACATAATAAATGTAAGTCCTACGTTATCGCGAGCTGCCTGCGCTTATTGGACGACTACTAGTTTCCTTTCTTAAAACTGTCCAAGCCTTTGTTTTTTTCTTATTCATGTTGGCTTAATCCCCCACTGGTGGTAGCAGGCGGGACACACACACATTAACGGTCTTTTTTCGCTGCTGTGAGCTGTGGGGCGGGTCTGCGACTGGACAACATCTGCTCTGGGGACGAGCAGCCCGCCCAAGCGATTACAGCAAATGTTCAACAGAAACGTCCACCTGCAAATGGATTTAAAAACCGCTCATACAATTAAAACTCATGTTGTGACCTTTCATGAAAAACATGTTTATTAGTAACAACAGAACTGTCACAGTAATAATGCTGCATATTAATGACAAGACAGAATAAGAATCCCCTCAACTGTGGTTTCCATTATATTATGACTAACCCCTTCTGTTATCTTTTTCTGTGTGCGTGTGTGCAGCTTCAGTGGGTCAGACTTTGCCAACAGCCAGGCCCTGAGCCTTCTGATACTCCTGCTGCAAACTGGACAAGACTTCTCGATGCTGCTCTGATTTCTTTTCCATGTCTTTTAGGAGTGCCTCATATCTTTGACTGTAGGGGAAGATAACAGTAAACAACCAAAGAAAAACGTAAGAATAATTTCACAATGACACAGAGAAACACGCTGACCACATTTTATAGACAAACATCGATTCACTTATTCAATCTGTATCATGATGGTTCCATTTTGGGTACTACGAACTACGAACTGTTTAAAACACACATGACACTGGGCAGTGGGAAACTATACAAATGGGCAGCAAATCAACAGTATGTCAAAATATCCATATAGTTGAATAAACCCCCCTTTGAGGTTCATCCTTACTTTGTCTCCTCCTTACTGCCCTCTACTTGTTGTTAAGCACAATAACACTTGTGTGATTGGACATAATATTCACATTTTATTTGTATTGTTTACTTGTGTGGTGTCAAATATTCCTTGGATATCAATCCAATGGTTCATTAAAGTGTGTGGATGATTTACTGAACACACAGAAAAAGCAAATCTGTATCATCTACATTTGATCAGACACATTTAATGTGCATTATTGGCCTTCAATCCCAGGATTTCGGAGGGAGCTGTAAAATGCTAAATGTAGATGACAAACCTATATTTTATCAAATTTATTTTAAGTTGGTATTGGTCAGCTACGATCAATGTCACAGCAAATATCTGCATTTAAATATCCCAAATAATTAGGTATATAGCATAATTTGATTAAATCTTATACCAACACAATATATGATGATGCATTTTCCCATTTATAGTAAGTAGTTTATGGAAGCACTTAATTTGCTTTGGCCAGACAATAAAATGTAATCTCCTGTGCAGGCAAATGATAAATTAGTAAACTATACTCACATTTCTCCATTAATATACTCCAGGCGTTTTGCGACTGTGGATTTGGCCTCATCTAGATCTTGCTTCACTAACACTGGACCAATAAGCTTATAAACTGCGTTTGTACTGTCCAGCAAATCCAGTTCCTAGAAAGACAGGGATATCATATATTTCATACTCAATACACCAGCTTCACAGTAAATTGGGTATAATAACATATATCCGAGAAAGAAACAGCTATTAGAATAAAAATAGACTCTTAATTACCTCTTTGACGATGTTGTTCTCTGTCAGCTGAGTCTCCAGCTTCTGTCTAGCTGACATGCTCTTGCTAACATCTGAATATACAGACATGTGCTGATGAGTTGAGGACTTAGTTCATACACTTATTATGAGAATGCAATGAACATATTGTTGTGGAAACAAATAATGGTCTAAATGTACACGAAATATTAAAAGCAACTTTACTTAGGTGCGCAAGAATGTGTCCTCTTGTGGTTAGTTAGCTAGCCTCAACATGGCACGGTATGACATAGAATACAAATACAGTGCTATGCTAGTACCTACCTTTTTGCATCTGAGCATATTTTTCTACCTCCCCTTGTAGTTTCTTATGAATTGCCTCTGCCATGTTTTTACCGGTCTAATAAACACGATATACTGTGCGAATATATTAATACAATGTGTAGCGAAATGTAGTATGATACGAGAGATCAGAGTTAGCTAACAGGAAAAGCAACGGTTTGAGCGGATGTTTGCCGCTATCTTCAAAGTAAAAGTCATTACTACTTAATTTTATTATTCAAGACAAAAAGAAATAGACAATATAAACAAATTATATAGGTTATTATAACCACCTATAGAACATTTCAAAGTGTGTATATTTTATGTGATGTAATCTAAACATTTTTGCGTCTATTGAATGCAGTTGCTGGTCAATTAGGGCATTGTCTTTACGACTGTTTACGACATTGTTTTACGACACTGCACACAGTTCCTCGTCGCCCTCATTGAAGATGGCCTCGTCGTTTTGGAAAGGTGTTGTCGGCGTCGGCCTTTTTGCCTTAGCTCATGCAGCTTTCTCGGCGGCACAGCGTAAGTTTCGGGACAGTGAGAGAAGACATTCATCTCGCTGTTCTTGGTTATTGGGTGGGACTGTGCAGTCACCAGGGAGATGAATAAAACAGCAGGTTTGGTCCGACGGACCAGCAGCTAGCTTAGCTAACAAGATGCTAACTAGGTGGTAGCGCAGCTTAGCTCAGCTCAGCTTTGAATAAGTCGGATTCAGATTTTAATTGTCACATGCACAGTCATACACAGTGTGATATGCAGTGAAATGCTCGAAAGTCACCAAGGTTTAAAGAATGTAATATTGCACTTAATGTTCAAATATCATAGTAAGCGATTATTATGATTATCATCAATTTACTCATTAAGCACGACAGATTAAGCAGTTTTTGCTGCTTAGCCAATTCTGTTGCCTTGCAAACGTCTTGATGGGTCTAAAATATGTTTCTCTCTTCAGATCGATCCTACATGCGACTCACAGAGAAGGAAAACGAGACACTACCAATTGATGTCGGTAACTTTGATTCTAATAATAGTTTGTGCTGTTTTTTTGTAAGTCGTATAACATATACGAAATGGTTATGTGGTTATGGTTTCTTTCTGCAGATTGTATTACAGACCTTACTATCGTTTGTGATGACTTGCTACGGTATCGTCCACATTGCTGGCGAGTTTAAAGACATGGACGCCTCATCGGAACTGAAAAACAAGTAAGTGGAGCTCGCACCCCACTCCCCTGATGATGGAGTTGTTTGTGTCCTCTGCCACAGGGGAAGCATGCACTTCAACAGCTCAACAACATTTATAGTAATACGACTTTTAGTCAGTTCCCATGCAGAATACGAGTATACTGCTATTTAACTGGCTAGAGAAAGCGGCTTTAACAGCAGTTTAATGTCAAAGGGTTGTTGTTCTTTTAGTAGTATTATGACATGGCAGTTATATGATTTTGATCTAATATAAATATTTGGTCTTTCTTGAAGTAAGAGTATATTATGTAGAACAAACGGATTGTTTATTTAAATCATTCTGCCTCACAACAACTGTAATGATCGATTGTCCGCATCGTTGTCATGTTTATTTTTATACTGCTTTGAACCAAATTAACCCTCTTAAGATAAAAAAACTTACCATGAACCCTATTGGAGAAGCTGAATCCAGAGAAAGCTTGGCTTTCTTTTTTAGTATCAAGTTGTGTTGGATATTTCTAATTATTTCAGTGTTTTAATGTGCATTTTGTTTAGATGTCACCATGTGCAGTATATGGATGTGTGTAGATACATCATTCAAAGTAATAATTTAAAGTTATGAGTCTTGTAATGTTTTCTTGTCACTGTACAGTTCTTTCTTCCTTCTCGCTGCTTCACTTTATTTTATTTTATCTTATATATTGTATTTTATCTTGCATATTTTCCCTATATATTACTTATAATTACATTTCTGAGGTCGTTGACTGTTGTCTAAGCATTTCACTGCATATCGTACTGTGCATGTGACAACTAAAAGCAGAATCTGAGTGACACATGGATTATTACAGACATGCAGTTATTGGAAACCAGATTATTAATAACATTATATATATATTTTTCCCCCAGAACATTTGATACACTAAGGAACCATCCATCTTTTTACCTTTTCAATCACCGTGGTCGGGTGCTATTCCATTCGCCAGAGGAGGAGCCGTCTTCCGCACGCAACCAGCAAGCGCTTCCAAACCCCATACGGCTACGCAAGCTGGAGCATTTGCACTGAGACTGGCCTTTTTTTCTGCCTGTAACATTGTTAGCGTCAGATAAGATGATTTGTTTTTGTTAGACTGAGAGCAGAGTGAAACCTAACTTTAATTTGTATTTGTACATAAACTAATACGCTGTCCGAACATGCATCTTGTAAAAGTGGTCGCCACCATATTCAACATTGACTGTGCCAACCCATCAGTTTTTCCGAGCAGATTTGTTTGTATATACAGTATGTAAACACTTTGGAGTCTTATGATACTGAGACACCTACCCTGTTTTCCTCCCTTCTATAACAAACTGAGATTTCGCTGTTCTTTGTGTATCCTTTGTATGAAGACCATACAAACGCCTGTTACGCTACTGTATCATTTCAACCACACATCAGTCTTGACTCTTGAGCAGCTATGTTGGCTGCAATTTGAAGGAATTGTGTGTATAAACTGAGGCATAATGGAGTGGATGAGGTTTGATTTATGCCACAGGAAAGCAGCTCAAGGTGAGAGATATGAGAACAGAAACCATTAGACAGCTGTTCTAATGATACTGTGAACATTAATATGAAGTAGGGAGTTATGATGTATTCATTTGGGTGAATATTGTTTTTCCATCATTTTACATTTTGGATAATATTCAACTGATTGTTTTTAATTTAATAAAATGGTGTATTGATTTTAAAATGGGTTATTTTTTCCTCTGATGGCTGTAGTGTCACTGAGTGAAAATGAAGACAACTGTCTCCATTCTTTACCACCCGGCTGTCTTTTGTTAGAAATTTTTAAAAATGGTTTCAGAAGCAATCATGCATTGTGAAACAACTGTACACAGATGTATCCTACCTATGACCTTGCTGCATTTCGTGTTGGCCAGCAGGTGTCAGTGGATGCTGAACTTTCAGCCTGGGTGTTCAGTTTGTCTTTATGTCCATCTGTCCTATTTTCAGCAGAATATTTCAGATAAAACTTGCTGCATATAGGAGAACAGCTACAGTGGCACAATGAAGGGGAAAACGCCTACGGTTTTTGTTAAGACTTTACTTTGCAGACGCTTTTATCCAAAGCGGCTAGTGCTGGGTGTCTGGCTCGAGGACACACCTGGTAGGAATGGACTACGTGTCAGACGGGGATTCGAATTTAGGAAAGTACCGTTTTAATTGGTTGCGATGTTCCAATTAAAGGTTCCAAAGGACGTGTAAGCTTGATCTTGGGGGTCTAGAGATGATATGACTGGAAAACAAGATCTCCCCCCTCTACCATTTGCATAAATACCTTGATTTGTCCTAAACAAATGACTCTGGTTAAACTGCCCACAGCCTGTGGCCACATGCAACAGGTGACAAGGTAACTTAAGTAGGCAATGCTTTGTTTAAATAAAAACTATAGCATGATGGAGAAGCTGCTGTGCGTGGAGGTCTGCAAGAGATTTTTAAGTTTAACAGCTATATTTAAAGTCACACACTTGTCTGCAGTGTTCCCACACACTGAGGATGTTTCTTACTCACTGAAAACAATCACACACATTTTTAAAAAACATTTTGACATTAACATTGTGAACATCACCTAAAGAAGGAACACACGATGACACAAGCTGGTAGCCACCATCTCTATTTGTAGTTTATCTTTTGTTTTGTTAAAAAAAAAGGTTGGTTCATAAAACTTTGTATATTTATTTACCAGTTTACAAAATTGTCTTCAAACATTTATTTTAAAATATTTCTTACACTCTGAAATAAACAAATTCACAAAAATAATCTATATTCCTTATGAACATTACAAAGTAGTGTATATCTGTTGTAAAAACAAGAACAAAGGAGGAGTGCTGAAGTGGGTTTCTGTTAAAAGCAGCACAGGGAGCCTGACTCAGCTGAGAGGTCTGGGAATGAATGAAGTGTTTGTGGTGCTGTGGAGATTTACCTGTTTTCTATTGCTGTGATGACAAGTAAGAGGAGACTGATGCTCAGTCACTGAAGCAGTAAACTTGAGCCTCTTGTGTAAGTCATTTCTATTTTTTCAGTCCAACACCGTAACGTCCTCAACACTGAGAAATCTACAGCAAACCCTACTGCTGTCTGCTGAAGTTCGATAAAACTGTCCACAAACAGTAACTAAATGGACCCAACATGAACTTTTTTAAAGTTACTTAATAATGACCCGAAGTTAGAATATTGTGACGTTTCATTTGTTGCACAGAAAATGCTAATTAGGGTTGGGCAACATAATAATATAAACTATGAGATGAGAGATTGGTCCACCATTTAAGATTCTGGTACATTTATATGTAGGCACCTCATCCTCTAACACTTTGTTTCTGGATATAACTAAAAACAGAATATAAATAAGAACATACAATTGTTTACCGAGTGGCTCAACCAAAAATACATATTTCCCTAAGTGTTTTATTAATCTCTGGTTTCTCTATTGAATTTTTATGCTGAGGTTGAGAACATCTTGCTCAACCATGGTCAACAGTAAAAAGCAAAGAGAATGTCTGTGGTGAGTTCAACTGGATTTCATTCATAAAAAAAAGAAAACTAGAGCAAATAGTTTACATACTCAGTTGCGCAGGAAAACAATCATATCGAATTTGATTGATTGACTTGATATCAATCGAAAAGTTCCAGAGAATAAAATTTCATGTATGGTCACAGCTTTTCTCCATATCACCCAACCCTAATACTAATTCCTATGAGCTGATAACAGCGGGGGAATTTAGGTAACACTATCAACTCTGACAAAAGTCAACATTAGTGCATTCTTAATGCAGATTTAACACTCAAAATATGAGGTGTATCTGGGCGGAACAGATATCTCCTCTCAGCTTACATTACTTTTATTACTCAGAGAAAAAGTTGTTGCAGTCCTACAAACTTTTTTCAGACCAGCTGAAGAAAGATCAGTTAGTGAAGAATAACAGGAATAATCCCGTTCATCTCTTGATCCTGTCATTTAAGGATCTGTTGGCTTATTGTGTGTCGGCCTAACGGAGTGTACGTGTGTGTGTGTGTGTGTGTGTGTGTGTCTATTGAACAATGTGCCAATACAGACAAAAGCCTTATCAATGTTTAAGGCATTTGTCGATATGAAGAGGATTACATTTTAAGTTCCTGTTTTCATCCTCAGTGGATCTGTCCTTTCTGTCTCCTCTACTCGAACCTCTCACTGTGCGCCTCGAACAGGATGTTGTGTAACAGCACGCGGACTGTAGAAGCATCAGTGCAATTGTACTTTTCCTCCCTTCTGGTCTCCCAGTTTCTCCAACAAGGACATATCTCTAATGGTGGTGATAATATCTGGTCAACAGAATATACTTAAGTAACAAAGCTAACATGTTTCCTCACTATCTGTTGTGATCATTGGGAAGCTGTGAACATGTTTCATGCTTGGCCTCCAACTCAGTGAGGGCAGTCTCTAGCTGCTGGATCAGTACCCGCTTCTTGAACCTTGGAAATAAAAAGAAGCAGGAAGACAAAAAGAACAATAGTAACTAGTGAGTAACTAGTGAGTCAAGTTTCGGCTTAACATTTGGTTAAAAACTGCTGCGTTCCAGACACAGACCTACAGTATATTGTGACAGCAGTGACGAAGGTCCTAATGAAACAGTTACCAGATAGTCAGCTTCTTACCTGACTGCCTCTTTGATGGCATGCTGGATGAAGTATCTTTGAACATTAAGTGGTCCTTTTACCTGCTGCAATAGACTAAGTATTGCCTCATAATCTAGAGAAAAACATACACAGGTGGAGTTAAATCATCCCCAATACAACATCTATCTTCATCAGATTAGAATTATGAATGTGCCGTAACAAGCAGCTCTGCTCATACTCACTTCGTCCGGGTTTGCGGACCTCCTTAATGACCCGCGTCCGCAGTTCTGCTTGGCTGCCATCGAGTGGGGCTATGAATATGGTCTCGAGCATGGCGAGGTCAGAGTCAACGTCCTCAACTGGACTCTGTGGACTTAGGGCCTCACAGTTGTGTTTCTCCTCCAGTGGCTGCTCTACTGCACAATCTTCCACTAGTGTCTCATCTGTCATGTTGACGTCCTCGTCCAGATCCACTGCTCCC
>JAUMHF010000002.1:4402447-4484555 GCA_032359275.1 Microctenopoma steveboyesi | reverse complement strand
CCTTTTCCTCCAGGCTCAGTAAAGCTGCGTTTCCTGCCCCAGGGTCTATTTCAACAGGCCAGATATCTGCCATGTCAGGACCAAGAATCACGTCGCCGTTACTCTCAGTCACCACCACACTGTTGCTGTCCACCCCTGTGAGGGTCACACAGAAGATTTCAAACTATCAATCAGTTCCATTCAGGTCGAAACAACATTCGAGTGTGGACAGTCTTACCTTTGTGCTGTGGGATTGGTTTGATGAGGTTCGGCTGTCCTTGAACCCCTGCTGGACTCTTTCCCGCCACCACATGGTTGGTGTTCCCTGGTGGAGTCTGTGGTCGCCGCAGCAAAGGAGACATGCTCCGCCTTCTCTTCATAGTAGCACCTAAACTGGAATCACTGGAATTTCCTCGTTTCTTGTTCTGAGGGCCCGCTACAAATTCATCTGCCTCATCGATCATCATCCCCTGAGATAAATGTGTGAGGGAACATAAGAAAAAAAGACTTGAACATTAATAAAGACATGCTATTGGTGGTTATTATGTATAAAATGTGTTTCACTTGACATATTTTACCTTCTTATCCTGCTTGAAAGGATTCCCGAAGGTGTGCAGACGTTTAGGCTGGTCGGGGTCAATCTCTCTCAGAGGTGACGGCATCATTTTCAGGAACTCCTGATAGTTTCCCATCTGAGCCACTGGGATACTGTGCAGAGAGTCTAACAGACACAGGACATTTTATTAGTCTTCATAAAGTAGTGAAGCAGTTTCCTTTGTTCTCTGGTCATTGGAGGTTTGGGGTTAGGATAAAATACCTTCGTCTTGGCCGCGGATCAGTTTCTGTGACGTCCTCAGTAAATTGGAGCGCATTCGAGTAAGCTGATCCAGAAGGTTCCGTCTCGGGATGTCGTAGGCATTTCGATAAGCTTGAGGTTTTACATCCTGTTAACACATCAGTATATCTAGTTCGTGAAACCCTTCATTGCACATTCTGTCGTTTTCTGTAACGCCTACATAAGCTGCATCATACTTTGCAGAAATGTCCTCGCCCGCCTAAATTTACCTTGTTGAGTAGAGCGATCTGGAAGCCGGCAAACTCTTTGAAGTTGATATCCGCCAGGCGAAGAGGGCCGTCCCCGGTGATTCCCTGCAGCAGCTGCATAAAGTCTCGCCGATGGGCCAAAGAAAGAGAGCTGGAGTGGTTCTTCACCTTTATGCCCGTTTCTTGGGGTGCCTTCTTCCCCACAGACACGATTAAACGCTCTGATTCGATCTTTGCCTTCATTTCAAAGTAAAGAAAAAAACAGCACATTTTACTCATTTGGCAATGAGCACATTTTACGAGTTTATCATAGATCATTTCACTTCTAAAGATTTAATCTGTCGTTTTAAAAGCCACCTTTACATACATCATAAATACGCACTTCTGTATCTACTCCTGTGTCTACAGTGGTCACTGGTTCAACAAAAGCTTTTACAGAATCACGATAATACACTGTATAACTTTAGTTAGCTGGCCTCTTTAAGACTAAAGCATTTTAATTATCTTGTGCTCCATGACAGTTTAATAAGTGACGAATATACACACACACAAACAGAGCTTGGGGGTTTTCCATTATGACGTCTATGCCAATGACACTACTTCCAATGATATTAGGGGACGTGAGTGTTTACCTGCTGGCTGAGCTTCTTTAGATATGAGATGACACTGTAACTCAGGCCACAGTCCATGGTGTCTGCAATAAGATTGGGCGCACCCATCATCCTCAACGCCTTTTTTAAGGGCTGTCAAAGGAGAAAATGGTGGATATTCTCATATAAATCCATATGCTGGACATGTGCTACAGGTGGCATAACTGACAGATTTAGTTTACCATGAGGTAGTACGGAGGCATAGTCTTCAGGTACATCTCAAAGGCCTGTCGCCACTTGATGTTTGGTTTAAGTTTGTGCACTTTAAACAAATCATCTGAAAGGATAAAAAGAAGAGCATGGTGTCTGAGAAAAGCTTTAGCATTCTGTGCCAGTCAGCCATCCTGTAGGTGCAGCTCCTCCTTCTGCTGCAGGTCTGACTAGTGTACACACATCAGTATTCAGGTGGTGAGTCTATATAAAGCTTCAACACATAAATAATGATACGCTTCCTTTTACCTTTCAAAATAATTTTAAATAAACATATTTATCTGTCATATCACATTATAAAAGATTACTTGTTAATAATGTTTCTCTGTTGTACACCCTTATGTCTGTGATTATTATACTAAATACAAAATGAAAATGTAAATGATGAACTGACCCAGAAAAGGAAAGCTTTTCAAATTTAATATCAGCTCAGACCTAGTGACCTAGAAGTTTTGAGGCCACTTTAAAGAAACACTTTGGTGCCATGTGTCTTACCGAGGAGTGGGAGAAGCATTGGGTAGTTGTAAGGCATGACAAACAGGTTGACGCAGGTGAGAGCTGTGCTGGCTTTAAGGTAGCCAAACGGATGTCCCACGTCATTTTGCTTCCCACTGCTGCTAACAAACACCTGAGGACCCAAAGAAAAGTTTTCAGAAAGGCAACAGCAGTGACAGTAAAAACAAGCCAACACAGCTGATGGGTGTGTGAATATTCTACCTGCCAGCACATGTGTGGTAACTTCCTTTCCAGAATATACTGGGTGAGTGGAGAGGGCTCCAGTTCATATTTGTCAAAGGGTAGCTTATCAATCACCATGGGATCACAATCCACACAGGAGAAACGCACCACGGGATGAGCAGAGCGAGGTGGCTGACAACAAGAGATGGAGATGGTTGGACATAGTAATCTGCGATACAGAATTATGTGTTATCCTCACAGAAGTGAGGGGTTTGATCTTAGACAGCAAGAAAAGCAAGAAAGGCTGAAAAATAAAGAGGCAAGGTAGAAGAGCAACCTGCTCAGAGCAAGAACGCTATGAATAGAAAGACAATAAGTCAAATGTATTTATTGGATGCCAGGTAACTTGCACCACAAAAATGCTGCTTAGATATGTTTAAGCCTGTGTTGACTCACCAGCGTAGGAGAATTCTGGTCTGGCCAGAAAGACTCGGGTATGGGCCAATGTCCAACTGGTACCCCAGTCTTTGGGTTTGGTCGCACATAGATAAGTTTGTGGCAACTGTGCCAAAGCTGTGGGCTGAACGATGCAGGACGACCTGATTCGACCACAGAGTTATCTGTGAAACAGAAATGTATGATAATAGAGCGAGCATATCTCAGTCAATGCTAAAAATAGAAATAATCAGTTTGAAATCCCACTTAAAAACGTTGTGTTTATAAAAGTAGGTTTTGCAAATACATACAACTTGGAATAGTTCATTTTATCATTAAAATGCTGCATAAGTTAAAGCATTCTCTAACTCCTCTATTATATGAGCCAAGAACTCACTTCTCAGCGTAAAACTATAGAGAAGAGATCCAGAACATGACTTGTTTGGGGCCTCAAAGATTCAAACCTTTACTTTGCCTTACAGATGACTTATACAAAGCAACTTACAAGGAGCTAGTGTCTTGCTCAAGGACACCCCTGGCATGGGAAGACAAACATTTGTCTCTTGAGAAGACAAACATTTGTTTACAACCGACTGTTCCAGCAGGAAATAACACTTAATAGTTAATGTCCACTGTCCATTGAGTGCACACGGACCAAACACTTACCTTCACCAACAAGCGGTGGATCTGGCCCTATCTTCTCAAAATTAAGGACAACACCGCTTTGAACCTTTTGGACCAGACTCTCCAGACACTGGTTCAACATCCTCTGTGTTCGCACACAGTATGATCGGCCTGTGGAAAAAAAGGCAGGATGCACAATGAATAAATATAATGATTTTGATGATGATTAGGAGTTCAGGAGTTCAAGTATAAAAAAAGAAATGCTGAACCTCCAGTGACTTCACACATCTGGGTGATTGCAGACTCGTCTGTGGGGACGCTACCGAGCTGCTCGTTGTCTGGCGCGGCCGCTCCTGGCAGCCTCAGCACCAGCGCAAATAGACGCTGGTCCCAACGAAAGGGCTCTTTAGTCAGTTCACTGCCTGCCAAAGGAGAGTTCAGGGGCAGGTGCAGCTAGCCAGCAGACATGGGTAAAAAGGCAAAGAAATGGGAGAAAAAGGAAAATAGGTGAAACCGCGTCCTAGATGTTTTGCAAATGTTACTGTAAATAATTTAGAAAACAGCTGACTTATTATCAGCGCTACAGTGCATGGTGGCTCTGCTGCATTTCTGATGTTCTCACCTCATCTGGCACCCCAGAGCTGTGTGTAAGCTTGTTCCCATCAGTGATGGTGATGATCACAGATGGCTCAAGGAAGAAGGGGTTACGGCCCTGAGAGGAAAATGATAACATTCAGCAATTAAATCCAGGTTCAGGCAAACAGTAACCTCTCCGCTCACTAGTCAGCCTTCCTTTCTGTACACAAAGCCCAGTAATAGTGTCCTGGGTCTCACTGACTTACCGTTATGGCAATATTTTTTCTCTAATTCAAACACACACAAGTAGAGTCACACATTTCTGTGTCACTGCCCCTGCATTGGAGCAGAGGTTTGGAGAAAAGAACCTGATGTGTCTGCTTAACTGAGAACGACTGGAATTTGAAAAAGAATATTTGTCTTTGGTTCTGCGTAAAGGACTCAAAAAATGCACGTAGAAAATGTTGTTACACACATCACCAAATGTCTATTTCAAAGAAAATCACCCACCAAATATGTGGCTTTATCAGAAACATCCTGTTTTTCCTGTAGTTCCCTCTCTGTACCTTACTTGTAAGTTCGTTTGAATAAAGGCACATGCAAAACAACTAAATGTAAAAAACTAAATGCACAAATAAATGCTTGGTATAAAGAATCTCTAAACAAAGTGCAAATTGTCACCTGAAATTTATGTGATATTTTATTTGATCAGGTTTGACCAATTATATAAATGAAAAAGAGATGAGGTTTCTTATTACAAACAATAAGCAAACGCACACATCAGAGAAACTAAGATGGAAATGACCAACGACTGACTGATCTAACAGTCCAATCTGATAATGGCCATCAAACCTTTTCATACACATTAAATAGATGTTTAAGTCAAATACCTGTCCATAGTTGTCAATGCCTGAGACGAGGCGGTTGAGGTTAAGCAGGTCAAAGCCTGTGCGAAGGGCATGACCTAGTGTAGTCAGCCCAGACGCCTGCAGGTTCTTCAGCTCACACATGAAAGTGGCATGATTTTCCTTCCACCCTGCCTGAAATGCATGAACAGTGTGATAAATGCACTGCACAGAAAACAAGTCAATCGACACAGTAGCAGAGAAGGTCCATGGTGAACAGCCAAAAACCAACATGGACACACGCGCTGTGTAATTACAAAGAAAGACAGAGTCAGTTTAGTTCACTGGCAATAACACAAACCTAATTCCTCTCAAACAACTGTCACATCTTAAGAGGAGGTTACATCATAGAAACCCACTGATGCTGTGCTACACGACACAATAGCATCCATAAAATGAGATCAGGTTATGGCAAGCTCTGAAAATGGAGGTGGGTGCTGCTTTTTAAGAAAGAGTCTAATTTCAATCATAACAAGCATCCCAAAATACACCTTCTACTGCTGCCTTGTCCTCTGCGTTGGAAAGAAGCTCCCATGACAGATGATGTGGGTGTGCAAGTGCTCTTGGACTTTCGTCCAGCTGGGTCAATTACTTTACTGCTGCAGCTTCATGCCTAATCTAAGGATGACCTGCAAGCTTACAACTTCCTCTATCTGAAGAGGGAGGGAGAGGCTCAAGACAGAGACATGGAATGAGAGGTGGAGAATAATGGCAAAAAAAGCAGTGCCAGTGTTAGCATGTGTGCTCTGGATTGGACCAGTTCATGGGTAGATCTTTGGATTATCATGGACGGGAATTTCTAGGAAATGGCAGAGAGTTACATGAATGATGTTACATAAATTTGATACAAGCAGCCTCAGAGAGCAGCTGAGGCTAAATGAAAAACACATTAAGTAATAAGCCAGACACAGATCCTTGTGTAGGCCAGCAGAAATGTATGGCTTAGCTCGCACTCAATAATTCAGACTACAGAATATTTCTATTTTCTTCCTGCCCAACCTCCTCTCTCTCCTTCTACATCAACAATTTATTACATCTGTAACTCTGTGATCCGAGTAGCCTCATTCAGTATAAACGTGTCCTTTCATCATAATCCTCCATGCACAAAGCAGGCAAACAACAAAGACAGAGAGCAAGCAGCATTGAGAAAAATCCTTCATAACAAGGCAAAAGCCCTTGACATAGGAGCAACTGGATAATTTTATGTAAGGGAGATAGGACTCTACAGTGGCATACACAAGAGGATTTAAGAGATCTGGACTGGTGAATATGGCAAGGTCAACGACTGAAGTAGAAAAGTAGGAAGTCATCAAATGAATGACTCACATCCACTCAACGCATCAACTCAGAAAATTTTGTCATGACCCCAGTCCTCTACGCAGGCCTGCAGTAGCATGAAATAAAACAAATACTGTGCTTGAGAACAGAAATAAAACGAATGACCTAAAAATAGTCCTTTTTATTGTTCATTTCGCTATGGAAGCCAGATATTATAACACTAATATTTATTTTAAAGGTAGCTACTTTGCCTTTAAATTAAATGTTAGAGTTTCTAAAAACAGAGTGAGAAGTACATTAAACACTGTAATTTAATTTTGATAATTACTATTTACAGTTCTGTTTGAGAAGAAGGATGCATTACTCTATCTAAACTAAGCTATCAAAACTAGCGCAAAAAACATTCCTATTCAGATGAATGTGTGTATTTGAGATGAAGGTAAATTACCTCCAGGGTAACTAGTTAAACATATAATCGGATACGCAAGAATAATTGAATAGAATAATTGATTCGTAGTGCATGTTGCATCTTTTAATTAAAAGTTCTATTTCCAACTAATTTTCTGGCTAAATGTTATATTTTTCAAAAAACTTTCCATCTTAATTTTTGCTTGTCAGACACATATTCCAAGTTCATGGGTATATAAATGAAGAATGTAAAATATCACACTGTATTAGGTGTATCTTAGAGTTATGTATTATTATTATTATTATTAGACTCTATAACTTATTGTCACTTCTGATCTGAGGACTGCTGTTAAAGTTGTACAGCAAAATACACTGAAAGTGATCTTTGAAGAGTGTCTTACAAATTATATTAAATGGTAATTACAAGCACCCTCGCAACATACGACTCAGTGTTCCAAATGTTATTAAAAGATTAAGTCATTCATTACTTTCCGTGTTTGGATTTGTATAGTTGCATGGAAATAAATAGATAAATATTGAAAAAGAGCAATTATTATGTCTTTGCTCTTTAAATGTAAATTTCATGGGATGGAGTAAATAATTAATATATTAGGTTAAGAGTGGTAAAAATGTTGTTTGCTGATAGTTAGGTAAGATTTCCAACACAGACCAGCCTCTGTAACAGATCAGGGACTTCAGGGGTTCATGTGGGTACTTAGGGTTGTTTTTGTTTTTATTAGGCCTTAAAAGCTCAGAGAGAGGTGTATGCCAGGTCATAAAACAAGTCAACAGCTTAGTGTTGAGGATTGCTTTACTGACATCTAACCCATGAAATGATTGCAGTGATTCACAGGTTGCACGTGTTATTTGCCTGGGTATGTGCGTGAAAACTTGATGTGGTTCCATACTGGATGATAATACCCTTAGTATCGCCATGACAAATTAATTATCATATGAATAATGACAATTTTCTTCTAGCGAACTCACATAAAAATTTAAAAAAACTCATGATGAAGAGGGCTTATCAACTTTCAGCCTATATTGACCAATGGTAAGGCGTGGATGATGCAAGGGGCGGGGTACAAAATGATTGGCGGGTTCCTTGACCAATCTAAGCATTACATCGTGAAAAAAAAGCGGCGTCATAAGCGATAATAAAATTCTCCGCCTCCATCTCAACGCCCGAGACTTTTTCAACACAAAAGCAAAATGTCCGCTGGAAGTTAGGAGGCAGTGCAGCTCCGGGTCTGCGGGTATTTGGAGCAAAAAATGCCGTTTTTCGCCACCGGGAAGCCGCCCAGCACTGACTACAAACCAGAAGGACAATAAAGTCTCACTGACAGAAAAATACGTTCGACTTGTCAAATGTAAAAATTGTATCAGTTGCTAATTACCTTCACTCCGTATGGTAGATCATCGAATGTAACTAGCATGTACCTGTCGCCTCTACTAGCCGGGTCTCGGGCACGCAGCTGTCAAAAAAAGAAAACCAAAACAACATTATTTTGAGCGAGCTTGCCCAAGGAACCGTAAGCTCACCAAAGGTGCACACTTGCTGAAAAAAGTCGGGGTAAAATCATTCTTTACCTTCATAAAGACCTCAACCGCGCCTTTAGCAACGTCCAGATACGTCGTACCCAAATAAGTGCGCTGATTCATAGAGGCGGACGTGTCTAACAGGAAAAGTAAGATAGGCATTTTAAATGTAAAGCCGCGGTGATATGGTTTTCTAAAATAACTGTTGTCCACATATGACCTATCGTGCGGCCAAACAGTTCACACATGTGTGCATATATTTGTTATAATAAGCCCCCCCTCCAGAAGAGGGCCGTTGCCTCTGCCCTCTCTCTATCTGCCTTTCTAGAGCTCTGTCTCGGCTCGCGCTGTTCAACTTCTGCTCCTAACCGAATGGAACGCCCCGCTCCCTCCGCTGCGACGCCATTTGCTGAGGCCGAATCCACCGGACACGCCCCTTTGATACATAATCTATATAAACGAGCTCGAGAAGGCTTCAGTATGCTGTACGTCCACCTACGCCTGTGTCTCTATGTACGTGGAGCGGCCGAATATTCAAGAGTATGACGTATAGCTCTCATGGGCATATCTGTATCTATCTATCTAGAAATGTGATCCTAACCAAAATGCAGCTCATCTGTCTGCCACGAGATGACACAACTGGTTGTTGTAGTTCTAAATTCATAGATGCCAATGCCATTCGTGCGTTCGTGGTGCCTCAAAAACTTTACCCATCTGAGTCTAAAACACAACACAAAAAGAACATCGTATATGCAGCCAATAAACAAAATAATTTAACAAAATCATCTATTAACCAAGAATTTTGTGCTGTCGTTCTAATTTATTTAATCTTAATAAAAACATAGGATCCAATAGGGCACAATAGTAAAAAAACAATACATTTACATATAAACATGGATATATAATAAGATAATGATTGGTTGTAATGTAATTATAGAGTTCAATTTTAACATGGATGTTGTAAAACCATACAAAGTACTGCGTGTTCTGCATGTGCACTCGTAATATTATTACATCCTACAGCACATGAAGGCAGCTTCATGTGTTAACTAATCGAAACCTCAAACACCAAGCAGGCGTATATCTATCGTAAACTATTTATGTCTGAAAGGAAAAAAACAAGCTCAGCAGAAAGTTATACCAACCGCCCACATGTCCACAGGTAGCAAGGTCTTGGAAGACCCAATCTTTTCTCTGTAGTTACACTTTATATTCTGAATAACGTTTTCTATTAGGTGGTGGCACTAAAAAAAATGGATGAGCACTAAACCCTTTTGTGCAGTAGCAAATTAATGTGTCATGAATTAAGTGGCAGTTAATCCACTCATGTGTAAGTATAAAGCTTCCATGGAGACATAACCCGATGAACAATCGTGAGCAAAGTCAAAATTGCACTGCAATTATATAGTAGTCATTTGTCAAATATAATTTATATACGTGAGATTTATCACTTTAGTAGTTTATGTTTGCCGCAAATATACAAGACTTTGAGTGATTTGGGGAATTATAGGGTTCTATGTGAATGTTTTCCATAAAGAACGGTATAAAGTTATGTTGGAACATCTTTACGTCTGCTTTGTTGACGTCTTGCACGTAGTCTTTAGCCGTCCGGCATCCCAGCATGCACCGCGAGGTCTGCAGTATATTATTGACAAAGAAAAAGGCTGGAGAGAAACAACAACAGGGTGGGAGCAGAGCGCGCAGACCCTGGTCACAGCAGTAACGTTTCACGAACCCGAGAGCCGACAACAAGGTAAAGTCTCTCTGTGAGTTTTCTTTAGAAAACAACTCTGTGTTTTTTTTTCTACAAGGGCCCTGCTAGTAGACAATATTAAGTGGCTATTAGCTACCAACTGGGTTTTTTCTAGCCGGCTAACGTTAGCCAACGCTAGCATTACACTGTAAGGAATCGTTATTACACCGTTAGAGCAACCACATGTAATGACATAATATCTTTAACGTATAGTTTAAAAATGTGTGTGATAGAATTTCGATTAAACACGCCGTTGTTATGTTATGGCTAACATATTAACAGATAATCTTTCTTTTGTGTTTTTATATTGTCTCCTCCGATTACTGTTCAATTTAAGGGAATGTACATACAAATAAAGTTGGAAACCTATACACAACATGCAACGTCTGGTCAGTAAGCAACAAGCAAAGCGGCTTCACTACAAGTCACTAAATTCATCTATAGAGAATTATACGAAAACTAAAAGTGTTGCAACACCAAGAGCATTGTGCCTCGAGCTCTCTGTAGCCATGTAAACACAAAGAGGCACGTGACCAGCCACATGGAGTTCGTGTATGCTGCTTAGCTTCTTTAAGTTTGAATGCGTTTCGTTATTTTAATTGCATTAGAATTCTCTATTTATAAATCTCTAATTATTCTCATTTGAATACAAAGTACGTAACCCAAAAAACATACCCCCACTAAAGCCTTAATTACCGTCGAAATTCACATTTTATCTTTAACTATTTAGTATATAGTTGCATACATATGAAAGTTATTGTTGACGCAATATTTCCAGTTGTTCATTTTAAATAATCTTTACACTGATTTTAATGTTTACTTTGTTGTTTGTCTCCTTAGAGTATCATATCATGGCTCGAAGGAGCTGAGAGTAGGAAGTGCCATTTCCACTTCAAGGACGTTTACAAATCTTTATAGTTGCTAGAGAGGTGTGGGGGACCCAGGCAGACCGTGGACTGGGAAGGGGAAGAGCTCAGCTGGAGCCAATGCAGCAGCAGCATCGACAGCCTGAGCTGGTGGAAGGAAGCCTTCCCGTGTTCGTGTTCCCCACTGAACTCATCTTTTATGCAGATGAGCAGACATCTCACAAGCAGGTTCTCACCCTCTACAACCCCTATGAGTTCGCACTCAAGTTTAAAGGTAAGTAGGATGAGAGAAAACACTGTTTATGTGGGGTTTCCATGTGGGCTGTTATTTATCTCAGACTGTAAGGATAAACATTGTATTATTTCTTTCCTAGTGCTCTGCACCGCGCCGAACAAGTACACAGTGGTGGATTCCACTGGAGCTGTTAAACCACAATGTTGTGTTGACATGTGAGTTTGTTTTTGTGTATTAGTTTTTTTATGTACTGGTACATCACCAGAGGGACTACATGTATCTATAAAATTGGTGTCAGTATCCATCCATTGTTTATTGCTCGCTTAGCTTCTTATCATATTGTTGTGCATATTTTAATGTATGTTAGTTGGATATTTAAGCAGCTAACTTTCCCCACTAGGTCAAGTAAAGACTTTGTATTTCTATGTTTCCACAGAGTAATCAGGCATAGAGATGTGCGGGCATGTCACTATGGCGTATACGACAAGTTCCGACTGCAGGTGTCGGAGCAGAGTCAGCGGAAAGCTCTGGGTCGCAAAGAGGTGACGGCCACACTCCGTCCCTCGGCCTCACAGGAGCCACCCAGCCCCCGGCCCCAAGATGAGGAGCGCAGAATCAAGGAACAGTTTGCAGACAGTGAATTTTTTGAGCAGACTGCATTTCAGACAGGTAGGACAAAAGACAATTGTGTGGTTTCCACTAGATGGCGCCAAATACTTACAAATATTGTTATGCTACCTTTGTTATTGGCAGGATGTTACATTGCTTTTTGATAAGTCTGACTACTGTAAGTAGTATGAAATTCTGAGGTATTGTCAGCATAATAAACACAACTAGCTATGAATTAATCCCACTAACATGTTCTGGCCATGTATTCAAACCTAATGTTTCATGTAACTAGCATATCAGAGAGCAGTTAGCACTACTAACATCTTCCTACTTCTGCGGGAAGAAGTGCAAGAAAATAGTAGACATCGGTTTGAGTAATATTTGCTGTTAAGTACTTGGAACTAGATGTTGCCTTCTTTAGAAGTATTTCCTGACATATTTCTTAGATTATGTCTTCAGCAGTAACCTACAGGCTCAGAGCTTACAGTCACAGACAGGCTGTGGAACATTTTTGTTTTTGTACGTGGCATTTCTTTACGTTACACACATCACAGGTCTGAATGTGCATTTGTTTAACAGAGAGCCGTCCTGTTGCTGGAGGACCCAGTCTGCTGACGGTGCTGCTTGGGCTGGTGTGTGTGGCCGCCCTAATGCTCCCAACACTAGGGGAGCAAGAATCTACTGTGCCTGTCTACCTCCACTTAAGTGTTAACAAGAAACTTGTAGCTGCTTATGTTCTTGGTATATTTTAAAAACAGATTATTTTTGTGAAATTCAAACTTTGAAATTGTTTGTGATGGAAATGATAGTATGATATGGCTTTTTATGTTATAGGTCTTCTTACAATGGTCATTCTACGCACATGAAGCCCCATGAGCTAAGGAGAGAAAAGCGATCAGAAAAGAACGCCAGAGGACCTTCTACGCTTCAGTGGGTACAAATGACAGGACATGGACGGGTTGCTTATGCAGTTCACATAAAACATTTTTAGCATACTTGTTTTTAAATGAACACACTTGTGTTAATTTATCAACAATTCTGAACTGACAAAAGGAGCGGGAACGTCCGGTGTGTAGGTCAAAGGAATGTGGGTAGCTGGAACTGCGCCTGTAAAGATTCATGAGGTCATTCACAGTATTGTTTGGCCTCATATATCCTGTTTCTGTATTTCTATTGCCATTAAGTAACAGAATATGTTTGACTTCAGTGTGAAGGAACCTACATGCAAATATGACAAATGTATATAAAGTCATTTTTGTTATGGTATTAACCTGTAACCATCATTATATTCACATTTTAAGTGTAGACTGATGACTAAATGCAGTTATTTGCATGTGTGGATAACTTATTTGAATGAGGTCATTTCTCCATCAATGAGATACTTTTACATGTCAAAGGAAGCATCTTTTGAAGACAATGGTTTGTGTGCCGTACTATATTAATGCCTCAACAAAGTCTCAATAGTCTCTGTGCTGTAACGCTTATAGATCAAATCAGGTTATTATCTACTCATGAGTTGTGTCACCAGTCAACATCGTGACCATACAACCCGTTGGATTTGTAATAACAGCTACTCTAAATCATCGAGCTGCCACTCTTGGGGGTCGGATGTTGTCAGGTTTGACAACTGAAAACAACTTGATTTGCTACTGCTTGCATAGCATTTGTTCCAGAGCAACCAGAGATTAATGTATTACAAAGATACACAAGCATAATAAAGAAATAATTTATTTAATCTTGCTGTCCGCTACGATTGCGATGAGAAAAGACAAGCGTAGGCAACATGTTAGCCAGCTTGGCAGATTACAGCCTTTCCATTACAGATGTATGATATAGCATAAGACTATTTGCTAAATTCATGCTCTGTACACTTGATAAGATGACTGAGAAAATAAATCTTAGAAAAAATATCTTGTCAACAGCAGGGCAAGCTGGCTGCTTTTCTTGTTTGTATAAAGAAAAGAAAATGACATTCAATAAACCAACTTTTTTAAATTAAAGGGCACGCTACCATAAAATGATTTACAATCATTTCCTATTGTACACATACATCAAAGGCTACAGAGCCACGAAGGGGGTCGAACCCGTCAATCACAGGCACTGGGACCATGATGTAAAAGCTAATTTTGGTGAAAAAATAAATTAATCACAGTACAGCGTTTACCTTTACATACTGTGTCTTAGGATGCTCAAAGAAAAGTGGAGTTTTACATCATCTCTGATGAAGTTTTACACAAAGGCTGAAACTCTGTACGATTGAGTAAAAGCTTTTACTAAATGTAACCCCAGCAAAGAAACTCGCCTATTTACTCACAATGAGATGGTTCCACTTTGTTTTTGCTGCACATTCCAGCAGTCAGTTGATTTGGTCTAAGTAACGCAACACTTTTTACTGGAGATAGAAACATATCACCAACCAATATTTACCAAACCTTTTCCCCCATAAATAAACATTTTGCCAAAAGGAAAAAATATTTTCACAGTTTGCTTATTTACAAAATTCATCCTGACAAGGACACTGAGGAACCTCTAGTGTTTTACAGACCACAGACAGAAGACAAAAACTGTGGGGGGGTGCTTGTCTCTTGTAGTCTGACAGTGAGGAAATCTCTATTCCTGTGCCCCAGAAGTAGTTTGTTCCTTTTTGCTGTTGAAGACCTGTGCCCACATTCACCTTACAGAGTCTTAAAATCTGACATTTGACAAGGGTATTATGTACATAATTACAAACAAAGCAGGTAAACAATAAGTTAAATCTTTTCTTAGAAACTCTGCAGACTGTGTACATACAAAGGCCTGTGGACAGAGGTCCTCTCATGTGTGTCTCTCCAGTGAGGAGAGTGGAAGGACAGATGTGCAGGACAGCCACGCATGAACAGAACATCACTAAGAAGCCAAGCACCATCATCCAAGATCCACTACTAGCAGCTGGTGCTCCCAGTGTCAGTCATTCCCAGGGTCAATAGGCTTACCAACCCACAAACATATCTAGACCCTCCGAAATAAGGCCATGAACACAGGCGTTCAGAAGCAGACAGGGAAAATCCCATTTAAAACTAAGTTGAGGTGGAAGGTCTGAAAAGGAAACCAGTTATTTGGAGAGAGGGGCTTTTTCGCCCAGGTCCATTTTGCTGTCTCTTGCTACCCCATGCTCATTTTGGGGACAAATCCTGGAGGGATGTGAAAGGTGAGTTGCTGGATGAAGAAGGCGACACTCCCTCCATTTTGCCTGGGGAGTCAGTGGAGGAGCTGACGCTGCTGAGGCTGCCGTCCAGTAAATCTGGAGAGTGACTGAAACAAAAGGGAGCTCAGGATCACTGCAGGCTAGCAGAGGTAAAGATGGCAACATTCACTATCGAGTCAAATACTGCAGAAAAAAAGATGCAGCTTAGTCAAATAATGTGGACACCCAAATGAACCAGTTAAAAAAAAAGAAAAGAAAAAAGCTCCTCCGGAAAAAGTAAAGCTGCATCATCACATGTTAATGTACATACGTTGATAGGAATTACAGAACTGCCATACTGACATGTTTGGTATTACAACATAACACAGCTTTGTAATATATTGCATTTATTTTCTGGGGGAGTAGCGTCTGGTGAATGATTAGCAGTTTATGGTAACAGAAATTAGAAAAATGTGGAGTCGCCTCCATTTACACAATCCTAAAAAATACCTGCGTCTACGTCTGATCTCAGCGCAGCAACACTCACAACCCGTTTAACACAGCACTGATTACAAGGTAAAGAGATATAATCAGTAACTAGAGGTCGTGTCTCTCATGCTCTCAGTCATTCACTAAAATAATCCAAACGCGATATTACTGCATACAGACATTTTTTAGTAAAGCCGATTCAGCAGAATATTTACTTGACTGTTGCCACTGTCGATGTTAATTGATGCAAACTAATTATTAGAACAGCATTTACTTGAGTTTAAGTGCCTTAAGTGTGACACAACCATGTGTGACCATCTCTGAGGAGGGAGACGGACCAAACAAATTTTTGACAGATTAATGCAACAACCACTAGTAAAACAGAAACCTATGTTATCACTGTAGAGCACTGTTGTCAAGATGTGACCCATGAAGACCCCATTTTATATTCTAAAGCACCTTGTAAAGTACGTGATACGCTTTCAAATTTAGATGGAACTGAATGTGGCGTGTACCATTAATGATTGTGTCACACCACTACTCTCAGTAAACACTGTCCAATATTTAAAGGGAAGCACAGCTCAACATTAAGTAGATACAGCTATTTGTTCCCACTATTATCAATCCTTTATCATGATATACCACAATTTTTTTTGCTTTGGGCCCTGCGGCCTATTTAGCGGGGCGACTTAGTTTCACAGCTAACGGCCATGATGCTGCTTTTAGAAGACAGAGATGCAAGGATTAATTACTGACTCTTCTGGTATAGTAGGCTGGTTATCTTGATACAGTAAACGACCACGTTACTGCACCTTTACTGCTGTGTTGGCACTTTTTGGAAAAGATGCTGGATATTTTGTTTAGCAGCCGTGTTACTGCGCCTTTACGGTCAGACAAGCACTTGAAAAAACAACTTTAATGTATCCATTTAACGTTACTGCCTCGTCAAGCGCTGTAAGCTTTGTTTGTTATACTGCACTACTACGGTACTATGACTGCAGGACTGGGAGCGCACCGTTGTGTTCTTTGTGCACTGATTGAATGCTGTTTGTCATGTCAAAAACTTGAATAATTAAATGAAAGATTTATTATGTGTCTCAAATGTTAAATAGGACGCTTTGCGGTCCCAAGCAGTCATCGCTGTCTGTACCGACAATCCTCTCCTAGCAGGACAGTTGCGGCTTTTAGTAGGGTCTGGCTTATATATGGACCAATCTGTAGTTTTTCCCAAATTTAACTGGTGCGGCTTATATTCAGGTGCGCCTTATAGTCCGGCAATTACGGTAGATATTTTGCTAGCAAAATTTTCTTTAATAGGATAACTTCCCAGATTGTTTTGTCACTTGCTTCCTATAATCCTAGTTTTGGCAGGTACGTGTATATAAATAAAACTTCCTCATATTAAAATCTTTCTCTCACTCTGGCTGAATAACTACTCCAGATGGCATTATGTGAAGACTTTATCAGTTCAGATTAATCCCTTTGGTTGTTCATACCACAGAAATTAAATTACAACTATAGGCAAGATTGGTGATTTTAACATCTTTCCTCTTCCAAAGGGGTAGGTCAGGGTGAACAGCTTTTTCATAATGTGGACAACTGCCTTATTAATCATTCACGTTTAGAAATATTGTTACTCAAACACTTCTGAAATAATATTGTTGCTCTAGTCATACCAGGAACTGAGATCTGACAGGTTAGCGACATCCGACGACAGCATAGTGGTGGTACCCTGGAAGAGCCTCTTAGGTTGACTCTCTGTCTCCATGTCACCTGCAGAATGATGTCATACTGACATTTACAAATGGTCGCCTAGCTAATCTCATAAGAAAAATAAAGAAAATAAGAAAGAAATGATTGCAAACATTTAGCAATTCATTAACCAGAAGCATTACACGTGTCTCCAACAGGTAATGTATGTACTGCAACCTGATTGTGACTAAATCAAATCAAGAAATAAAAAACAATCGTAATCTTTATGTTATAACATCAACTACTTCAGAGTTTGGAGAACATTGCCACAAAGAAGAATAAAGCAAAGTGAATTACACGATGAACGCCATTATATACACATTTTAAACAGCGTTTGAGTTTTGCTGAGTGGTTCACGGGCACCATTTATTTTTTTAAAACCTCACGTCTGTAAAATCTTTTTCCACTTTTTTAAAACACAGCATCTGGTTAAGGCCTTACATTTCTTTGGCATGTTATGTACCTCACCTTTGCGTTTTATTGGCCCAAGTATGCTTGCTCTAATGCAGTTGATTGGGCTTTGACTTCGTCGGCTGAAAAGCACAGAAAATATGGTGTCAGAATATACTGACTTGTAGCCATAACCAGTGACTGCAAGCTACAGCTACACAAAATCCAACATCACTGAAACTTTTCATATAGAATATATTAAGGTGCATCTAAAATGATAAAGTGCATAAAAACTGACAGTCGTACATTAAAACAAGCACTAATCAAATAAACATTAATTGCGGTTATTACTCAGACATGGAGCTCACCTAAAACGCCGCGTCGGGCTGGGAATTGGGCTGGGCGATAGGCCATTGCTGCTCACAAGGATTTGTAGTGAAGGAGAGAAACACTGCTGCTTGCAGAATAAGGGAAATGACAATCATCAGCATGTAGACATCAAAAAGCCTTAGAAAGTGTGAGGCCTGGTAATGAACTGTATTATTGTGCCATGTATAAAGTGTTTTCCCTAAATATGTAGGAAAGAAAGAATTTATCTGATACAAAGGTCTTTCTACACACAACACAGACAGGTTTTAAGCATGTACACATGAGTTAAAACGCGTACCTTTTTTCCTATCCCTCTGGTTGGGGACGGAGCAGGTGACACGGGCACAAAGTCGATGCGCTTTGGAGATGAAGATGCCGACTTCTCCAAATCAGGGTCACTCTAATAAGTACAACATTAGCACATGCATTTAGAATTTTCCCAATCTTTGTATTGCTAGAAGGTGACATGACAGTACAATTCATCAAAAGCAGAAGTGTTGGAGTATTATACTACCAACTCAGTCTGACCTTGAGAGACTGGTGGCCCTGTTAACTCCCAACTGTTTAAGAGTTAATCTAGCATGTTTGTAGTTGTCCACTCACATAATAAAAGAGAGGGACCAACAATGGCCCAGGGCCCAAACATGCATTGTGTAGCAGAGTTTCCTCTGAGTAACAAGAGATATAGAGAACAACATTGAAAAGCTCGGACAGGTAATTGTTCTTTACCAGACTAAGGCTTTCTTCCCAGGACTGGCTCATCTGCATGGCAGCTTGTACTTCACTGTGCAAAAGAAAACCAACAAAAAAAAAACAATAAGATGATAAGAAAAAGAAAAAGTCATTATTCAAACAAGTCACTATCTGCATCTTCAGAAACAGCTTACCGCTCGTGAGCAGTTTCTCGATTCATCACGTCTACACCTTCTTCCTGCAAACGCATAGAAAAAGGTTCAAAATGATTAAATCTAAATTACACAAGTTCTTCAAACAAACATTAATATACCCTAAGCCACTGCAGTCAGACTTCAATCACACCTGCAGGTACAGGAACTGTTTTCCCCTTCACTAATAGAAGTTGAAAAAGAGTCAGCAGGTGAGATACACTGACCAACTGCTCTGTTGGAGTCTGATACTACCAACTGATCAGATCTGTAAGTCCTGTGAACCCCAAAGGTATTACTCTAGCATGTTTAAGTCACCATCACTCTCTACAGCTTGAAAGGGAAACAGTGGTCTGAAATGCTCATTTTTAACATGAAACATGTCCGAACATACAAAACACCACCACCTTCTCTTACTTGTTTAATCTGATGAAGTCTGGTGCTGGGGACACGAATAGGCGATGAAGGGACCTGTAAAGGAGCATGTTAGAGGATACGAAAGCATTATATATTAAATAATTCAGACAGAAATTACTTGAGTAAACATCTGTTTAGTAAAGCAGTGTACCATGTTGGGCCTGTTGACAACTGTAGTGCTATTTCTCCGACTACGCAGAACCTCTCTCTGAAACACTTGGGAATTATCACTGCAATGACAAATTCAGAAACCAACCACATGTCATGCGTCTTCTCATTAGGAAAATGCATTTGCCTCAATGTAAATGACAAAGTACGCAAACATATGCATAAAAATTACAGCAACTATGTGATAATGTTAGAACCTTAAGCCATTTATCATGGGTGCACTGTTGGATCTTCTCAAGTGTCCATCAGTCTGTGCTAACGAAGATGGGATTTCCAGATCCAGCTCCATCTTTTCTTGTGGCAAGACTCCTGCGTCGTTCATTTTGCGAACTAAAGCTGCTCGTCACCAATTCATGAACTTAAAATGGCTAACCAACTCACTGGGGTTACATCGTTGCTCTCTGAACTTTGCTAACTTTTACTTGTTGGGAAGAAACATCGTCAATCAACGAGCAACTGAGCTGACGTGAGCCAGACTAGCTAACTCAATGAAGATAACCCAGAGCAATCTGCAAGGCCCTATCGTCTGTGCGCCACAGCTGAAGCTACTTAACGCAGGCTAATTTGACATAACAACGTTATCCATTCAATTATTCTCATATGATAACTTAATGTAAAGCCAGGGCGGGCCTGTACTAACTTTCCCTAGGACGTTATGACCAGTCTATAACCAACTTTCCCAGTGGATGGTTAACGTTAGCATGCCGTGGCTACATACCGCACAATGGCCGGTGACTGCGCGCTGCCGACCCGTTAGTCTGCCTGTTTCCCACAGCACGGGCTGACGACTACTGATTCAACTACTGCTGCATGTTAGCGTATTAAATTGTCTAACTAACCAGTTTGTTACGTTGACTAGAACATTAATGTTCGCCTAAGATCTAAGGTAGGTGTCGTTAATCTATCGCTGCTGCTGCTAAGTTATTCTTGGAAGGCGAATCTATCCTGTAGCTAACACTACATAGCTAGCTAATATTAGCTCCTCGCCTCAACTCCAGCCCTGCTACTTCGCCTGACAAGCTAACGAGCTAAGTTAGCATCAACGCCAGTAGCCACAATGCCGTGTCCAGAGAGAGAGTCCGGATCACCATTTCACTAAATGTCCCTGTCCGTCAGCCTGATAGCTTCTACGGCTTACAGAAGTAAATTGCGCGGTATCTTCCGTAAATATCAATAAGTTCCAGCGTTTCGTTAGCTCTTTCTGCACGTCGTCGCTAGGAATGAATAGGCTCCCAGATCAACACAGTTAGCTGCTAGCTGCCAACTTCACGCCCCTTTCACGTTAGCAGACCTGTCCAATGAAACCGCTCTATTTGCCGGCGTGCTCAGCCAGAAGGTGCCGGTCTGATTTCCTCGTTTCTCCTTATACTTAGAATACCTTCGGCGCCAGTGCTGCTTGCATATAATGCCATCGTTCAAGATTTGCTAGATTTTAACCTGTTTCTCCTTTCCTGCAGACTCTTCAGCGCTTGAAGTGACATAGCAAATACTTGGTGTAATCAGCAGGAAGCTTCAAGTCATATAAATCAAAGTAAAATAGGTAATAGCGAGTATTTAGCAAGCTTTGATTAAAAAAACAAAGGCCGTGTTAATCAGCAATATACATTTATACATTTGGTTGTTAAAATTACCATTTCTAATTTATTAACCAACTTTTATTGATTTGCAATTCATTCACAGCTTATTAGTGTAAAATTTCAAACAACTGGTCACATGTGAAGCCCAATGTGGGAAAGAAAATAAACTTTGCAGTCACCCTATCTCTCAGAAAGAGAAATCACGCTCAGCAGGATTTTTAAAATCAGTCATGCGTTTTTAAATAAGTGCATCCTGTTTTTGATTCAAAGTAAATGACGATATACAATATATGTGCATCGAAACATAATTTATGTTCACCTTGATTACTGAAGTACAGACTAGTGAAGAAGTGAAGACTAGTACAGACTCCCATCTGTTCAGACTCCCACCAATTCCATTTCCCTCCTAGAAAGCTGGGCATAACATGACATAACTCAAAAACCACATACTAAGTCACTAAATACTTTCTTAGAATAGAGATAATCACTGCCTTTCCCAGCATTTTCACCTTTGATTGTCCAGAAATTACTTCAACATTATATTTGTGAAAACACTCCAAGTCTATAGCGTTATATCGCATACAAAGTTTGCAGTGAAATTATTCAGCCTCTGTAAGTGTAAGAATATTTAATAATGGGTGATTCGATTAACACCAACACTGTCAACACATTTCTGTTTACGTTCAGTTGTAATATGAATTGATATCGACACTGAAAACTGTATTTTCCAGCATAAAAATGAGTTACAGTACACCTTTTTTGCTAAACTAACTGGATTGACAGATGATTTGTTCACTCAAACTTAATATACTTTAAAAAAAACATATTTCATCTTCATCTTACTGGTGAGTTTAATTAAGGACAGCAGCCAATATTTGTGTAAATATTCAATATCACACAACACATGAACACAGTGTGTTTTATACATACAGACTTAAAGAAGATGCAACATCATCTTCAGAAGAGTCCATACTTACAGTACACGTATAATGGCAATAAAAGCAAGATATTATAAAATCAAAGGTTGTCAAATGTGAGACATTTTATTCTAGGGCTACGCATGTGATTTTGCAATATATTGCAGCAGCAGTGGTTTGAATAAATTACTTAAAAAATAATTAACATGGGGAAATAGAAACATTATACAAGTTTTCAAGCAAAGCTGGGTTCATGCCTTTCACCCCAGAAGCAGAACTATCTAAAGCAATCAAACTGATCTATAGTTAAATCTGCTGTGTGAAGGCTAAAAACCTGAAATGCAACTGTCAAGACTATCATTGCATCAGTGTATCCCCAGGGACACTGAGCAGGCTATTTTGAATACACAAGTATGAGGAGAGAGAATATAAAAATTAACCGCAAAAAAGGAAAAGCTTTAACCATCATTAAAAAGGGGTTATGAAGGAGCCTTCATGCCTTGTACTTCTCCTTCCCCGTTTCACTAATGACGCAGATATGCTGAAATAGAAAAGGATCAGTGAGTTGATTTACTTTATTTGTTATGGGGGTCTTATCTTAATCAGACTTGATCATTATAAAACACAGGTACAGACTCATGAAACATAAACTACTTTATTGTACATTACAAATACTTACATTTAGATCTCTGAAGTACTCGTTGTAATCCAGAGCGTATCCCACTACAAATTTGTCAGGGACCTCGAATCCTACAACTGAAAGAAAACAGGCTAATCAGTTACGTTCTTTCTTTCTAAACCTAAAACACTGAAAAGCACATTTTCTAGCAGCTACACCGTACAGCATACAGTACATTTCACTAAGTATATAACTTAACAGTATGCATTCCAAGATCGTTTGTCTGAAACTCACAGTCTGGTCGGTAGCCCACACTTCTCGGTGTTCTCTTCACCAACAAACTAAGGACAGAAACCAGGAAGACAAATAAAAAAAACACTGACAATCACCATCTGTTATGTCATATTCAGAGAATCATAAGAGCAATGCATTTGCTGTGCAGGATATATGGTTTGTATTTGTAGGGACGTGAAGTCATTAAATTACCTTGCTACTTTAACCATTTGAGGATTGTACTGTTTGAGAAGTTGCAATAGCGTCTTCATTGTCTTGCCTGTGTCAATAATGTCCTTGAAATACAACATGTGAAGCTCATATTAATTCTCTTGAATTCAATAGCATCCAATTTTAATAATGTAGACAAAAAAGAATGCATACCTCCACAATCAAAACATTCTGTGTAAAAAGAAAAAAATATATTATTTCAGTAGGGAACAATGGACTGGACACATTTCTTGTGACATGAGTTGTCTTCTGCGTTTTCAGCACACAGTTGCACAGTTACTGTGTCTGCGACAAGATCTTGGTAAGAATCGGTGGGAACAGTACTGAGAGTGGTAGGGGGCAAAACTCAGGGGGGATTTCTGTCAAATACTATTATCATCTGACAGAGAAACAGATTCCCTGTCGTCTTACGACTACACTCAAACATGTGACCACTCCGCCTGAATCAGAGCCCAGACAATTTGCCTAGTTTTGCACAGCCATCAGAATTAGTCACCTTTCTATTCAGCAAACACGAGTACTTGTCAGTAAAGGTGTATTGTTTTAAAAAATGTTTGATAACATTATTTTAAATTTGATTAATTTCAAATATGATCTATATTACTAGTGTTGATGGAAGTGTTTTAGATTTGATAATCATGCATGCCTTCATATGTCTTACCTTGCCTGTGAGCGTAGACAGATCATCTCCACCAATTACTTTGATTTCACCTGTCGACTGGTCGTTCTGTGGAGAAAAGAAGGGCAGGGTTGAGTAGGGTAAGTAGACCTGTTGCAGACTTCATAGTATTCGTTAGGTAGATAAAGTACAAATATTCATTTTTATCTCTGTTCAACTTGGTATTCAATGTATCAATAATAGTAAAATACAATAATTTTACATATATAAATTACATAATAGCTCTTGAGACGAATGAAGTCCACCGTCATTGGGATGGACCGGTCACTGTTCCGGTTCAGGGCCTTGATGTAGTCCAAAAGGTCTGCAAAGAACTTGTAGCCCCCTTTAAGCACACAGAGGGCCACAATGTGATGCCCACCCATTTCCTTCATAATCTCTCTGGCCAGTCTCTCGGTTCTGGTGTCACAGGAGAGGGAGTGAGAGAAAGAGACGGACAGAGAGAATAGTCAGCTCAGTCCTCTGCTTCCGTCAGCAGCAGTTTTCATCTCCTGTCTGTTTGTGTCAGCAGGCTGGGCTTTCATTTCTACACCACTGCCAAATATAGATCTGTTTAACAGACACTGCCAAAAAACCCAAAGGTTCACTGCATTGATCAGTTAAAAGTGCCAATGAAAACACAGAAGCAAAGCCCTTTGTTTAGACACTGTAGTCAACCATCATTCAGGTAATCCATCTTTTGAACATTTTCACTGAACATGTAAACCCACCTGTCCAAAATGAGGCCATGTGGGATGTAGACTTTCTCCAGGTCTGAAGCATAGTGCTTTGGTATGCAGAAAAGGTCCAGGTCATACCCCTGCTCATCATCACTGATCTGAAATAAAACATGACCCAATAGAGTTAAAAGTCTCAGGTTTATTACTTTAAGTAGACATGGGACATTTATTTGAAACAGGGTGAGGGATGAGGTCAGTGGTGTTCTACTTTCCTACAGACTCACTGCCATAAAACTCAAACCAAAGCCTGATAATCTCTAGTTTATGGGATCTCCACCTAGTCATACACAGAGACAATTGTCGATGGTGACACTAACTTTAGATTCTTAGAAAGAGCAATTGTTCTATTTTAGTCAGCATTAAAATGTCAATTTGTCACTACTGAAAATATCAGTCCAATAGTATGAGTATAGTATAGTATATACTAAAAACAGAAATTACATTCTATGCCCAAGTGGTAATACTTTGTAAAATGTAATTTCTAGCTTTTGCTCAAACTCCATACCACACTAACGCTCACAACTTTACTAGTATCATGTGACAGTGGTGAAGCCAGTCCAGAGGTGAGGTGAAGTGGGAATACTGTGAGTGATCATACACACACTCACTGTATTGAGTGAGTGCAGAATCTGGATCTTGCCAAGTCAAGAATAGTTGTTTTATTAAAAACTGCACTACAGATCCTATCCTCATATCGCATGTGGCTCACGTAGAATAAAACCGAAATAACTGAATTAGAAAAATGCATCCATCTGTTTGGTATATAGTCTTGCAGCTACAAATAACGCTGACTGATACTGAGCAGATGTCCTTACGGTCACATGATCGGAAGCAGTATTTTGCTCAATGGATTGTTGTCTGTTATTTAAGAAGCAAAGCTGTGAAGAAAAACATGACAAACGACCCAGTGATACAGTGCGAGGTCAACAGGAGGACGACCTTGGACTTTGTGCAGGCTAAGTCCACATTTGGCAATGCTGCAATGTGCAACTAACTTCACTTAAAATGTGCTTCTAACTTCATTATCTTTGTCAGCATTTAGGCGTGTCAGTCTACTGGCAAAAATGATGACAGTAGCCTCCATATGCTGGAAATGTATTGGTAAACAGAGCATTGGTTATTTGCTCATTTCAGTATAGGCTACTGTAGGTTACCCAGTTTATCTTTAACACTAAAACCATACATGTCACAACATAGGGCTTGGTGATTCGCCTCAAACTGAATAACGTGTACAAATACTATTTTGCACAGACACTACTTTTCAGTGGAGCTGCACATTTCTGACAACAATAGGGCCTTTACCTTACAAAGTAGCAAGCAATCAATCTGTGCAGGTTTTTGTTTTACTAATAACGTCTCTTACTTACTTTCAGATCTTTTTGGTGTATCAGCATGGCCTGATTGTCTTTCTGCAACACAACTAGCTTTTTCCTGACACTACAGGTTTCACGCCTGCTCTGAACCTTGAAGACTCCAAACAATGTTCAACAATGCATGTTTTTTGTATTCGAAACGGCACTGCACTGTGGACAGTGTGTGGCTTTTGGGTTAATCCAAGTAAAATTAACGTATATGTAAGAAGCCATTAAGTTGCAAATTGTGTACCATGCCCTGCTATGTTTACACCCCATCCGGTCGCAGCTCGTGCGATAGTGTGTCAGCGTGTTTGTGTGTAATAGTAATTACACTAACATCACCGCCTGCCTCGCGCATCTTGTTATTAAGTGTCTATCCAAACGCGACCGTTGGGTCATGCACCCTACGCCGTGCGTGGAGAGCGCATGTTTCCATAGCTGCAGGCCACGCTACGAATTGGATTGTTCAGTTACTCACAATGAAACGTCTCGGAAAGGTGAGCTTAGAGGCCACACAGACATGTAGCTGAAGGGAAACATCTCACAGCAGATGTATGAACTTTGTCAGCTCGCAGCCAGGCAGAGCGCGATGTTCCGCTGCGCGTGCAGAGGTAACCTACGACCACCTCTGTCTTACATTTCATCCCGGTTGTTGGGGTGGGGGCTTACTCACCACAACACACTGGCTGGATGTCGCCATGTCCGTGTCAGTGAATCACTGTCAGTTTTATGTTGTCTTATGTCGTAGTCTTCAGATAGATAAGACAATGTTTACTCTCGAGTGCGTTCCTCTTCCTCGGACTCTTCACCGTTGTGACAGCAGCGCACACATGGAAGCAGCAGCTAGCTTCGTTGCTACAGTAGGTTTCCGTGCTCAGCCCCCGCCCTCTGCATACAGTATGACACGGAAATTGCTGCGGGCCAATCAGGACCGGGTTAGTCACGTGTCCACCATCCGTCAACAAGTGTTGCAACGACGAACATGCAGCTTGCTGAAATGTTAATATAGCTGAGCACAGTGTGTAAGGAGGTACCGAGACTCTACAGCCAGCTATAGTAGGTACGAGTAGCCAAATTACAAATTTTGCTATATATTTTGCCAAATATTAAATATCATGTTGCAGCACGTAGTACTACTCGTGAATTTATACCGTTCTCGTGCACGGTATTCATTATCATTCATAGAATTGTAGTACTACTACTACTAATGCTGCTAAAATGTATTTCTGAGCACACCACAATGAAACCATTTTTATTTGAAACAGTATTGAATTTGATACTGTTGTTATAATGCATTTCTGAATCAAGTTCTCCCTCTGGGTCTGTTAAAGTCTATTTTTACTGCTACAAATATTTATAAATTCATACTAACTAATAAAAGCAATGCCATATATATGTCATTAATGATTAATTGACTAAATTTACATAATTGTCAGTAACTTCTGATATGCGTCTAGCATATCAAAGCACATTACAGAGCAAAACATTCAATTAACCAAAACCACACGTTATATTTATCACATCAGACCTTAGCTGCAGAACGGACATTCAGTGGTAATCACTAGGGCCTACTGAGAACCCAGACTCTGGTTTAGCAGTTTAATAAACTAAAGGACATAATAAAATTTTAATATAATTTCAGTCTAACTTGTGGAACACCAGACACTCGTTTCTTTGATGACAGCAGCAGATAAACTATTTGAAGGGTCTAATATGATGTAACGAGCCAAACCAGCCTTCTTTTACTGTATCGTGTCTAAATAAATGTACTTAATATTGACGTAAAATTTACCAATGATCTTTGTGCAGAGATGTAGTATTATGCTGGAGAGAGGGGCTGTACCATGCACACAAATATTTAACTGGTTGTATGTCAGTGAAAGACCATCAATAATTTCCTGTGTCTTCTTTGGGTTAATAATAATTGAGCTTCTACACATAAGACCATTCGTCTGTCTATAGACAACCTAGTGAAAATTGTACAAATTATAGCACCACAAATAACTCACCATTGTCAATAATAATAATAATAATTAATACTTACATAAGTCTCCTTGGGGAAATTCTTGTGGACAGGCTGCCCCCTTTTGGTTCAGAGATCAGTGTCTTGTCCAGGGACACTTCATGGTGCACCCATAGGCCCGAATAAAGCAAAAGTTAAATAAAAAGTAAAAGTAAAAACTTAAACTTTTTTGTCTGAGAAGGGTTACGGGCAGAGGGGAGTGGATGTGCCTAAACGACTATTTGTAGTATCATCATGGTTATTTGTTGGTCTTTACAGTCATTCTCTGCACACTAACTAAGAGGTGATTATTTAATCTTTTTTGTTATATTAGCAGCTACAATCTCAAAATTCTGTTTGATATGATCGTCATTGTACACAAAACCTACACTAGTACAAAATGATAAAGCATTATTTCTTATACACCAACTGCAAACACAGTCTATTTTGATAGCATAAAGACTGTAGAGCTTAAAGATTTTATTGGGAAAATGTTTTGTATGTCATGAAAGAGTTATAAGCAGTCGTAATAGATAGCGGAATTTTATTTAGCTGCATGGGTTGTAGCAACCTGGTTTTGTTTATTTTCAATTGTCCACACCTATTAATTCATAATGTGAAATTGGGACATCTTTCTTTTTTGTGTTGGGGATTTTGATCATATTACAACATGGTGAGACAATGACTGACAGTAATTATAATCATTGTTTATGTCATATGCTGTCACTCTCTACTGAACTACATAACAGACTATTGACCTATTTCATCCATGCTTAGATTTTATTCATTTATTTATTTGTGTTGTTTTTTTGCATTTGTTAGTGTGGATGTGGTTTTGTTTCTTTACTTTCCTTTGGTACGTAGAGAAGCTATAACAAGTTGAGTTGAATAAAATATTGCCGAGCTGTGTTTTCAGTTCCAGATAGGTGAATGAGAAGCTTAAAGGAACAGTTTGGGCACAGCCCTTGTTTTGCTTAATTTTACAGCGTGGTCCGTTTGTGAACTCTGACACATTGTCAGGGCAAACAGACAGATGGACTATGGCAAGCCTATTTAACATTTACCAAGTATACAGGATATACAATCAAGATGTCTGCAATGTTTTTCCTGCTAGTCAAAATATCTACTACATTATTTTGACTATGCGTACTGTGAATTCTAGATTTCTTGAACTCCATTTTGACTAGTCAAAACTCTCATTGCAGATATCTACTATTTAATTTCAAAAGAAGAAAAACAAGATAAAAAAAAGATATCTCTAAATAAATACATTTAGAAGAAATCTGATTTATGTCTCAAAGTACAGTATGACTAGTCAGAATTTTGTTGTATATATCTATAATTACACTTTTCACTACTCACATTGTTCAAGATATCTAAAATTCACATTACAGATTTGAGACTTTTGACTAGACACATTATAATTTTGACAATTCAAAAAATGCATTCCTAGATATCTGAAACACAATTATATATATTAGAGTAAAGACGTAAGTGCTTGCCATAGTTGGACCAACCAACACCTATTGCCATGTACATATAAGTATTTCCTACTGTATTAAGGCCATCTTCGCACATCTTGAACAATTTCTTTATTCTCAATAATGATCTTAACTTCATGGCACTGCAGCAGGTGTGACATCTTCACCTTTAAACACCCTGTTGTCTGTGACAAATACTGTTTTGTGTTTGAGCACACTTTCAGATGAAAAGATGAAGTTCACTCAGTAATGTGTAAAATAAAATATTTTCTATTTCCAATCATTCATGAATACATTTGTAAAGATACAAGTAACAGTACATCAAACCAAGTCAGCCAACTCCTCTGAAGAGCTCTACTTTGCCCTTTAGTAGCTAAATAAAAAAATGCCACCTTTAACAGTGGGAAAATCCAAGTGCATGCTGGCAAAACTGTGACCGTTTGACATCCAAATATGCAAAATTACTCATTATGATAATACAGTAGCAAAATATTACATATCAAGAAAGAAAGGCTAAAATGAAAAGAGTATTTTTAAGACGTGATTACAGAAACAAGGTAATCAAACTGCACAATTTCAAAGAGAGACTAGTAACAAACAGACCCCTCTTAAAAGTGAGTCCTTTAGAAGCTGAGGAACAATGTGTCAATTTCAGAGAGGGCCATGTCATCTGTGGGGACAGGGGAAGAGAGTGACAATCAAAACATCAGTCCACCAGCTCTTATTCACAGAAATAATGTGTGTATTGAAACTTAGGCCATAACTGGGTCTT
The DNA here is from genome assembly GCA_032359275.1 of Microctenopoma steveboyesi. NCBI lineage: Eukaryota > Metazoa > Chordata > Actinopteri > Anabantiformes > Anabantidae > Microctenopoma > Microctenopoma steveboyesi. The sequence goes on along the minus strand of JAUMHF010000002.1, from coordinate 4,454,512 downwards.
GTGAAGAATTCGCCAAAGCTTTTCGTGCTCCTGCAGGAGTCCAGTGCTCTGCGTAGTATCACCGGTCTTTGAAAAGCTCATCCAGTCAACTCAAAACAGGGTTTCATGACGAAGACATCGGGTGCACAGTGAGGCATCCTTCCGCTTCACTGGAAGAAACCGTGCGAAGCACTCGTGGGAGCTTGCAGACCACAAATGATAGTAGGCTTTGTATAAAAAATATCTCTCTCCTATCTTTGAGTTCTTGTTTTCTCCCCATATCACATCCATCGGGACAAACTGTGGGAACATCAGCAAAATGTATCATTGAAGTAGCAGTAATTTCGGGAGGTAGTTTTATTGCAGTTCTGCTGTTGTTGAGTTTTTACAACAGAACATCAACCATAACTACTGTAACTCTAAGTACCTAGTTGCCATTCACTTGTGTTGATGGTGTTCCTCTGTGGTCAATTGCTGCCCTCTCTCTACTGCGATTCTCTCTTTCCTCATCTTCTTCGTCCCTCTCCTCGTTTCCACTGTGGTTCTTACAGTATAGTCTACAAAACACAAAAAAATGTAAGTATAATATACTGTAATTTAATCTATCATTAGTCTGAGCAGCACTAATGAAAACCAGTCATCACCCTGAGGGTAAGGGGAGGAGGAGGTGTGAAGTGATGAGAAAAGTTGCTGGGAGGAGTCAGGCTGATCCCTGACCAGAAAGGGACGCGGCTAAAGAAACATTGTTATTACTTTTGAAATGTTGTGTAAATACAGAATACATTGTATTATGTATTCTGTATTTTTGCCTGTATTACATTCATTATAGATTATGTGGTTCAATTAGGCAGTGAAGTTAAAAGGCACACGTTGGATTTGTCATGCAAGGTTTCGGTTAGACACCCCCTCAGCCCACCAACACAGACAATCCAATACACATTCCCGCCACATGTTAAGGCAGAGTAACACTTCTCTGAAGGTCAACGCAGAACAACGCACAAAGAAGGGTGTTAGCGTTAACTGTAGGTCACAGATGAGCCAACGCGCACACCTGCCAAATCTTGGCAACGTGCTGTGTGGAACTGTGTGTTGCTGATTGCTCAGTGTCAGAAAGTTAGGAGGTGGGACTGAAACAGAAAAGAAACTAAGAAGAAATGTGAGGCAAGCTGAAGGAGTGGCATTTACGGTTCGCATCACACTGCTCCTAGTGATGCATATGTGTATTGTACAAGTATAACAAACACTTTGTACCCTGCATATGTTCAACATGTAAAAGCAGAAATATTTCTGCCATTAGTGAGGTTTTAAATTATAGTTCAATTGAAAATAAGTGTCACACCCAAGTAACATTTCTTTCTAACTAAAAATCTGTTTGTAGAAGCAGAGCTCACTTGTAGATGCCGCGCGCCATGTTCTCAATGTACTTGGCTTTGTCCTGCAGGCCGCAGTGATAGTGGTAGGTCTTTACACATGCTTTGATTTCACACCCTATGGTAGCACCCAGCTGAGTGCACAGTGTACATTTCTGCAAAGGAATGTACACAGCCAATCATTAATTTTTTAGATGTTAAAAGTACATACTGATATCCCTTTTTAAAAATAAAGCTTCTTCCCACCATTCTTTTCCCCCTCTTGATTTCCTGAATTACAGTTTTCACGTCAAAGTTCCCAAATTCAGCTCGTGATGTAGTGGTCAGCTGGACTGTCCCCGATGAAAACAGCTGGAGGGAAACAGATATAAAGAAAAACATTGAGGTTATCCTACTTGTTTACAAAATAAAGTGCTTGCACACTTTCCACCAAATAACAATCTTACCATACACCTGTAGTGTGCAGCCACTTTTTTGGAGTTATCAGTGTGGAGCATGCCTCTTGTTTCATTTTCTTCCTCACCAGCATGGCAAAAACCACAGCGCTGGCCCCCATCACCTGGGCTGGCCCGAAGTGGAGACCTGTCCCGCTGGATCACACACACGTGTGTACACACACACACACACGCACACACACACACACACACCCACACCCACACACCAACATTGAAAAACAAAAGCCACAAAAATACAGATATTTAAGTAGATATATTTAGATGGTGTGTTGTCTTACATGGGAGGAACTCTCTTCATCAGCCGCGTGCGAGGATGTGGAGCGAGTGTCTTCTGATTGGCCACGGGATCCCACCTTAGCTCTCCCCTTTTCAAACCTTCCTCTACCCCTACTTTGTGGAGGCGATGAGTCTGAATCATTGGCCACGCCTTCCTCTTCATCTAACAACAAAAAAGTCATGCTAAAGAAACATTCTTCTGTTGACCAGGAATTGGATGAAACAGGAAGGTCAATCAGATTCTGTGTCGATCTGCTCTAAGAGCATGAATTTACCATGACACGTCTGAAATAGATAATCAACACCTCGGTATCATTATGCTAAAGGGCTTTATTAAACAACTCAACTCTAAGTGTTTGTATATGAAGTGACTGAGAAAGAAAACAGACACTGTAGCCAGCTGTGAATCCAATCATCCATGTAACTTAGTCAAACAGATGCTAAAGCACACTCTACCTTGAAGGGTGTCCTGCGACGCATCCCGATGTTTGCGACAGTAAACACTATGTTCAGGAGCAAAAATAAAATAATACATATAATTTAATGTTGACTAAGCTGAATGAAAAATATCCTAATCTATTGTACACGAATGTGCAAAAGAGCCCAAAGGCAAAATGTCTTACAGGTAAATCCCCTGTGAGGGATTCTCTTTGATCTGGGCTTTGTCCTTTAAAGCACAGTAATAGTGATATGTCCTCCGACACGTCTTCACATCACAGCCGATAGTAGCACCCGGTCGGTGACAAGAAGAGCACATCTGAAGGAGGAAGAAACAGAGCTACAATGTTCAGCAAGAACAAACAAAGACAGCCACGGTCACGCAGATCTGCAACCTTTTATGTACTCTTCATAATAGATGACAACTAGCAATGTGGATTGCCAATTACTGGTGGGAAATATGATTCTGAATAATAATGTCTCTCTAAAGATCAACTGTCTCAGAGTCCATATGCAAATGTCATCAAATGATATCCCTGTGGGGAAAATCTGTTTGATGCAGAAGAAAAACAAATTAGATTTAGAAGGTAAGATGGAAAAGAAGTACACAAGATCATAATAAAAACTGAAAACTGTGGACACGTTTGCTCACCAGTATAAACATGTACAAAACGTTAGATGCACTTTTACATGTACAATTAATATATATACATAAATGTGTATCAAAAATGATGCGTGAAATATTGTGTGTATATTTCTCTTAAACAAGTTATTTAAATGTACAGCTTTCACATACCAAAAGCTCTTCTTTGTGGCCTAGTATAAAAGCACTACTTCTTAACAACTATGGTTTTGTGTGCAGCTCACACCAAGAAGTGCCGAGGGTACTTACCAATTTATTTCCCCTCTTGATCTCTTTTTTCACATCCTCAATGGAAAACCCTCCTATGTTGTCACTGTCTGCGTGAGACGTGACCAGCGCAGAAGAGAAAAGCTAAAAGCACAAATAATTATTAGAATTTAAATTTAACATTTAAACTGAGATACCTTCCACGCTTCCTTATGGCTCATTAACATTCATTTTTTATTTTCTTTTATTTTGCAGGATTTTTTTGTCTCAAGCTGGACATTTAGGGGACAAAGGTAGAATTCAGAGCACTCCAACATCCACATTTTTGGTCTAAATTCTACATGTGTGACAGCGTGTAAGTAGAGAGTCTGGCTTGAAGGATCATAGGATACTCTGCGGAGAACAATGTGCTCTGCTCACCATGCACTTATGGTGAGCTGCCACCTTCTGGCTGTCAGACACCAGCAGCTGGCCGCACTCCTTGTCCCGGTTGGTTCTGCAGAAGGCACATTTAGGGAGCCGCGCTGCAGCTCCTTTCCTCTGTCCTGACATGACTGAAGTATTTTTTTTTTTGTCCAAGGCCCTAACAAAAACGGAAAAGAAAAAAACACCACAAATATGTTGAATTAGATTACTTATTACACTTGCGTAAAGACCCATTTAAATATTAATTATCAAAGAAATAATAAAAAAGGCATAACCAGCTTGCCACATCGTGGCTCATATGTGATTAAACAAAATATATTGGAATGTATACAGCATATTGAAGATGCCCAGTCTTTCGTAACATGTAGATAATAATGGGATGATGGCCCATTAAGAGTAGAAAGGGCGTATACTAACTGTTCTTATCAGCAGAAAAATGTATTTTTCCATAATTTGTCTACGTAAAACATCCATTAAAGATTCAGTTAACAGCAAGTGAACTGTGAAGATTACCTATTTCATTATCATCTTACCTACTATAGCAAGTGGTGTTGAACTAATGAATTAAACCTTTTGGCAAGGTGCCACTAGAAACTCTTTCCCAGAAACAGCTGGAAACTTAACTTCAACCAACTGCACAAAGTCACTAAAAAAGAGCCCTACATCCTAAAAACCCTCTTTAAGTGCTGATCAGCGAAGCCTCTGATGGGTCACAGGTTTCTTTGCCGAGCTACAGATTTTACTCTTTTTAACATTCTGACTGTAGTTCATTTAGGTTGCCTCTGCTGTGAAGCGTTTCGGTTCTTTCGCAGTATGAATCCACAGAATACCTGTATTTAGCAGTAAGTAAACTTGCACACCAGTGTCAAGGCTAGTTGTGAAACTTTTTGCATTTTGTTTGACAAAGACAGTCAAAATTTCTGCTGATGTGTCATAGCAAGACACAGGCCTGCAATTAGCAACACTTACCAGTCATCCCAGAGTAAAATGAAATTAAAGTGGAACAGTAGAAGAGAATTCAACAGAAGAAGGATTCTGAATGGCCAGATTTAACACAGCCCAATAACACACATGAGGACTCCGAGTTACAGACAAACCAGCCCACGAGTAGGTTTTTTCTTGCCAATGATGCAACACATTTACACATTTTGCACATACAGTCTACCCTAGTGTTCTGCCACACGTCATCTGTATCAACTTCAAGTCATCCTGTTGTCTGAAATAGTATTATTAAGCAGAAATTGTGCAAATATAGACTGTGACAAGACAACACACACACACACACACACACACACACACACACACACACATCAGATGCAGGATCTTGGGTGATTTTAACTTTCAACTGCATTTAATTAGACACTTACATTGTGGGTTAAATCAACATTTCCTTACAAAAACAGCCAGATGTTTTACAAAAGGTACCAATATATTCTTTACAGTATAGGAGTAGATTCAAACGTGTGCTGTCATTCTTACAGCTACTCAGTTTGATTGTGGCACATTAAATATGAGGACTGATTAAAAATTATCTATTCAATCCTTGGCAGTCCACAAACGAAACGGACTGTTCGAAAAGAATATATATATATATATATATATATATATATATATAACAATAGCAGTGTGCTGCGACGCCTCGATCAAGCCGCTACAGCCATGATAGCAGGGCCAGGTTTTCACTGCGGCGGAGCCAGCGAGCAAACACGATCCAGCCCGAGTAAATAACACCAAATATTCTTTATTTCAGCCTGTGCTCTCCGCTGAACTGTTCCCATGTCACAATCCTGTACCAGCCCGCGTTGTTGTGGTCCATTTGAGACAGGAACAAGTGAAACATAAAAAGCGCCTCAAATTTCTCCTCCAAAGTTTTGAATTAAAGGGGGTGTGTGTCTCTTTCTCCACCAAACTACCTATAACTGAAAACAATTTTCACTATGAACATCTCAACGCCCCGAAATCTCTCCCCGGGCCTTTTCGTACAGGGAAAAATAAAGGTCGACGGCAGGAAAATATGACACTTGGACATCATGTTTTTGCTGGAACCAGAAAAAACGGAGAATATTTCCCTTTAAATGTGGGAAATTATCATGACAGGCGCGGGGCTTTGCAAACCGTTTCGAAGTAAAGAGCGCCATACGTGATGTATCCCTGTGAAAAGAGAGCAGCTCAGCTTGTACGCAAGCAATACGGCCGAAACGACAATAGGCCATATAGTGTATCCGCTCTCATTCAGCCGCGGGCACATAGCTTGAATCTTACCTGTTAATGGATCTTATCGCGCCCAGACAGTAGAAACGATGGAAAACTGTTCCGGAGACCAACTGTGTTTCTTTCCGTCCTTCAGAAGTGATCGTGTGCTTTTCGCACTAGCATCAAGCTAGCTGCTGTGTCCAGGACAACGGGACTTCCGGGTGTGCCCTTCACAATAAAAGCATTATATTTAACCAACGTATAGTGTGTTGAACGTGGAAATATATACTGGGGGTCAAACTGCATAGGAAACGAAAGTGCAAATAATAGAATAAGCCACCTCATGCAAATGCCTAACTTTGAACTATCGAGGTAGTCATTTCCATATCTCATGTAGACTTAAAAGTGATTGTGTGCAGCAAATTTGCAGCATTTGCAGCATAAATCGAAATAGCCTCAGATTTGGACTAGGATGGTTAACTAAAATGTGTTGAAAAATACTTTTACAACTATACTCCCCTCTAGCACAATATACCTGGTCTTGGTAAATCTATGCTTTTTTTCATTTATCTATTTATTGGTATTTATTTATCTATTTTTGACCACTAGTAATATGCAAACGTCAGTGTAGTGTATATCCCACAGATGTATAAAAACAGAATATTAGTAATGTTATTAGATGTACACCACCAGTCCAAGCTTGGCATCTTCAGCGAAATTCAGTGTTTTTTTTATTTATTTTCAATATTTAAACATTGTACATCAATACTGAAAACATCCAAACTATGAAAGAATGTGTAATAAATTATGTAATAAACAACAACGGTTAAATAACCCAGAATACATTTTATATTTTCAGTTTTTCAAAGTTTTGCTCTCCTTTAATGACGGCTTTGCACTCACTGAGGTAGTCAGTGTCAACTAGTCATGATCTTCAACTACCTTCAAGGAGTTCCTGGAGGTGTTACTAGTTAGCTGCATTCCTTTCACTCTCCAGTCCAACTCACCAAACCAAAACCTAAACCATCTAAGAGAGATTCAAATCAGATTGTCGAGGCCAGGTCATCAGATCAGCACTCGTCTTTTTGTGCAAATACCTCGTAAATCACCTAGAGGTGTGTTTGGATGACCTATTGGAAAACAACTGATCGTTTTGATTGACTTACCAGTATTTAATAAAGTAATGAAAGATAGAACATTAGATGTAGGAGCACTAACAGAGCTATTGACACCCACCCTTCCTCTACACAAGACAGCAGACAAAAAAACAGTAATCCTAAAGGGATTTTTGGCATGTTACAGCAGCTCTCTGTTAAAACAGAGAGAAAGAAAGAACCTTAAATACAAAAGACTAACACCAATTCAAAACAAAATAGGTAATACGAATTCATCAAAATAGGTCATATCCCGTCATTATTAGTCCTGGGTGTAATTTAGTTGGGTTATCTGATTTGCACATTAGGAAGGCAGGAACTATCACAAGTTAACTCTTGATACAGCGGTTTGTGAACTGAGAACCATTTAACTTTGGACAACGTAAAATATAATAAAATATAATACATATTCTGGATTATTTAACACTTTTATGTTGACTAGATAATTTAATATTAATCTACCATAATCGTTTTGAGTATTGTACAATGGTGGGAAAAAGGTGAAGGCAAATGACTTATTCCTTTCTACAGTTATTAATTACAATGTAATTCCGTGTGCCCATGATTAAAATCATTATTCTCCAGCGAAGTTCTGAACTAACCACTAGCTCTGCTAGACCCTTTATGTGCACTTGATTACTACTTCAGGGCTGTCCGGTGAAAGGTGCTCTCTGTAAAACCACCCGTGTGACTTCTGCTGCAAAACATGCGAGCCATGATACATGCGCACCTACAGCTGAGGGGCCGTTTCCATAGCACCACTTTGCTCAAAGTGATTGGCTAAAACTAGTGTCAGTCATTTTGTAAAGCAAAACATACCCGCCCACTGTCCCCGGGATGAGGAGACGACGGGAGTTTCAACAGACGAGAACAGGGAAATTAAGTTGTCAGACGGGCCAGCCCAGCAACTCTCTCTTTACAACTAGGCTGCTAGCAAGTTAACTAGGTGGTATACGCTCACGATAGATTTGGATGAAATATCACAGCTATGAAGGTCGTCCCTGTGTGCAACTTGTAGCTACAACTAGTGCACGTTAGACAGTTACCGCTACAGACTTCAGATAACGTTACAGGCGTTTCAAAGTAACGTTACACTCAGAGGAGACAGTTTGCTAGCCTGATAGCTAACCTTTAGCCACCGAGACTCCTTCGTCTTCAAAACTGAAGTTAACTCGGTGAGTCTTGACAGGCTGAACGGAATATTTCATTGTGTTTTGTGTGTGTTTCGCCAGTTTGTAGTCGTTCGTTTGCTTGTTCCGCTCTAACGAGAAATCAGCTAACTAGGTCACAAGCTAACTCAAATTTGCTCATGAACATTGCTGTAACTTAGCGTTGACATTTCAAACGTCTGTTTCTCAGTGACATTCATGTTTAGGCCCTGACAGTCGGCGATTAATTCGGCTGAGTTAACGGTGACTTGGACAGACTACTAATGCGATGCAAACACGCTTCAGAAATTTAGAAGGGACACATTAGTGCTAATGTACGAGCATGGTATTTAGTAACGTTAGGTAATTAGTTGATTCGAGCGGTGTGCGTTAAGGTGTTGAAATGTGAAATTAAAACACGAAGGGTAACGTTTGAGTGTCGACGTTCAATCACTCTAAGCTATCGTAGCCTTGCTCTCTTCAGGTGAACACTTTTCTGCCATTTCCTGAAGAGTTTCGGTTCAGGCAGTTGAGTTACTTTAATTGTACGGAGTCGTTTCTTGTTTTTTTCTAACAGTGTTTTGTTTCATCAGACATTTGGACGTGGATTACCTATTTTCAGCCATGCCTTTTCCTTTTGGGAAGTCTCAGAAGAATCCAGCTGATATAGTGAGGAGTTTAAAGGAGAATGTGGCACACATAGAAAAGCTGGATGCTGGGGACAGCAAGAAAATTGAAAAGGTCAGTTTATTTGTTTACAATGTGGAAGATGTCATTTATTTTAAACACAAACCCAGTCATCAACTTTTTTTCAACAATGAAGGTTGCAGAAGAGGTGTCCAAAAATCTGGCCTCGCTGAAGGAGGTCCTTAGTGGAACAGGTGACAAGGAGCCTCAGACTGAAGCAGTGGCTCAGCTTGCACAAGAGCTGTACAATACCAACCTTCTCATTGCTCTCATTGCAAACCTGCAGAGGATTGATTTTGAGGTCTGTAAAACGTAGCTCCCCCTGCACTGACCCTATGTGTGTAAAAAGAATTGATTTTGATCTCTGTGTGCAGACACCAAATGGTCAGTGAGACTGTGTATGCCTAATTTTAATATTTTCAACAAAAGCAAAAACATCTTTGCATATTAGAGCAACAGCCATTCATCTCTTTTTTTTTTGAACAGGGGAAAAAGGATGTGGTTCATTTGTTCAGCAATATTGTGAGACGTCAGATTGGCACTCGCACACCTACAGTAGAGTACATCTCTACACACCCACAGATCCTCTTCATGCTTTTAAAAGGGTAATTTCATGTTTTTAACTACAGGAAATCTGTATTTTTTATTTGATATAAGATATAATTTACCTTAAAGCCTCCTCAACTATTCATATAATATTGTATATTTTAAGTTGATAAAGAACTTAATTTTGTAAAATCACTTTCCCTCAACGGGCCTCTTAATTTTCTACATTACCCTGTATGTGTTTCGACAGCTCCCAGGTGAACAAGCATGAACTTGTTGTATTAACATGTAGGTTACAGATGTAGAGGATGGCTAGGTGCTGGTTTTACAGCTCTAAAAACTGAGTCACCCCTTCTAAAAGAGCAAACTTATCTGATGTCTGCGCTGCATTATTGGCTGCTGTCTGTGAATCAAATATTCTCTTTGTCCATAGCTACATCTGTTATGGATTTATTCTGCCGTGTTTTTTAAACCTTATTCTAAACTAAAAGGAAATGTTAAGTTTGTCATAGACGAACATCAAACCCTGACATTTAATGTCAAAGTGTTAGATGATTCTCTTGCCTTTGAACATCTTTGTAGCTGAGTGGTGAAATTTTGCTGGCTATGTTCAGACTGGAGCGCACTGGTAGATTATTGGTTATTGTGCATGCCATGTAACCTCAACTTACCCAGTTTGAGTCTGGCTGGGGACCGATGATGTATTTATAGCCTCTCTCCCCATGTGCCCTGCTTGCCTCTTTAGGCCAGAATGCCCTAAAAATATTTAAAACAAAACTAAACTTAAAACGAGAACAAACAATTTAACAGTCAGCTGTGCAAAATCAATTTAGTGCCGAATTGTTAAGTTTATTGAATGTTAAATATGTTTAGGGTGAACCTTCCTTTAACTGACATTATTACTGATTAGTTTTCACTCGTATTACATCTCCAGTGTAGTTTTTTTCTAATGGGTCTAATTAAATGGCCTGGGCCTTGACATTTATTTACCTGCACAGATATGAGAGCCCAGAAGTTGCTCTGAATTGTGGGATGATGCTGAGAGAGTGCCTGCGCCATGAGCCTCTGGCTCGGACAATTCTGTTCTCAGAAGAGTTCTACTGCTTCTTCCATTATGTGGAGCTTTCAACATTTGACATTGCCTCAGATGCTTTCGCCTCATTCAAGGTACACTTCCACATTTTCTTTCTAAATGTAGCATCTTATAGTTGTTTATAGCTGATCTTTGCTGCTTCGTCTTAGGATCTTCTCACAAGACACAAGATTATGTGTGCTGATTTCCTGGAGAAAAATTACGACAGGGTGAGCTACCAAGTGTGGATTTTGTTCTTTGGTGGAATTAATGCTCCAGCTGTGCCTAACATAACTTTAAAATGTCTGTCAGGTGTTTACAGAATATGAGAAGCTCCTACATTCTGACAACTATGTCACCAAACGGCAGTCTTTAAAGGTAGAACCTGGGAAAAATTACAAATACTGCTGAACTTTGATTCACTGACATCCTCTCTTGCTTTAGTTGACTCTGCATTGATCTGCTTAATCTTTCTCTGTGTTTTAGCTCCTTGGGGAACTTCTCCTGGATAGACACAACTTCACTGTCATGACAAAGTACATTAGTCGAGCAGAGAACCTAAAGCTAATGATGAACTTGCTAAGAGACAACAGCCGAAATATCCAGTTCGAAGCATTTCATGTCTTCAAGGTTTGCACATAAAACATGCATCGTCATTAAAACACTTCATTCACACTAGGAGTGGGCGATATATCCACTATACTCGATGTATCTCGACTTGTTTCACGTGTGAGATAGTAAATGACTATCTTGTATAAGTTGTAACATTAATTTGACAGCTTGTACTTCGACTTCTCGATTTAAGCCGACCGCTCACCACCCCTGCCCTGCCAGAAAACTTTCCTAGCAGATGTGCAAATTCACAGAGAGACGTGAAAGCTCAAGCGAAACCTCTAGAGCAGCCATTCTCAACCAGGCGTTTGCAAGTTAATTTTGGTTGTCGCCAGATAATTGTGTAAAAATATACAAAAAAACTTTAGGATTTTAATTAAATAGATTTTGAATGTATGGGGGTTAAAAATAATCAAGGTTGGCTTTATAGTGATACTTTTTCTGATCTCTCTCCTTTTTAACAGGTATTTGTTGCAAACCCTAACAAGACTCAGCCAGTGCTGGACATACTGCTGAAGAACCAGACCAAACTCGTGGAATTCCTGAGCCACTTCCAAACAGACAGATCAGAGGACGAACAGTTCTGTGATGAGAAAAACTATCTGATTAAGCAGATACGAGACCTGAAGAGGCCTGCAGCACCTGAGGAAGCTTAAAACCACGGAGACGCCTGTTCCCTCAGGTGGTAGATTTTAATGGTGATGGTGGAGCTGCAGGGGGCTAAGTCTAAAACATGTGCTTCATTAAGATTTAATATTAACTATAGAATATAGGAAAAAAATACTTCCTTCACGTTCAGTTTTTTTCAGTTTGGAGGCGGATTTCTATTCAGCAAGCAGAGTGGACCAAGAACTATTACTTAAACCACAACGCTTCTTCCTTAGTGATAATGGAATGCATTTAGTTCATTCTTGCAAAGTTGGACCTCAAATGTTACCTTTTCAAATACATTGTCGCTGGCAGAGAGCTTAGAATGACAGAAATATCATCCATTCACAGCCAACATGAACTCTGAGGTGTCTGCTTCAGAAACTTGTTTATATTTTAGAGGTTGAAAAGCTGGGGATAAGTATATATATATTTTTCTAATGTATCTTCATGATAAACAATATAAAATACACAATAACCCCTCTCTCAGAAAATTGCTTAGTGTAACTAATTGCATAGGGTTTTTTGCCTTTATTGTAATCTGTTGTGTTGTACAGGAACTTAATAATCACAAGGTGTATGGCATTGGAAGAGTGAAATGGGGAACTGAGTAGGTCAGCACGTAGTAACTTAGATAGTGTTAGGCCTTTGGTTGCATGAGTGTGGTTATAGAAGTCAGAAATGATTCTGCAGTGCTGTACTTGCCAATGCATTAGCTGGCACAGAAAAAGAAAATCAAAACCACAGAGGAATCAATTTATTGCTCTGTGATTTTTGGGCTGTGCCCAGCAAGGCCTACATGTTTGAAATAGAAACGTGGGCATCAGATGATGCTGCAGGGTCGCAGACATCTATTCACAGCCAACACAGACAGCTATGATTTCGTCCTCTCATACTGACCACAGATAGTGATTCATTTAAAAAAAAAAAACATTTGACAAAGAATAAAGTTACAATGCTTTAAAACAACTTACTTAATGTTTGCCGTGTTGGGTATTACAGCACTGCATAAGAAAAACAAAGGGTGTTCATATTGAGGTGTTGCCCATACAGATGCATCATACGTATGTTATTGTGTTGACTCATGATGTCCAAGTCACTTTATACTAAGTTTCCTTTGGTTTTGTTAGAACTAACTAAATCACCTTTATCTAATGTAAGAAACACAAACTCTCTAAAGTATGCAAAAAGAAAAGAGGCATGTCCAGAGGCACGTCCACAGGACTTTCAATTCCATATTTCTGTCTTGTATATTCATACCAGATTGTGTACTGGTATGAATATACTAATTCATTTTAATGGACTACTCTGTACCATGCTTGTGATGCATCAGATGGCATGTCCTATCGGGGGTCACCACATTGTCATAGTAACCACATGCACTGTTAAAACGAGAGTGAGTTTGGATGGTGAACACTGAAGTTACTGAATTCCTCTTGTGCACCACCGATTAGTTACATTTCTTAATGAGACTTGCCTTATTTCTTTAGTATATGCCATTTCATTGTCAAAGAAATGGTATATTTGAACATGTGTTGTCTGTCCAAGGTTTTATAGTACATTGTATATACCTCATGGGATTTAAGTTTGCAAAGTCTTCTTTCCTTCCTGGACGAGATGCTTTATTTGACATTTTAAATGCACAGCAGTGATTTGTAGGCACACCTAAACTTGATTATATATGTTCAAACTTGAACGGGGACTGCGACCTTGTGGTAAACTAGATTTATAAAGTTAAATATTTCATTTGCTGGTGCCACTCAAACGTTAATTCATAATGAATTGCATTGTGGTACCTTGTAATGAATGTTACTTTAAATAAAGACATTTAATAGATAGCTTATGATCATACAAAATTCTAGGCCTCTAAATTTATTTTTAAACCAAAGTCATTATAAGAAATGTACTGTTTCAAGTCCTTAGTGTATTACTAGTTCAATTCTCACATCTAAATATGGTGATTTGTATGTTTACCCCAAACTGCATTTCGCCCCAAATATCATCTTGTGAGTGTAAATATATTTTCAATGGATATAAGGAGATTTTATTTTCAGTTGTAATTAACTAGCCTTAAAAATAAACTAAGTGTTTGATGCACTGCTCCATTCACATTCATTAAATAAATTCAAAATCTGTTACATTATTCATAAATACGTATATTCTACACCAGGTGCACCGTTGTACAGATACAAAACAGGCTATTGCCTCTTCCATTATCCAGTACAATCGGACAGTTCTTCCTTACAAAGTGACAGCAATTCTTTAGGCACTTTGGAGAAGACATGCTGTGTACAGCCATCCACCAGAGGGAACTGTTGGCAACAATTGGCATTTTGTATTGGTTTAGTGCTTGGTACAAACCAAGCCTTACATGTGTCTAACCCTACCTCTAATTATTAGTATATGAGGCACTGGTAATATTCCTTAAGGTCTATACTATATATTTCATGATTCCGAGCTCTGTGTGTGCTTTACTTTTCTTTTCTATTCATGTCTTTTTTACACACTGAATATTCGCTTTATTTAACATGTGAGAATGTTATGTACATAACTTTCTAAAGCACAAAAGTGTGAAAACTTTTCTGAAAATAAAACTTAATGGCAATTCATATTTGTGTGGCAGTTGCGCACAAATACAAATGGAAAAGTCACTTTTCAGAAAAGTAACAAATATGTGTTTTACCTGTCTAAAAGGGTTCCTTTTATCTAGTTTTAGGATGGATAGATGGACTTATTAAGTTTTAAGTCATATATACAGCTCTGAAAAAAATAAAGAGACCACTGCAAAGTTACCAGTTTCTCTGATTTAGCTTTTTAAAGATTTCTGTTTGGCTACAATGAACTTTTTCGTTTTATTCTATAAACCACTGAACACATAACTCTCAAAATCCAAATACAAGTATTAAAATTTAGATCATTTTATTTGCAGAAAGTAACAAATGGTCAAAATACCTAAAAAGGTCCAGTGTTTTCATACCCCGAAAACTTTTACACAGGACATTTCTAATGTTTAACTTAAGTGTTCAGAAATAACTCTGAGCTGTATACATTGTGTATACATGCTGTATCTACATACACATATATGCTGTGTATGTATATATATACACATATATATACACACAAACCTTGGTAATCTTCATGATTTTCCTGTATAAATCGTTGCTTGTTACAATAAAAAACATTTAATTAAATATATATCATGTAGGAGACACACACAGTGATATTTGAGAAGTGAAACTAAGTTTATTGGATTTACAGAAAGTGTTCAATAACTGTTTAAACAAAATTAGACAGGTGCATAAGTTTGGGCACCACATAAAAGAAATGATCTCAATATTTAGTAGATCCTCCTTTTGCAGAAATGACAGCCTATAAACGCTTCCTATAGCTTCCAATGAGAGTCCGGGTTCTGGTTGAAGGTATTGCCCAAATTTATGCACCTGCCTAATTTTGTTTAAACATTTATTTCACACTTTCTCTAAACCCTATAAACTTTCTTTCACTTCTCAAATATCACTGTGTGTGTCTCCTACATGATATATTTTTAATTAAAAATTTTTTATCGTATCAGGCAACGATTTATACAGGAAAATCATGAAGATTAACAAGGTTGCCCAAACTTTCGCATCCCACTGTATATACACTCACCGGCCACTTTATTAGGCACATCTTGCTAGTACCAGTTTGGACCCCCTTTTGCCTGCAGAACTGCCTTAATCCTTTGTGACATAGATTTACCAAGGTACTGGAAACAGTTCTCAGAGATATTGGTCCATATTTACATGATGGCGTCACGCAGTTGCTGCAAATTTGTCGACTGCACATCCATGATGTGAATCTCCCGTTTCACCACATCTCAAAGGTGCTCTGTTGGACTGAGATCTGGTGACTGTGGAGGCCATTTGAGTACAGTGACCTCATTGTCATGTTCAAGAAACCAGTCTGAGATGATTATACCTTTATGACATGGTGCATTATCCTGCTGGAAGTAGCCATCAGAAGATGGGGACACTGTGGTCATAAGGGATGGACATGGTCAGCAACATTACTCAGGTAGGTTGTGGCGTTGCAACAATGATCCATTAGTACCAAGGGGCCCACACCATTACACCATCACCACCGCCTGAACCGTTGATACAAGGCAGGATGGATCCATGCTTTCATGTTGTTGACGCCAAATTCTGATTCTGAATGTTGCAGCAGAAATCGAGACTCATCATTTTTCCAATCTTCTATTGTCCAATTTCAGGGACCCTGTGTGAATTGTAGCCTCAGTTTCCTGTTCCTAGCTGACCGGAGTGGCACCCGGTGTGGTCTTCTGCTGCTGTAGCCCAACTGCCTCAAAGTTTGACGTGTTGTGTGTTCAGAGAGGCTCTTCTGCATACTGTGGTTGTAACGAGTGGTTATTTGAGTTACTGTTGCTGTTCTATCAGCTCGAACCACTCTGGCCATTCTCCTCTGACCTCTGGCTTTAACAGGGTATTATCGCGCACAGAACTGCTGCTCACTGGATGTTTTCCCTTTTTCAGACCATTCTCTGTAAACCCTAGAGATGGTTGTGCGTGACAATTCCAGAAGATCAGCAGTTTCTGAAATAGTCAGACCAGCCCGTGTGGCACCAACAACCATGCCGAGTTCAAAGTCACTTAAATCACCTTTCTTCCCCATTCTGAAGCTCGACTTGAACTGCTGCGGTTCGTCTTGACCATGTCAACATGCCTAAATGCATTGAGTTGCCACCATGTGATTGGCTGATGATCAATGATCAGTTGGACAGGTATGCCTAATAAAGTGGCCGGTGGGTCAAGCATAGATTGACTGAACAGGCAACATTATCACTGCAAGTTTACATTTAGTGGAGCCTAGCATGAAAAATGTTGTTATTCCCTTACTGACCTCATTATCCATGAGAGTTTAATTGTTTATCAAAAACTCAAAGCTTAGCAATGCTCTCTAGAGAAGCATTTTTATAGAACTGCATAGTTAGTCAATCAGAGAGACTCAATTTAATTGTCAGCAATTTTGACAAATTGGTCGTTCTTGAGCTGTACATGTCTTTACAAACATCTGTTGTATCTGCACCGGCTTTCACAGGATAATAGTTTTGATTGTCTACTTTTTGTTAATTTAAAGTTACTCATCAAGCATTTGATGGGCGTTTTCAATGTTTTACATTATTGTAAACTTAATGTTGATGAACATAGAAAGTCATTTTTGGCTTTGAGGACAAAATATGTAACAATATCTTCAAAGCTTCACTCGATGAATACCTGTGTGTTTTGTGCTTATGTGCTGTGGTTAGACACGTCATGTTTCTGGGCTGTTCATACACTCATTCTTGCTAATGCAATATCTCAAGGCTGCTGTGAAGCGATTTCTTTCCATCTGACACTCCTAGAATGTGCCACTCTCTACTCATGGAACGACTGAGTAGAATATGAGTCTGATCAGACACATCATGGTAGTTCTAGCTGACTTTTGTAAGTTCATCTAACATCATCCTGAACAAAGGCAGTCAGTGTTTACATCTTACACAGCTTAATGCACAGATTATTATTACTTGTCCCTCCTCCCAGTTCCAGTTATGTCAGTCCAGTTCACAGCACTGGGGCACATTCCATCCTACCAGGACGCCTGTTCAATAGACTGGCAGGCTGTTGTTTTTGTGGATGTCAATTATGATTTGTGCAACCTAACTGAAGCCAAAGGCCTAAAAAACACCGGATCTGTGTTTGTGTGTGTGCGTGCATCTAAACATTTACAGATACATTCACAATGGAAGCCCTCTCTTGAACTAACCCTGGTTTCAGTGCGGTAATTGTGGTGCATAGCATAAACAACCTTCTTCTCTCAGACTTCATGTGATCCAACATACTGGGCTAAAGAACAAGGTCAAAGTGGGCTGTTCCAATTTTCTGTCCGTTCAACTCCACCAATCCCGGCCTACAGAGGCAAAGCACATGCAGTATGGGAAAGTAGGTTAAAGTTCACCCAGGGAAGAAGGCAAGCGAGGCGACGCAGCAGCACGTTCCCACACTGCTGGGACACAGAACCTCTGCACGGACACATCTCAGGGAAGTTCACTGTTGCACACACTGTAATAGTAGGTGATGCAGATGTGTCTGCATCTGTGGCGGACTCGCTGCTGTGCAGAAGGAAACGTTGGGGCAGGGTTTACAGGGGTTACAGGTCACAAGCCTCCTGGGTTTCTGTGAGTGGCGGAGCGAGGCTGGGTGCAAAAATCTGTCCTCAGTTGGAGACTGCAACTTCCGAGTGTGCAGCAAAAGTTGTCTCCAGATGAGATGCCTTAACGCTGGTGCCAGGAAAGAAGAACAGAGATAGCAGAGAGACACCGTGGTGGGGAGAGGAGTTAAGGACGACATCCGCAAAGACCGCGCCGCCTGCGCCTTCTCTTGTATCCCCCACCCCCACAAAGGACAAACAACAACAACAAAAGATGCTCCCACAACTACAACTACAACGCCTTTCTGTGCTGCGGAGGATGCAGCGTGTGCGGGCCGCGAGGTAGGCTGCGGTGTCGTTGCGTGATCGATTCATTCAGTGGAACAAGCCTCACCACGGTCCGCAGGCTGCGAGCCGCGCGTTCCTGCTCCGTCCTCCACAGAGGGTCAGTGCGCTGCTTTGGTCTCAGAAAGTTGGAGTGATCAGACACAAAGGTTTGCGTCGAGCTTTCTAAAGAGACTTTGTGTAATAACTCTCACATGCATCACATGTTCCCATCTACTCGTTGGCCCGCGCAGTGGGATCACAGCGGATGTGGTTGAACCTTGGTTTTTTTTTATTGTGTTGAGTTGACGCGCTCCTCGTCGCGTCAGGAGAAGCTGTTGGCGCCACTTTGTTAAAGCTGCACTCAGCGCTGCACCCAGCGCTGCACCCAGCTGCACCAGCCAACATGCCCGACACTACAACGAGGTAAAGTAGGAGCTGAAACACCAACAACAACAAGAATGGTCCCCGTTTCAAACGTCTTGTCGTGTTTAAAGATGGAGCCTTCAGATAGGAACCTCCACCCAACCCCCAACCCCACCCATGTGCGCTTTGCATTATTTAAGTGTGATGTAAGTGTACTGCGCTTTTACATTACATAGTATTTCTGTTTGACCTTTTACTCCGCTGCAGCTCAGAGGGAAATGTACTTTGGCTTTATTAACCAGCTTTAGTTGCTTTATTAAATAATAATCTCATATTAATGTGACTTGACCACCGGTCAGTACTTAGTTTCAAATTAGTGGCACCTGAACTAGTTGCTGTTTTTGTTTCACACTAAGAACTAGTAAAAGTAGAAGTTTTCATTAATTACTGTGGATTTTCACCTTTTAAAACAAAGGTCATGTTACTGGAATTAAAGTTGTGAAGTACTTGTAGCACATTTTAGGGTACGTTGTAAGTACTTCATCCTGAGTAAAGAATCTGTAGATCTATGCCTACTTAGGAAGTTTTATTTTTGCATTTTTACATGAATATTTTGAACTCTTTTCACCTCTGGATATGACAATATAAATGAAGAACGTTTAAATTTGAACTTTAAATCTTGATTGTGACTGATGATGTGTAAATTAAATGACGTCTTTAGATCAATAACTCTGGTTGTGTGGCAGACAGACACCCTCATTCAGCAGCTTCCACAACTTTTATTCAGCCTCCACTAACGAGTTTAATGATCACCTGAAATCTTTGTACCATTTTACCACAAGCTGTTGATTTGCTGTTTCAGATTGTTCCGACTGTAAGAGACTCGTCCGGCGGAAGTGATTCACCACATCAACTCCCTCCAACTTCCCACATATTCTACGGTCCTCCAGCTAAGGTGCATCTAGTGTAGCTAGTGAAGTAGTTCAGTATCTGCTGCCCTAGTTGCACCTTCTGGATGGAGGATTTGTTTTTATTTGTTTCTCTACATTTGAAGAGCTAATGTACCCAGAGATGAAATGCCCTCATGTTATGTGATTATATTTTAATTATTGATTATCTGTTAAAATATAGTTAACCAGTAGTGAAACCCATCCAGTGGGTCAAGGCAACATCATTCTTTAAACCTAATCTGCAGAATGCTGGTGTGGTCATACACAGCAAGTCGTTTGTGTACAGGAGAAACACATTTGTGCAGATAAAGATTGAAATACTAAATAAATGACAGTGTGTTTGTGCGCAGGTCTTTCCTTCAGGCTCATTCAGTTACTCTGGAGATGAATATGTGGACTTTGCAGTCCCAAAGTGCTCACAGTGCAGTACATGTTGATCTACTGCAATTTGTGCACTTCGGGTATTGCTGGTCCCTGTCGCTGTTGCAGGAGCCCGGGTTTGGGGTGTTTGAAGCTGGGTTTACAGCGAGTTTTGTTGGTTTGCTGTCAGCCTCTGCCAGTCTGTGCTGTGCAAATCCATGCAAAGCTCTTTGTTTCTCAGACACACAGCCAAAGGTAGAGATATGCAGCTTTTTTGTTTTCTGTTTGTTCCAAGCTTTGATGAACACTTGAAAGACTAAAAATCTCTCGCTGTTTTCGGGTGGATGACTCCGCAATTTCAATACATGGCAGAAATGAAGAAATTGCACAGTATCCATCTGCAATCCGCCAGATGTTGTGAACAGCTAATAGATTGACCTAATCAATCTAGAACTATTTTAGACTAACCACAAAAACAAGTGTCCTTTTCATGGACTTACTCAACTTGTGATAGTCTGCAGAGATTTGGTTTTAACTTTGGAAAGTGAACACTAGATGGCACCGTTTGCACTTTATTGGCTCTTCGGGGCTGTGTGCAGGTGAAGTGCTGTGTCCACTCAATGTGAAGAGATGAAATGACCAGTGTAAAATAAAGGTGTCACGTTAGAACTATTTAAGATGATTATTTATGTTCACTTTAGTCTCTGGTCTTTAGGTTTCCCCGTGTTTCGCTTGGTTACTGTGCACATTCCAAACGTGGTTAGATAATAAAGCACCAGTGATATAACACACTGTGCTTATGTGTCTTTTTTATAATTATATATGTGCATCTGCAGGCCACATTATGCCCCCCCTTCCCCATTTGAATTACAAACTATACAGGTACTGTGCCCTAATTGCATCCCATAACTTGCAGTGCCATTCATCTAACACAGCAGCTCGTGCTACGCATTAATTCCTTTCTTATATATCCACTGCATCCGCACAGGGGGCAATGCATCATCCCACATCTCTACTATTACACGAGAGAGGGTATATCTCAATACCCTCAGGTTCACGCGTGCGGGCGCGCGCATTTCAGGGAGCGTGCACGTGCATCCAGAGGCTCGTTCATCTAAGCAGCGAGCTGAGAAGCCAGTGCAGCAAGTGAAGAGGGATTCATAAGTTATCAGCGTCCGAGGAGCTTCACCAGGAAGCGCCACGGAGCCGCGAACCCTGCGGAAGGAGCTTTAGAGAGAAATAAACACGGAGGATGCTGATCCGAGCAGACTCAGGAGCTGCCGCTTCACCTGACCAGCGCGACCTCGAGATCCCGCTGTAACTTTTTATGTTCCGAAGTTAATCCCAGCTGTTTGTCGCTCGATTCCGTCCGGTTTGACAAAGTGCTCCTCGTTTGCCATGGTTGCTTCATCGGTGCACGGTGCGCTCTGCCTGTGCGCCTTCCTCCAGCTGTTCTCCACGCTGGGCGGGCAGGTGCCAAATTGCCAGGAGGTGCGCACCGCGTTCCAGTCGCTTCATCCCGGCTCCAAGTGGGTCCCCGAAACCCCAGTGTCAGGTAACTACCATCATAGCTTTTATCAATAGTAATAATAACCTGAAGCTCGCTGTCTGGTAACTGTGTTCCTCTTGGCTGAAAGAGATTTCTCCGAATTCAGCTCTGACTCGAAACACCCAAATTCAATTCCACTTCATCCTCAGAGGGCATTACTAACACAACAGTCATGTAATACTGGGCTCTTTCCAAGGCTGCTGACCTCTCCAGTATCAGAGAGCCAACCCACACACACTCTCTCTCCATCCGTCTGTCTCCACATTTTCCAGAACCAGCTCTAACATTTCACTGACCACGTTAAGTGCCTCGTTAAAATGCAGGCTGGATTATATAAACCACCAGTTAACTGTTGAATAACAAGCTCGCGGAATCGATCTGTTCCAGTATTGACTGAAACACGGAGCCAAGTAACCTTTCCTGAAACCCAACTTTGATTTGATCAGTTCTTTGAAACAGGGAAGACAGATGTACATGCAGCGTTTTGACTTTTGCAGGAGTTTATTTTAGGGCTTTGGGTCTTCTGCTGAGTTGGAAGATTGCTGTTCTATAGGGGATGATGTGCTCCAACACAAATAAACACATCAGCACTCCTGCTTTATGAGAGTTGATTAATAGTCATGTTCAGGCTGGTCTCTTGGCAGCTTTTCCCTCTGCCACATTGTCACAGAATATAGATTAGTGGTGTGATATGAATTCTGACCACCCTGACAACAAGATGCAATCATCCAAATAAAGTAGTCCTTACTCCCAGGGCTCAAATGTTTCTGATGTGGTGTTTGCTAAGGAAGAAATGTGTGTTGAGAAAAGCTCATTTAGGACTCCAGAGACACGACGAGGTATAAAGATTCCAAATAATGCTTAAGTCAGAATTTAGCAGAGCAGTTTGGTAGGACATAGCATGTTGGATTCTTCTAGCCTGTTGATTTGGTATGTAAATGAACATCCTTCTCATGTGGCTCTATCACAGTAAACTGCAAATGTTGACTGTCATTTCAGCACAGGGAAGTGCTCCGGGTTAAATGTTTCCTCTCCAGTCTCAGCGTGCCATTCCCACACACCTCACTCCCGCCGGATCTAAAGGAGCTTCACCAAATAATAGTAAATCTGTAAACATGAGATGTGAGACGGGCACATTTTGTCATGCTCTGATCTGTGGGTGCATGCAGCCCTAAGCCCTACATCTCTCCCTGTCTCCACAACCTACACCTATAGGCCATTACGTTGTTTTTGTATTCCCACCAAAGAGGAGACCAACAGAAACATTTAGACTCCCAAAATCAGCCTTCACTGAGAAACACAGCAACAACGAGCTCTTTAGGCAGCTCCAAACCACTACTTACACTGGAAATCAATTCAGCCGTCAGCCAGAGGACAATTCATCTCAGCCAGTTAAGGCTTAGTTTGGAGTCTGCTTTACATGCTCCCATGACACCCAAGGCTCCTCTTGTAAAGTAATTGTTAGGTTTAGTAGGTGAGTTAGTCGTACAGTTGTACAGTAGGTAACCCGTGATAAAATCATTATACGCTTACATGTATGGTAAATGTAACTATTACAGCTTGTTTATTAGAAGAGAAGAGGGCAGCACACTTTGTAAGCTTTAGCTATCACCGCCAAACTGCTGGGAGGTTCAACTGCACTAAAACAGGCAAGGAAAACACTTTCAATGACACAAAGGCGCGTTTATGGTTCTTTATTCCAGAGGACGACAGTTTAGGCATTAATATGACTTAAATCGTGAAACACAGAGACCATCACATTATACAAAAAGAGACAAAAAGTCACTCAGAAGTGCAGGAGAAATGTGATATTCAAAATTCAAGATTCTTCATTTGTCCCATGCATAGTTATACTAGTACAACACGCAGTGACATGCACCCTGAAACCACTCCCATGACTGTGTAAAGAAAGAAAGAAAGTACATTCAATAAGGTAAAAAGTATGTACAATGTGCAAATGTAATGTTATGATGCGTTTAAGGGGCATTGTGTCCTGATAACGCAGTGAAAGGTATGTGATGGGCGAGTCCTCTGTGGTGATGCTATGTGCGCGTGTTCTGGTTGAGGACTCGGATGGCCTGGGGATAAAAACTCCTCTGGAGTCTCACAACATTCTACCTGATTTCATATTGAGTACAACGTAAAGTCTTCAATGCTACATGTGATTCAGGTAAGGTCTAGATTTTCCACAGAGAAGCAGAGACGGACTTACTGAGGAACAATTCATACAGAACTCCCAGATAACGTCTCAATTAGAATAATAGAAAAAATCTACAATTTAGCACTAGCACAAGAATACAAATAGGATAATCCAGGTACAAAATGGACGGAATTAATGTGAAAATAGAAAACAGACTACTAATGACAGAAAAAGAAAGAAAAAGATGAGATAAAAAAATCTTTCCGGTCTCTAGGTTTAGGTCAAGAGGGTCTAATGCGTGTTTCTATTACACAGCTCTGCATGAGTTTGGCTAAAGAAACCCCCCCAGATGAAAGTTTGAGCTGTGAAAGTAGCTGTGAAAGGTACATGGCTACTGATCCATGTAGTCTTCTTTCTTTCTTACGTTGCCACTGTTCTGCAAAGTGCAGCTTCTTTCGGTTTGGCCCACATAAACAATAAGGCACGCTTAGTGTTATTAATATTACTGTTACATGTTATTAGTGTTTCATGTAGCAGGACAATGAAGTGTCATCTGAACAATATAATCTCCCCTGTAAGACTGACATTATGTAAAGAAAACATTACATTTTGAACATTTGAATAATGCAGAGGTTTACAACCTTTTCAAATATTTATAACTTACTTAAAAGAGTGATTCTTCTCACTCTGTTGGGATATTTTTCAGAAGTAAAATGATCAAGTAGTTCAGAAAAATAAACAAGTGAAAAGTAGTATTTCTCTCACTTCACCTTCTTGCACATGTGTTTTTGTGAGTTTCAGCTTCCATCAAAGGGTCATGTTCTAAAGAAAACAGAAGAGTAGTTACTTAAAAAAATTTTCATTGCCCTAAAAAGCAGTGACGGTTCTAAGGTTTAAAAATGAATAAAAAGCTGGATTTCATCACACGCTATGTGTGTTTGTGAGTTTTTCATGTACAGTAAAAATGCACAAACAATTGATACGGCTATTTTACCAGTACATATTTTTATGTTTTTGCGCCCCTCTATGAATATTGTAGCCCTTTGATGGCCCCTTACTCAGAGAAATCCTAGATCCGCCACTGCTCAAAAGTCCGCTCTTATTAGTATGTCTTATTATATATTAATATGTAATATTGATATTAGAAAATGTGACATATATGAATATATGCAGAAAGGATTCCAGCATTTCTATATTTTTGTGACTTTACATTTTGCCAGGAGTTTCAAAGCTATGGTGCAGCTGCTGTCTGTTTTCCACAAATTCCAGCCAATGTTGTCTTAATGAAGTGACTTTAATTTCTACACAAAAGCCTGAGACATGCAGCCATTTGTCATATAATTGCCTTATCAATAATATAACCTTGTCATTAATTTATATGGGATACGTTTTTACATCTTCTATAATTGTTCTGAACTTTGAGCTCGCTGAAAATTTGGCAGGCGAATGCTGAACAGAGGGTCGTGTAGTTTAATGTAACAGGACTCCTTCACTGAGGCATACAGCGAATGAAAGATTCATGATATGAAATGTTGAAGATGGCCAGCAGTGATTTACTGAGTATCACGTTCTGTGTGTGTGTGTGTGTGATGGGAAGAGGTGAAGTAGGCTGTATTGATATGGAGGACTGTGTGGGGGAGGTGGTTGTTTCACAGTGATGTCCGCAGGAAGGCAGAGCTGAATTCTGATAATGCTGCATGTGGTGCCAAGGTCCCTAACCCAACACACCAAAAAAAAAACAAACAACAGAAGTTTAACAGCTTAAGTTCCCTCCAAACAGGATTCAGAAGAAGCGAGAGCAAAGGAACAACATTTGCAGCAGAGATATGAAAAAACAAAGCCTGGTGCAGCTGTAGGAGTAGCGCCACTTATGTCTTTGTAGCGGCTTGTGCTGTGGGTGGCCTTAGTGTCGGAAGGTGAAATGGAGGCTGTGGTGTCAGTTCCCTCCGTCGTGTCATCTAGTAGTGGATGTGCAGTAGGTGCACAAACAGTGCCCAGCACAAGTTCATACATGAGGTACCTTATGTCAGCTTCTTACTAAGTTAGAGTTAAATGCAGGATGAAAAATTTAACTTTTGTTTGAAGGTGAAGAACAGTAGAAAACTTGCAAGCAAGTATTAGAGAGGTGGATCTCTGGCAGCAGCAGCAGCAGCAGCAGCAGCAGCAGCAGCAGCAGCAGCAGCAGCAGCAGCAGCGGCGGCAGCAGCGGCAGCAGCTGCAGCCGCTGACCAACACATTCTCACTAAATGGAAGAATAATGCACGTTGGCAGCTTCAGCAGTGATCTTGCAACAGAGGAGTTTTAAAGCCTCACATTGTTTAATATCATAGCTGGATGTAAAAAAAAAGGTCCAATGCTTGTTGACCTGTCAGTAATTAGCTGCAGGATCAGGTCATCCAGGCCTCTTGTTAGTCATGAAACACTGAACAACAAGGCGCAAACATACGAACATGAGTAGTAGGTGGGTCAATTTGACCTGAAGTGAGGGATTTTTTTGTCCAATTAATTGCTCATTTGTTTTCTGTTTGTTCCGCTCCTTCCTTTCTGATCAGTCTCACTTTAATGATGGGCTCGTGTGTTTCCTGCCTCACTGTTTTGGGCCGTTCCTCGTTCATGCTTTATCAGACGACTGAAAGTAGAGCAGCAAGCAAAGCCCTAAAATACTTAAAATAATTGTAATCCCCAGTAGCTAATGATACTATTATTCCTCAGGTTGGTTATAAATTCAGCTATCTTCATTTCATTTATTGTCTCTACTAAGTCATACTGTCTTATTTTGCCCTGGAGAGGAAGCCATGGATTCCCTCGTGTTTCCACTCAAGTCTGGTACTTGATGTATAATTTATCCTCATAATGAACAGCTTTTAACATATTCTATATCTTAATACCACTTGTTTTCCCCCCATGGTCCCGTCATTAAACTTGCATAGTGATAGTGTTCTAGTTGGTGCTGGGAAACTAAAAGAAACAACGTGTAATTGCGGCTCCATTGCTACGTGTGGAGGTTGTGAGAAGCGCTGGAGTTTCCGCCGGAGTGAAACTTTCTGTCGTGAGACAAGCAGCGGAGGATGATCAGATGAAGCGGTGACAACCTGAAGGGCAATCAATGTGTTTTTAAAAAGGCATTCAGCGAGACCTTCGCACTCCTGCGAGCAGCAGCTGCTCTGCATGTTGAATTGTCTGGCCCATCATCAGACTATTGATTGAAAGTACATAATCATTTAAAGGCGTCACCTTGAACTGAGATTGTATGTTGGGGAAATTTACATCTAAATTGCTCCTGGCTCACACCCCGTCTCTCTTCATTGTGTTTAAGAGCCTGGCCATCAGGACACAAAAATCGACTAATTAACCAATAACAGGCTGGTGCCCAGTGGCTATTAAGCTGGAGAGAGGTGAAGTGAAACATCCTCTGAACAAAAGTGTGCACAGATGACAAGGAATAAGAAAATAAAGCAGGGGCAAGAGAAAGATAGCTGAGCCTGAAGCGAAGAGAAGCAGGAAGCGTATTCCCATGTGACCCGTCAGTCAGAAGGAAGGCTTTATTTAGAGGGTATGATTTTATTATTTGTGAAGCTCTACTGGGAATCACTTCCCTGTCGGATCCCTCACTCATTCCTCACCGCTGTGGAACGTCTGTAATGAAACTCATTTATCATCTGCAAAACGGCAAACGTGCAGATGAAACTGTCTGTTTTGACAGAGGTAATTGCTAAATCCCAGTCTCTTTTCTGCACCGGCCGCGCTCACCTCACCTATGCTGCTGTTGACAGCTAAATAATTTTGCCCCTGCAGGCTAAAATTAACTTGATCTTATCTGTCAGAATCCTTTGTCCGTATTGATTTAAGTTATTAAGCCTGTCAGTGTGCATACAAAGGCTTCTGTGTGACAGTTTTATTGCGAGTTTCACTCATTAGACTCTACACCTTAAAGCCTGCTGGAAGACGAGGAGAAGAAGCGAGCAGGGGAGTTAGCTGAAGCTGTTCTGGGTTTGACTCTCCAGTAGTTATTAATTATAAAGACTGTCACTCTGTTGCGTCTCCTGCTAGTTTAACTCCCCCCCTCATGTCTGCTGCTTTCATTGTTCCAGCCTCAGCTCCGTTTCTGAAGATCTATTGTTTGAAAATCTCAAAGAGACAAATCCTCAAAGCAGCAGAGATTTTCACACTAAGTTAAGTCCGTCTGAACAAAGGCCTTTCCTCTGTCTGCCGACATGCTTGTTATCAAAACTTTTCTGATATATACTGTATATCCACACACACAATCCGAGCCATCCATCTAAATTAATCTCTCCACCTCCGTCTCTTCGTCTCCCCACCACGAGCAGCTGAAGCTGGCAGCCTTCCCTGACATTTGTTTACCGCTCCATCAATCAGGCCCTCGTCAGCGGCGGCAGATCCTGCAGACAACGCTCCGACGCAGCCTGGCACGTTACGACCGCAGCCTCCTCTGAAGTTTTTAGCAGCCACATGGGACAAAGAGACTGGAAAAGAGGGAAGCACCAAGCAGAGGGATGTTCACAGGAACTCCTCTTTGTGTTCAAACATCCGATGGTTGTGCCCTATTTATGTCTGTGCTGCATCACTTTAAAGGAGCGAGCAATTTACAGCTTCTGTATAGAAAGTTCACGATCCACTGGACGTGAATGCGTGTTGTTTCCTCTTTTGTAAAGAACGGCAGCGTAATCTCCTTTTTAAACTTTCAGAATGGAGATGTTATATCTCTCGGCACTGCCGGTGACATTGGCATAGTGGAGCATGTTCACATAATAAAACAAGAGAGAATGGCTCTTTATAAAATATGTCCTTCGGTGCATAATCACACAAAGCTGCAGTTCATTCACCATCGCTTTCTGCAGCAGCTGAGGTGCTTTTCACTATCCTTGATCACACTAAATTCTAACTGTGTAGTCTTTATCTCCTTCCTCACCGAGGGTTGTTTCAAATTGAATTAATTTCGTCTGGGTGTTTGTTCTTTGATCTGCTCGTGCACGGCTACATCACCCCAGTGAAACATCCCTGTCACCTCAGTTCTGCTTTCACTGACTTACATCTGCATGATTCAAAGGAGTTTGTGGAATCCAATTATTGCTCATCTGTGTAAAAAACCTATAGTATTTGTGACCAAATGCACAAATGTTTCATATCACGTCCTTCAATCTCATTGTTTTTCTCAGGTTATGGAAACTAAAAGCGTGCTGAATCCTGGGTTGGTTTGCCTTCACACTACACGGCCCCCAGCTCTCATCTTTAGCCTAAAAAAACCCAACAACATATTTTTCTGATCCTTGGTGTAAAAAGTGTAGCCTGGAGCTCTAGGAATATTTCTGTTGACCAAATTGATCTCTGAGGAAAACAACACACGCCAGCAGCTTTTGCTTATTGCTCGAATGTTCATCAAAATGATTCTTTATTTTTTAGCAGCAATTTATTTTTTACTTCCACCCTGCTAAATAACACAGGCTCTACATTCTAATCATATGCTCATTAAGCCTGCAGAATCTGCTGTAGATAGGGTTTCCAGAGTTTAGCATGCGGAGGATGCTGCTGGTTGTGTTTGTGTTGAGTAAGAGGCTTCTGCGTTTGAAAATTAAACAACAGTGGCTGTGCAGCGCCTTCCTTTTACTCATCCAGACGCCTGTCCTTCTCTCTGCTGACTTCCTGCCAGGTGCAGATCTGCAGGTTTGCCAAACGAAAGGCCCGACCTGCTGTTCCAAGAAGATGGAGGAGCGGTATCAGGTAGCGGCACGCAGCAACATGGAGACTGGTCTGCAGGCTGTCAGTGCACAACTCAAACGTCTCATCATCCAGAACGCTGCCATTTTCCAAGGTAAGCAGTTAGCACAAGGTGATGGTTTTCTTCCACTGGCACAGAGAGGAAGCGTTGTTATTATAATTTTAGACTGATAATTGACGCCCTCAAATCAACACACAGCCTTTCGTGGCTACACATCCCTGTTACACGTCAGCAACTCCCTCCTCCAGACAGTGAGTCACACATAAATAAAGCAGAAGCGTGATGCACACAGACAGGGATGAGACATTCAGCTGCTCATCTAACTAAATGTTAGGATGGTAAGACCTGTCGTTTACAGAGACGGGGCTTGGTCGTCCTACTTCTCTTAAGTGGCCGCCGCCCCTGAGGTGTCGGTGCACTGTGAGTGAAGACTGTTGTTCACCGAGTGAAAAGCGCCAGTCAGCAATGGTTCTGGAAGCCACTCGTGGATGAAAGAGGTCAGTGGGAACCAACTGGAAGGACTGGTTCTGGCTGTTTATTTAGCATATGGTGATATGAAAGATGTGTCCAACCTGGACATGCTGAGGTTTGGCTTGAGCTGTGGTGGGAATAAGAAGAAGGCAAGTAGTTGAAATCAAATGCTGATATGTAGATTAACAGTGGGGGCATGCAGACACCCTGCAGTCAGTATTCCCCTGCTTTAAAGAACTGAAGCTGCTTTGAAGGTAAAACATCCCACAACATCATCAGACATGATCCTACCCACGGTTGAACACATGTTCATGTTGCACACAGCTATTGCAGCCTCGCCAACCACAGTTGTTGTAAAATAGTCCTTTAACATTTAATGCTGGGCTTTTGTTATCTGGCTGCAAACGCCCTTTCAGTATAGGGTTAACTTACTAACTTTTTTGACAACCCCCCCCCCCCCCCCGCCCACAGCACCACCCTGACACGCCAATTAAAACCTGAGGTTTAATGGGGACCGTGGGGTTTGCTTGACTTGGTTGTTACGCACTAACTACGTTAGAGACTGCTGCTGTGGTTTGGCTGCACTTTCCTAGAAGGGGTTCAATACTAATTGCTTTAGCATAGGGCTTGGGTGAACTCGCCGCACAGCCACCAGTCTGGAATCTTTTTAACATCCTGGTCTTATCTGTTTGCCTTTTATTTTATTTTCATCCTCCCTCTCTTCTTCTCTCTGACACTGTCATTCTCTCTTTCCATCTCGCTCTCTCTCTGTCTGTCTCTGCCTTTCTCGCTCTCGTGCTATTGGGAATTGAGTGCATGCCTTGTTTGCTTTCTCTTTTCTTCAGTGCTCCCTTCTTCCACAGAGATCAAAGGGCTTCACCTCTCCTCTCTTCTATCTCCCATCACAGAGTGCTCGTTCTATCCCCGCATCACCCTCTCCTTCTAGCTCCATCCTGCCCCACTCTGCTTTCCCAAGCCTCAGACTACACCAGAGCTTTTATCCCTTTTGAAGTCAACAGAAAAAGTAGTGGCTCTCGCCGTCTTTGTCTTTTAAGCAGTATGATGACAGGCTGATTTAACATTAGGGTTCTTCAAGATCAATACCAGGAAATAGGTAAGGCATTAGGAATTTCTAATGGTGCGTGACTCTTGCACTGAATGTCTGATATACCATTTGACAATCTAATGAGCCTCAGCAGCTCTCTTTATGGTGTACTGGGGAAATAGTGTGTAATGGATAAACTGCAGCATCCATTCTGATGTGTGACAGACTCTCAGATTTCATTTTGATTCACATTAGCGGGATCATAACACCATCTTCCCCCGCGTGCTGTGATTGCCTCGCGCTCAGTGGCCTGATGTTGTCAATTTAGTTTTGAAATGAGACTTTGTAAACCTGTGCAGGATGCTCATCTTTAAATCTAATCTTTTCAAATGAGAAGCCGCTCCCGTGCATGCCGATGATTTAATTTGGTAAATAAATGACGGAGTCCAGTCAATCTGAAGTGTAAGATTGTGTGAGCTGCATGCCGCTAAAAAGCATGGAGATAAGTGAATACATGATTTTCATTGTGAGCTTTGAGTCAGTGTGGAGAGGGGGAGGGGGGGGGGGGGGGCCACAAGTGTTTACAGAGGCAGGAAGTCTGTCAGCGCATGTGTGTCTGTTAAATTCTCTCAGCGCTAACTAACCTTCATCTGGCTCCAAAACGCTGTCCTACCGTTGGGACTCAGATTTCTGTTTGTTGTGTAATTATGGTTTACATGTCATGTCACCGCCTCTCTCTCACTCATCGCCTCTCTCTGTAGCCTTATGTACTGTATAACTGCCCGGCAAAGCAGGAACTCATCTAAAAACATCTTCTAGCATTTTGGGTGATTGGCAGCTCTAATTGTTGTTATTTCCCCCGCGACGTGTCCTTCAGAGCGGCGCTGCTTGTGTTGTGATGCTCATCCTGAGTCACAGCCTGCAGATTAGAAGTTAGATTATCCTCCTTTGTTAATGAGACAAGCCTTTCTTTAAACCTTCTTCTTTGTATGAGTGGCAGTGCAGACAGGGTTTGTGTGCTCGTTGTTGTGCAGTACACATGAGAAAATGAACCTCTTCTGACTGCAGTGCTGGATGGAGGAGGAGGAGGAGGAGAAGAACAGGACCGCGCTGCTGCTTGCTCAGTTTCATCACAGCTTGGTGCTCCTCTGCAGCTTAAGGAACCGACTTTACCCAGAAGGCAGTTACACTCCAGTCCAAAGAGTAAACCCAATTAATAAACATGAGAGGATGGGATCGGCCCGATTGCTTCTAAAGTTAACTATGTGGGGAGGAAAGTTGTGCTGATATCACTGAGTCTGTGTGATTCTGCTGTAGAAAGTGGGACAGCCAGCCTGGTGTTTCTGGAATGACTCTGTGCGTCCATAGAAGGCTGGCACAGCGGCACAGGTTGGACTTGGACTACTTTCTGGGAGCACGAGGACGATCTGTGTGTGGCCTCACTCGATGCTGCGTGGCGGGGGAGCTTTCTCCACTTTACTCTGAGCTCACAGGGGCGACGCTGTGTAAACGATCCCGTGTTTGGAAGGAGCTTGAAAGGATGCTCCTCCCTTTTTATCGAACACGAAGACAATCTGTGGAGGGCACACGCCGAATACCTGTGAGGACACAGAAACGCACATGCCGTAAAGTTCCCTCAACAAAAGTGTGAATAAATCTTCCTTTCTGTCCTTGAGTTGCTCATACCTCATTCCTAGCGGGCCAACAAATTAGCATCTCATTAGCAGTCTCAAAAAATCCTATCGACTTCCCCTGCTTCTCCTGGATGGGTTTTAATTACTCTAAGTGTATAAGGAATTAGAATGGCGGACCCCCTGTGGCCGTGGTGAAGGTGGTTGTTGACCTTGAAAGCTTTGCCCTCATTTATCTGTGATAGTGCTGAATGGACATTCGCTGTGGCAGAAACCCAAACAAGATGTGGCAGGAGGTGGATGATGCACAACCTGGCAGGCTCATGCTGTTTCTCCATCCAGCAGGCAATCATCAAAATCAGACCTCGCTGCCCTCTGCGTTCATTCCCTGTCTCCTGCTCCTTATACCCACTGGATCCTAAGTGCTCCAGGCGTCTGGGCTGAGCAGGCCTGTCCTCCGTTCTTACCATCATCTGCTTTCCAATAACAATCCAATGCTTCAATCTCTCCGTGGAGTCATTTTGTCTTCTGAAGAGGTTCCCAGAGTAATTCAATAACAGAGAGGGCTGGTGGGATGTATGCCTGCTGCAAGATGTCTGAAGTTGTTTACTTGCTGCCCCAGGCTAATCTAATAACTTAATGATGGGAAGAGGCAGTTCTGCTACGTCCAATGGGTTCCTCCGAGCGTCGTTTACCAGACGCGATGGGGTACACCAGCCATTACCACATCTTCTTCTATCAGCTCGTAATTTGGTTTTAACGTAATTGTTGTGCTTTATCATCATGCTTCACATCTTTGTTTGCCAGTAATGGGATTTTCAGGACTTTTTGAGCTCTCTGCTGGTTGTGCAGATTGATTCTGAATAAACAAGTGCAATTTTGAGCAGCGCGTTGTCTCTTTGAGGTGTCTGGTTCGTCTTGGTGTTCGGGGAGCATCACAGGAGAAAGTCGGCGTGTCTTTGTCGCGAAGAGAACCTGAGAGAACATTTTAGTGTTTATGAGCCCGGGGAAGAAACGTGAGCTGCAGATGCAAGCGTATAAGCACAAAACATCCAGGTACAGCAAATGCACAACTAATACGGCACCTTCTTATTACTTCCCCTCATTATCCAGTCTGCTGTTTGACTCAGATTACACAGCCAAATCACCAGAGGCGAATACAAAATAGATGTTTGGGTGCAGCTTGTCACTGAATTAAGAAGAAATGGTTTGCATGTGAATCTAATGTGTCACATTTTCCCAATGTGTGTCAGACGGGAGTCCCAGTTCCAGACACAAGCTCACAAATCCTGCTGGGTATTCATGTTTTTACGTGAGAGTGGAATATGAGAATATGTTTTTTATTCGTTTAACAGTGGAGACTCAGGATCATCGTGGGTGAGAAGAGACAACGGGTTTTTGTGCTGTGTTAAAATGTGTTTTTATCTGAAATGGTTATGATTCACTATTTATCTACAATGACTGGACTATTTTAGCAACAATTATCATAAATATAACAAGAAACAAAGAGCTACGCGTGACCTTCGTCATGTTATAAGCATCACAGATTCCTAGGACCAGGATAAACCGTTGTCGAGCAGGTGAGTAATCTCCTCGGTTGTCGTTTTTTTTTTTTGCCTGATCCTGGGAACGATTTAACTTCCTCTTCGCTCACATAACCTTTTGTTTTCATTTCTCATTGTTTGGATTTCCAGACTGTCTGTCTTATCTCTCCGGGCTTTATGCAGGTTGCCAGGCGCTCCCGTCTCCACAGGAGGCCTCGCCATCCTATTCCCAACTGGGCTGGCATCCTGTATAAAGTGCTCCTGTTGTCTCGCAGCGCTTTAAAGTACACCGTCCTAATCGCGCCTCCTTCTTTTGATTTGACCACACTCAAACTCCCAAAAATGCGACGCCTGTCTCTCTGCTGATAATATGTCAGCCAGTCGACGCCCCATGGGGCGGATATTTGCATATTACTTTAGCTGTGGCTTCAGAAATCTTCAATAGCAGAATTATCACCTCAAAAAGAAAAGAGCCAATTCGTTCAGATTTACACTTTGGACTGTTCATCTTCCACATTTCCTCTATTATTCCTTAACAAAGAGCTCATTTCTCCTCTGAGATTAACAGTTGGTTTATTGTGTTTTATGGTTATATTCACCCTGGAAAGACCTGTGGAGAGGAGGATTAGTTATCTTTGCTTTTGAGCTTGTTCTGTGTCCTTGAATGTTTTCTCACACTAATATAATATATCTATAAAGAAAACCTCTCATGGTTTTTCCACTGGAATTTCTTTACTACTAGTAAGCAGTAGTAGCAAATATGCTTACCCACTATTTTCTGTAGCTCTCAGGCAGGAGTTTCAGTTTTCTCTTCCCAGACCACAGACAACATTTAGCTCTGACAGATCTGCCTCATTAGATTCATTTATTTTCGTTCAGTCTTTGCACAGAGACCCCACTTTTGATTCAGCCGAGCGCTATCTGCAGGGAGAACACGCGAGTTCTATCGTCTTTACAATTCTTACGCAGCGTACCCTGTCGTGTTCTTTATGCCAGTGTGACAAAAATTGTCATGAGTGGTTTCTGGGGACGAGCGTGGCTCTTTGCGTTTGAGCCACATTTTAATGAAGTGCCCTGTTGCACGCCTCTCGAGCTGAATTTCATCATAGGGGGAAAAACAAACAGTGTGGAGTGGGGATCAAAGTGTCATTTGAAATGCTATCATCAAACCGAGCTGAAGGAGCTGACAGCTCCTCCCAGCTCCAGCTGAGAGAAGGAGTCTTTGTTTCCCTAACATCTGATGAGTGGTGCACCAGGCGAGATGGAGGAGAGAGAGAGCGGAGAGGAGGGCAGAGGAACAAGAGTGGAGCGAGAAGAAGTGGGTGAGGAGCGAAGGCAGCGTATTGACATGAACCGGCTCGCACTAAACTAACGAGCACGGTTACATGAATCATCCAGCATCTCCGTACATTGCGTGAGGTTCGTCGCTCCAGCTTAATGGATGACACGAATGCGCTCCTCAGAAATGCCCGCAGCTCCGTTTCATCAAAGGTGGCTCGCCGAGCCAAATGAATGCAAACGTGAAACTGCGTTTAAACAACCACATCTATTAACAGGACATGTTCTAGAAAGGGCACATTTGTCTTGGTATTAGCTCAAACGGAGATGTTTACCCTCGCTGCTGGGCCGCCCATCTCCAGTATTCATTTAGAGCCTGAGTGATTCTTTGCAGCTGATGCGCTGTGGCTGCTGAAGTTGCCTCTCTCTTCTACTCAAAGCTATCACTCCCTCAATCTGAAGTTATTTGAGTTCAGCACTGTGGGGGAAAACCCAGCAAGACCTGAAGGTGTTTGCTTGTCAATCTTTCTCTTTGTGCACGGTGTTTGGCAGGTCGTGGCATGGGACACCTGCTCCAGAATTAATCTTCAAGGTCTCGCTGTTTATGAAAAGCATCCTCTGCTTTGGAAAAGTGCACTCTGCAGTCACTTAGCTCACAGGTCTGAGCTGTTTGAACTTCATTCAGGCTGTGATTTTCCAATGCCAGCTCAGAGAGCGCGTGAATAGGAAGATTACAAGACTGCCACATCGCTGAGAAGAGACCCATTTATTTCAGCTCATCCTCCGTGTTTTCACAGCTCCTACTTCACCTCGTGACCTCAACAACTTGCCCTCTTCCTCCTGCTGCAACCATGCACTTAAGGTTCAAAGAGATGCATTTTTCATTTTGACCTATGAAAAATTGAAGCGCTTACACAACGTATGCTCAGCCATGCACACCTAACAATCATGTCAGCGGGTGGAGCAGGGCAGAGGGGCTGATCCTACATCGTCAGGACCTCATGACTTATTTACAGCTATATAAATATGTAACAACAATTAATCTGATCCGACATTTTCTGAAAGAGGAAGACTGTCTGCCCTCCTCACCAGCCTTCATCGTGTGTCACCTGCAGTGACTCAGTCAAGAGCTGGTACTGTCTTCTCTAATAGTAATGTGATGTTGTTATAGCCTCTTACACCACCAGTTAACAGTTCACAATGTTTTTAGAATTTCTTCTAGAAGTTCCTACGTAGCTGTGTAAACTGAGCTGAAGTGAAACGAGAATTTAGAGAAATAAGAAAAGCTTTGAACTGTGCTCTAATACAGATTACTCACATCAGCATGCTCACAGTAACACTGCTCATATGCTAATGTGTACACTGTATACTGTATACTACAATGTAGTAGTAGCTTAATCATAAACCAGCATAATGGACAAAATAACATTTGTTCCAACACTGTCTCCTAGTAATAGTTTCTGTGCCACTAAACTGCAAACATAAATATGTTGTAGTAAGCACCGTTGTTGTGCTGTCACAAGGACACTGATGTGGAACATGCATATACATTATAGGACGATGTTATTTTGTGTCTGACTCCGGCACTTCACTCAGAAAGTGCTGGTGTCTGATGGAGACGAAGAAGCGAAGACACAGGGACACACGACATTTATTCCTTTACAAACCGTTGTAAATGATTAGATATTGGAGAGTAAGTGAAACAGTGTGGGAGTGTTTTCGTGGTGATCCACCTGTGGCGCGTTCAGGAGCGCTGTGTGTTTTTTGTAGAAGAGCACTGAAAGAAATGCTTAAATTAGACCTCAGTCTTATTTGGTCTCATTGAAGTGTTTCCTGCTGAGCTACAAACATACATCTTTGACTCGGGACATTGCTGATAGCTAATACAACCCACAAGTGAGATTTCATGCTCAGGAGGATTAACTAATTGCCCTAAATACATTAATACATCATACACTCCTGCTTTAAAGATTAAAGAGTCACCAAACATACAAAAAGATGCATTTCAGGGTAAAATGATGTTGTGTACAGTATATTTGACATAAGAGACATTATCTTCTATTTGATCTCATTATTTCTTCTGTTTCATTTAACTTTTTATACTTCTACTGTCTGGAGCTGTGGTAATGCACCCGTTTCCCCGATGTGGGATCAATAAAGTCTTTTCTTATCTCTTATTACCAAACAATTAGGCCAGAGATGAGCCTAATATTTCAGATCTTCACTTCCACAGTCGTCCTCATTGAAACATAGGAATAATGGATGGAGCGGGACACCATGTTCGCCCAGCAGGAGTGTGTGAGGAGGGCACCGTGCCCACAGGGCGAGTCACGGCCTAACGAGGGGAAGAGTGAAAGGTGGTGGTGGTGGTGGTGCGCGCTTCTCTGCGCGCATGGCGTGACTGATGTGAGGGGAAATGTTTGGGTGGTGAGGAGGCTGGCTTGGAGTCCCGGCGGAGCCTCATCAGTGGAGCACCTCTTATCCACCCTGCCCGTCCCCTACATCCCTACATCTCCAACCAGCTTGGCTGGACGAGAGGCTAAGTGGTGTGAAGCAGCGAGCTCTCCGACAAGCTCCATTACTCCTCCTCAGCCTATTTCCCCGGCCCGCCTGTCAGCGGAGCCGTGATGGGCTGCTGGGTCGATCAAAGGAGCTGGAACCAAGTAGAGCCTCGTTCATTCACCACTTCCGCGTCAGTAACGTGCGCTTTTTCTGGTGAATTCATAATGACGCCTGTGGAAGTAGTGAATTGTGTTTTGTTGGCTCAACCTTTTAGCATCCATCAAAGAGGCTGGTTGGCTGCTCCTCTCCACCAGAGAGCGGTGGGAGGAGCTGGGCCGTGGCTCTCTCGGACCCTGTTAGTATCGATCCTCGCAGATTGAGCACACTTTCATTTATAATTTATCTCTGTCTGATGGGTGCAGGTGGACGTCGGAGAGGGTGGAGAAGAACCGTGTTTTTATTAGCAGTCTGAAATCTTTTTATTGTGACAGCAGCAATAATAATGAGCCACGTGGGGGCTGCGCCTCAGCCTCTGGGTCCGTGTCCCAGGCTTGATCTGTTCTCCAGCGGGGCTCCTGGGTGCTGCGCGCGGCCCCGGTGCGCCCTGCTGCGTGACAGGAAGCACCGTGGTCCACCTCAGGGAGCGTCAGTTTGAACAAGCGGGCTGTGGTGGTGGTGGTGGGGGGGGGGGGGTTCACTGCCTATTCATATTGCTGCAGCTGTTTACTTAACAGAACACGCTCCGGGCCTCCCCTGAAGAGGAGCTGACACTGTCACCCTGTCACTCACTCCTCTTCCCCCTCGTCTCTCACAGGCGCCGCACTGCTACCTGTCTCCTTTCCCCAAGCTCCATCCTCCCCCCTCTCATCCATCACAATACCATCACAGCGCTTCCTTGCTGACAACCCGTGTAGTGTCTGTCATTACTTTTCATTTGTGCAGCCGTGTTACGCGGGGTAAGTGCACACGCTCGATCACTGAATCATTTTGTTGTTTCCCTGGCTGCGATTTGTAAACATATCTGTAGCTGTGATCTGCTCAGGGAAGATCTGGCTGAGAGTGCCACAGCACTGCAGAGCAGTACAAGTAGATGACTGGCTGTTGTGTCCTCCTCCTCCTCCTCCTCCTCCTCCACCACTCCAGAGAAGACGGCAGGCTGTGGTTCTCCTGGCCACATTCGCCCCATGCTCTGAAGTCACACAGAGTTCAGAGGTTCATGCAGCTTTTATTTCACAGTTCTGGCTGTATTGTTTCAGCAGATATGACACAGTCTAAAGCAGTAAATTGACATGTTGGGAAAAAATAAAAAAAGCTCATGTGGGTTATTAGGATGAATTAGGAATGTTGGAGGAAAAAAAGGAATAAAAGATTTAGTAGCATTGTAAAAACTGGCTGATACAGTATTTGGAGTTTAGGAAAAATAGCGTTACACCCTTGTTCTGCAAAAATGGAAGAGCACGATTTTACAGCCCACAGAATTCAGAGAATTCAAATACTTTATATATAGTTTACACGAATAAACAGAACAGGAAGAGACAGAATTTAAAATGACCTCTTTCTACTCTTTTCGGCAAAGCACTCTTTTTTGTCTCTGTCTCTCCTTTTCTTTTTCTTCTTCGGCGCTCCTCTACTATCCGGAGGCTTTCTGTTCCTCTCAGTTGAGCAGGATTTGTCACAGGTGTTAGCAGGAAGCTCTCGTTCCCATTATACTGCAAAGTCTTTCCATGTCCTGCTGTGAACCACGCTGTTTTTTCCCAGTGTTCTAAATAGTGGAAGCAGGTTCGATACACACAGATAGATCATATAATCCTAATAGTCCGGTCGACATCAGTCTAAGAGGCCTGTTTGTGTGAAACGCCCCATTAACTGGAAGAACGCTCCAGTTTCCTCTAGCTGGTGCAGATTTCCTCTCATGTCGAGATTTGTCTGGTGCAGCTTAATTTGCACACCTTAAACCACGCTGCTGGCTTTTATGTTTGTGTTTTTGTTTGATGCACGGCTGTGTTCTCTCTAAGTGGGCTTGTTTGTTGAGCAAAACTGCACAGTCAAATGCACCAGGGAAAGTTTAAAGGCTGGTCACGTGTCTGTCTGTGCTCACATACTGTAGGTCATATACTGGATTT
The DNA here is from genome assembly GCA_032359275.1 of Microctenopoma steveboyesi. Lineage (NCBI taxonomy): Eukaryota > Metazoa > Chordata > Actinopteri > Anabantiformes > Anabantidae > Microctenopoma > Microctenopoma steveboyesi. Next base: position 4,414,455 of record JAUMHF010000002.1, on the reverse strand, counting down.
GCCTGGTTTTCCAACGTTCCTCCACTTTTTTTTACTTGTTCACCTACAGGCAGGTGGAAATGCACATTTCTGCCTTATGAAACATTCAATCATAAAGTTGTGGGCTAGAGTGTACTATTCCCGCTTTGTAGACAGTATAAAAGAAGGGCAGAACAGAAAAGGCGAAACGTTTTCTCAGACAGCCCCGGCTGACAAGTGTGAACTTTTAAAAGGGTTCTTTTTAGTACCTATGATCCATTAATGTGAGAGTAGAGGTAGTACAGTTTATCCTCAGTAGGTTTTACAAAGGAAATGAGGCTTGTTCTGAGCTGTTACAGCAGAGATGTTAAAAAGGTTAGATGGCATGGTGCACAGGGTAAAAGGTAAAACTGTGCTCTAATGTCTTAATGGCAGCGCTCCTGATCATGCATTTTTCAAAGGGGTGCAGAGTTTTTTTGGAGAGCAGCTAGCAAAGATGACACACACACACACACACACACACACACACACACACACACACGCAGTAAAAACTGTCTAAACCCTGATAAACCCCAGGAGAGGTGTTGGGTTTAACCACGACATTTCAGAGCAAACTGTAGACAAGACCCAGGGGTGCGGCGGTGACTGGATCTCCTTACAACCCTCCAGTATGAGTACAGATGCCCTCATGAGGTTAAGAGGGTTAAATTTAGAGGAGTGCGTGTGCAGACTAATGACTGACTCAGGGGAGTTGCTGCAGAGAGGAAGGAGAAACGGGCTGTGATGACATGAGGAAGACGAACTTTAAAGCCGCACTAATGAATATTTCTATATTACCCAGGAGTTAAATGACTGTGTAATGTGAAAGGTATGGTAAGTGTGAGAATTACCTCAGCACTTCTTATTAGCTCTTATTATTTTGTTTTTTCTTCCCCTTCTTTCATCCAGCTCTTTTCAAGCAGCCGTGTGCAGCTGCTTTCAAAGAAAAAGCTCTAATAAACCCAGTGTGCACTGCACCAAGCGCCGACGTCAGACAGTCAGAAAACTGAGAGTGACTATATATAGTGCAGCATATAGAAACTGAAAACCTAGATATTACAAAGGTCTTTGAAATGAGATAATCTAAAGAGTAGCAAATATTGGTCTTGGCAGGAACAGAATCAAGACTCTGAATGAATACTAATGTTGCTTGGTGCCTGCTGGCTGTGTAACAGGCTCCTCAGCTACCAGGGTTCACCGTCTAGTGATGCTATGTCAGATATTATGCCTCCACCTTGTTCTGTTTCTCCAGGTGAATTCCTCCTGAAGCACTTTAATGTCATTACCAAGTACTGTATACACATAAACAAGTGTGAAATCTAAGTTTTATGCATGTGCAGGATGAAAAGGCTGCAGGCTGCAGCAGAGTGGAGAGATCATGGAGCGACGCTTCCTTGTTTTTAAATCAAAGACTATACAACGTCCGGCACGAAGTTGCTGGTAGAAGTCTGAAAAATATATACTAAATTAAGAGCTCAGAACTGTCCCCACTCTCTCTTCTTGATGATCTTTGCAAAAAAGAAAAATATGTATTTGTCATGCATGCAGATCCGAGCACAGCTAGAAAATAAACAAAGGCAAAACAAGAAACTGGAACCATGTTGGATTGTGAGTGCATCACTTGACGAACACATAAAATAAGCTCAAATCTTTCCAAAAATCACCTCTGACTGGAGCTAAGCAAGAAACCCCTCGGTGTGCTGATCTGTTCGGTGTCCTGTCCACTGCACCACGCCGCCCTCTGTTCAGAGAAATGTGTTAGATTTAAGTTAATTGTTGCAGAAAATGATGAGACGTCTCTGGAAACACAAAGTGGAACACACGGTGAACAGGACTAGGGTCTTAAATAAAAGAAGCAATACTCTAAAATATTCAATTACAATGTGATTATTGATTATTATTTATTTTGATCAAATGTATCATTGAAATCTATGAAAAACCAGAGTTGAATTTCAACAAACAAAAACGCTCGTAGCCAAAGAATCTCGTGTTCTTGGCTGCAGAAAACAAGGCTTTTGTGTGGCTTATTGTAGATATTGGTCCTGGCCAACTATTCTTTTTATTTCTTTGGTTCATCCTGGCGCAAAGCTCCACCGTTCTTTGAAAAATAATAGGCAGCCTTGGGAATGTGCTGCAATGAAAGGACAAGACAAGGCATGTCAGGAAATTACTTTCTCTTCAAATTATTTTTTATAAAAGAATTAACTTCTCTGAAGCAAAGTTTTCTATTGACCCCTCTTTGTTCCCTCGTTTTTTTGACTCTCTTTGTGTCCGATACAAAATAATAAGAAAACACAAATTGAAATGAAATTTGAATAAAACAAGCTTTCTTGTAAAGAACACAATCAATGGCGTCGCTGTCATTTGCGCGGCAGGAAAGACCTTGGCTGCCAATGTCATTTGAAAGTCTGCACAGTTTGAATGACAGTGGGGATGCGGCTGCTTTGAGGCTCTCAGTGAGATATTGAAGTGAGGAACACAGAGAAATTAAATCTACGACACAGAGCTGTAGTCGGAGCGACGGCGGCTGTCGCTTCGCCTGTGACTCTCTCTTAACGACACTAGCACTGCTGAGACATCCAGAGAAACTTGCGCCAGATTACTTAAGACATGCATAAGACACAAACACAAACGTTTCCCTTTGCATTTTCTCTGTCTTCTAGGAGTATTGTGGGTCATGAATGAGTGTGTGTGCTGGTTTACAGGCCAGTGTGTGTCCCGCTCTTGTGGTTGTGGGCCTAATTATCAGGCCTCAGATGGAGCCAGAAGCCAACAGGTGTCTAGAAGAGGCTGCTCTGGATCAAAGCCAGTGAAAATAATTACACAACCTCACTCTCCTCTCTCCCAGATAAGACCCACTGCCTGCTGCCTCGCACTCGGACCAACGTATCCAAAGCCCCTTTTCACTTGGAGGCAAATAGAACAATCAGTTGTATTTACCCTCCGTGGTGCGCTGACGGCGAGCAGACAGACAGTCGCACATGTCTGGGTACACAGAGCGCTGAGGGCTGAGTGCAGGCAGACAGATGCAGAGTAATGCCACTCAGTTGAATATTTTATCTGTTCATCATTAACACGCAGCCGGGAAGCCGAGAGCAGACTTTAAAGGACAGACGCCTGCTCCACCAGCTCTCTGGCATTTTCATGGCCTCGTTTCAAAGCGCCTCTTTGAAGTCTCTTAACTAACTACATTCAAGCCACATTTATCTAAAAACCACTGTACGACGATAAAACTGATCAGTTCATCACAAAGGAAGCTCGGCGTGATTCTGATGCGCCTCCACTGGGCTCCCGCCTCCATGACGGGACTAACCTTGACTCAGTCTGAAAGAGATACACGCGCTGTTTGAGGAAGCAAACGCTTAATATCACAATCACAATTTCATGTGTTATCTCGCAGAGGCTCATCACAACGAGTCACGCTGCAACGCATACACGTTTCTGTATCTGTTAACGATAATGTGTGACAGATCCTCTCAAATCCTCCCTTCATCCCAAACAAATCACAGTCTCCGCGGCTGGGTATAGCCGTGGTTTACCTGCGCGCTAAACGTGGAACCGCACCAAAAGGTTGGAATGATAAAACTGTTTCAGATGATGAGCTTCGGCTCTGCACAACGGCGCCAGAGTGTTACTTTCAGTGTGTGCCCTGCAGTATTCGTTCAAACAGTGCAGTCACACCCAGGGATACAGGGCCTCTGGCAAAATGCACAATGGATGTGATGATGAATATGTAAATGAAGCCATGTCTGCTTTTACAGTATGATTCTGCAAGTCTGACTTTGACTGCTGTCCTTGCAAAATGAAAATCCCCTAGCTTTCTCTGCCCTGTGAATCTTAACCTGAGAATGGTTTGTTTGTCTACTAACATGGAACATGTGTTTATTTGTTTGGATCGGATCTTGGCCACTGAGCCACTGGTGTTGTGAGAACATGTACTGCTGTTGGATGTAGTCCCTTTAGATGAGGAACAAATGTACAGTGTGCGATATAGTTCCTGTCCCAGCATGCTTAGCGGTTGTGGCACACGAACAAGAACAGCTTATCGTCTGTTGTGCAACACGGATTTATAGGAAATTCTCTGTACATTTACAGTTGGAATTTGAAAACGGGACTGAGTGAGTTCTATGTTTGAGAGAACTGAGAATAAAGTGTTTTTTGTAAAGGTTTTCATGAACTTGTGCCATAATCTGTGTTCTCGTTGTCACAGTCTTAAATCAAATCCATCTAAGGGGACATGGTACATTAAAGGAACAGTTTAGCGTGGGACAAACGTTGCAGCCTGCTCCCTCTCTGTCTTCCTGCACAGAGGCAGGTAGAGCCGCTGGATGTGTTGTTGTGCTGCTTGTTGTACATGTGTACAACCCTTTGAAACCCATCAGGCCCTTGGAGAAAAATGTCTGTTTGAAATACACCAACGGTGCATCTTTAGTCCCCGGGTTGGTGGTTCTTGTATTATGGCCATTTACACACACTTTACATAACTTTGTCCATTGTTATGCGTTTTGTACTTTTTCCCTTGGAGTGCTTTGTATGTTTATTTAGATTGTAACTCTTATATTGATTTCATGAATTTTCTTTTGTTTAATATTGATGTTTCTTCTTTTACGAAAACACTGGGTTTGGTTCAATAGAGAACAAATCTGGTCTTTGTTTATTTGTGAAGTACTACTTCTCAAAGTGTAAGTGGCTTATCGACTGCGTTTGCTGGGTGACATTTTTCTAGCTTCCCTGTGTTAGCTCTGACCTGAGAGAGACAGATTTTACATTTTGTGCTCCACATACCTGGAACAAATTAGAGCATACGCTGAAGCCAGATGACGTGAGTGCAGTGGGACGATTCAGGGAACTGATGAAAACCTGATTAACCATGAATGTGAAAGTTTTCATTTATTTAAATCGGCAGGAGAATATTTATTTTGTGCCATAGTCATAACAGGTTGTGAACGCGTTGTTTCTTAGCATTATGTCTGAATGAAAGGCAGCTAGAACAAATGAGAGCAGGTAGGTTGTGTGTGCCACGCCCGAGGACGACACTTCAGTCTTAAACTGGAACAGGGCAGCTCTCATCTCACAGAGTCGCAGGGCTGTGTCGTAGAGAGTCCAGTCACCACCGCAGGCTCCAGCTCAGCTGCTGCTACACCCGTGAGTCACAATTCCTCCCTGGGGTCTGACTGCCAGGCTCAGTGCAGACTATGTGACAGACATAGTCTGTCTGTGGCAGGCCGCAGAGGACCACAGCAATGTGAAGAACAAAGCAAAACTATCTAGATGCACATAGTCCTGCTCTGCCTCAGCTACTTAATGCGAGCAGAAATGTGACAGGACCCCCCCAGTGAGACCGGAACTCTCAGCCCACATGGCTCAGAGGCTGTCAGGGGCTTCTGTCTGCTCTGGAGAGAGTCCTATCCATACACTTCCCAGGTGGAATCGTAACCTTTGGAGAAACTTTACATGTTATATATATATATATATATATGATATTATGTGAATGAAACCTACTTAAATAAATTCCAGTTTGCTTTGAAGTGTTACTGAACTGGAAGCTGAATGCAGGTAAAATCTCCTCATGTGCAGGTATTAGGAGGCCAGAAACTTAGCGACTTTAATCTAGTTGGATTTAGAGTTTTTTTTATAATATTAAAGCACCTTATTCATCAGTGTGGACTTTAGTTTGAGTCAAAGAAAGTAGCCTGCTGGATTCACACTGTGATCTGACTCATAGGGGATTAAAGACTCTGTGATCTCACACAGCCACTGGCCAGGACCAGATTTATCAAAAAAAAACATATTTTTAAATAAGAGCACTTCTTCAATAAGAATATTTTAAATGGAAAACTTTAGTATTTTTAAATGAGATGGATAGAAAGCGTGTTTAGTTTTCTCTGACATACCACACTCCCATCTCTTTGTATTTTAGTCGACATGTTGAACTTCAAAATGTAATAACTACATAGTAAAAAAATACCAAGCGTGACTGCGTGAAGGACCTTAGAGCCTTCAGAAAAAAATCTAGACAACAATGTGATGGAGCTCTAGCCAGAGATCACATAATAATCCTGTGAGTGTTTGATTTTTTCCCTTCACCCTTAAATTACACAAATGAGTCAGGAACTCATTAATCAATCCCCGTGTGTCCTCGCATGTGTGATGGTCCAGCTGATATTTTTTACTGCATGCCTGATTACACAGATGAAAGAGTGAAAGAGGCTCCTCATCATCCCGTAGCATCACACCCTGTCTGTCAAAACACCGGGCAACTGTGACATAGGAGACATAGCTGTGTGAAGATTTTCTGGATAGATGCATTTCCTATTTATAGGATAGATACCTTTAACCAAAACATAAAAGCAGAGAATACATGGACTGATTTTTGTATATTTAGTCCTTAAATGTATTGAGCAGGGGAAAATAGGATACATGCATTACATGAGCGCTCCCTCTAAAAGGCAGGCTTATAGATAGTTATCAACAGAGATAATTATGTGGCATGAGAAAGTGATAGAACTAAATCACTTCCTTATCACTTTCACCATTAAGGCTGTTTAAACTCTGCACAAACCATCAATGAGAAAGCCATTACATCTCCACCACCTCGCCCATGTGTAAATGATGGATGTACTGAGCGTGCCTTAAGATCAGCACATTTCTCGGCTCTTTCTGTGCGCCCTGCTGCTGCCGTTTTCTTTGATGATTCCTTAAAAAGTCAATCGACTGGTGTGTGAGACGAAGCTGCGTGCCGGAGTGGGAGGCGGTAAAAATGCTTAGGACCTTACGATGTAGGTTTAGTGGCCTGAATCTGTGCCGAGTGTTTACCTAAACTTGATGATTACCGCCTATTTGTCTTTTATTACTGCGTTAACTCTGTTCCTCTGACTGGCCACAGGTCAATGCTCAGTAGTGCAAAGACACAAAGACAAGTTGCTAAAACTCTTGTCTCGATGGTCAACCGTGTGTATCTGTGGGGCTGTGGCTGTAGTGAGCAGACTTCTTAGCTGACGGAGAGACAGATTGGAGCTCTCATTACGACCAGGTGGACAAACACGATTTGCATAATCACTACCTTAAAGTGTGGATTTCTTCACCTGTTGTTCTGTCAGAGACGTGTGTCATTAAGTTCTTATTGGAAGCCCTAATGGAGCACGTTTTAACCGTGTGTGATGTATTTGGCTGCGAGTCTCAGACATGCAAAATGCATTTATTTATTTTTGTTGAAGACAACTTGGCGACAAAATGTGTGCGAAACACAGAACAGATGTTAACTTCATCTCTGGAACAACAACTTTTGGGGAGAATACGTAGCCTTATATTTTGTTCATATGTAGAGATAATGACATCACATCATATAATTGTGTAATGCTGTATTGCTGTTCATAAAATCTGATTCATAAAGTTCATTATACCGTCATCTTGATTGTTATTAAATTAGTCTTGTGTTGAGCACAGAAACAGAAACCACGGAAGTAATCTGGTCGTACCCATATGTACCTTTCTACCTTCGCAGCATTTCCTGTTATTATAATGCAAGGAATCATGGAGTTTGATGACTTTAATCTAAAGCTACCAAGTGACTCCTGCTGCTTTTAATTAGCTGCTCCGTGCAGCACTTTCGCTTGCAGACCGCAGAGGTCAGACACAAGCTGCAAGTTAATGGCGAGTTTCAAACTACAGTGTTTAAATACCGACTGTATTCACCTCTCTGAGGGAGTAAACCAAACCACATCTAACCATCAGATAAACCATTTCCCTCTGGGATTAATAAAGTTTCTTTTTAATTGAACTGAGATACTCATCATGTATTTTTTGTATTGTATTTGTTGTAGATTAGGGAGATTTTGGATTAATAGGAATCGTCTTTAAGATGAGTGTTGAATCTGTCGTCTAATCATGAGGCTGAGAACAAATCTCGGCTGACTCACTCATCTTTGACTCGTTGTGTTCCGCCTGTTCGTCTGTGTGTTGGGTGATTGACTACGACTGTGATGTTTCTTTTGCACCGTCACATTTAATTTTCATTAATTTCTTCTCTGTCTGTGTTCCGCTGCTTTGTCTCTCCCGGGTTCATGCTTTCAGATGCCGTCTTCTCTTCTCACATCTCTTCAGATGTTCATCGGTGCCAACGAGCAGTAAAACTGAGTGCACAAATCTTCCTCTCTTAATCTCTTGTTTGTGAACTCATTCGAGCAAAGATCTATTCTGCTGATGTGGTAGATAAATAGGACACAAAGACATCAGCCTCCAGCTTTTAAAGATACTGGATCTTCACTTTCTTTTTGAGTAAATAAATACATCCTCATTTAGCAATTATGTTTCCTTTGTAGCGTCCGGTAGTGTGTCCTTGATATCAGTGTGGCATGGAAGAGGTAGGAAAGACACACAGATTGAAACAATCATTCATCTCAGCATTAAAGAGCCATTATCCACATTGAAAATAACATTTTGACTCAAAACTGTGAGCACAGCTTCCCCATTCTAAATACTGCCTGGAGCTTTCAGACACAGCAGTGATGTTGCATTGATGGTTGTATCCAAATACACTTTAAACATCTTGCATTTAACCCACAACTATATCATTTCTTACCTGACATTCAAACTTTTCAATAAAGGTGTAACATTCCTACACGTAATTTCATTACGTGTAGGAATGTTGGCATTCCTAAACGGCTCTTAAAACGAATGCCGTTGTTAGACTCACGTGTGTCTGCGCCGCACTAAAAGCTGCTGCTGCTTTTTGTTTCGTTTGTTTTGAATAAGCTGCTGAGAAAGCAAATCTCTTTCTTTTGCTCAGAGGTTACATGTGTTATGCTCTGAACTGAAATAACGTTCTTTTTCTGAGGCGCTTTGATGTGTTTAAAATCTTTCCAAAGCAGCCGTCAGTGCCGTCAGACTCATAGACGCACAGTATGGAAAGAAGCAGCTAATAACTATAATGAATGATGAATGGAAAGGCCACGTGTCCAAAACATACTCATGGAAACTGAATATAAGCCGTGTGTGCTGCAGATGATCATGATTAAAGGAAGAATCTTTAATCATGAGGTGAAGTTGTCTTTGTGGGTTTTCAGCACTTGACTCCCTGCAGTCAATAAAACTAATAATAATGTTTTAAGCTGAAATTGATCAGTTTCAGTCCAAGCTGCTTCTCATTTTACACTTTATGTACTTCATCCCTTTATACTTACTTACTATACTGATCACTTACGTCCTTTCACACCTTTGCCTCTGATTTTCTGTCCTTTGGCTCCTCGACCCTGCCACTCCTCCACCTTTCCCCGCCGTGCACTCTGAGACATACATCCTCCCCCCTCTTCTCTTTTCATGTCTCCTCCCTTTCAGCCTTTAATGTCAAAGACATTACAGACCTTTCCAGGAATGATAAATGTTTTATTAGGCCTCTCTCTCACTCTCTTTTTTTGAAGGGTAAATACAAAGAGGAAGTGGAGGAAAAGTTCGTATCACTGTCTCCCTCTCGACTTCATTTCCATATCTGTCAGTCTTCTCTTCCCTCTGCTGCGACCTCTCATCTCCACTCATCCCTCGTCGCCACTCCTCTTTCATCCAGTCTCTCTATTTCACTCCTTCATCTTGCTATACTGGAAACCAGCAGCTGTGCTTGTTTCAGGAAAGCCTGACAATCTCCCAATGAAGGCAGTCTTGTGACTGTGAGTGTGGAGAAAACCTCATTTGTGCCAAAACAGTGAGTCAACAACCGTCCTCAACAGGAGGACAAGTGTCTGTCTTTCATATCAAATCCTCAAGCAGCTCTTACACATTTAAGAGTGAGTGAGGGTGGGACTTAAAAAGGACCTGACTTCCCTGCTACACTGTTACTGAATCTTACATTTAGCCTCTGGCTTGTCGATGATTGTATTTCCTGTGCTGTAATAGCCGTCTGTCCTCTGGGACTGCGTGTGTGCTCCCTGTCTCTGGCACCCCACGGCTGTGCGGCTGATTGCTCCCCCTTTCTGAAGAAGAAATGGGTCACATTATGTGGGCTGCAGCACAACACCTTCCTCTACCTGGATTGAGGACAGCCGACTCATATCGCTCCATTAAACCTGCTGCTGACTAACGTACAGTTTGAGGACAACCCGTGAATGTTTGTGCCGCTCACTAATGAGCCAACGTTAGGATGCTAACATGCTAAGCTAAGACTGCAGGTATGATGCTAAGTTAACTTTGTCAGGGACGTCACTAGCATATGTACTTCATTCAAACATGCCAGCAAATATATAATCAATTCATTTAATAATATTACATGTTTTACATCATAAACATACAGAGTTTAACTTAACAAATAAAGGTAATTATATCTACCCAACATTGATATCTGTCTATGCAGCTGAAGACAGAAGAGAACATAGAGGTGCAATTAGTTTATTCCTATTCTTATTTTTTACAGTAGGATTAACACACTACCAGTTGTTTGGACACACAGAAGAATGACCATGTTTTTTATGAAAAGACACGTGTTCAGTTTTTTTCCCATCATTGCACGTTGTTTTCTAATGATCGGTGAAATGAATAAATGTACATTAGCACAATTTATACCTCTGTATATTTAAGTTATATATATATATATATTCCTTTAAAACTGTTGTTTTCAGCTACAATGGTCCTTTACAAAGTGAACAATAGTATTATATGTCTACACATTCATTCTGATCACTTTGATGATCTGCTTCCCTTTCTCAAACATGCTCCTTTCTGTGTGTGTCCAAACTGTGTGTCCTAATGTCCACCTACTACCTATAGCAGCCTTAACAGACAGTACATCACTTTAATTTAATAATGATAACTAGACTTAATATTTTTCATTTTAATTCGTAGTCTTGCCTATAATTGTTACGTGCCTATGTGTCTCACAGTGGTCCAGCAGCGTGCATTGTGGGAAGGCTGTAAGACACAGGCTCAAGCTCTTGTTTTTCATTTTCCTAACTTGAAATAGAAGCCTGCTCCCACTGATCTGCTCACTGGTGTTTTTCAAAATCCAATATTTTTCACCTGTGTTCCGTTCAGTCCCAGAAGGTTGACATATTTCCTTTCCAGCTTCATTTGTGCCATAATTGCTCCGGCCTTGTCCATTATTACTCGAACACAACAACCCCGGAGACGGCACACTTAGAGCAGCTCTACAGCAATGAAGCCATTTTCTCCATTTGCCTCAGTTATCTTATTAGGCTATGGGGACGTGTGATTGGTATGCTGGCTAGGCCAGGACTAATGTTGCATGGAGCTGTAGCCTCTGGTTAGACGTCACGGACCAGAGGCGGCCAGCCAGGCACTTGTGTACGCCACTCCACGCTGCACTAATCGGTCATCCCCCGAAACATTAGGCACGTCAAAGTGGGTAATGGATTGGCCCAATTAACATAAAGCTTTGATGGAGAACCTGTTTATACATCCAACTCCTTCACATCTTTCATTTACCTCACAGTTGTCTGAGAGACTCTCTTATCAAGGTGAATGCAATTTAATTTAGAAGCCGAGTCCCTCCCCGCCGTCCGCACACAATTAGAGTTTAGTGATTATTCTGAGTAACAGCGCCGGCAACAGATTTACTCCAACAAAAGGAGCAGCAATAATGACTCACACCCACTTGACGTGGGAGTGAAGAGGCTCTGCCCAGCCTCGTTCTCCACCCTCAGTAATGTGGAATTTATTGTGCTTGTGCTGGGTGTGTTTGTGTGCGCGTGGTTGTTTTAGTGTGTTTGACCCCGGAGTTCAAGGACGGTCTTGTATGTGCTGCCTCTGGCTGATCCTGTCTGTACCCAGGTGGTGTTTATTTAAGGAGCTCATCTACACACACAGACACACACACACACTCAGGTATATACACACACACTAGCTTAACCTTGTACCCTGAAACACATCACCTCCTAGATATAAAAAAAGAGTCTGTCTCCAGTTTATATCATCAGTTTCCAATAATGTTCTAACACACACACACACACACACACACACACACACACACACACACACACACACACACACACACACACACACACACA
>JAUMHF010000002.1:4367422-4398832 GCA_032359275.1 Microctenopoma steveboyesi | reverse complement strand
AAACACATAACCTCAGAGATATAAAAAAAGAGTCTGTCTCAAGTTTATATCATCAGTTTACAATAATTTTCTAACACACACACACACACACACACACACACACACACACACACACACACACACACACACACACACACACACACAGTCTCCTGAAGCTCACAGTATGTCCTGCAACCCTGCCTCCCATCCTGCTGGATTAATTACTCTCCTCCCTGCCTGTGATCCCAGAGAGCGTCTGAGCCGTGTTAGCCGGCCTCTCCCTCTAGCTGGTGGGCACAGAGATGGCAGCGCTCACCCATTCATCACTCTGACTTTGGGAGGGGAGACACGAGGGACGTGGAGCGTAGGCGAGTTAGAATAAGAGCGAGGGAGAGGGTAGAAGTGAAGGTGAGAGGAAGGTGGTGGGAGAAGGGGGGGAAGAAAAAGCCAGGTCCCCTCTGACCGAGGGCCTGATTAAAAATTTAAAGTATTGCCATTGTGCAGGTTCCAGGGGTGCAGAATGTAATGTATGGAGTGCTGAGGTGATTCTCAGAGGGGGAGGAGGAGGAGGGGAGACGGCTGAGGTGGCTAAAGAGGAGCGTGGGATTAGGAACGAGACAGTTATACCTGGAGATAAATAACCTAACGTGGCGCAGCGTGGGGACTCTCCCCATTGTTTCCCCCCCTACAAATTGTTGTCACATTAATTTTTTTATTCTGCTGGAGACATCTTCTTCACTTAGATGGATGAAGGCTGGGGTGGGAGGAATGGGAGGGGGGGGCAGCACAGAAGGTTAGAGGAGCTCTAATTAATGAAGACCAAAAGGAAAGCAAAGACAGACAGAGGAGAGAGAGACAAACTGTGCAGCCTGGATGTGTGCGTCTGCACTTGGGCGTATGTGTGTGTGTGTGTCTTTGATCAAACTTGTCAGGCTGTTGGTGAGTGTTTGTGAGCTCTTATTTGTGCCTCTGTGTGTCTTATTTGTGTTCTGGTGATTGAGGCTTACTCTGTGCGAAACTGGCGTCGCCCTTAACAAGTGTGTGTGTGTGTGGGGGGGGTTGTCTGAGCCATTCAGGCAGCGTAGTTGTTTGTCTTTCATCTTCTCTCTTCCACAAACAACAAAGAGCCTCACAAAGGTTTTTCTTTTCCTCCATCATGTACTGTACCCTTCCTTAACTCTCACCTATTTATAGCCGCGCAGGTTGAGAAGTGCCACACATTTTGCAGCATTATTTAATTAGGCACTTGTTTACCAATAGACTCTGAGCAGTAAACACTCAGCTCAGAAACTCAACCGGATGAGCAAACAACATTACTCAACGGTAACACGGTGATCTGACGGCAGAGGAACGCGATGAGTGTGCGGGGAAAGAGGCTCACCGCAGCCCGGAAGTTTGCGTTTCCAGCTGTGGAGGCAATTATTGCAGTTTCTGGGATTCCTTTGATGCCTCTATGTGTCTGTTACTCATTATATTATTGTCCTTTTTATTAGTAGTAGTTGTGCTATAAGTTGATGTTTTACGGTGTGAGCTCCATGAAACACATGGACCATTATGTCTTATCTATTATCTACCCTTAGTCATAATAATATTTTCCCCCCTAAAGTTTTCCCAGATTCTTTCTCTCATCCTCCTGCTGGATGTAAAAGGGAATGATCATTTTCAGGAGCTGTAATGTTGTGGTAACACATTTGAATGTCCTCTAAACCTGATTTTGATGTCGGATCCTTGAACTGATGTCCGTGCTCCTACACTAGATGCATTTTTAGGACGTCTGGATCTCTGCTCTGCTGTTTTGCTGATTGAATCTGGCACAAATAATGTGTGTTTGAAAAATGCTTTTAATTCTCTGATCCGTGTAAACTTACTGATTCACTATCATTTGCCTCCCGCTGTGCCATCACAACTAAGAGCATATTTGCTTCCAGATTAAAGGGCCTTATGGGCAGGAAGTGTCTCTCTGTCTGAGTTTAGAACTCCTCCTCCTCCTCCTCCTCATCCTCCTCTGTGGTGGAGAGATTAAATGTTTTTCTCTTTTGTTTCATAAACTGATGTAATCCAAAAGTCTCAGGACATCTGGTGTGCTTGTAGGAGGGGCCACCGGGGGCACCATGAAACTCATTCAGTGGACACTGTGCCATCAATATTTAACCGAGGCGCAGTTCTGGAAAAAATAAACACTGTGTTTTCGTCACGTCCACCAGCATGCCGCTAGCAACTGGAGCCAATTATGTGGCAAAGACTGTCCTCCTTGGGTACTTGGAGTGGCTTCATTCAGCTGCTGGTCAGTCCTGTTGATTTTAGCTGCACATGACTCATTTAATTAATCCCACGGGACACTATTATCATACAAAACATTAACAGATCAAGTTGGGAAAAATTTTTTTTACAATTGTTTTCCCTCTCAAGTCGTTCTCACAAACAATTATTGCTGTGGTTAAATATAAACTTGACTGAAATGAACGGATAGCTCAGTTACACTGGATAAAACATACAGTAGCTCTAATACACTGTTGGCTTTGGGGGACGTTGCACATTTATTCAGCACACAAGCACATTAGCATTTTTTAATGAACTCTATAAGTAGTATCAGTGGGTTTGCTTTGAAGACGAGTGTAAAAGTATACAGTCAGGTCCAGAAGTAACTGGACAGTGACACAGTTCTTTGCAATATCTTCACAATAATAAGTGTCAACTCTGAGCAAGCAGGGACTAAAGGTAGCTGATCAGTGTTTGGTTCTATCTGAGGCTCGTTAGGCTCCATCGCCATTTCATCATCTTTAAAACACATTATTTGGTATAAACCGGAGGCTATTTAAAATGAATGTAGTTTAAATCACTGTCCAAATATATGTGGCCCTGATAAGATATAGAAAAACTTTAGCTGAGCGTTTGATTTTGCCTCATCTGCTACTGTTATGTAAGGAACTAACAGGTATACACAATAAACACAACTCACCGAGAACCTGTGGAAGATCAGACACGTTGCGTAACATGAAAATAAAAATGTCAAAGTGAGTCTTAGATCCTGAAAGTAAGCACTGATGCCTGAACTCAAATCTGTTGACAGACTGTCTCCGTCTCTCTCTCCGGCAGCATGACTGGCTGTTTGTGTCAAATGTTACTGATCAGTTCAGTCTGTCTGGTCACTGTTGAACTTTGAAGTGTAACATTGTCTTATTTATTTCTAGAATTTTTAGCACCCTGACTGAATAAACTATTCATTTAAAAGTAATCCGCCTGCCTGTGAGTGTAGCAGCTCGTTTCCCGCTGATCCTGTGAGCGTTGCAAGGCCCCTGAGAAACACAGTTTTGTCAGATTTTGTTGGGTATCACACTAATGTCTGAGTTAAGCATCTTCCCATGCTGCGTTCTCTGTGTTTCAGCGGTTTGGTCCAGTGTTTGTACATTTCACACTGAGCATTATTCTTGCATCACTGTTTCTAAATGCAGATAAAGGTCTGTGTAAAGCGTAAAAAGATTAAAAGATCAGTTTAATAGAAGAAGTAGAGAGAACATAATGTGGGTGTGATAAGATGCGTGACTGCTGGTGGAGCCCTGCTCCTCGCACCACGATGGTTCTGGCCTCTCTGCGTGTGGAGTGAGCGTGTTTTCCCCGCGCCTGTGTAGGTTTCCTGTGAATGCTTGTCTTTCCCTGTGTGTCCCTGTCCCTGCCTTTCGCATCGTGTTGTGCTGGATTAGGCCGCAGCAGCTCACCTACCCCCCCGAAGATGGGCGTGGGTGCAGCAGATAGATGGATGATCATGAAAAATGTTACAAATAATTTTATAAAGTGTACGTGAACCATGTAAAATGCTGCCTTTGCTCATTCTCTGCCTTTGTTTCTGAGGGATTTAACGTTTTAACAGCAGTACATTAATACATTCCCTGTCATCTCCTGAAGTCTGGCTTTGTGAGCTGTCTTCTTCTTTGTACTCATTGCTCAACTTGTTACCACATCCCAGCGTTACTTTTGTCTCTGACACAGCTGCCTCCTCTGCTCTCCCGAGCTCTGTGCGCTGTTTCTTTGCTCTGATAACTTTCTCAGTTTCAGCGAGTGAGTCTGCGGCGATCTGTCAAGCGCTGTTGTTTCACCAGCACAGATCAATTTCTGCACCATCTTTTTAGTAGCCTCTGGCTATTTCAGTTATTTCCTGCTGATCTTTTTCCTCCTTAGCCGCGTGATCTTCACTCCAGTCTGTGCAGTCCTAATGCCTCCCTCATCAATAACTGTGTACCTGCAGTTTGCAGCCTGTTGCTGAACTACAGCGGTATCACTTTGAATATCTTCCCTTCTTATTTTTAAGAACTTTTAAGTTGCTTTCTGCCACAACTACTCTGCATCAACTGTCTGTTGGCATCTTACTTCTCCTGAGGCCATATGTAAAGTTTATTAGTATTGAATCTATTTCTCTATAGTGATCGCTGGTTCACGAAACACAACACACACTGGTTCAGTGTTTTACGTTGCATTTGAGCTCACATTGAGACAGTAAACGTTAAAGCTGACACTGTTGCCGACGTCCTTCAACCCTCAGGGCTTCAGGATTTCAATTACCAACACAATCACACGCAAGTCATCTTCAAACTGCAACTGCACTATGTCCTGTAGCATCTCACATGCTGGGCTTCGTATGGTTTTTGTAAACTGCACACAGACCTCTAATTAGAAACACAGAGGCCAAGAACTGTGTTTGCTACACACCGCAGATAATTGGGTTTGAGTTCATACTATGGAATATTCTTTTATATTTAAACTTTTATTTCTTATGATTACAAACAGATAGTACTGGAACGTTCATCTTTCAGGTGGTTGCACACATCAAATCGCTCTAAATGGCTTCTGTTCGTTTTATTCGTGAAATCATCATTTTGTTGTTAAAAAGCAGAAATCTACTGGAAAACCTGAGAGATGTCTGTGGAAGTAAAGAAAGCCAATTCGCCAAAGCCAAAGAGAGAAAATCAATTCAAGGTGCTGCACAAACATTGGGCGTAGCAAAGAAATAAACTGGTTTACTGAGCAACACACACGGATCAAGTAGGCAACGGAAAACAACGAGCTGACAGCAAATAAAGAGACCAGAGATGAGCCCCTAAAAGTTCAGGAACCAGATTCTACTGGCTGAGTGAGAGCAAGGCCAAGGTGTGCACGCTTCACTAATAACCCTGCACAGGGTTATTAGTGAAGCGCGGTAGAGGCGGCGTCTCCGTTGATGATGCGCCTCATGATGATGGCAACGGAATGAATTCCGAGGTGTAATGTACTGATAGAGAGGAGCTTCACCGTGCAGCAGGGAAGCTCATACCAGTCTGTTCCCAGGGACCTGGTGGCCTTTCTAACCCTTCATTAAAGACGGCGTGTGTTAATTAAAATGTGCTCTCGTCTCATGTTCATTTCTTTGTTTTTGGCACACACGTTGTGTTCTTGTGTCTATGTACTCATGAGGGGTTAAAGTGTAATTTAATCAGTATGATGTAACATTAAATATTAACCCATAGAGTCACCTCCACTGAAAACGTTTTGAAATGGACGGGCTGAAGGCTGGACATGAAAATGTAATTAGCATTTTTTAACCCACTGAAAGTTCTCTGTCTTTTAGCAACTCTGCAGCTTTATTTGACGATTAAGGCAGCAGCCATTCCTCCTGCACCCTTTTTGTTCCCTCCATCTCTCTCTTTCTCTGTCACACTGTGCACCCATCTGTTTCAAGAACTTCAAAAACACTCTATCCCCTCACTGCTTCTCTTTATGAGTTTGCTTCTGTTTAGTCCACTGCTCTTTTATGTCTCATAAACCCGACTTCAAAAGGACAAAAATCTCATCTTTTATTACTCTTTAGGCACTTTATGAAATAGTAATGTAAATATTTCTTCCATTGCATTTGTTTTCTAGCTGACAGTGAGCTGTGCAGCATTAGCCGATGCATCGGCGTGATTCGATGCGTGCATGAAAGATAGATGGAGGGTGAACGTGTGGGGGTGTATTCATCTTAAACCACAGGATCTGCTTACAGATGCATATTGGATTAATCGTGCTTGGATGCTTGATTTGGAGTGGAGTGCTCAAGCTGTGTTAGTCGTGACCTCTCTCATCTCTTCTGCACTCTGGATGGAAACGCATCCTCAAATCACAGCCCTGGAGAGCAACAAGAGCTGTGTGTGTGTGTGTGTGTGTGTGTGTGTGTGTGTGTGTGTGTGTGTGTGTGTGTGTGTGTGTGTGTGTGTGTGTGTCCTGTCTCTCCGTCTTGGACTGTGTGCTGAAAATGAATCCATTATTGGAATAGCCTTTCACTCAAGTATCACTTTCCTCATTGGTAGGGTTCCTCGGAGTCCGCACATGTGTATTGTGTCTGCCAGGTGAGTGTTTGATTGGGGTGTCAGGTTTCTCTCGCCCGTGGCTGAGTTTTGGCGAGAGGTGTGCGATGTGTCTCACGGCGCTGGCACCGCTTGACTCCAGCTGCCTTTGAATGCAGCTTCAAAGCCTGCCTCTCTGAAGGTTTCTCTCCACACGTTCTGGCACTATTCGCTTCCCCCCTCCACCCGCTCCTCTCTCTCCTCCTCTTCCTCCCCCTTTCAGCTCTCTGCTGTGTTTTTCCAATTCTCTTTTGCCCTCAAGTACTTGCCACCTCATCGTGCCCTCTTATCTGTGGACACCATGTCCTCTAACATCGTCTGTTTACGGGTCTGAGATGGAGCTTGACTCAACTTTGACCTGAGCGAGGAACAGCACCAGAGATCAATGGAGTGAGTGGTGAAAGGCAGAGGAAGCAGCCTGGCATATTCAGTATCAGCAAGAACAGCAGTATTGGTCTGTGTGTGCGTGTGTGTGTGTGTGTGTGTGTGTGTGTGTGTGTGAGGCTTCCTGTTTTTTATGTAGACCTTAAAAGATGGGGTAATTTTGGATGTGGTTTATTGCTGTTGGATTTATTTTCCAATTACTCAGAAGAAGCTGATGTGTTTTATATTTATATTTGCATATTTATGAAAATCTAGAGTTGGAGAAACCTGCTGAATCCAGTCAAGATGTAGCTAAACCCTCAGGATTCATAATAAATGGAAACTTGTAAACTACCCTCATTGTCCAAATCTTACAACGGCCATGAAAGCACACGTCTTATTCGCTTTAATCCACAGACGATGAATATGTTGGAAAATGTTTTTTACTTTTATTGTTAGAAATGTTGATAAAAACAAACAAACAAACATCAGGACAACTGGTTCTGTAATTTTTCTTACTATCAGTAAATCATAAAAAAAACATTTAGTGGAAGAGACGAAAAGATTTCAGATATAATAAACGGTGCCATAAAGTACTATAAGAATATGCTTTAAATTGGCAGTAGACATTCCTAATAACATAAAATCCTCAGATTCACTCAGGTTCTCCATGTGCTGACGGTTCCACGGTCATTTTGATTCATAAGCCACGTGTCTACCTCCTTCTGACTTCTCAACCTTCAGTTTAATCTTACAAATAAAGCGAGTTAGATAATGTGGCTGCGCCATCAACCTGATCGTCTGAACTCTGACGGTTACCTTAATGAATGAGTGCTGATGTTCTCCACGTGCATCACAGTGCACGTCACTGAATTTAATTTGGGAGCAAAGCACAGGTAAAAACACAGAGCGGTTCTTACTTTGCCTAGCTGTGGTGGAGCATATTCCAGAAGCTCGTGGAGCGCCAGATAAATGAATGAAAAGGAAGATCTGCTCTGTGTGTGTGTAGTCCTAGTCCTTACACCTGACTCACACCTTGCCCTCCCACTATGGTTTGCCAAATGTTCGCCCACACTGTCACCACCTGGCTACTGCTGGGCACTGTGTGATAGCATTGTGTACATGTGCGAGTCCATGTGTGTGTTTGTGTGTGCAATGAGGTGCTCTCTAGCAGATGGAGTAACCTAATACACATCTCATTTCTGCCCTGCTGTCCATTGGCCCCCATGGTCTGCTCGTGATGCTATCTGGGCCTTACCAGCATCCTGTCTGCTTTGTTCCTGGAATCGGCCCACCCCATCCTGTCCTGCCTCATTGCCTCCATCCCATAAGCTCCGGGCACGTGTACTCAGACACACACTGATCCCGCAGCAGCAGCTCGTCAGGTGGAGAGGATCGGGTTACCTGGGACGGGTCAGCGTGTGGAAGCTGAGTGAGGTGTGTCTGTAAAAACAAACCATGTTTTATCGTACAATGAATGAACAGATGCTGCTTTCATTGTAAACGGGATCAAAAAACGTCATTGAAATCAAAGCGCGTTGGGAGTTACTGTGCCTGTGCGCACATCTGCAAAGATTTGTCACCGTTTGTCCGCCTCACACCGAGGTTTCCGCCTGATACAGTGTGCTGGCATGTGTCCCGTGAACGGGTCTCCTGCCAGTCCTCTCTCTACGTCCTGCACAGGTACTGTTGACTGGTGACTGGGACCAGGTGGCAACAGCTCCTCCATCCGTCTACGTGGCGGGTAGAGGTGACACTGGTCTCACTGGTTGGGTAATTTATCGATGTTTTCCCCTCCCGGGCATAATGGCTGTATGGGCTGCTGATTGATGAGGCACTTGTCCGCCTTTGCAGTGTGTCAACCACAGTCAGTCAGAAGTCCGTCAGTGTGTTATGAGCTGCACAGCTGACGTATGTAATGCCCAGACTTATGGCCTCATGAACATCAAATATGTTCATTTGGCAGGTCATTCATAGACCAGAGCTGGAGTCACTTAAAGCTTTTAGACGTCAGAGTTAAGCAAACTCGCCCTGACACAGATTTGTGAGATTTCTTGAACGCTTTACATAACCTGGAGTCTGCAGCTCCTGATCACTGATTAATTGGAGCTTTTGATGAATGGTTTAGTGTGCAGCGAAAGTAAATAAAGCATTCCTAATGTAACACTGCAGATTAGCAGTTCCCTCAGTTACTGTGTGGCACAATACAATAATGTGAGAGGATCCATCCCTGGTAGTTCCACAATGGTGTGAACGTTATCTGGCTGGTGAAAGAGGTGGACAGAGCAGTGGAGGCAGAAACATTCCCTCAGCTTCATCCTTCTGTCTCCATCAGTGACACTGAGAAAATAAATGTCACTGCTAATTTTAAGCGTGACCCAGTACGCTACTGTGGGCAGCTGCTCTGCTAATGTGTGCTCCTGACCTCTTAGTGTTGGATTCAGAATGTCACAGGTCCCTGACATACAGCCCCTCTCCCCTCCATTAGAGGAAACCCGATCCTGCGTCGGCTTTCACTGATGAAAGAGACAGAGCAACGTGCGCAGGAAATGGGCTCACAATGGTTTTTACCGTGGCGCTAGGTACTTAGAGTCATTGAATTGCATTTATGAAGAGCCCTCTAGTCTTTCTCTTTACCATTACAAAGTGACTCTGCTCTTTGTGGTGTAAGGGATACGACAGGTAGCAGCTGAATTACAGGGTTTGATGTAAGAGGCTATCACAGAAACCAAGAAAAGGAGAAGCAAATAGCTTTGAAGTGGATGCGCATTTTCTCACTGCCTTCAAGTTTCAATCAGGAACCAAACAGGGAAGGTTTCTGCCTCCTGTATTACCAGGAAAAGAGGAGTGTGTATTTCTGTGTGGGTGTGTGTGTGTGTGTGGGCATGTCCTCCCTCCTCCCAGCCTGTCTCGGCTGGCATTCTGCACATCTGTCTGCTCGTTGATCACAGGAGGAAGCTCCTCGCAGAAACAGCGGGACAGCCACAGCCTGAAAGTCTAAACAGATGTGCACTGCTCCCGAGCATCCTCTCACATCCACCCGAACATCCTCAAATGTTTTTCTTAACCTTTATTCCCCCGGCAAATGTTTCACTGAGCACGTGTCCTGCATTTCTCACAGTCTCAGAGTGTGCTGTTCTTTACAGTGGAGGTGGTGCGAGGACTCGCTTAAGGCCAGACATGCGTTCTGCTGAACAGTGGGCAATTGTGTGTAACCTGCGTTTCAGCACTCGACCTTCTCTGAATTCAACTGCAACACACGTTTAATTAAATTGAGACTATACTAACAAGATGTTTAAAGTGTGTGCTCAACACAGACAACAGCATTTCCACCCTGTGTAATTTGCAAACCTCGATACATTCTCTCAGTTTGTGGTTGAGATTAACAGCATGACTTAACAGCGGACATCTGTGTCACAGTTTCAGTGTCTGTTTCTTCTCCGTGGTGTTTGTGTGTCCAGTTAAGACCTTGTAATGCATGTAATGTAATGCACGAGTTCTGGACACACACACCGACCAGTTCAATAGTGAAATCACCTTCACAATAGATCTTACTCATCATTAGCCTGGCAGCAAAGCGGCATTGCACCAGGAAGAAACAGAGTTCTGAGGCGTCAACGTCTCCACCAAAATACCCATGTCCCATCTGTTTGTGCCTCTGTGCGTTCTGCACTTGGCACCAAAATACCACACGGACACACACAAAGCTAATTTCAAGGTCAGAAAATGAACAAACGGTTAGAGACTTGCTTGCACTGGTCCAAAAACAACCACCTTAATTTGATAATGCAGTAATGCAGGACACAGAGACATCATCACAGTCTAGTATAGGACAGTTTATGTGGCCAAAAATGAAACGGCCAACACAGAAGAGACAGAGCTGTCACATCACTTCTTAGTGGTGTCCAAGGAGCCCGAGCTCTGCCGACGCCGATCTGCTTCATTTGACCTCAGAGAAGCATGGAGAGAAAGAAATTAAACTATCCAAGCAAAACAAATCAGATATCAGGGAATAAAGTGTGAGCTGCTGCAGCACAGAAACCAATAACTTCCTCTAATGTCCCCTAAACCAGTGCTTCCATCCACCCGCGCCCCCACCCTCACAAAGCACTCTGATGTAGTGGACTAGCTGCAGTATAAATGGGATTTCAGTGTCTCAAGCTTTTCTCCTGTCCAAAGCTTCATTTCACTGACTCTCAGCTCCCCTGCTAAGTTCAGTAATGGAGCCTTAAATCCCCTCTGTTGTTGGGTCCTCACTCATTTTGCTTCTGGGTCGATGGTAGAGCTCTGGCTTCTTGTGCCACCTTGTTGATAAGCCTTCACTTTGTGCCTTTAAATGCACTGATTATTTTCCCTCCTCACACGGACCACCCGTCCCTCCCTCCTGCACGCTCAGTGTGCTTGTCCTCATGGCCAGGCCTTTCTGTGTTGACTAATATATTAAGATTAATATCCTTCTCTTTTGTGCTTTTCTAGTTTGCTAGTATGTTATATGTAATGTATGTACAGAAAGGTCAAACCCAAACTCTTGCTTTTCATCTGTTGCACGAGCTTTGCTCTCTTTATATTTCAAGTCCTCATCTGCTTTTGAGGCGTTGTGCACAGGTGTGTGTGTGTTTGTGTGTGTGAGCAGTCCCATGAGGGAAAACACCAAATAGAGAAAAGCCGGTTGAAAGGAAAGGGAGGCTGTGCGTGGGAAGTTTCCTCTGGCTTTGATCGTCAGTAATGGGATTGGTGGGGGAACTGCATCTATTTCAGTGTTTTATGTTTTGGAGATAAATTGATGTCTATTTTGGATTGAACGATGTAGTTGTTGTGATAATTGTCATGTAGCATCACCTGCTGAATGCGAACAGCTTTCAAACATCTAACGTCTTCCCAGTATAACTCTTCTTCTGTTGCTTCTTTTCTTTCTTGCAGAAGCCTTTGATCTGGTGCTGCGTCATGGCCGTAACTCCACCTTGGCCATGCTGAAGTCAGAGTACCCGAGTCTGGGAGTCAGTGCCCAGAGCTTAGTGGGGCAGCTCTTTCTGGACATGTCCCTTTACATCCTGGGCTCAGACTCCACAGTGGATCACATGGTGGCGGTGCTCTACGGCCGCCTCTTCCCCATTATATACCGCCGCCTGCTGGGGGGCAGCATGTCCACTGCAACCGAGGAGTGTGTGAGAGGGGCCTGGAAAGACTCAGGAGCATTTGGCGTCTATCCCAAGCTCATGATGACCCGTCTGTCTCGCTCCCTCCTGGCAACACGAGTCTTCTTGCAAGCGCTGAACCTGGGCATCGAGGTTGTGAACACCACAGACCACCTGCGGCCCAGTCGGGACTGTAGCCGGGCCCTGCTGAGGCTGTGGTACTGCCCGCACTGCCAGGGCATGCTGGGGCCGCCAGCCTGTCGAGGGTTCTGTCAGACTGTGATGCACGGCTGCCTGGGGGGAGCAGCCGAGGTGCAGCCTCACTGGAAGAGCTACGTAGATGGACTGGGGAAGCTGGCCGGGGGAATGAGAGGCGAGCAGGACATGGAGGCTGTTGTTCTTAGGCTCCCTTCAATGATCAAACTGGCTCTCAAGCACGCTGTGAACGCCCGCAGCCGCCTCACTGCCCTGGTGAGTGCAGTACACACGGACACATTCACACTAGAGGAGAGGCAGTACAGAGAAGCTTAACAGATGCCAGAACAGACAGGGCAGGTTACGAGTCTCAGAGGTCATAAGTCAGAATCTGAATGGTCTTGATGGATGTGAGGTCAACAGTAAAATGATGGTAGCGCCATTCTACTTATTTCCTCTCCTCACTTTAGCCGAGGCAACTCATGACCTCAATGACAGCTTATGAAAGTGTGAACTGAGCTGGTTGAACAGGTAAAATGAATTTTAGGATGTAGTGATGAGGTCAAGGTCCATCATGAAGAAGTGGATGAAACCCCACATCCTTCAACAGTATCTGAGACAGAAAGACACCGTCTGCTGAGTGAGGGAGGACACATTTTTGTTTCAGTGATTCAGGGACTATTTCTTTACTCCAAAAAAGAAAACATCACCTTGTAATAGAAAATCACAAACACAGCTACAGCAACAGCATTATTGTCCCACAAATCAAGGATCCACTTTGAACTCAATTGAAAGAAATAAAGGGGGTGGAGGAAAGTATGGGACGCCAACAGGCATGTGTGTTTTGAGGCAGCCAGACAGATGCTCCCAGCACGTCTGTCGCCACCCAGCAGCAGTGACCCGCTTTGTGTGGTTTCAACTCAATAAAACCGTCGGGTTTGTTCATAACCCACATGTGAAGTGAGGGAGAAGTGCTCATGAAATATTTTTGTTACAGAGCTGGATGTGCTTTCCCTCCTGTATATTTGCTGAACTTTTCACTCTCACACCCAAATCCCAGCAGTGACCAGGTTTCCACTCAGAAGCCATCATTTATTAACACGCAGGTTGACCTCACTTATACTGCAGCATGAGGGCGTGGCTGCATCCGCGAATCGCTGACTTAGGGAAAATGTTCTCTCCGTGTGAGAGAGAACAATCCTTATCCCAAATGAAAAAGAAAAGTCCTGTGTGGGTTCGTTTAAGACTGCAGTTAACTTTATATTGTATTCATGGCTCTGTGTCAGTGTACAAGGGGGCTCTCACGCACAGTCAACGGCCTTTCCAACAGTCAGGCTCCACGCTGTAACTAACTATACACAGGAGCGCCGCCAAAATGAGAAACAACACCTGGTTACTTCAACCAAATGAGCAGTTTAGGATTGATCTAAATGAACTTCAGGATCAAAGGACTTGTTGCCTATATGAATATATCTGTGTGTTGTATTGGACATGCAGTAGGAAGCAGGAACTGGACAATGCTTGAACAATATATTTACTTTTTAGAAACATCCTTTTCAGTCCAAGTTTTCAGCAGTGGAAGGTTTTCAACTCATCCACGTGTGTTTTCTGCTACAAAATCACAGAGCCGTGTTTACAAAATACAAAATGCCTTCATATAATTCATATGGCAAAGTTTGTTCATAGAAATCTTAATTATATATATTTATATTTTTAAATGCATCTCATTCAAAGTAGTTCTTCAAAAGCAAGTATGTACACAAAGTCAGAGCAGTGAAGGTTTATGTAGTTGATGTTTAGTGTCATCCATGTCACGTTGTTCCACCAAGCACACATTTCACATAGGTGATCTTGGTGGAACAACATCACAGTATACAGTGTGAAATAGGAATTCATGTCCCGGGGTCAGATTCACAGTGTAGGTGGGTTGGTGAGCAGCTTTCAGCACATACTGGTGTCTGCCAGTTTTTTTTAATACAACAACCAGGTGCCTTCAAAATTAGAAATGTTCAAATCATACACAGAGCGACATAGAAAGAAAAATGGAAGGGCACAGGTTGTGCTGGGGAAATAATCTTTGCAACTAGTCCACAACATGCAGTATTACAGAGGAGAAAGACGAGTGCAGGCTTCCCGTTAATTAATCAGGGTTATCTCGGATTCTAGGTAACACTATCTGAAGCACAGCTCCTTGTTTGTGTTGTCGCTCCTGAACCGCTTTTAGAGAAGACGTTCAATCACAACCTGTGTAAAAACTAATAGAATAAACTTGTTCTTTCTTTGGACGTTAAATGCTTCTCAAAGTTCAACCTGTTCAAATGTGAACACATGAGTGCACTAACAGGTGCTGTAAAGGTGAATTCATTGAGTGTATTTCCCCTCGTGCTTCTAAAAACTAAAGTGAAGTCTACAGTGTCTGATGGCTGTGATTAAAATGTGTAAAATCACTGCTCCGCTGCCATCTCGGCTTCAACGTGTGTGTGAAGATAATTCCTTAAGTAGTCTTTTAGCGGTACAATATTTTCTACAGCACCGTCATGGATCTGTACACACACAAATCCATGTTCTGTGCCTCGATGTAACAGCGAGAGCCGTGTCTCCCACGTCACCTTCACTGAGAGTGCAGACCCGTTACTTAAGGTGACAGACGGATCAACTCCAACTGAGCAAAGGGTCCATGAGGTGCGAGAGAGAGAGACATCTCTTCTCTGTGGACTTGGAACACGCCAGGATGACCACTCATCACCGGCCACTCATTCCCCAGCATGTTGAAGCCGAAATCTTCCAGCTAGTGCAGCTGGAATGAAGCAATGTTCAGAGAGATGGAGAGGGCAGCCAAGAGCCCCGCTGCTCCAATCTATTCCCTTGTCAACTTCATACCCCTCTCCCGGAGTTTGATGTCATCCACCTCCGTCATCCTCAACATCCTTTTCTCTCATTCACCCACACCCCCCCCTTGCATTTATTTCTCGTCCTCTGGTTCTTTCACGCTGCTGCGAGAGAAGATGCATGATTTATGAAGCTCTATTTTTACCAGTTACCGAGGAGAAAGAAAGAAGGGGAGAAACGACGACAAAGAGAGAGCGGGAGAGAAGCGAAGAAGAATGGAGAGTGTGAAGAGTGAGCCCAAGGGGACGGAGGACAGGAGCACGAGGAGAAGACATCCATCACCCTGCGACCATCGGCTGAAAATGAAGATGGGAAGTAGGTTGAGACAGCATTATGATGGATCTGACCAAGATTAGATGAGATATACTGCAGAGTGCAAGAATTGTGTCTTATTTCAGGAAACAGCACCCAGCTGTGTAATGGCTCTAAGTAACTAGAAGTCTAATCACATTTCTCTTCATGCGCCTCCACATTCTTTTGTCAGCATCACCTTCCTTTGTTGTTGTCTGGTCTTTGTGCACAAAAATACCTCAGATCAAATCACCTCCAAACTGTTGCTTCACTGAGGAAACGAGCACTAATTAAATCTCTGCTGCATTTTAATGACTTATTAATAAGCTCGTAGCGCTGGATCCGCTTAGAAAGCTGTAAAGCTTTCAAACGTGCAACAAGTAAACGCTGTAACATGTCATGCAGTATATTATTCATCAAATAACGTGTTTCATTTGAATTACGGAGCACAGGGTTTGCTGTTTTAAAGAACGCAAAGGCCCCGTCAGATTCAAAACACAAATGAACCGAAACATCACGATCACCAGCCAACACTGGGCATCTTTTGTTTTACAGAGCATTGACACGTGCACAGTGAGTGTTAAAGTAACGCTGACAGTGTGGAATTTGGTCAAATGTAACACTCTCAGTCATGCAGATGTAACCGAAGCACAGCTGCACAACAGGGGAAAACTGAGAAAACCTCAAATATTAACGGGACAGAAAACAAATCGCTGCTATTGTTGCCAGGTGACAGGTGCATAACTCAACCACTGTACAGTCCCATAGTCCTTAGTTGGGCTTTTGTTTCCAACTCGGCTGGGATGTAAGTATCAGCATCCTTAAAGACGTGTTTCCTTTCCATTTTTCATTCTCTCAAATGATGACAGCTGTCCTGCCGTCACATTTTTTGGATGGATGTTTCTCGGTCGTAAAACGCAGTAGAAGCTGAACTGACCACCTTCGTCCTACAGGCTCATGGTCATAGGAAACTCCAGATTACTGATGGATACATTCCTGTAGTGGAATAGCTGCGTGTGTGGGTGTGGGAGAGAGGGAGAGAAGCCGAGACTCCCAGTTCAACAACCACAGCAGTGCTGAGATGAATTTTATTTATTTTAGATTCAGCCTATTACACTGACCCTTTGTGCCCAGGACTTCCTTGATACTATATCAGTCAGTCTAATTTAATTGGCATTAACCATTTATAATATGGATGAACACCAGCTCAGCCTCATCAGCATTTTATTTTTATAACGCTCATACAGTCAGATTACATTGTAATAAGCTTAAGTTTTATTTACTTACACATGTCACTCGTACTCGTATATAATTTGGATTTGTACGTAAAGAACCATCATGTTCACGCTTTCTGGGGAATAAATCTCAGTCTTTAGACCTGTTTTCTGTCTCGTACTGAGGAAAACGTCGCACTCCTACTTTAAACTGAGAAACACTGTTTCATCTGCATCTGAAAAGTGTCTATAAAATCAAGAAGACACCGTGCTTTAATAGCTTTTCACAGCTCTGAACACTTCAGGAAATGCAGAACTGTGAGTGAGAAGTGTGAAATTAATTTTTCTTGACAGTGTCTCTTTAACCTTGATGTGCTAACAACAAATGTCTCATTTGAAATTAAACTCTGAGTGGTGCATCGTCTATTTTAGTGCGATCAGCATCCTCAATTAAGTTCAGTATTTAGTCACCTTTATGTTTGAGCACTGAAATGGTTTTCTAATGCAACCTTTGGCTAAAATATTAAGAAGCGATCATCACTAAAGCCGCTCTTGTTTTTAGTGCAGAACTGGTAAGTCATGTGGCACCCTTACCCTCTGAATTTCAGGACATCCCAGGGCCTGTTGTGTGAGTGCAAGACCTACTGCACAGCACCCACTACAAACTACTCCCCCAAACGGGTTCAAACTGTAATGAAATGACATCCAAACAAAAGGACTGATGGTTGAAATAGCTGAAGACTGAAGATCTGAATGATAAAGTAAAAAGCTAAACGACACCACAGCTGCATTAAAGACCTCGGTCTGAACTCAGACAACACAGGAGATCTACCCATGCTAGCTGTGGTATTACTTTATTTACCAGTATTAGTATTCGCCTCATATACGAGCTGAAATCGGATTCTTCTAATGTGTGCAATTCACCAGAGGTCAGTTCTGCTGGTGACAACGATGCATGGAGGAGGAGGAGGAGGAGGAGGAGTGCTGACTCATTCTCTCCCGTGAGCCTCAGCTCCCCTGGAACACAATTGTTACTCACCAAATATTCTCCAATATGCTGGTGCAGCTGCGCCTGGTGCTCACGCCTGCAGCACTGATATCGTCACATTTCTCAGTAAAACTATCGATAACTCCTCGAGTCCACGTGCATCATCTCCATTGATTTGTTTTGGAGTCTATCTTCACACTGTGTTTGCGAAAGCAGAGCCACACGGAACCTGAGATGCAGGTGTGCAAGTGCATGAACATGTGGGCCGTGACGCGCGTGTGTGCGCGCGCGGAGCACTGCTGGCCGTCAGCGCCTCTCCCTCTCAGAGCAGCAGGCTGCTCAGTGCAGATAAAAGTGCGCAGATATTTCCCAGCTCTCACGCTGAGGCAGGCTTTATCTGCAGACTCTCCTTTAGGTTGTGTTAGTCCAGCCCTGGGTGATATTAATACCCCTCTAATGAGCCCTTTCCTTTAGGAATCCGGAAACAATCGGCGCACAGGCTCCCTTGTGCCACAACTCCCCTACGGCTTCCCGGGAACGCACAAACAAAAAGAGAAACGCAGCTCCAATCACATTAATCATGGCCTGTGGGAGAACCAGCACTCGCTCCAGGCGCAGGAGAAGGAGAGAATTACACGAGAGGAAAGATGTGGAGGGAGAAAACGAGAGTGGCGGAGACAATGGGCTGAAGCGTGTGTGTGTGTGTGTGTGTGCGCGCGCATCACGGTGTGGGTCTGTGATTCCCTCCAAGTGCATGAGAGGGGGGTATTAGTGGAGATGGCTAGTCAGGGATGTTGGGCATTAGTGAGTTCCTGGCACAGAACAACTCAACCATCTGTGACTCTCTCTGTGTGTGTGTGTGTGTGTAGATTAACCCTGATGATTCTGATTGACGGTTGATCAGCGTGTGCGTGTGTGTGTCAGCATGCTGCCTCCACCACATGAAGATGTCCTGCGCCGCTCTATCAGGTCCCATCGGTATTCAGCAGCAGTGGAGGAGCCTATTCACTTAAAGAGGAGCTGGGCACAATTAGCTGTAACATTACATGGCAGAATTAAGCCTCGGCCGGTTTCCCCGCGGGAAATTAAAGCACCAGCAAATGATTAAACCACAAGCTAAACATTACCAGCCATTTGCATTTTTATTGCACCTGAGAAGAATGTGCCAGGACCATTATCTCCGAGAGACAGAGAGAGACGTCTGGTTTATTCTCGCCGCGTCGTGACGCGTGGAAACGCGGCGGCGTTTATACAGGAGCGAAGAACAAGCCTTGTTCCCACACTCTGTTTTTTGGAGTGTTATGATTGCGCATGTGAACCAGGCTGGCAGACGATACAGTGACTTGTTTCTTATGCAAACCCCCCCCTCCCAAAAAGAAACAAACCCTAACACATGATCATTTACAGAGCTGAGTAAGACGCTTCTAATTTCAGTAAACCAGGCTGTTGAGGACTCCTTTTCTCCCCCTGCCCCCTCTGCAGGTGAGCGGGACGTGTGGACACGCTCCTCAGCGGGCCTCTCGGTCCGTCGCGCCCCCTCCTCCGCAGCCTCCCGTCGCCGCTGCTGCCCGCGACGCGCAGCCCTCATCCCCGGACTCTGACGAGACGTTGGCCGGCCTCCGCAGGTGAGGAAGTCCTGACAGGTGCAGTAACTTAAAGGCTTATTTGAGCAGCGCGGGGCCGCTGGCCTCTGCAGCACAATGGCCAGATTAATGTCAATTAGCACTAGATACACTGCTTACTCTACACTCTCTTACTTTCACCTTCTCGGGGGATCTCATCGACTTTCTTTCACTGTTATCAAGCTGAATTCCAGCTCTTATTCTATCTCTGGCTCTTTATCTGCTTCCTTTGTTTCTCCCCCATTCTTTCCACGGGCAGTGTCTGCTCTCTTCACTGCTGATGAAGCGAGTCACCGTCGGAGGTTTTATTCTTCCTCTCTTCCCTGTGTTAAACAACCCCCTGTCTTTACCTACTAACAGGGACTTCATATCCAACCTGAAGGGCTTCAGCTCCTTCTACAGTGGTCTTGGAGAGGCGGTGTGCAGCCGTGAGCCTGCTCCAGCGAACCACTCCCTCTGCTGGAATGGGCAGGAAATGACAGACAGGTAAAGCCCGCTTCTCTCCATAAAAACACACTGACACAGACAAATTCACTGGCCCTGCTCAGATTTACTGGCTTTCTCTGGGTGGTTATACAAATAGCCTGCTCTGATTGTTGAATGTGAAAAATGCTCCAGCATCATATCGAGCAGAGTGCAGGTGAGTCGAAGGGTAAATTTGCCCAGAGCTGACGAGCTCTCCCGCCGCGCGTGAGTGTAAATCTTGACTTTGGCACTATGGGATGTTATTAATGTCAGGTGTGCTGTCACCTTCTCCTCGCTTAGTTAATTGCCGTTCGATCGCTCTCCCCTCCTTTATCCAACAACTCCTGTGCACCCTGCAGAACCTCATTTGGATTTTGCAATGTTTCACTTCACCCCTTTGGTTCCACACGTCATAACTTTTTCCTTTCTGTCTGCGCCACCAGCTGGCCCCAATTTCAATTTGGCTTAGATAGCTACAGATATGATTCTTTTTTCCTTTTGTTGAATTTTGTGTAGAGTTTAATCAATGCAGAAGCACACATTTCAAACGAGAAATGCTGCAGGTTAATGTTTTACTTCCTGTTCCCGGAGAGCACTGGAAATAAATGCTGTGCTTCCACAAAGAGTCTGTCACAACGATAGAAAGGAGCCTCAATCTGAGGAGGAGACATTGGGTTGGCAAGGGGGCAGAGCTGTCCTAAGGTAATGATTACAAGCTGGACCAAAACAGTGCGATAGCAAGGTGCAGGGACACAGGGAAAGGGGGCGAAATGATGGGGAGATTATGGTGTCTTGCGGCAAGCAATTCTCTGTGTCATCTGCGAGGGCATATGCCTGCAGATTCACTCCGGGTTCATTTTCACTCTGAGATTTGTTCTGGATCATCTTCCATTATCTCCCCAGATAGGACCTTCTCCAGTGCCAAACATGGCATTTATTCTCATATTGTCTCATGCAGATAAATTTAGATTGGGTGGGTGCTCGAGGGGTCGGGTACTAAATGTCTCAGATACTTAAGGAATGATCTTTGCAGCTAAATGTGGCGCTTTTTATCAGGCGTATTTACCATCCCACCTGGAGCCATCAAAGGGTGTTACGCTGATAACTGTGATAATAGATCTGACGCCATGTCGGCGCAAAACATTACATTTCTATTCCTCTCTTGGATCTAATGCCAGTGTAAACTAATGTTTATGAGATATCTGATGAAAGAAATCAAACGGCGTGTCAGCTGTAAACGTTACATTTAGGGAGTGTCTGAGAATGAAAAGTGTTGGAATGTTTCCGCTGACTTAAGAAACAGTAGATGTTAAACTGGTATTTTATTTCAGCCTCCTTCAAAAGTGATAACAGTACACCCACTTCCTCTTTGTCCTCCATTGTTCATCAAACTCAATATTTCTGTCCCAGCATTAAGGTTTAGGTTCACTGTATACATTAATTTACTCTTCATAAAGAAAATGTGTTGCTTGTTGCTTTGAGCTATATGCTAGCATGCTAACTTGCAATGCTAAATTGATAATGTAAATCCAATGCCTTGTTTGCCATGTCAACATTACCAAAGCACAAAGCAGCTGGTTATTGTTTTCAGTAGCAGGAAAATTTGACCTTTGACTTTATGAAAAGCAAAATCACAGAGTCATTGACTGAACCATGAGATGACCACCGCATTTTATTTTCTACAATGGCGTTAGATAAAAAAACAGATAAAAAATGATGCCAGCGAGAAGTCACACGACACATGATAAAGATTGTGTGCCTGAGTCTGCTGCTAAAACATAAACATGTATCTAATCAGAAAAGATCATTAACCTGAGGGAGACGCCTCTCAGAGACCTATGATCAGCATATATGACATTAACAGAAACACTCACGCTCCTCGTGCACCACATATCCTGACCTCTGAATAGGTCGTAGCGTTGGGACCGGGGGTGTCACCTTTCAGGTGGTGTGAAAAGCGTCAGACGCCACTAAGTGTTCTCCCAACCTGGCCTCCTGTGTCTCCCCTGTTATTTCTCCTCTCATCCAGACTGAGATAATCGCACAGTAATTGGTGGCAGATTAGATTAAGTTATCACTGGAGCTAACTGATCTGATCAGGTCTGCTTGCAGCAAGCAATTACAAACGGTCAGGTAACAAACCGGGAACCAACAACTATCAGCGATTAAAAACAGTTTCACAGACGCTAAATTGTGTCTCAGTAAAACTGTGGGTGAAACCGTAACCTTCCTCCTCTAATCCTCCTTCCTCAGCCCATATTTCACCCTTTCCCATCCTCTCCTTAATGGATAGCACATATCCTTCCATTATTAATGTGATAATTAGCAGTAGAGAGGGGGTGAGATC
The DNA here is from genome assembly GCA_032359275.1 of Microctenopoma steveboyesi. Lineage (NCBI taxonomy): Eukaryota > Metazoa > Chordata > Actinopteri > Anabantiformes > Anabantidae > Microctenopoma > Microctenopoma steveboyesi. The sequence goes on along the minus strand of JAUMHF010000002.1, from coordinate 4,376,991 downwards.
ATAGCTAATAAGAAGAATAAATAACTGGGGAAATGTAACTGGAGTTTAATGAAAAGTCTGACTTAGGGCACAGAGAAACTCTGATAAATGGAGATGGCAGGTGAAAGGTGTGTGTGTGTGCTCTGGGCTGTGAGAACAGACTATGACCTCATGCTTTGCACACTTATACACACACATATTTTTTAAGGCCCTTTTCTCTCTCACTAACCTTTTCTCAGAAAAAATAATTTTTTCCCCTTCTCCAGCCCACTTGTCCTTCACTGTTCCAACATTTGCTGCAATACAGCGGATGACATTTACGCTGCCGTGTGACCTCATGCCCTCGCCACAACTCATATCACTGTGGTGCCTGAGGAAGATATCTTGTCAGCTCTGACTCTGCCTCTTCCCAACACACTCGTCTCTCGCGTGAAGCAGTAGTTAATCTTCTCCTCAGAGCTGCAGTGCAGAGATGGGAAGGGGTTAATTCCTGGCACTGCCAGAAGTGAAGGGACACCTGCAGGAAAGCCTCAACATTAAAGCAAACAACAGGAGGGAAATCTACCTTTCAGATGGACAGGCTCCTCCTCTTGATAACATGCACACATGTCGACGGAGCGGGTTTCTGTTACACAGACACATGTAAGCACCTGCCTGGTGTCCCCAATAAACCAGGAGAGAATCGCTGATAACGTCCTCTCATTTACAGCACATGTTAGAAATTAAAACCTGCCCAGTTTAATGTGCATGAACTGACTCAGCAGCCAGATTTAGCATGATAGTTGAACGTCTTTGAAGATGTCACCTCCTGGTAAAATAAGTGACATTTTATATTTGCTTCCTGCAACATCTACTGTAAGTGCAGGAAATACTCCAGTCTGCAAAACCTGAAACTGAAAGATAGTAATACTATTTTTGGTTTTATTCATCAAATGCAAAAGGAAAAAAAAGAGAATCCCCATTTAACCTCACAGACGTGACGTCTTCTGTGAGGCAAAATTAGTGGTTAGGGTTGAGTTACAAATGAACTCTCCAGCCACGCAGAGTGGACACTAAGCTAAAAAACAGAGATGTCGTTCATCGTATCGACACTAGATGGTGATAAATGCCTTGTTTGGAGCGTCCACTCATTACGCCGATGTTTCTAAAGTCAGTTAGAAACAGTTTGAACTGAGTCTGACTTTTCTTTACGTCCTGTCCCATCAGGTTTTCTGGGCCTGGCCTGAAGCGACTGCACCCCGGCTCAGAGTCCCGAAGCAGCAAGCCTCCTGAGCCAGTTATCAGCCAGATCATAGACAAACTCAAACACATCAACCAGGTGAGCTGTGTGAGTCTGTGTGTGTGTGTGTGTGTGTGTGTGTGTGTGTGTGTGATGTACAAACACTTTGTTCCTGGGAGTTCTTGTGTTTAACTGTGTCTTTAAGTGAAGAAGTTAGGAAACACTTTCAATATCTTCAGCTTCTCTGTGGACACAAGTAGCTTTCTTCTCTGTGGAGGTGTAAAGGTTTATTTATTAGTTCTGCCTCTTGGTTCACATTTGGATATTGATTTCTAAGCTTTAGATGAAGACGCTCTGTGTTATCAATCACTTTTCTCTTTTACATTAGAGAAAAACATTCCACTGGGAACCTGTGTTTTAGGTGATGTCAAAAACTTTTTTTACTGACAGAAAGTTTCTGAAAACACAGGTATCTGCACTGCTCCAAAAGAAAAAGACATATTACAGAAGACATAAACACGATAGGGTGACGGGGCAAAGACACATTTTCTGAGGGTGGTGGGGGTTGTTGTGACAGACAGGAATTACGCCTCCATCTAGAGTGAGCCCCAGCTGTTGTCAAGGCTGTAGCCCCCATTTTGAGCTGCTGCCATCACCATGGAAACCACTTTTTTGTAGCAGGCAGGCGGAGTGCGGAGATGCTCGCGTGTAGCCTCAAAGTCAGCCTGTGTAAGTAGATGTATCAGCCCTCAGATCTGTCTGTATTTCCTGGTTCCTGGTGGTTGTGCTTGTAGCTGTCAACTCTTCGGATTGTGCTGACCACTCATATCCCACCCCCCCCCACCCCCCACCCCCACACACACACACACACACATACAGTTATGTACAGTAATGTGTGTGCGTTTGTCTTTGTGCCTGAGCTTCTGAGTGCTGCAGACCCGTCTCGCGTGATTATAATCCATCTCTGCTGTTTAAACAACCTGAGGAGGATAAAGGAGCAACTGTGGACCTCTCCGCTATCCGTCATGTGACAACACAAAACCCTTAACAAAAACAAAGACAGTAGTAGATTGAGACGGTGTAATTTTCTCAGGTTTTCTGTATAACCATGTGCACACTTAGGCCTGCTCCAGGAAATTGCAGGATTCATACTAGATCAGACAGTAAATGTTTTCTGCACGTTTAAGAGATAATTACAGTTTATAAAAACACAAGCCTTATTTTGCTATGGCCATTTTGTCAATGTCAGTAATAAACCAACACTTAAGGAAATATATTAGGTCAAATATGAACCAGGCTGTTAATGATAAATTAACTTAATCTTCACCTTTTGATGAAAAAAGCTCAAACTAACTTGGAGGTTTGAATAAAATCTGTAAAATTACGCCGTGTGTTTGTTAATGTTGTTAATACAACTAGGAACGATGCCACACGCCACTCAGGGCCTGTACACACACTCTCTGTCTCTAATGTAATAAGCCTTTCAAAACGTCCTCCTCTGACAGGGACAAACATTTCTTGCCCATGTGATTGCAAGCAGAGCTGCTGCAGTGTAGACTGTTTACTGCGTGGATCAGGTTCCTGATAGGTTTTTGATGAGATTCTCCAAGGAAATGCTGTTTGGTGAAATGACTGAACTCATTGTGCTGCAGACATTCAGACAATCCCTCAGAAACACGAACACGGGCTCATTCGATGTTCTCAGTAACCTAATCCTCATTCTCTCGTTGGCTCCCATGTTGTGTTGATAATGTGGTTTACATGTGGACATGTATGGAGTTTTAATTCTGTTTACAAATGCCTGATATGTATGCAGATTGACTGCTCACATGGGAGTGTTTAATCCCATATCTTATGACCATAGAGAAGAGTTAGGCACATTTCAGCTTGAACTCCCAACGTCCTGTAAGATCTCAGCTTCAATGGGCTGGATTAACATCTGACAAAAAGACTGACGGCACTCGACTGCATATTTCATGCACAGTAAAACAGTTTATGACTCATAGCAGGGGATTTTTTTGATTGTGCAGACGTCAGATTACATTAATAGTTTTACAACAAATCATCGCTAGGATGTCGTGCAACACCTACCAGTATGATGCAGTGTAACACAATAGTCCTGCATTAAACGTTTACAATGTCGCATTGTTTTTTTGTGTTTTGTTTGTCTGTAAACTGTTATTTTGTCCTAACTGTGATTTATAATTGTCTAAAAGAATGTGTGTGATGTTTAACGTGTTGCCAGTCTTTGGTTAGCATGTTTGCATGCTAACATTTGCTGATAAGTGCCGAACAAAAAGTGCTGCTGGAGCTGGTGTGAATGTTTTTCACAGTGCTCTAGATTTTTAAATCTGGATAAAGCACTGAACTGACCGCACTGAATGCTGCCACCCTTAGATCTGTGATGTTTGCGTGACCGAAATATATCTGTATGGTCCACGCCACACATTAAACCTGCTTTATAATCGTGCTAAATGTTTATTGACTATACGCAGTGTCTCCTAGTCTAAGCTGAGCCGGCCTGTTGTAAACAACCTCTGAAGGCACTGGAGAAAGTGATGTTGTATAGTTAAAAGCAGTTTTACAAGGACTCCTCCTCCGCCAGAAAGACCCTCAGCTCTGGATGTAGCTGGGCTAAAAGCAAATGCACTAATTAACCGACCTGACATAACAGAGTAGGCCACAACTCACAGACATTACTTTCATCTGTCCTGGGCCTGTTTATATGCAGAGCGGATGAGGACGGGCCAACAATTTGGTATGTGTAATGTTCCTGGATGTTCACCAGCAGCACAGTGCCACACCGATAGAAAACGGCACTATTTCAGTCTTGTGATGTCGTCCGTGCGATTGAGAATCAGCGGGTTAAAGAATGTGTACATTATTGGCTTTTTTACGTGTTCAGCTCCACATTCAGGACATGGGTCACTTGCATACAGGTCTTTACAAGTCCTGTAAGGCTCCTTCATGCTGTGCACAATTTAAATGAATGTTTTTCTCCTTTTTGGCTCAAACACTGAACACAATCAATGGTTCTTCCAGATTGTACTGACCCACTTTATAACCATTCCCAGCCTTCAGTATGTGAGACCGTGTCATAAAATATGGGGGCTACACTCTCCAAAAGTGAGGGGAACACAGGACCCCTCCAAAGAATCCACTTCCTTCCAACTTTAATCCCCCTGATGTTTCCTTCCTCCGCTCATAAGCACTTCGTGATGATGGCCCTGTGAAACGCAGCTATGCAGGGGAAATAAGCCATTTCTCACGTTGTCAGTGTTGAGCACCGGTATCAGCAGATACAGAGACAGTCTGGCAGGGAGACCCTTGCATTGTGCCTCTGAAAACATCTTTAGGGCCGTGGCCTCAGCTTATAAAACAGCGTTTTCTCACGCCTAAAGCAGCTGATGTCATGACTGAGCCGTGGCCAAGTTTAAAGAGAACTGTTCACTATAAATGGATGAAGAGAAAGGGCTTTCTGCCTCGGTTACTGCCTCTTAACTTGGAATCTTTAAACAGTGCAGGCGCTGTGAGGAGCCATGGACATTTTTGTGCATGCTTACACGCTGCGCAACAAATTCCTGTGTGAGGTCCTGTCTGTGCGTCGTGCCTTGTATAGGCAGGGTGTTTAAGATGACGCTCCTGGGCTGTGCTAATATTCCATGATGCCGGCGTGAAAAGCCTCGCTGTGTTCCTAACGAGGGCTTCGCTGTAAGGGTGCATCGAGGCTTTGGCTTCACGGAAACTGAGCCGAGCGGGTTCCCGTGTGGGGTTACATACATGGAGCCTCTTAAATTAGAAGATATTATTTTGATGACGTGTCCTCATTCTGGAAAGATGAGTTTGTTTGTCTGAACATCTGTTTAACTTCCCAGAGTATCGAGTTCCCCCTCTGAACAACTAATCTCGCAGGGGATGGTTGAGCTAGTGGCAAAATAGAGCAATTATGTGATTGGTCTTTGATTACACAGTGTTCCCCTCTCATTTGTCAGACGAGTTTGCCGTTTGCAGGGTCAGACCTCTCAGATTATTCTGACAGCCTCTTCTCGGCTGTTTGACACTCTTTGGAGAGACACATTTGGAATACCACATATATGAAAGATATCTTTGTTGATTCTCTTTATGAAATTATGTCATCTTGTACTGTTAAAATTGCTCACAAGCATCTTCGTGCTGCGTGCCAGAGCTTTTAATTTGAACGTCAGGGCTTTTCCTTCCATCATTTTCTGTCTCTGTTTCATTGCCTTTCTTTCCATCTTCCCAGCTGTGCTGAGTTGTGTGTGACAGACTCCAGTCCTGTCACCCTTCTCTACTCCAGCACCCCCCCCCCTCCTTCTCCTCCCACCCCTAAACCCTGAGGTCCCCTCCCTCTCCTCTCAGCTTCCCAGCCTAATTGAAGCCAGAACCTGGGAAAATCCTGCAGGTAGGACAGGAATCCAGAGTGGAAAATAAACCAGATCCCGAGCGCCGCAAATTCCATCACGCAGTCTCACTTCCTCCGAGCCACCAGAGCCTGGGCAGCGTGTGCTCAACACCTCATGCATGCTCGTACAGAATACACCATTTAATATATAATTTACACACACAACTTTTTTTTACGGTGGACTCCTGCAGCAGTTAATCTTTTATGCACACATAGTTACTCATAGAAGTGAAACATAAATTTCCAGCTTATACACAGCAGTGACAAATAAGCATACATGTGGCTGTAACATAAAGCAGCACTCCAAATACACTCTGAGACGTATCAATAAAGGTGCAGTTTGAACGTTGGCTGTGAGTTATAATTACAGTAGAGATAAGTGGAAGCTGCTTCATGACGAGGCCGGCGTGTGGTGGCCTTCACCTAATGGGCGTGCTTACATTCACACTAATAGACACCATAGGTGTCAGACTAGGCCTGCTGTTTTGTAAACTTACACTTGCTAACCTAGCCATTATGCTCGCTCCAGTCAAAGAGGCTGACTTCTGTTTGATGTTATTTACTGAGGGTTTTTGAAGTGTTATTTAATATACACCCCCAGGGCCTTCATCCTCTCTCCCCCCTCGTTTTTATGTGCGTAGTACGACTGCCCTGGAAGGGGAGGAGGGACGACGATTGTTATGCAGCTATATTTGTGAGCGGGGATAAGCCACGAGGGTTCTTTAAATGAAGCGTGACACCTGGTGTAAACCTCTGGAGAGATGCAGGAGTTGGGTTCCCTGTTAGGACACTGCACATGCATGTTATCCTGTTGGTTCAGACTTCTGACTTCATGGTAAGTTTAGGATATGAGGAGTTATGCTTCTTTAACTTTTGGGAATTCAACCCCCCTCCCCCACACCTACACATACACACTCACAGGCCCCTCTCCCACCCTGGGTTACTCCCCTGCTGGCTGGGAGGTCAGACAGAGCATGTGAGGGCCCTTTTCCTCCCAATTAGTCTGGCTGCTAATGAGGCTCAACCATCCCTTCCACTGCCACTCATACCAAGTCCATACCGCCACCTCCTTGTCCCTTCCTCCTCTGCCTCCACCATCATCAGCCCTGAGGCCGGAGCCACGGTCGCCTCTCTCTGCTCTGTCCACCTCCTTGCTCCCACAAAACCACCACCCCACTGGGTGTAATTATCACGCAGCCGGCTTATAAAAACCCCGTTGCACAAGCCAGGCACCAGGCTCGCTAACCAGGAACAGCACTTTCACCTGTGAGTGTGTCTCCTGAGGGCTTTTATTCTCACCATCTGATAGTTCTTTACAGACTCTATCTTTTTTCTTTTTTTTGTTGAACTTGGAGGCAGCAGGGACACGGACAGCTAAGTTTTACTGCTGGAGTTACTGTGGTCAAACACACTTTCTGAGCCTGTTGTCGCTGAGCACAGTCACATGTTGCTGTGTAACAGCGCCTCACCTCTCCCTTTGCTGAAGAAAAGGTCAGAGGTCACGCTTCCTGTTTCCTGTCTCTTCTAGGTCATCAGAGGGTCTCCCAGTGAGGCTCAGAGACTTCCAGTGCTGGCACTCTGGGGGAAAACCACAAAGTTTTCATCATTCCCTCGCTCTCTGCCTTTAATCTCACCAACCTATCATACCTTTGTACTCTGTGTCTCTGGCTCTCCTGTCTCCGTCTCTCTCTTTTTGAGTCAACCTTGTTATTTTTTAGTGCTCCCAAGTCATTTTCTCTGCGTCCATTTGCTTCAAGCTCGCCGGTGGCAGCCAGGCCGCTCCGCCCACTCTGCCAGCTCCCGCAAGGTGTGATCATGAGACATGCAATGATGTCTGCTGATGTCCAAGTGGAGGGTTTCTTAGCAACACATGACTCTGGGAATCACAGTGATAACATGTAAAGCAGATGAGCAGCAGACAAAAAGAGATTGTCTGAGGAGTGTAATCTGATTTAACAACCAGTGGCCCATCCCAGGAATGGGACTTTTTAAACTATTAAGCCCCGTGTAGACAATCAGACTCATTCACAGACATGAGTTTCATTTGGTTAGCCTAAAAAAAAGACTGAAAATTGCTGTCATACCAGATATATTTAAAACTAGGGTGAGTTAACCCTCTGCATGCGCCGCCTTGATCTGAGGATGTCTGAAGAAACAGAGAAGACACAGTGTTTCATTCTTCCAGATGATGAACTGACAGCCGTTTTTTTTCATTTGCTGTCTTAAATGTATGTAGAAGGCTTAAAGATTTATCCACTGGAAGAACAAAGTCTAAATCCAAACACTCGTTCAAATTTCAGTCCAAACTACAGAAATCTGGAAATAGCTTTATTGGCTTAGTAAGGAAGGTGGAGTGGACACACGCCCAGTTTTACACGGGACTGGAGAGCTACTTTTTCTCTCTGTGTGTTTTGTTCCAACTGGAATTAACATCAGGAAATTAATCTTGTCTGCGTTAACTGTCTGAGGCTGGGCTCCTGTAGCGTGACATACTTGACCGCGGACAGATAGAGGAAGACAAGATAGGAGAGGGAGGAAAAAACGGAGAGAAGAATGTGACAGCACAGTCCCTCTCCGTCCTCTTTGCATTTCAGATCCAATAAAAGTTGAGTAATGAGTCCAGGAGAGCGGGTGGGACCGCAGGGCAGGCTGAGTCTTCTGAAACCCTGCTCTGCCTGTCAGCGTGCAGAGGGGCTTTCCATCACTCTCTCCGTGGAAAGGGCCTCCTGTCATTCCTCTCTCCTATGGCGTCCCTCATTCATTCCCACTCTCTTGCCTTTTCTCTTGGGTCCTTCCTCCACACAGCATGTCTGCAAAGCTTGATACAGCACCGCAGCGCACATTACAGTGTGGGGATTAGGTGTAAGGAAAGTCCATTTCCTTCCTTTGTCAAGAAGAATAGTCTGTGCTGAAAAGTCACTTTGACTTGTGCAGCACAGGGACTTGGCCATCAGCTGCTGGTGTACTTTAAAAACATTTAACCTGCCATGTAGCACAATTTTAGTTATGTAAAGTGTGGTAAGTCAATCATCATCAAAGTCTAGTTTGTAATTATTTATTATTGTAACAATTTTGTCATCATTCCTAAAGCTGATGGCAAATTAAGAGACACCTGTTTGGAAAATCATTCTGGTAACCTTATATTCACTTTATATCAAGGGTTTGAATTCACTGTCAGTTACGCAACTTAGAGTCAATTTATCCCAACATACGTCATTGGATGGCAAAAGGAAGAAGAAGAAGAATCAACTTTATTGTCATTGATACATTTTTACATGTTACAACGAAATTTGTTCCCATCCCCCCTTGGGGGGAGCAGTGAGCAGCCACAGGCGGCGCTCGGGGAGCTAGCGCTGGGTGTCTCGCTCAGGGACACACCTGGTGTGGATGGGCTGGGTGACTCAGCTGGGAATCGAAGCCGGGGCTCCTGCTTCCCAGCCCTCTGCCTTAACCACTCTGCTACCGCGGGAATACCCAGAGAAACCCCACACAGACATGTGGAGAACATGCAAACGCCACACAGAGAAACATGCCCATTATTTGTCAATAACTGTCTATATATCACTTATGGGTTGTTGTTGTCTTTGCTGGAAACGTCTTCAACTCAGAGCGAATATGGAAACCCTCAGCATCAGTCTTGTGTTCGTGGTACGCAGTAGTCTGTTTTGGAACTGTACCCGTTAAGTTCTGCAGATTAGATTTGTAGACAAGATGTGGTGAAGCATTGATAACAGCATTCAGAGCTGCAGACTCCGTCTGGGCCGAGTCATGTGCAGCTTGTCCAGACAAGTCCTCTTGGGTCCTCTCCTAACACATGACACTTTTTCTGCCTTCATTACTCATCTTTTCCTTGTTTTACTCCCAACATCAGTGGTCCATCCCCTACCAGGTGTGTCCCTGAGCCAGACACCCAGCACTAGCTCCTTGTAAGTCGCTTTGGATAAAAGC
>JAUMHF010000002.1:4335693-4367322 GCA_032359275.1 Microctenopoma steveboyesi | reverse complement strand
TAGATAGATAGATAGATAGATAGATAGATAGATAGATAGATAGATAGATAGATAGATAGATAGATGGATGGATAGATAGATGGATGGATAGATAGATAGATAGATGGACGGACGGACGGATGGATGGATGGATGGATAGATCGATAGATGGATGGATAGACAGATAGATAGATAGATAGATAGATAGATCACCATTTTTTTCTGTCTTTTTTGTCAGATCAGTAACAGGATTGCCACAGAGATCCTGCACTTGGACGACGCCAACCTGCGGGGGGCTGTGATTGAGAAATGGGTAGCAGTGGCTGACATTTGCCGCTGCCTCCACAACTATAATGCCGTCTTAGAGATCACTTCTTCTCTCAACCGCAGCTCCATCTTCCGCCTCAAGAAGACCTGGCTCAAAGTTTCCAAGCAGGTATCAGTCATTTCCAAAGTACCTGACTCCCAAAACAATAGTTTTTTACTTTCTACATTTGTTAATGTTTGTGCAGGTTCAACAAATGACATAAAACTAGACAGAACCAGGGCTGGCATTTCTTCTGTTACCAGACATTATGCTACACTAAGCTAATTGAGATTTTTTAAAATAAATTTGCAAAATATTTTGCAAGTGCAACCAAAATTATTTAAAGACAACATAATGATTGTACTATTATTCTAACATGTGATTCTAGTTTAACAAAAGGCGTATAATACATCTCTGGTTTCTCTCAAAAACAGTTTTGTTTTCAATCATTTTCTAGACAAAGACTGTAATCGACAAGTTACAGAAGCTGGTGTCGTCAGAGGGCAGATTCAAAAACCTGAGAGAAGCTCTGAAGAAGTAAGTTCGGGTTAAGTTACGTTATCTCCTGCAGGTGTTTTGTATGTTCACCCATGTTCTTCATTCATCTTTACAATCGCTGTCCTCTTCTGACCTGCCTGGTGTCCTCAGCTGTGACCCTCCCTGTGTTCCCTACCTGGGAATGTACCTGACAGACCTGGCTTTCATTGAGGAGGGGACACCCAACTACACTGAGGACAACCTGGTCAACTTCTCCAAGATGAGAATGGTAAACATCAGCGGTATTCTGATGTACATGCAACACCTCGGAGCTTTACACCTCACTTTTGTTACATCTCAGCAATCATCATACAACATGTTCATTTTTTACAGACAATGCAATTTGTTGACAGAACAATTTGTTATGGTCACATTAACTTAACATTTATTTCACTTCTCTCCAGATTTCTCACATTATCAGAGAGATACGACAATTTCAGCAAACAGCGTACAAGATAGATTATCAACCAAAGGTGGGATTAAATTTTATACTTTTAGAAGAGGTTACACAGTGATACTGTACCTGTCTGTTTACTCCTCCGTGTTTTCCCAATTAGGTTTTATGTTAAGAGCATTTTCAGGGAATAATGCGATAAAATAAAAAGGATTGACAGTTAACAATGTAGAGTAAATATACATGTAATGATGCAAAAACTGCAACATCTGTGTTGTCTACTGCTACAGGTGGCAAAGTACTTGTTGGACTGTAGTACAGTTCTGGATGAGGACAGCCTGTATGAAGCCTCTCTGAGGATTGAGCCCAAAACGTCGTCGTGAAGTGGAATCGCTCGCTCTTTCAGCCCCAATGTGAAGTGTACAGGAACAACGACTCATAATGTACATAGACTATTATTTGTTTTAGACACATTAGGCTGTGCCCTTCTAGTATGTGCTCCCCATTGGACTTGTTGTGTATAATTGTTATTAGAGACTGAGTAGAAGCCCAGAGAGGTTTTATTTATGTAGTTACAGAGTAATTATATGTTACTTATTGTCTTAAATATAATTTTATGATAAAGTTATGTTCAACCACAGAATTAACAACAGATGAGAGATATAAAGAATTGATTTTTAGTGGTATTGTAATCGGGATGTGCAGCATAAAATAATGGTGAGCAACTCCCACTTTTCTGATGTCTAGGTAAAAAGAGAACTGCAGAAATCTTTAAAGGACCCACGCAGACATTCTGCATCTGTATTGTATATATATATATATATATATATATATATATATATATATATATATATATGTAATGTAGAGTCTTACTGTATGTGTGACTATGTGTAGGCATCAGCAAGTGCAGGTTGAGTCCTATCAGTGCAGGTCAACCAGCGGCTGGACTCTAGGGCTCAGCTGCAGCTGTCGTATCAAACAGTGACCCTGTGTGGAGTTCATGTCATGTGTGGGAGGCAGTGACAGACAGCGGTTTGTGTGTCTCTGTCTGGGCTGGCCTGCATTGAGCAATCCACCACATTTGGACTTTGTGTGCAGCTTCTGAGCCCATGTTTCCTTGGTGTGACTTGCGCTTTGTGTTAAGGGGACGTGAGCGGCGTGGCCTGCGGGATGCCTACAGCCTCACTGATTATACGTTTCTTATGTCCAGCTGTCTGTCCAAGCCAGCTCCCGATGTAATTCTTGAAACACAGAAGAGAGAGGAGGAAAAGTTAGAGTTAGATTTCCTCTCTTAATGAAAAACATATTGAGAATTTCTCCAAAAAATGTCTGTTTCATTTGTTTCCTCCCTGCTTCCTTTTGCTTTGTGTTTTTTTTTATTTCCTTTTAAATTACAGAAGATTCCAGGCTTGAGGTTTTTCCCTCTTGTGGTAAATCTGGAGGCTCCTGCCGGATCACGCTGCAGCTCAGTCATGCCAAAAGTGCAGCGTCACTTTCGACACAAACATACATCCCACCCCTCCCTGCTACCACAGCCGTGGCAAAGGCAGCAGGCCAGCGGGCAGAAGCCACAGCGCTGTGCCACAGAGGCTCAGAGAGAGGTCCTGCCCTGCCACCCCCCATGTGGAGGTGGGCAAGGCTCCTTGGTATGGCTCATTGAGCCGACTGCTATGATTGTAGAGCCAGCTCCTTTTTTCCATTGCAGAAAACCCCATTTTTAAAATTATTTTTTCAGCTGTTGCTTTAGCTGGTATCTTTATCCTTCTTCCCTCCCATGTGCTTCTGAAATGTGGAACACTAGTCCAGTCCAGACTGAACTACACTACATGATACTTTTACTGAAATGCCTTCAGAAAATATTAATATTAACTAAAAACACAAGTTAATATTAAGGTGGCGTTCGGCTCACTCAGTGTTCACACACACTGAGCTCTAAACGAGGTCCGTTGCTGTCAGTGTTTTTCTCTTCGTTCCTCCTACCTTTTTTCTTAAATACTCTGACCCACGTCTCTCTCCACCTGCTTCACAAGTGTTTGTTTGCCTTATAACTGCTCTGCGAGGCGCCCCCTCCCCTGCCAAAGCCCGACCGAGTTGCCAGGATACAGAACATGAGAAGGAATTTTAGGACTCTGGTCAATGCAGCCAAACTTTGTTGAGTCTTTAACCAACGGGTTCAGTGCATTAAAGTCCCATTGACCATGGGCAGAGCTTGTTACTGGATTGTTTTATGTCACACCTGAGGGAGCTGCCCTACCAACAGGTGGCGCTTTGCTCGATGTCCTCAAACACAAGTGAAAACGTTCCTGCGGATTAGTCTGTGAGGTACTATTTGTCCAACTAAATGACCAGGCTTTTCGAAATGTTGTGGTCATCATTTCTGTATGGCCTCAATGTTGGGAAATGAATGGAGGTTTGTTGGGCAGCCATGCTGGGAACACAGTTCTGCGTGTTCCCTCTCTAAACTTTGCAGTTTATGTCACTTGTAAAACACAGATTGACTGGTTTGTATATGCGGGTGAGGGAAACAGAGTTGTTTATCTTCTGACTGACGTAATTCTGTGATTAGCTCTTGGTTTTTATAGCTCCGCTCCCCGTCTACCACAAACACACACACAACCACACACAAACAGTCTGATCCCAGGCAGACATCGCAGCTGACCTGAGACAACGTCCATATGAACTTAATTTTCTGCCACAGACAGCCGAAACGACCAAAAAACAACAACAAAAAATGCATGCTGACGTACGCAGATAGGAAGGAAACCAACAAAAAACAAACAGGGAGGCAGGGCTGTAAGATGAAAGCAGCCTCAGAGGGCAGGCGGCTGGAATTTAGCACATCTGTTACCTTGGCAGGGCTCTCAATCATGTGCGATGTTGTGAGGCTGAAATATTGTCAGAGAGCAGCCGCGTAGGTTGTCTCCGAGCTCGCTCGCATGTTTTTCACCCCTGGATAAAAGACAGAATGAGTCTCACAACAAAACGTTATTGTGAAAAAGGTTTTTGCTTCCTTTAAGTTATGTCGCTTCACTGTTTTTGTAATTGAATGTTTAAAGTTTGGCATTTCCTCCTGTTATACTTTGTCAGGAGGAATTCAGAGATTTTTGATGAAATTACTTCACAGCTCTTGGACATTTTTATTATTTATGTGTTGATTAGTTTGCCAGAGTCCTCGATAAACACGTCTGGTATGTGTTGCACAGCACAATATGAGCTCCTGTAAATCACAGCTACTGCGTTTTTAAGATTGTGTTGCAAATTTAATTTGATTCTTTATTTAACTGGAGAAACATGGACGCATAGAACAAGTCAGAGTATTTCACAGATTAGCATACGTGCTTTCTCATTTTAGATCTTGAGGCCCTGTGCACAGTGTGTTGTGTGGTGTTATTTTATCCTCGTTGCCCTGAGACAACCACTCAGGACAATGATAGCTGCCAGTAACAACACAACCTCACCAGTCTGCTGATTCTTTTTCAGTAAATTACACGGAACGTCAGCCACAGCCCTTTGAATGAATCACGTTTGGACAAAAATAACAAAACTGGCACTGATAACGTTTCCCTGCCTGCTGATTATAATTAGACTTTGGTAAATACCAGCACTTTTAGATCTTACCACGTTTTTGTCCGGAATTCCCCACATACTGTTATAATCATACAGCACACCGTCAGATCAGGAGACACTCCTTGTTTACTTTCACAGTTTTGTTAAACCATTAATGCGCACAGACCCAGCTCAGCCTCAGAGTGATTCACGAAGAGGCGGAGTGCGTTTTTACATCATTACCTTTAACCACTTCCTCTGTTTGTCCCACAGTTACTGCGGCTTGTGACCGTATCTGAGAAGCGCTGGAGAGCCCGGTCGCGTGGAGTTGGAGTGGACGGTTGGGGCGACAATGGGGAAGAGGGATTTGAGAGCGGCGACTGTGATGATGAAGATGAATGTGCTGGGGTGTCGGGGCTGGGGCCCCCACCGAGACGCAAGCGGTTACGCATCTTTGCAGGTTAGAGACGCACGCTCGCACATTCACGCCGGATCTCAAAGTGGAACGAGGCTGCGTCCACAGCGATGCCCTCAAATTACCTTCAATTGCATTTATGAGATGGAGTGTGAAAATATGTTGGGCACAAGCTATTAAGTTGTTTACGTTTAAGCTCGCTGACCAAATTGGAGCCATTTACTTTAAAACTGGTAAGTGCAAGAATAAATTTGGCTTCTTCTGCTGTGAGTCAGAGTGCTCACAGTCTAAACACAGGCAGCGAGGTATTTACATGACTCGGTGTTGACACCACTGTAACAGCTGTGTCACAGCCTGACAAATGAGCGGGAGCGCACGTGTGTCGTTCCTCAATAACAGTAAACATTTGAATGAAATATATTAGATACAAAGAAGTCGTGAGCATGTCGGTAATGTAGGAAATGTCTGGGGATGAATGTGAAATACAGATTCCTAACACAAAACGATGACAGTTGGGAGGCCACGGAGAGCCAGGGAGAGGATTTCTGAACGCGGCCTGCTCAGGTCAGGTGTACTGCATCTGTGAGTCAGCTCCACCCTTTAGCTCGCTGGAACAAAAGCAGAAAATACAGCCAACCACAGAAAACAAGAGAGGCCCAAATATGAGGCCGTGACAGCAGCAGGAGACGTGAGACTTCCTCAGGTAGCCGCCTCACCTCGACCTCCTGACCCCACCGCTGTCAATCGCATGGAAAACGTCAGACGTTCATCCCCAAAGACAAACAAAGAACAAATGAAGCTACAAACTGTTGGCAGAAAAGAAACCAAACAGAAAAAGAGGGCAAAAAACAGACAGGGAGCAGGAACAAGGGCGTTCGATACGCCGACACAAAGCCACTGCAGCTGAGCAAACATCCTCCTGTTGGGGATGTTATGGCAGAGATTTGAGCTCGGTGGGCAGGGAGCGAGAGCAGGAACCCGGGGTTAACACGGGAATCTTGCAGGGCCATCACTTCTAGCAGGCTGGGCCGTGAGAGTCTAATGCCCTCTTTTACTTGCTCCTGTTTGCCTGACTGTCCAGTTCTGCTTCCATACACAGAGTCTCCTCTGGTTTACAAACTGCTAAAGGCTGATGCTGTAGAAATCAAATCTCCACTGCCCTCAATCCCAGTAACCTGTTCATTTCCTCTTATCTGTTTTACGACGAGATTAGATGTATGTGCTTTTAGTGCATGGCTCATCATTGCAGGAGCACACACACCTGTGTTTTCCAGCAAGTGATGTTTACAGACCTTGGAGAGACCCTGCTCACAGGCAGAAACACAGATAGCATCTGATAGCTTGTGATGACCCAGTGAAATGCTGACCTGGCAAGGTTGCTCAGTCAAATTTGGTCAAAATGTGGGCTGAGGTTCAAAGGTCAACCTGCCAAGCATGAGGACTAATGAGTCGCCTGTCTGTGCTCTGCTGCCCAGAGGTGGACGAGGCAGATCTGGTTTCACAAAGACTGGAGCGGAGTGATGGTGTAGCACACACACACACAAGGTGCAGACAGGACTGAGACCCCCACAGAGTGTGCCTGTCAACCTGCTGACCACATCATGGGTGATCAGTCCCGACACAGATTGCCATAACCTTCCGATCAGCACACACACACACAGATAGAGCCACACACATTTCCCCTCCTGACCAATCAAACACCACACAGCACATTCCCCAGAGCATTCCAGTTCAGCAGAGCTATTCCAGGACAGGAGAACCTCCCCCCTTACACTTCCCTCTCCCCTTCAAAGCCAGACTAGACACAGTCCACTCTGTGACCTCTCCTGTGATGTGTCAGATCATTCTAATACTTTAAACTGGGGCTGTAACGTTAGTCAAAAGTTTAGTTTACAGATCATCCGAGGGTACGTATCAGTACCTTTGCGCCTGCTGGGCTCGTCTGACTGTGTAGTTTTTTTAATTCAGTAACCTAGGATACCATACGGCGGTGAGGGCTCACCTGTGTTTCTGTGCTTTCATGCACACCTGGCCTCAAACTGTACGGCCTCTGTGAGAAACAAAGAACCCTCAACCAGCATCTCCAACCGAACCTGCTCACAGATTTCTCTCCTCTTCTCGCTCCCTCGCTTCATTTTTCGTTCTATCTGCTGTCACTTTGGATTCTCATTTGTTCCTATGTTCTCAGAATACAGCTTCACAGAACAACCCAAGAAATGCTGAATGATTTATCGTGCACAGCCCTAAAATGTTGCTCCTCCTATGAAAGTGATCTGAATCATACACTTCCAGGCGACTCTCAGATCTTTAACTTTTGCGGAATAAATGATAAATGAAACATAGCAAATCCATCCAATAGAATCAAAGTAATGCGTCAGGGCTTGACTTAGCTCTAAATGATTCACCTTAAAAAAAGGAGAACTATATCAGGGAAATGTCTTCTTCTGTAACAGGAGTAGCCCACTCCTCAAGAGGCTAACTGCTACTGAGTAACTTGCTAAAATGGGTTTTATATGCAGTTTGGAGACGTTGCGGTTCTGCTGCAGTCGGACAGCACATGTCTGCATCGTGTGTTTTCCAGCTGAGCTCGATGGGCCTTCGCTATGCACCGCTCTACCTTGCCGTGCTCAGCAGGAGCCATGTGAATAGACCTCTTGTTACGCCCCTGTGCTCAAAGATCGGTCACTGTGAGCAGCCCGAAAGAAGAGCGTTCTCTTGGAAGCTCTTGAGCATATTATCAGTACCAGGGGTTAACAAAATACTAAGTGGAAATATTCCTGTAATGTGAAACATGCGGCTTACGATGAGAGGCTGAGCCGGGCTCACCTTTCAGGTCTGCTACAAATTTTGTGGCTGGAACAAAGGAGTGAGTAAAAGAAAGAAGAAGGTGATGAAAGAATGTGGGGAAAGAACAGAAAGAGACAAAAACACCTTTGATAGCCCTTCGACTGATACACTGGGAAACCTAAACATTCTTTACTCTGTATGTGGGTCGAATTAACAGCCGTATGTGCGGCCAGTACAACAACCTGGTATGTTAATTAACTGCAGCTGTAACCTTTGACCCTCGGCACCTGATAGGTGAGGCACACGGCGCCGGTCCTCCACGGTAGGGTTTGCCACATGTCTTCATCAACCAGCCATAATCCAGACACTGTTGACATTAGCTCTGGCAGCTCTGGATGCATCCACAGTGTACGCTGTATTCTCCGTGTTTAAGCTCCATGTAGTTTCACTACAGAGTTCACGATTCAAGCTACTGCGCTGTAAATGTGCTCTCTGGTAAAGAGTCGTCCACATGTGGCCGCCATGTAGAGGGCCGGCGCTCCACAGGCTAGCGTGAGACGGAGAGGAGGCGAGCTCAGATGATGCAGATGTCCAAGGAGAAGGGCAGGTGTTCTGGATGTGGAAGAATCTGGGCGCCCACATGGCCAGCAGGGAAAGCACATCACAGGAAAGCATCTATCAAAACACCAGAAACACAAAGATTTTAGCAGTTTTTCAGCTCAAATATTAACAGATCTAAAGTGTTACTCTCAGATTCTGTTGGTCTAATACCTGTAGAACCTTAAACAAACGCCGACACTGTAATACCACATCAGGTTAGCGCTGTCATTGTCAGCACAGCATCACGGAGCCAAAGCATCACAGCCTCTCAGAGATGCTCGCGTGGCTGTGCAGTGTCTCAGAACAAACAGAGCAGCTTCAACACTGAAAAGCTGTGGTTATGTATATAAATTGAATTTACCAAATGGTTTTCTGCAGCCAATGATCTTATACACTGCTATGTAACAGCATAATTATTTTTCAGAGGAACTAAAGAGATGCAGATAAAAGAACAGATGCTGTTGCACAGTTTAAGGCGACCTGCAGCCTCAGTGCAAATCGTCCTTCCAGAAAAGAGATTTGAATAAAAATGTTTGCTTCTCTCATCCTTGGCTGACAAAACGCTAATTCTTAAGTCAACTACAATCTGTTTATGTTTTACGTAATTAATGACAAACCTATAGCAATAGAGACATATCTTGAGAAGTCTTTGAATTGATGAAACCTTTTTCTTTTAATGCGGGGTAGAAAAGGTGTTGAAAGGTTGCCAGGCGGCGGCGGCGGCGGCGGTGGAGAGGCTGGTAATGTGTAACATGCTCAAAGTGTTCTGACCCAATGTTCCCTGCCTCCCTCCCTACTTGAGCTTATAAACAACCTCTGTAAACTCAGCCAATCCTCCTCCTTCCCTACCTCATCCACGCCCCTCACAAAAATAATGAAGCCTGCCACCACCATCTGTGTAAACAGACTTGGCTAGTAAGAGCTGCGGCCGCTCTCGCTCGGTAATAGCAGAGCCAGCCACCAGGCGCTGTGCGTCCCGGTCTGAGGACTGAGTGTGGTGGCGGTGGAGGGGAGGGTGGGATAGGCGAGGAAAAGAGGGAGGAGAGGAACAGTGGGATGAAGTTACCCTCTTATTGGACCCTCGTTGGTCTTCCGCCATTCTCAAATCAACCCAGGGATAAAACCCATAAGATTATCCAGAAGGCAGGGAGATAAGCCCTGGTTTTAATTTCTGTGGATACAAGCGCATAGAGCTGACTGGGTTCTCATCATCCACATGAGGGAGGAAGCGAGGGATGGAGGGAGGGGGCCACCGTCGTTTGATTCGTTTTGTGAGCCTATGCATTTTTCTGTTTGTGTGTGTGTGCCTCTTGGAAAAGCGTTTGTTTGCTCTAGAGCTTTATTTACATTCACAGGCACTTTTTGGACGCACTAAATTGATTCCAGGCCCGTTCCTGGGTCGTGTCCATCAGTTCAGCCACAGTCCACAAACACTCTGCACACAGCGGGGCCATTCTCGAGGCCCGCTGCTCTGCCGCTCACCGCCACAGTGACACACAGCAGCCATTTTGTGGGAAAGCCTGGTTAAGGGTTTGGGTGGCTTGCATTTTACATCTTAACCCACTGCTCCCAGCTGCACCTCCTAACTTCTCCCTCGATCCATCTTTCTCGTCCTGTGGCCAGCCCTCGCTCCCTTCCTGCAGCTCATTCTTGAAAGTAATTCGAGGATGCAGTGAACATCGCAGGAGTCGTACTGTCGATGTACTCCGAGCTGCTGGAGGAAACCGCAGGCTAACCACTAGAAAGAGCTGAGACAGATAGTGAAACTGCTCAGCAGGAGCTCTCTGTGTGTACAGTCAGAGCGGCCAGATTGTCACTCTTGGCTGCATGTCTAGTCTGCCTCTCCATGACAGGAATGTAGGAAGAATTCTCCTTGTTTGTTGGCAGGGACGTTTGCACAACAAACACACGTCTCAATCTGCCAGCTTTATTTTCTTCACTGGGCTGACTGCTGCACCAGGAAGAGAATGAAAACAGATCTGTGTGGGATGTCAGCTTCCCTCATTATTAGAAGATAAAGATAGTATCCAAGGAATGTGTTCTCAGAGGCTCCTTGACGAGACCAAGATGTCCCCCGGGCCAAACACTGACCCCCTGGTCATCAGCTTGCCTCCGTGGGGTGACCGCTCCTGCCTATCTCTCGCTTACTCTATGACTCTTTATCTGTTTCTCTCACTCCGATAGGAGCCACCATTGTCCAGTCTCTTCAGAAACACCCATAACCAGTGCTCCCTGCCAACCTCTGACCCTCAGTCAGCACAAACCTCCCAGCCGCCGAGGGTTACAGGCCTTCTCTGTGAACGGCAGAGCTCCCCGCCCTGAAAGAGCCCCTTGCCCTCAGCGCAGAATCAACTCTTTGTATGCTCGATTTGTTATGATTTTAAACCCTCACTTGCACACGCACACTTTCCACCCTCGCAGAACCGGCACCAGGAGGAATTCTGCTTCAAATTTATGCTGCTGTTTTAAGCGTTTATTCGTCTTTCTCTATGATCATATTAGCCGTCACTGGAAGTGGAGGCTATAAATACATCAGAGTAAATCTAATTTGGACAACAGAGGGAGAGGCCAGTGGGTGCAACGCGCTGGTCATCTCTTTGCGTGTACCACCTCCCATTACTGACCATGGTAATTAATAGATGTTGAGTTGCACTTGTCCCACAAAACCACATTTTGCAAGTGTGTGAAAGGCTTGTTTTCCCTTTTTGACAGATGGGTGTATTCCTTTTGATTGTAGCCAACCCATGCCTGCATGACCCAGTTTGGAGGTTAAGTGTGTCAGATTTAAACTCAATCTACATTTGTCTTTTTCCATTTTCACATTTTCTGTTTTTACGTTATCTACTCTACACTCTTCCTTTTAATCTTCATTATCTTCCTTTATATCCTCAGTCTTCTTTGGTATCACATCTGCCTGTCTTACTCTCCTGCCCTCTGTGTAGGAGGGTCCCTCAGCCTAGAATAACACTGAGTGTTGAAGAGGTTGGGAGGCAGCAGTGCTGTTGCAAAGGCCTGGAGCAGGGCCTCCTCTGGGCCGCCCGCTTGTCTTGGCCTGACATTCCCAGCCTCTCGGAGCGCCCCTGTGGTTGGCCTGTGGGTGTGGAGGCAGACGGTCACATTCCCGCCAGCCCATGAAAAGAAGCATCCCGCACCACTCCATCAGTTCCTTCCCAGTTCTCAGTAAGCATTTTCCCAGGACAAATGACCGTGGCCAAGTTAGAGAATTTACAGAATGTGACCAACAAGCCAGGAACCACAGCCCAGCTCCTTATATGTCACCTCTACGAGATAAACTCAATCAATCAGTCCAGCAGCTCTTATCATGTTGTAGAGAACCATTGTCTTCTTTGCAGCTGTAAGGGGTTGGAGGGGGGGTGCTCCTGACAAAACATTACACACACCAGCACGTCACGTTTGCTAAATTTGCTGAGTTTAATATCCAAGTGAATAGTTTGCTCTGCAGAGATGAGATAAGTGATAAAATATTTGCTTTACCTCAGAAACCATAATATCTTTTAAAGCTGTTGAATCTTGAAAACCTAGATCAAATTTGACCGGCTTAGGTGTGTTCTGTGCACACATCGTCTGCCAATGTAGCAGCAATCTAAACCATCTCTGCCGTTTCATAAGGAGCACCTGTGTTTGGAGACTTAACATTCCACATATTTATCTGACCAAAAAAGGCCTCTGTGCATAGCACACATGTGCTGAATAAACGGTGCTGGACCATGAAGGTACACACTTGCCAGAGGGGTCATATGATTGTGTGAACTGGTTGCTGATGTGCACCTACAGTAAAAACCATGTTTACTGAAAATGCGAGACAGCACAAATGAAGCATTTCCTGTGATTTTCTGTACCGTGTAATCATCACCTGTAGTTGTGGTTTGCTGCAAAATGTAGCTTTCCACTCACTGCTGCAATTTTTCTACATAGTTTTCCTGTTGTGACAACTGCAAACAGTAAATGGCAAGCCTCAGGCTCTGAGCACTGCTGAAAACAAAACTCCAGACTCTCCAACCTCTCCCACATCCAGACAGACAAAAGCATTACACACATAGACACACACACACACGCACACATGCTCACATGCTGTATGTACTGTACATACGTGCATGCACACACTCCAGTCGCTCTGTGACCTGTTGGAGGGATTCAAACACATATGCGCTCACCCTGAAAACCAAAGCCTGCATTTATTTGTCTGTCGGTATGGTAATTAAAGAAAACGTAAAAGTGAAAATAAGGTGAAATAAGACATGAACGCGTCTCCGGCTGGTGACTTGCATGTCACTGCCCTCCCTGCTCATTCTTAGTGTGGAGTCTTCAGACCAATCAATGGGTGGACTGTTGACCTCTCCCCTGGGTTGTAACTCAAGCTCATAAGGCCACGAGGAACCCGGCAGGGGTACTCTAGCAAGGTGGCGTCCATTAAGGAGGGATAGTCTCAAAATGGAAGGCTTGAATAGACGAGCAGGAAGATGGCTCGGCTATGCTGAAAGCCACAAGGTCCCACACTGGTCACCTTAATCACAGCTGGGATAGTGCATCTATTTATAGCTAGGAGTTATACATCTATTTGCCTGTTTGTCCCTGCCTTACATCGCCCTGCCTCCCCCCAAAATGGCCCGTAAAGGAAAAGAGAAAATTTACAGTACTTCTGTCTGGGTAGCTCTTTTTTCACTCTCACTCTGTCTGTACTTAGCCACACACACACACACAGACACAGGCACAGGTGTTCATCACTAATTATACCGGGATATTATTAGTCCCAACCCTGTGTAGGAGTGTAGGGGATCTAAGTTTGCACACTGTTCAGTCCCCGTTGGGTTGTTTTTAAAGCCTGCAGAACAAGGCCCCTCTGTGGTGCAGCTCATGTCAAACTGTTTAAACTAGCAAGAAGGATCCCCCCCCACCCTCCACTCTGAGGGATTGTTTTCACGGCCTGAGACTTTTTCTTTCCACTCACATTATGTCCACTATAAAGCACACCAACACAATGCTCTCCCACTTTGTCACACGCTTTTTCACAAACACACACACACACACACACACAGGGACGGGCGCACACACCCCACTCAATCATCTGCACACAAATGCAGGCACGCATGCCCCCTCCCCACCCTCCCTCTTATCCACAGTGTATATAAAAGCTGTATCGAATTGCACCTTGAGCTTAATTGGCTCGGCAGTACAGTGCACCGCTGTCAACAGTGACAAATCGTTTTTTTTTCCAGAGCCCCGAAGAATGTCTGCCCAGTGCCATGTCAGAGGACACAGAAGGAGAAAAAAAGTTAATTGTCCCCTGGCCACCGTTCAAATGATGTCATAACTGCAAAGGAATTTGTAAAAGATGCAATTTGGTGCTTTGTTTATTTGCCTGGCAGCATAGGGTCCTGTGGGCACCGAGCTAGGAGGAAGGGCCCCGTTCTCTGTTTCTACTCCAGCAGAGGAGACCAAAGGTTTAGTCGGCCTCCTGAGCGCTCCCTCTGATCGCACGGTGGTTCAGATAAGTCACTTCCTCCCACTGGATCACTCCCACTAGGGAAAACGGTACAAAGATCAGAAGAGACAGCTAATTTCATTCAGAGCTAGCTGCTACTTTAGAAGGTCAGATGAGACGGTGTGCATATGTGTGTGTGTGTGTATTTTAGAGAAAGTGAGTTTATGGGAGTACTGTCAAATATGCATCAGTGTGTGTGTGTGTTTCAGGCAGCTCATAGTTAGCAGTCCTAACCACAGAGGTGCTTTATTACTGATATCCTCATGCTCCCACTCTTATTGTTATTATTTTAGTCCCCCTCTCTTTTCTGCCAGACAAAGCAGCACAGTATATCTGACGCACTCCTAGGAAGGAAGAGCTCTGCTCAGCGTCAGTAGGAGAACAGCTGAGGATGCAAAGTAGTAAGACAGCAGTAAGCGAGAGCAGATCAGCAGGTGGCTATGAAGTCACAGCAGTGTACAGAACAGATGGAGAAGAGGGGGGGGGGACAGTAAAACGCAGGAGGAACTCTGAATTACTGTATGATTTACATGGAAAACAAATGAGTTGTTCATGTTTTTTTACTCTTAGTCCCCTTTTTTAAATAAAGCAGTGTGTTATATCCATATCATACATAATATACGACCGTCTAGGAGTTCCCTAGTAAACTGTGTACAGTCTGCTGTAAGTGAAGAGGCTTATTGGAGCAAAGAGTTAAGTGCCTTGCTTCAGGGCATTGTTACAGTAATTGTAAAGGAGAGGTGAAAGTTAATGACGATAGGCTTTGGATGTGCAGCAGACCTTATCACTAGTGGTATCCCTCTAATCCCACACAACCTGACTGCTGACATGCAACTCTGTGCAAGATTAATGACACTGTGAAAACAAAGGTTTTATCCACAAAAGGAAATAAAGTCTGCATGTAGGGACTTAATTAATGTCTCCTGACAGTACGGCTGAAGGAGTCAGGTTTAAGCCAACAAGTGTTGTTCGTATAAGGGACTGTGCAGAGTATGGAGCTGAACTACAGTAGATGGTAAAAAACTGGTCAAGCATCTTCTTTCCAATGTGTCCGTTAATTCTAAATCCAGAGCCAGGAGATGATAGATTAGCCTAAAGATAGAGGGGCACCAACCCAGTCCACCTCTGTGGACAGCTATAATGTGTTATTTAATGATTGACATGTTGATGTGTATTTTGGAGCACTGAAAGGAGTCGTGCTGCTCCTTTGCTTCCAGTCGTTATGCTGACTCCTGTGTGTGTCCATGTGACTGTCAGAAGTATAATACTATTCCCCCAAAACACCGTTTCACTAGGTTAGGGTTAGTGGTTAGTGGTTAAACCTAACCCTAACCCTAACCCTTTCAAAAAACCACAAACTGACCCTTTTTTAAAAACACGTTAAAACCATTATGTTGCTGAATACAGTTAACTGCATCATCAGCCTTATCCCCACTATCGAAGACATTGATACATTTAGATTAGTTCAGACTCATGAGTTGTGACCTCAGACAGCCTCTGTGGTTTATTTAAAAAAGCATTTCAGCATCTCACCACCTAAATCCACACGTCAACACCCACTGTAAAATATGTGTCGTGTGCTTCGGCTTGTGTCTGTAACATGTGACATCTGGTTACATGTATGCAGCGCCCGAGTTTCTCCTTCTCCTGATGTAACATTGTTTTTACAGCTGCGTAAGACATCATGCGAATAGAGGACAGACATACCACACATGTTTTTGTGCTTTGGTGACAGTGATTGCTCTAATTGTCTCCATCCCTTTTCCTGCTTCTCTTATATTTTTCATTCTTTGCCTCGTCTCACTATCTCCCGTCTGTCTCTTCTCTCGTCTGTCTCCCGCTCAGATCTTGACGATAACCTGGCGATGGACGACTTCACCTTCCAGGAGCAGCTGCTGACCCCTCGGTTGTCCACAGCTGGAGTCGGAGGCGTCTCTTCATCCGCAGCTCCTCTGCAGAGCTGCTACTTGGTCCCAACGCTGCCTGCAACACTTGCTCTGCTCCTGCTTCGTCACCACTGACCAGTGCACTCACACACTCCCATCCACTGATTCCCTAAAATTCAGTTCAAACTGT
Source organism: Microctenopoma steveboyesi (assembly GCA_032359275.1). NCBI lineage: Eukaryota > Metazoa > Chordata > Actinopteri > Anabantiformes > Anabantidae > Microctenopoma > Microctenopoma steveboyesi. The sequence continues at coordinate 4,351,178 of JAUMHF010000002.1, read as the reverse complement.
GGAACATGCATCATTTTTTTAAAGTCCTGGTTCTTGGTAAAGATCAGTGGCTCATCAACTGAAGCATGAACAACAATATTCGTCCCTTTGTCTCATCAACGGTTTTATTCAGAATCACTGGATGTTCCAAACAACCCTAATGAAGCACACCGGAAGGACTCGTGGCATAGTGTAAATAACAAACTTGCCCACTGGTCCACTCCCTCTATGGTTGTTACGACCCCTGTGCCCTCCTGCCTCACCTCCTTTTTGCTCTGGCTTCTGTGACACATTCAGTGAGGAGCAAACTTGGAAAACAGGCCCACAGCAGACTTTTTTTTTTTAAACGATCACACTCCCAGTGTGCGTCGAGTTGTTCTGCAGAAACAAGCTGGAAGTAGGCGAAAACATCTGCTACTTTTCTCCCGTGGCAGTTAATAATCTCCTGCCAGGAATGGACTTTAGCTGGGGAGTTTGGGTGCGCTCCTCTTTCCTGAAAGCTGAGGCCTAACTTAAACACACACTGTACCTTAAAGTACACTGTGACTACTGAAATATCTCATTGTGTCTTTGTGATAGCTGAACTCCCTTAACTCAACCTCTTCACTCCCACTGTAAGTGTTGGCTTTATTTGGTAACCCTGGCCATTTTTAACAGTAACAGCTCTGATATCAGGAGGCTGTCATCACAACATAAATCTCCAATTCAGCCTGATACCTGTACAGATGTGTGTTTCTTTGTGTTGGTGCCATGTTAAAAAAAAAGTTGATTTGCAAAACTGAAATATTTCACATATTCAGTTTGTGGACTGAATCCCTGACTGGACGTTGCTGCAAAACTCTAGCTTATTCTTTAGCACTGTGGCTAATGCAATGTGTAATGTGAATTATAAATATGTAAGAAAATATTAATAGTAAATCCATTTTGTTATATTTGTTTGCACTGGGGTGAAACATTTTCAATGAACACTGTGTGCGAACCTTTGTGTTTTTGTGGCTGCAGCCCAGCTGGTATCACAGTTGTGAGTGTACGCTGCACTCACAGACTTTTTGACACATAATTTCAGACTGAGAACATGTGTAACTAATAATAATAATGACGGCTCTGTTCCAGACCAGTACAAGTGGTCCAGCATGCAGCGTGACACTGGAACACCTCACACTGGGTTTGTCATAAGGTTTATTATAACCAAATCCAGGTCAATGTCCAACATGAAAAAAATGAATGCTCAGTAACATGTTGATTCTTTTTTTTTAGATAAATAATAAGAACATGGCAAAAGGTAGAATGTAAAATAAACTACACACGTTTTACTGTTTTGAGTTGATGTGTCAATATGAGTGAATATTAATGACTAAATAGTGAAAGAATGCAGAAAGAAAAAAGTCTGCACGCTGCTACTGGTGAAACACACCCCAATTTCCAACTAAACTGTTGACGTCGTGTTTAATTTAAAGCTACAACATGCATCTTAGGCTGGTGCCAGAATAACACTCAAAATCAATCCACTCTGCTTTACTCAGTCCTCCATCTGCCTGCTCTGCTCCACTGCACCGCACCACAGCGTGTGAGATAATCATCGTTATGAAATTACGATAAATGAGCAAACATACTAAGCAGAAACAAAATTCTCTTTTCAGCTAGAAGGGTGACGATTGCTCAAAACATTTTAGAGAAAAATGTCTGTGGGCAGTAGAGGTAAAATGTTTTCAGTCTTTGGTCTTTTATTACCACTGAGCCTTATGGCTGCGTGAACGACTAACAATCCACAACACAGCCTCAATGCCCTTCCCTCCTCACCCTCCCATCTGCCCACTGGAGTATGATTTCATATGTATTTCTGTGAAACCCTGTGTATATGTACACGTATTGACTACTGTTTAAAGACCCAAACTACAATTCATCTAGCACATCAAATTAATATAGCAACTCACAGCTTTCACCGCTGAGATACTAAAAATGCTGTTTCGTATCTCACGTTTCTGTTGTGAGTATTAAGTATATATAATAAACAAATAAATCTTTTTGGAAAGAAAAAAGAAACACAAAACTAATGTGCTTCATCAGAATGCTGTGGAACTAGTTTAATCAGATTTGATGGATAGTGGCCTGGCAACAAGAGCAAACAAACCAGCCAAATCTTTATAGGTCTTCTTCTAACCGAGTCCCACCCACTTTAAACCAGTCACAAGAGCGGGACAAAAACATAAATACAGAAATCTCTCATGCGAAATAACTCAAACTTCTCTAACATCGCCTAAATAATAGATTCATCCTATACTTAAAGGGAAACGTCACAAAGACTCACGTCTGGTTGACCTCTACAGATTCAGCCATCATTAGTGTAAGTGTTATGTTGTACGTGTGACCACACCCAAGTGTGATGTAACATTACACAGGCCTGTACCACAGCACCCCACCCATCACTAAAAGGTTTTATCCAACCTAAAATGACCTGTTTGCATTAGAAACCCCCTTCCACTGTTTCTTTTTTATTTTTATCTTGTAGTGTCGGGATTTGGTGTCCGCTCCTCAGACTCACAGACCAGAGGCTTCTCCTCTCACTGCAAACAACAGATTGCAACAGGGCAGACACACATGAGACTTAAATGCACGTGAAGCATAGCTTTAGGTTTTTATCCAAGTGAAATTACGTTGTAGTGCTTCCTCCTATTCTGTATATTCATATATATATATATAGCGCTAGAGACCTGTTAGCTCAAATGGGAGAAGCATCATACTGGGATGCAGAAGGTGGCAGGATCAAATCCCAGCCAAAACTCCCGGCCCATCCCCCACTCCAGGTGTGTCCCTGAGCGAGACACTCTAGTAAAGTACTGAGAGGTTAGGTCCTGTCCCACTTCCTCCTTGTGTGTTTTGCTCCTCTAGTTCTGCTATTCAGTGTGGTTTCAGTATCTGGTTGCTTTTAATTCTGGAGTTTTCTGTACAAATATAGGACAGTAGAAGAGGGGCAAACACTTTGGCTTTACAACCTCATATTCACCACATATACAACGTGCCCTGACTTTAGCCAGAATAATAATTTCATAATGCACGTGTGACACAGTGTGCGAAGTGAAAAATAAATTTTGGTGAGTGACTAACGAGATGAGAGCTCATCAGCTGCACCTGTGCTAGTGACAGCAGGTTGGGTGGATGTCACTGTTTTATTGATTCTCGATAGAGTTGTTTTGCATATAACTCATAATATATTTTTTATTAAAAAATGTAAGGAATATTTTAATTATGCTCTTAAATGCTTGTGATGTGGTAAATGTTTAAATGATGAGATACGCGCTGTGAAATCTTGTACTGTTAACTTCTGCTTTGAGTCTTTTCTCTGTGTCTTCTTGCTGCCAGAGTTGGAATTTTTCAATATCTCACACACCTGGGTGCACACGTCTGAATCACCAGCCACATGTCTAGCATTCATATGACGTCTGGTCTCGCTCCTGCCGACAGTCATTTTCCTGCAGAAGAAGGAATTAATTGATCAGATATTAGTAAATAAATATAAAAATAATAATCAGAATGTGAAATATCACAACAAGTGTGGATACAGCTGACTCGGGAACAACCAGAACATCACACATTTATGTATTTTGGTTGAATTTCTTTAAATGTCAGGTAAAAGAAAGAAAGGGTGGATGGCACGCTGCAAAGGTTACGAGCAGGACACGATGTAGCAAGTATAGCGTAGTGTATATGCTACTTTTTGTGTTTCGCTCTCTGATCCACTTCAAAGCCCATCATGAATCATATAATTTATGTGTCTCCGGACTGTGCTCATGGTTCTCCGAATCCTCAAAGCAGCATGTGAATCATGTGTGTTTTTTCTCCGGATCTGTGTTTCTCACTCGCAGCAGATGATGAACAGCTCTGGGCATGAGATCTGCTCTCTGCCGCTCGCTGTGGGGTTCCCCAATTAGTTTTACCCCTGGAGACACCTTAAGCAGGTAACGGACGGCCATCCACAGCACAACAATGAAACAAGCTTCAATAGTCCTTCGTTAATTGTTAGTGTCTCATCTCCATTTTTAAATGCTGTCTTCTTCCCTAACAAGACCTATCACTGACAGCCTCATAAATCACGTGCCTCCAAAATCCCGTTTCTGTGTGTCGACTGTAACTGTTCACGGCCACGCACCCTTTGCTCCCTGGGCGCAGATAAAAATGCCATTGTTATCCAGCTGTGCTTTTCTCTCCTGAACTGGATTTCAGCTTTTAAGATGGAAAAGAGAGGCTGATCATTAGGGGATCAGCAAACGCAGGCTGCAGGGAGAGCAGCAGCCGACCCGGGATGGAGGGGGTTATAATCTCAATGCTAATGCACGGCTGGAGAAAGGGCAAACAGGCCTATTGAAATGCAGAGTTCACGTGTTTTCTTAGGGTAATATTGGGGCAATGTTAAAACAGCATGCATTATGAGAGTGAAAGGTCAATTTGATGTTAATCAGCAGGAACAGTGGGAACAGCTGACCATCAGGAATTGTTGCTTTTTCTGCCCGAGAGGCCGACTGCCTGTGATTTTGTATTTCAGTGCTATGCCGTGGTCACACAAGGCTTTGGAACCTTTTTGAGCCTGAGGGTTCATCAAACAGTGTATATAAATTAAAATAACAATATACAGTAATGCTGGTGCTTGAGTGCACATGGGCTCCTCAGTCTAGTTCAACTTTTACGAAGCTGGATGTTGAAATTCCTGAGCCAGAGAGAAAAGCCGGAGACATGTCATGTCATTCAGAGCTCATTCATGTGTAATTACCATGGCACTGGACCATTTTCCTACCTTTTGTTGGTCTATTGAGAGCAGCGCCGGGCCCACGCTCTCCTATGCACAGTGCACCAGCATCCTCCTCCTGCTCCTCAGCAACCCCTGGCTTTCCCTGCAGCAGCCGCAGTCACACAGAATGAATGGAGCCGCCTGAGGAATGTGGACACAAAAGCAGGAATGTCGTTTTGCTGAGTGCTAAACCCCCAAACCAATGGACATGTGCGCACACACAGAAGCACCCCACAAGTCCGGGCATGTTTAAACGCAGGGGGTAAAAAGTCTTATTATTATGGCTTGTATTTTAATTTAGGGATTTGTGCACAAGACTGCGAGCAAAGACTTGCGCACTCGCACTTTTTAAAAAACCCCACATGAATGAGAAATATGTCAGCAGTTTTTGCTTAATAATGTTATATTATTGTTTGCTGATTCTCTGTTTAACAGATGACATTTAAAAGCAGGAACACACATATGATGTATGAAGATAGAAACCTTTGCTGTTACAGGTTTTTGAATTGTCCTCCTTTATTATACCTCCCCTAATAATTGTGTTATGTCAGTCCACTTGTACGAGTGAACCATGTTTCCAGCCGACTGTTTACTGTAGTTTACAACACTGTGCGTTCTGTGTGACAGGCAGCTGCATATTAAAAACAGCCCGGCCCTGTTGCTTACAGATCACAGCCTGGCCTGTGTTTGCGTTAAGGGACAGGCCTGTAATTTTGACTCCATAGTTACTGTAACACAAGACAGGTTTAGATCCCGGGCTTTTAAACAAACTAAGATGTATTGGATTAGAAAAGCTGAGTAGAAATAACACTTTTAGACAAAAATGTCATCAGCGACATGTGGTGTCTAGTTATGTAAATCGCTGTCATGCAATAAAAGCATTTGGAAAACTATGTCTGAAATAAATATTCGTGTAACATGAAGACCTAACATTTACAGAAGGTGATTTTCCCACCGTAGACAGCGTTCAGTTACAAAATCTAGCGGTTTTCAACATGAGGCTTAGGAAACTATAATGGCCTGTTGGTTCAACATACTTAATCTCCATTAGTCTAATTACTTCACTCACTATATATTATCCTATATGTTATAAGACAGTGAGAGACACACATTTTCCTCTGCTGCTGTCTTCACCTGAACCCGATGATAAACTCCTGTTAAACTCCAGGTCAAACAGGGGTCTGCAGTACAGGAGGTGCGTGTCTTTTCTTTATGCCAGGCAGTCTAATACTAACGGGTTTTCATGTTATGCCACCGCGTAGCTCCACCCTTGGTTCCAGTCCTGCTTTTCTAGACCGGTAACTTCCCACTAGTCTAGACACCATATAGAGAAAGCGCTCCAGAGCCTCGAGTCCCTGCTCCGCGCTCCACCCCCGGTGTTCCTGCTCTCCAGGTCTTTTGTCCCCGGAACTTGCGCTCGCTCCCGGGCGTCCAGCAGGGTTTTCTACTCGCATCTGGACTTCAGTACCACTGGCAAACTGTTGAGTGTCCTGTCCTACAGCAACCACGGCCCCCTCAAGTTTGGAAAGGAGGGCGAGCGAAGACAGGGAGAGAGAAGAAAAACACGTTTTTCGTTACCGTGCGCTGTCCTCCGTGGTCCATACTTTTCAGATTTTTTTTTTTTGCCTGTGGTGAAAAAAAGTTTTAACGCGTTTTAAAGCGTTTTTTTTCTACCGCGCTTGGGAGTCGACACCGCCGAGCTCGTTGCCCGACGACGCGTGGCCGGTGTGTGAGGCTTGTTTCGGCTGTTTGTCGCTGTGTCCGGGCTGTTTGAGCGGTGGCCTCGGACCTGCTGTGAATGAAGTGTCTGTCGAGAAATCAGCGCGTCTCCATGAGGAAGCTCAGCGCCGCCGAAACTTTCTCCTAGCTCTCACACACACACACCTGAGCGTCCGTCCAGCTTCTCCCACACGTCCATTTTCCGCCGCGCTGTACTTTTCCTGCGGGTGTTTTGAGGGACGCACCATGAAGACGCTGCTGCTGCTGTGTGTAGTCTCCACGCTGGTCGTGTTGTCTCTGTCCGCGGCCGCCGAGCAAAAGTTGAAAAACTGCAACGAGGTCCGCGCAGCCTACAGCTCCAAAGGATTCAACGTGAACGACGTCCCCAACAAAGGAGTCAACGGTGAGTTTCACGTTATTCACGGACTCGACCTAAAAAAGTGTACTTAAAACGCACTGGTTCCCAAATTGGGGGTCGGGGACCCCCCGTGAGTCTTGGTGGAGTCTCCCGGTGGTCCTGGAGGCTAATGATAACTTTTAAGCTAGCAACGTTAGCATTAGGAGGCTCTGGGTAAAAGATGATAAAATGTGGTGTTTGCTGTCCTGATGTTGGCCCCGACCACACAGTGGAGACCTATCTAAGTGATAAGTGGTTTTAAAACATTTCCCAAATGGTTTAATTGACATAATCTTCTTAAACGTGGCAGATTTAGGAGCCAGTGCTGTGGGTGAGAGACACTGGAATCGTACAACAAACTGTCACTTCAGTAAATTTAATTTCTTTCTGCTGTCAAAGTCTAAACGAAAGCATGTTAATCACTCAGATATGATCCTTTTACGTGTGTTAAAAACCTTCAGCATAGCGTTACACTCGGAGGAAACGGCACTGAAACGTTTGGGGATCGTTTCTTCAGGCGTGTGTGTTCCTGGCAGCGCTTCGCTACTCCACAGGGTAAATACAGTGTTCATTTAGGAAATACTTGTAGGTAATTCATAACAATAAAGAGGTATAATCAACACACCAGCTCCGGTCTCCACTGGAAGAAGCCCTGTCTGTGTTTATTCCCAGGCTTCCTTACTACAGAGTCCTGTGGCTGTGAAGTGCAGGCAGCCTGCAGTGATTGGTAAACATTCCTGTGCATTGTGAACAGGGCTCATGTGTTTTCTCTCTCTCTCTGTGTGTTTTAATCTGATTTCCGTGCTTTTTAACATTTGTGCATGCACGTGTTGCAGGTCAGCATGTAATGCACCAGTGAAGGCTGCTTCGTAATGATTAAGAACTGCTGTGTTATCAGTAAGAGGTGAGAAGGCAAATCAATTTAGCTAATCATGAGTTAAACCCAAGTAATGGAAACTCATGCAGGGGGGCTTTTACAGTGGCCGCTTGAGGGGAACAGAGGACGGGGGTTGGGGCTTGAAATTCCACTGTGCCATGCATACTTTAAATCCCTCCCTTCTCTCATTTCCTTTTCATTTTTATGGTGGTTAAAACTAAAGTGCACATATATTCAAACCCTTGAATTCAGACCAGTGTTAGGTGCCAGTTTAGCAAAGGCTTCGGTGTGATGTAAAATTTAAGAGGAAGAAGGGGCAGGCCATCAAAGCCTGGCTGCTGCCATAGTGGTATCTTGTTCTTACCGGTTTGTACTTGTTTTTTATTTTATGATTTAGTCAATTAATAATTTTTACTCTTCTCTATAACTTTAGTTAGGTTCCAGTTTCTTTCTTTGAAGTCTAACCTGACTGATGTGACCTATTTGTTTGTGTACTAATGTATTTTATGAGTTTACTTTTAGCACGAAGAGTATGTTGAGTTTTTTCTTCTGTTGAGGCCACAATGACTCATTAGATCATAAGTTGGGAATAACTGTCACTCATTTTTTTCTGAATTGCCACCAGTCTATGGACCTTTTTGTTTTCTGGCTGTAGGTCTTTGTGATGCTAAATGTCATTGAGAGTACCCCAACATGTCTGCATTGGTCCGATTTAATTGTCTTGCATGTCTGGGTTTTGAAAGAAGGAACTGAATGAAGGCAGTTTTATTGTGCCGATTTGTGCGCTATACACGTGTCTTTTCCTTACAATAGATTCCTGGTGTATATCTGGGTCTTAGACAGGGCCAACCTCAATGAGCAGCTCTTTGTCACTGATGGAGACTGAGATAATTGATCCATAGGAAGCAGCAAAGTTTACTGTCATTAAAGAATGCTATGGATGTCAAGAAAGCAAAAGAAGTTGCAAAAGCCATGCGCTCTTTCAATGTTTGATGCTGCTGAGGTGAAAAAACTCCACATATATAAGCCTATCTGTTGCTGTGCAGATGTTTGTGGCAAAGAGGACTCACTTGATGTATAATACAGTATGTTTGCCAGTTGTCTCAGAAGTAGTTTTTTAAATGTTTACTTCCTTTGATACAGGCCCCATAAATCAGATTGGTGGAATAAAACTTGTACTGGAAACACGGGATTCACAACTTGCCTTTTTTAACCACAGACATCTTGTGTTATTGTTGGCAGCATGGAGATAAGAATGTTTGTTACCAGTCAAATTACTGACAGACTCTGCTGAAGCCAGACTTGAGATTCAATAAAGATGTTTTAATGGGGTAAAAGTGAAATGGAAACCCTGGTTGCCTGAGCATAGATAGAATTAAGTGATACAGTGGAAGAGCATGCTCAGCGGGTAAATTCCTTGTTGATCCCATGGTATCAATCTTTTACCACTCACGTGGAAGCATTTCAAGACCTTGTTTCCAAGTTTCTAGTCTGCTCGGTGATGATTTGTTTAGGGTCTGTGGTTGAATACCTCCCTTAAATGGGAAATAAATTAAACTCAGTCTTAATCATGACAGCTAAATAATATCAGTAATTATACACAATGTAATGGTTGGTTTTACTGTCTGAAACTATCTGCCAGTTGTAAATGATGTTTATTTTTTTGTCAAATTATATTTGATACCGTGATAAATGCTGAAAAGGTATCTGCTCAGTGTTGCCAGTTGCCATGTGTACCAGCTCTGCCTGACAGCACGGCACTTAGAAGTGAGCTGATTGGTAAAGACCACATGGTAGCGATGGATGTTTGGACACTTTGCGTCTCTTAAAGTAAAATCTGTTTTGATTTTACTCTGGCAGTCAGGCTTGATGTCATGCTCCAGGTATGGGACAATGGCAGAGATCAAAGAGGAGAAGGTCGTTTTCTCTCCCCTTATTACGGAACATCCCCTCCTCATAATCAGTTCAGTGCATAATAACTGAAACTCAAAGCGTGCATGACCTCAGCGCGTTGGCCTCTCGGTACGCTTGAGACATTCTGCTGTTCTCACACTGTGAGGGCTCCTTCCTCCTTAGCCAGTGTCTGCATGCCCTGCATCATTAAGCTCTGGGAAATAACAGGTTGTGTTATTGCAGTGACATTCAGCAGATAAGATAAGAGCAGGAAACTGGGGCACACACACAGTCTGCAGGAGCTTTTACAGCTCAAATACCAATATTTGAATGGTTCCTCTTTGTAGAAGTGGGACCTGGTGTTTTAACATCTATAATGATTTACTAATAAACTACCAGTCAGGTGTCTTATGTTCTTTTCAAGGTTGATCTCATAAACCCAAGCGGTCCTTTTTGTTGAACGTGAAACCTTTTTTGCAAGTGAAATCACTTCAGTGCTCCACTTTGTGATGAAGGTTAATTTTCAGTCATTTCAGATATTCCTCTAGAAAATACTACTTGAAAAGAAACAATGCCGTTTGCAGAAGCTGGTTTTACAACTCCTGTGTATTACTCTTATCTCTCAACGTTATTAAACCGGTCTGTGAGGTCAAAAGTCCAAAATCAATCCATGTAGAAAAAAAAAGCCTGATTCATTTTGGACAGTGGTGAATGAAACCTGCTATTACCACAACTGGGTCATTGGTTTGTTTAGTCCAGTTCTCTAGAATTCTAGGTGTGAGCTAAATATATCTAAAGACACAGCACTGTGAGATACACTCCCGTAAATAGCACGTGTAACACAAACACTAAGTTCTGGTTTTGAGTCAGTAGATCTCACTTGAGAAAATTGTTTTATTCTCACATAATTTTAGTCACAACAAACACTAAAATCACTAATGCCAATTTGATTAATGACCATAATGAGGAATTCTTAGAAGTGCATCAACACCACAGTCATGTTAAATCATCACAGTGAAGATGAGGCTAGTGCTGGTTTAACCTGCATAAGAAACTTAATCTGGATGTTAATAGAATTTGGTTTGCTCTGAGTGTAGTGCTAGTTCATTAGCTGCTTGTGCGTCTGTGTGGACTGTGCATCCGTCAAACTACCAATTAGAAGTGCTTGAAGGAAGATTTTAGTTTGCACAAGGTGTTTCCAGCACAGCATATTTTGGGCCTAACAGGAACAAGATGAATAAGCAAAACTGCATTAATAAAGATTAATTCAAAGATTGATTCAAAGAGAAAATTCAGAAAATGCATTCCTGAGCGATGGGATACCTCTGCAGTGTCAAACTTTGAAACGGCTTCTTTTCACTCGCCTTGTATGCCCTTCTTAAAACCAGGTGCTCTAATGAAAATGATCTGTCTGTTTTAACGTGCCAGTAGAGCTGAATGCCATTACTAACCTTAGATTTAGGAAGCAGAATGCAAATACAGGGGTCCCGCGTATTTGAAAACATTTAGCATTTTTAAAATTAATGCTAGCTTCAAAAACGTAACTACAAAACATATCATCAATCCTATAATTTGCTCTTCTCTGTGGTAGCCTTTGAGATGAGTTTGAAACAGTGGTAATGTGACAGTTCCTCTTCCCCTCCTGCTCCCTCTCTGCAAGGATAATTGAGTTTTAGGTTATTTGGGTGTCATGAGGTTGAGGTCTTGTGAACCTGGGGGAGCCTGGCTGTGACTTGTGGAGTCCAAAATGGGTCAAAGTGGGGAGGAAGGGCAGCTACACGCGCCAGCCAGCTCTGCGGTATCTCGCTGTTCTAATCAGCTTCCTGTGATCACATTGTGGCAGCTCTGTGATTATTCTGCTCTGCCAGCAACAGCTGTCTTATCACCGGTCCAAAACAAATCAGTTTATCAGGCAGTGCACGGAAGAAACACAGGAATGATGCTAACAAGTGTCAGTTTTAGTTGTTACCATGGGTTCTTTCTGCTGGATTAAATAGTTTTGTCGTTGTGGACCTGATTTGTGTTCGGGCATCTTCAACAACTGTGGAATGTTAAGTTTCCCTCTTGCGCTCATTTAGTATGCTCCGAGTGTAGCATTAGTTCAATAGCTGCGTGTGCATGTGTGTGGACTGTGCATCCATAATTCCAACTCCTTTGCTTTGGCCCACTCACCCCCCAAATGGCCAAGTGAGCGACAGATCAGTCGGGGGTGGATGCTGTGTGTGGGAACAATTGAACATCCCCTTTTAGGCCGGCTTGCCCCCCACCCCACCCCCTCACCACATTCCACACCGGACCACCAAGACCCGCACACAGGGAGTCCAGGAGCTGGGAACATATTGCAACAAAGAGAGTGCGGGAGGGACTGACTGAAGCATACAGAAAAAGAGAGGGGGCGTTTGACTGACAGAAAGCGTTTCGTACACGCGGGAGTCCAAACGAATATCCAGCAGAACACTTTGGCCAGGCAGGAGCCAGTGAGCGACCATTTGTGTGTGACACAAGCTTAGGGAATCTGGGGAGGTAACTAGATGCATGCATGCACTGTGACTCATCCTCGCTCAGTCATACAAGCTTGTTGCTGCTCCCGGTAACCCTCGAGCACACCGATTTCAGACCTTTCTGTAATTGACAGCATACTCATAGTAAGTAACTTGCACACTGACCTGCTTGTGTGCGTCTGACATTACTGTCTTTGTAACTCTATGGTGGCAGAGGAAGTGAGCAGGCGAAGTTTGGACGGACGTGCTTTCTTAAAAAAGGAAGAGGCATCGTCCTCCTGCTTCGTTCTGCTCACACCACGAGCCTGATGCATGTCTAAGCGCGATCCCGGGATGATGACTATGAGCTTCTCCACATCACTCTGGTGCGTGACTGAATTCATCATGTGTCTGATCTGATCTCAGGCAGATCAGTCGGTGCATATCTACCTCAAACTGCTTGTTAACACTTCCTGTTTGCACTCGTTGAAGTCCACTGTCTCTTTTTGTCCCCCCCTAGACTGTTATGTCAGTTTATTTCAGAGACTACCTGCTCACTCTTCAGCAGCTTCTTTGTTCTTGGGATGCTCAGGAAGCTCGAAAAAACATTTAAAAACTCACTTGTTTGAAAAGTGCTTCAAGTAAGTCTAACACACGCTCATATCATTGTCTAGCACTAAACAATTCCTAAGCATGTTCTTTGTCTTGACGAGTAAGCCCTTATCAGGGTTCTTTGTTGTAGTATGTCAGGTTTTACGAGAACCGAATGGTAATTGCTGGTGTCTTCTCTCCGTTAAGTCGCTTTGGATAAAAGTGACTGCCAAGTAAAGTAAAATGCTCCCCGTAGGGGATAAATAAAGTCTTCTGATTCTGAAATAACCTGCAGTGTTTTCCCTACCATATACGAGAGCCCCCCTAAAAAAGACGGTGAAGTTAATTTTACTTATCACTCAGAGTTCTATTCCTAAAGATGTACAGTTCTACAAGTTCCAGCTGTCTGTAGAATTGAAAACCTGATCGGAGCATCCGATCTGGTATTTTCCTGCCTTCCTCTGTTCGATCTGTTGACTGTTGTCTTAGCCAAAACTAAACCATATGTCTTGTTACCACATATCTTCACAAGGTGGCAATAACCATCTTTTCAGCTCTGACATCATGCGGACAAGAATGCATGAGACTACTGCTTAAGATGCAAAGGTGCATGGTGGCTTTAGACCAACGTGCTCCTATTCTCAGTGAATTAGTTACTTGTTTAACCACAGTTTCTCCTGTGTGGAGGCGTTATCACATCCCCCCCCCCCCCCCCGCCCTCTGCCCCCACCAGCTCCTCTGGCTGCTGAAGTCCATTGTGCACTTGATGCTTGGTTGTGTCATTTTTTTGTCCCTCTGATATTTGAGCCACCATGCGTCTCCTTTGTGTTGATGACTTTGGTGCTGGTGTCACTCAACCAGCTGCAAGGAGTGTGGCAAAGGGCTGCGGGCTGTGATCCCAAACTACTTGGGGTGGAGTGTGACCCCCCCCTCCTGCCACCCTTTGCCGAGCAGTACAAGCCTCCTGTCGCTTACTGAACTCATCTCGCAGCATAACTGCCAGTGGGGGAGTGTGGTTACGATGGAGGTGTAACTCAACCAATGTTAGTTAAGCTGCAGCGAGTTTGATGTCCGTGCTGATGGTCATGATCATCATAAGGATTTGTGTGACTCGCCAGAGGCCCGTGTGGTTGGGGAGAGCGGCGAGGGAGCCAAGCCAGGGACTTGCCTGGGTATTTGGGCTGAAACCCTAGTGCTGGGTGCAGGCCAGACAGGCTGTAATCCCTGCTAATTACTCCCAAGGCCTACATCAAGACTCCCACTGATGAGACCGTCACTTAGCTCACTTTCCAAACTGCAGTTAGCATAATAGATTTCCTAATATTTACCTAATCCCTCTGTGTGCTGTTCGCTCTTAGATTTATTTTCATATGAATCATAGTGTGTGAGGTTTTTCTTACTTTCTTCTTACACGTCCTTTCTTCTGTCAAACACAAAAGCAATAGTCGGGTCTCTGGCTGCTTCATAAAGCTCTGAGAATTTGACTGACAAGTCGATGCCATGTGTTAAAACCAGGTCGTCAAATCTCAAATTTAACACAAGAAGAAAGCCGTAGACGTTATACTGGCTGACAGCCGAGGGTGGGGAGAAAAAAAATCACACATGAAGAGATGGAATACTTTGTTAAACGATGGCTCCAAAGCTGCAAATCATTTGGTCAGTTGTTTTGAGGGTGGTTTTTACTGGCAGAAAAATTAGTCGTTTCGTAGGAATGCAAGTCAACACGCCAGGGGTTGAAATCGGCATCATTAAGAATGGCAAGCATCTCTGATTTATTGACAAATTCAGCACATATCATCAGGAATGGACTGAGCCATCCATGACTGAGACCCATTAAACCATTGTACCGTTAGGTTTAGACTTTCTAGTCCCCTTTGACAGTCGCCGATGAGCGGTTCTCTTCCCACCGCCTCCGCTGGTGTCCAGTTTCGTAAGGCCCAACAGGTATATCAGAATCTTTGTTGCCCTTGTGTAGCTTTGAGCCTTCAGAAACTTGATCGTGTACCTGACCTCATTCTGCCTGGGGGTCTTTGCTAGGCCCCGTCCTACCTCAACATCTGGTGGACTTCAGCTGCTTTTGGATGTCTGTTATAAACATTGTCAAAGAGCTCCCTGTCCTAAGGAGGGGTTCACTGTTTTTTCCTGGCAGCGATGAAATGTATTGTTTGTGTGTCAAGCCTTTTAAAAGCTTTGATATGTTTCAACAAAGTTGGATTTTTTGAATTCTTTTCACATGGAATCAAGGGAGGGTTGTTATTTGTTATGTGTGTCTTGTATATAACCACTCCACAGTGTCCCTTTAGATAAGCCTCACATGTGTGAGTGTGGCTTTTAGGCAGAGTGTGAAACAAATCTTAATGAGGGCCTGTTTGTAAGCTCAACAGTAGTCCGACAGCACAACAATGTTTGTGCAGGGTGCCATGGTAAATCACTTGGCCTTAAGCAAAGAGTGTTTTTCATTTTCTCCTTTAAAGTCTGTTTTCATTTGTGTGCCATGAGTCAGTGGAAAGATGGACGTCTGGTGTAGAGGGACAAGTAGGGAAGGTCTTTTGTGCCCTGTTTTTTCTCCCCCTCTTCCCTTCCCTTGTGATAATCACGCTGTGCTGTAACTTGTCCTCTCCGTTTGTCTGCAAAACCTCTGCCTGTCTCTGCAAATCTTAAACATAACACGGACTCGCTGTCTCCCATTCACGTTTTCACACTCACACACACACACACACACACACACACACACACACACACACACACACACACACACACACACAC
>JAUMHF010000002.1:4315727-4335593 GCA_032359275.1 Microctenopoma steveboyesi | reverse complement strand
TGTCAGCGATGATGGTAAGAACCATTCAGGTTCTTAGGTTTATGACATAATGTACTGGCAGCACTCACTCTGACGTGCGCGTGTGTGTGTGTGTGTGTGGTTATCCAGATGACAGTGAGGACAGCAGTGGAGGAGAGGAGAGCGGCAGCGGTTGCGACTCTCCGTCCTGTAACACAGACCGGGACATCTACTTCTCCACTCCACCGAACCCTGGCAAACCCCGAATTAATCAAGTGGTGCATGGTAAATCTGCGTGTGTTGCCACACAGGGAAGCATGGCGCTGGCGCTCTGCGGGCTGCTCTTGGCTCTGCTTGCTCCCCACTTGAGATAAAACTGGTTGGGCAGAAGGAGGAAAAGAATGACCATGAATGACGAAGCAATGGGGATAACTGTCAGAGAGACTTTAAAAAGACTGCCTTCAGGACCTTGGACTGTCCGCTACAGGGGGGAAGACTCTTCGTAATATTACAATAAATTCACTTTTAATAATTTGTTTGCTTTCTAAGGTCATCAGTGTACAGCAATATAAATTTCCTCCTGAAAAATCTTTTTCCACTTTTCTCCCCCAGGTAAACATTAAGTCAACGAGGCTACTACAGTGGTTCTGTTTGCAACACTACAGATTATTATAAAATTGTCTTACTTAGGCAATTTAATCTCATTTTTAATTTGTGCGCCTTCCTGAATGATGCCAACTAGTAACTAAATTGTAAGTGAGATGTTTTGGTTGAATGTTGAGTGCCTGTGGGACATATCTACATATTTCTGAGGATGTTTCATTACTGATGAGGTCAACAGGTCGTGTTGTTGTGAATGTTGAAAGTTCATAACCATACTGTGAATGTTTGTCTGTGCATTTACTTATTTCATACATTAGCCAGTCAGAAATTACGAAGCTAGCTGTTGCTCTCAACTAAGGAATAGTCTGAGCTTTACTCACTTAACGTTTGAGCGATGTTAAAATCTTCTTGGAACCGCTCATGTCTCAAATACAGTGAGAGAAGTTACAGCACAGGTATCGACGTTTAACCCAAAGATGGAGTGGCAGGAAGCAAACCTAAAAATGTCTTTTCATTTTTAATTTAATTTTATCCTCTTAAAAGCTTCAGTAGTGCGGTCATACCTCATGCGTGCTCTCGCCATTAATGCAATCTAGTCATGTTGAGTTGAAAGTGTCTGTCTGATAGAGCTGAGATATGTGGCTGGCGCCCGAGTGAAAGGTGACTGGTGTGGAAGGAGAAGGACTCCCCTGGCATTACCCCTGAAGAAGGCAAAGCTGACAAGTCCTGAAAGCCCCTTTTTGGTACTGTAAGCTCAGTTCAGCACCGATGATCTGACTCTGTACAGTCTTACTGTTTGAATAGAATCATGGTGACCTGTAAGTTCAGAGAGTTTCATCATCAAACTAGAAAAGAGGAACAAAAGACAGTGCTTTGATCAAATTAAATCAAGAAAAGTTTATTTTAATACAGGGTTTTATGTTGAAGAGGTGTTTTTAGCTATTTTTGGTATGAAGATATATATTCGGTACTACAGTGGATTTTACTGCTAGTTTTAGCTGGTGGAAGAGGACAGTGTGTACACAACGTGGGGGCACTTTCGGTCAGTGTGCACAGATTTGGGGGCTTTTTTTGTTTGTTTTTTTTCCTTGTTTTTTGCCCACATCTCCCTCCCTAGAATACACACTTGTACCTCTTAAATAGTCAGTATAAATATAAACGGACCGGTCCTGCTCCGTTGGATCTACGGATCCTCACACTCACGTTCTCATCATTTCAACTTGAGGTGGAATGTTGAAATATTGTTACAAGTGCTACCAAATGAATGCAATGTATGGTATGTTTTGTGTTTTTTTTCCCACTTTGCTACACTTTTAGCAACTTCTGGAGGTAAAAGAATGTACATGTTGTTAGCTTGTGTCTATCTGCTCAGAGTAGATTTTTACCATCTAGCAAACACAACATTGGATTTTCTGTGGCTTCTAATATGATAATTGGGTCTGTATGTTGTTTTTTTCATCTCTGAAATTGTGCTGCCTACCTTTTTGTACAGTAACTTATGCATGTGTTTTAATGTCCTTGCAAACATGCTTTCACATTACCCAGAAATACAGTTTTCAGGAGGTTTATATCTGCAAATGTTAGGTGAAAAATGATTGGACGTATTGCTATCAAATTTAGGTGATTGAATTGGCATGTTTGACATTCGTCTGAAACAACTGGCTTCAATTGAGACCTATGAATATGGGGCACAACCTTTTGCCATCTTTTTGGCTTTGAGATTGACAGGTTGGTTGTAAGGTTATATGATTTTACTTTTTTTTTTTCCTACACTAAAACAGCGCCCCTAATGAACAGACAAAACAACCATTGATAAAACATCTATGCAACCTGTATAAAACACTGACCGTTCCAGTGCTTCAGTTTCATTTGGCATTACTTCTGCATGTAACTAGTTCAGTTCTCCTCATTTTCAGTCCACCAACATTTCTGCAAGGGTTTGTGCATGTGGTCATGTCCAAGAGTCGTTTGAGTGTGAAGAAACCCAACTTTCTGAGAGTCTGAGGAAATGTTTTGGGTGACGATGGTAAAACGTCTGTGCTTGCGGGCCAGGGCAGCAACATTTTCCAGCTGACAGGAGGTGGTCCAAATGCTGGATTGTTCATTTGATCCATTAGGCAACTTCAGTCTAGTGACTTTAAAGTAGAATTCAAAGAGACGTTCAAAGTTTCCTATCTGCCTTTGGCCCACAAGACCAGAGAGGACTCACTTTCAGAGGAGTGAGGAACTTGACTGAAAAAAAAAATATAAAGAAATGTGTAAATAAAGAGCAGCCGTTTTTAGATGTCTCTAAAAGAGGCCCTAACAGTACACCAGATTTCTACTTGTCAGAGTTATCTCCTAAATGTTATGGAAAAAACAAGATGAGATAGATGTTAAATTGTATGAGAAAATGTATATTAAACATTTCTTAGTCTTGTTGAAATAAAGACTTGATATTTAAACAGATTTAAGTGGTTTCTTATGTCAACATTTGTTTCTCTATCTGCGTTCTTTGTTGGGTATTTTTCATGGAGGGGACACAGCAGTGTAACAAGGAATTAGCCTATTGAACTCTAAGAGTGGGGTATAATTAAAGCTACACAAAATTAGTACTATATAGCTAAGTAAACTGCAACTACTAAATAATGTACATAATGTGAGTCATTTCACACATGATCAGACGTGTATCATCAGCCTATTATTACAGGTACAGGATAATCATGTTTCTCAATTTAGTCCAGAATTAAATCCAATTTAATTTGTGTCGCTTAAACAAAATGTCTTCATAGATAGGAGGTGAAGTGATGAATTTAGATTAATGCTCAGTTTAATCCACATATAGGACACACACATATATCTATATCTATATATCTCTCTAGATATCTATATCTATAGATATCTATAGATATATAGTCTATATCTATAGATATAGATATATCTCTATATCTATAGAGATATATATATATATCTCCATTTAAAATGTGCACACACTAGCACTGTTAATCTCTGTAATTGTGGGACATAGAAAAGAATTAGAGGTAACTTTATCACTATCAGTAGCATATTCTTTACGTGTAATACATGCACTAACACACATTACACTAACACTAACATCGTTTTTAATGTGTTTGAGGAATTGTGAATGTGACAGTAACGCACCTTTTTTATTCTTAAAATAATAAGTAAAAAAAACATTGTGTTTATGACACAAACATTGATCCACGTTCTGGAATCATGAGTAGTGAAACAGGTTTTGTAACGATAAACCGGGCTATTAATATTTTAGCTTCAGTGTCCAAACATCAGTATAAATTTTTCTGGAGTAATTTTTCCTTCACTGTGTGTACCACTGAAACCCGTCCGGCGGAAGTTGATCTCACGGCCTTGTCACAAAAGAAATGGCGAGTGGAATCGGCAGTGAGTAATGTTTTCCTATTCTTTCGTGACTTTTTGTAATTCAAAGCAAACCATTAACACCAAACTATGGCCAAACATTGACACGTGTTTTATTTAGTCGACTGTATATGTGCTATACAGTTTCGTTTCATAAAACGTTACTCCGTACGGTTGTGTGTGTTTCAGGAATATGTCCCCCGTAATCAACAATGCTAGGCTAACGCTACTATTTAAACTTTATCTGGCTAGGAATTGTTGTACGCAGAGCCTTAACTGATAATCATTTCCATACGTGTAACTCAATTTTAAAACCCTGCTCAGGACCCGGCAAACAGTGGAGCTTATTGTATTTATAAACCATAATTGCATATTGTGAGCAGGATACAAGCTAGTTAGAGTCATCAGTGTGGCTAACGAGGACAGCTAACGCTGTTAAATAATAAAAGATGTTGCGAGTAGAACGCTTTGATGTAGTTTATGTTTGAATGCAGGGTTTAACAGTTTCTGGTTGGATATGGAGTTGGCGGCAATATGAATCCTCATACATGTCTCCGTAAAAACAACACGTTACTAAATATCTGTAAAAATTCTCATCGTCCAGGTCATGCTTTTCTCCCAAAAACGTTTTTCAGTGGCAATGAAATGAATTGAAATGAAATGAAATAGCTTTTTGAGAAAACACGTAACGTTACATGAACCAAAAATGAAATAAAATAAGGGGGATTGTATCACATTATATTGTCAATTTTTTTGTATGTATGTACCTGTTGTAATGTCTCTCTATATTTGTACTTTTTTCCCAGAGCACAAAATACTGAATGTGGGACCAACAGAGCCCTGGTCAGTCAGGGAGAAACTGTGCCTGGCCTCCTCTGTTATGAGGAGTGGAGACCAAAACTGGTAAAAGCTTCTCATAAAGTTATGGATTGACCACCTACATTGTTGTCTCCTTGTTGTGTCAGTATGAGCAGTATAACATCACTATGTTGTGTTGTGTTCTGGTTCTTTGAAGGTTTCTCACCTGAACTGACTGTGCACTTGTAGTATACATACAAGTGCACATTACATACATTGAATCTATAAATAACTGGCATTCTGTGCTGATATTTAACACCATTATTAAGACAATCGCAGCAAAAAGAAGAAATAATAATCTGTGTGTTGACAAATGTGGTCTACATAAGTTTATTGAAAAAAAACTGTTCATGAGACCGGTTATCACTTTACATTATACAATTTATTTCACATCATGTCCAACATGAAAATAAGTAATACTGTATTTGTATACTGTTAAAGCAAGTAATAGTTCTTACCACTAGAGGTCAGACGTGGACACGTTTTAGTGTGAACAGTTACAGGATCTCACAATATCTGTATTTGCAGTAAGTAACCAGGCTACTGGAAATCCATGTATACATTTAACAAACAAGTAACCACTTCTTCCTGCACGTTTTTTTAATGCTGTGTTGGTTTCAGTCTTAGTTGGATTTGAGGCAAACTAGTTTTAAAACAACCCCAATTAAACTAACCAGGTTTCCTGTTTACATGACAGTAAAGAAATATAACCTTGCTTATTGTCTTCTCAGAATGTGTGTTTATTCTAAGGAATATCTTTGTCTTCCAGGGTGTCTGTAAGTCGAGCCATTAAGCCTTTCTCAGAGACTGGTCGTCCACCGGACTGGTTCTCACAGAAGGTGAGAGAGCTGCAATAAGATTCCATTGTGTTTCTCCCGTTGCTTTCATTATCAATATCTGTTTTATGAAAAACTCTTTCTTTCTCTCAGCATTGTGCCTCACAATACTCAGAGCTCCTGGAGGCCACAGAAGCACCAAAGTTAGTAGTACAAACCACACACATCTCTGTGAAAAAAAACTGTTTTAGGGGTTAACATCCTTCTTTGCTCTAGGCGTAAACGTGGCGAGAAAGGAGAGGTGGTTGAGACCATTGAAGATGTCATCGTCCGTAGGCTGACAACTGAAAGAATAGAGGAGCTGAAAAAACTGCTGCGGGACACACAGGAGCAGTACAGGTACAAAGACACAGAAAAGAAAGGGCAGGTGACTGCGAGACTTGACCTTTAACATCCGTTTCTGTCCCAACAGGAAGTTGAAGAAGGAGGTGGACCTGATACAGACAGGTCAAATGGACTCTCAGCTGAAGGAGCTGTGGACAGAGATCACACTGTAAGACACTTAACCAGTAGTTTGATTGGGGTTCAAAAGCATCTTTCTGACACATCTCCTTTTCGCCTGCTACTGTTTCCTAAAATTCCTAAAAAGTGTTTTTTTCCAATAACAGAAAAAAGAAGCAGGATGAAGAGGAAGCAGAGCAGAAGAGAAAAGCCACAGAAACGGCGTACCAAGGTATGACAAGTCCACAACCTGAACACTATTCATCCATTGTGTTGATAGTTCCTCGACCTCGGGAAAGCCTTAGCCTCTAACCAGGGACTTTCTTTGAGGGGATAGTACTTTCAGCTCTGAAACTAATTTTAGACTTCTATTCTTCTGGTGGAAACACAGGCAGATTTTCTTAAAATGCTTCTCGTCCCCAAGAAAAGTCCCATCTTTAGAAATGATTCCTACAGGCCCTCTTAGTCTCTGATCCTCTCTCTGCTACACAGCTCGTCAGGCGATGAAAAACGCACCCAAGCGCCTCCCTAGTGTAACTGTACGTTCACCTCTGGGCGCCAGCCCACCAACGCTGGATTCTCAGGCTGACTCCTCTGTCCCCACACCACCCATAGAAACGGCAGCTGTTGCTGCTGAAGAAACCTCCACACATTCAGTTGTAAGAACATTTTCATATACAACATCAAGCAGTGTTGAGAATGTGTGTGTTACTCTGGACTTTTCTTTTCCTCCAACTTGTTTTCATGTGCATTAATCGTTGGAAATATGTCATGCATATGTGTTTTTGGTAAATCCACCTAAAAAAAAATACTACAACCTCTCTCACTGATTCTTCCTGTCTGTGCCAGTCCCAGGGGGTCGGAGTTTTTCTGCCAGTGAAGGATGCCCCTGGCCCAGGGCCCAAAGATGGAGGCCTGGCTGCACTAGTAGATGACTCGCCACAGAAGAGACTCCTAACCCCGAAGGCCACGGCGCCACCTTCACCTCTTCTGTCTGAACTTCTGAAAAAGGGCAACCTCATCTCGCCCCGCCTGGTGAGTGGCTGCTCACCTTGGAATTAAACAAAAAAAAAATCTAATTATACCAGGAGCTCCAAGTGTAAATACTGTAAAGCAACAATTAAGATTCAGCTGAAACAACTTCAGAATTACTATATCTAATTAATGTTTTCTGATTTGCTGATGTCAGGTTGCAGAGGGCGACCTCCCCAATGGAGTTCAAACAGCCACTGCCTTGCCATCTGGTCACGATGTCATCACAGGTAAATACCTGCATGCACATAGGAATCACAATCTTTCTTGTCATTGTAGCAATGAGACATTGTACAACGAAATAAGGTGTCTCCAGTTAAAAAAAGGGAAAAAGCTATGATAAATAAAAATCTAAAGATCGATGAACAAACAACAAACCTGAGCACTGTATTATTATTCAATCATACATACAACATATAACATTGCACATGTCCCATAGCTGGTGTTGGCATGAAGCCTAAAGCTGTAACGTAAACATGAGACTTACTGGTGGTGCACTAGCTTAGATCAGATTGACCCCTTACCAGTGTTCAGCATTGCGATGCCTAAAGGATAAAAACTGTCTGTTTGTTTTTGCCTTTATGGATCTGAAACGTCTGCCTGAGGGCAGGCGTTGAAAGAGCACATGTCCTGGGTGTGATAGGCTCCTGCTTTTTACAATATGTTAGTGAATGGCTCAGTATTTGTCTCAAAGGATTCCCCCTGGCAGCACCACACTGTGGCACAGTGGTTGGTTGCTATTTAGCTCCTGCTTTAGGACATGTATACTTATGGAGCAGTGAAAGCCTACAATGTGACACGTGTGTTTGCAGAGAGTGAAGCAGACGCTGCAGTAAAGGCAGAGCTTGGCGAGGAGACGGGGTTAGTAGAGGAGGACCTGGTAGCGGTGTCATACATGGGGGACGAACTGGACCTGGAGACTGTAGGCGATATTATTGCCATTATAGAGGAGAAGGTACATGCTATGTTTATTTTTTCTTTGCATGATTACTTGATTTTACCTAATTTGTGTGTCACAGCTTTTATGTTTGACAACATAAAAATGAGTTCTGATCTGTTTGTCTTCATCTTTGTCCCTTTGTCTCCTCTTCGCCTGTGTCCCAGGTTGATGACTCTGTGGAGGCTTTGGATGCAGCAGCAGTGGAAGCAGCGCTTTCTCTGTGTGAAGAGGCTGGTTCAGAAGGTCATACTATCCCAGGCCCCTGGGAGACACAGGACTTGAAACCTTCTGACCCCACACCTACAGTCCAAGACTCTACACAGGAGCCACAGGAGGTGGCTGCAGTGTCGGCCCCTGCTCCTGTTGGCATAGAGACTCCGACCCAACCTGAAACCAAAATAGAAGAACCACATATAGGAAACTGTGAGACACCTGAGGTGACGGGAATTGATGTCACTTCTTCTGTCATTTCTGATGACGGTGCCACAGGAAGTGAGGTTGCAGAGGAGGGGGTGACGGGGAAGGAGGCCACAGAGACAACAGTGAAGATCGAACGAGAAGAGTGGAGCCAGCCAGAACCCAACCCACCTTGCCTAGGTGGCGCACACACAGGCGCACACACAGGCACACACAGGCACACACACACAGGCACACACACAGACACACACACACACAGGCACATGTGGAAATCATGCTCAAATATTTATAATCACTTTCTCTTTTTTGTCTCTCAGACTCTGAGGACAGCTCTGTGTCTGGGAAAGAGTCTAAGGTAACACACATAACATGCCCACACAAGCACAGCCATTTAAAAAAACAGTCTCTTCACTCCTGTGTGTGTGTTCTTTGTTAAATCCAGGAGGTGAAGGAGGAGGAGGCAGGGAGTGAGGGGGACCCTGAAGAAGGGATGGAGCTAAAGGAAGAGTGTGGGGAAGGGGAGGGTCCCTATCTGTCGGAAGTGGAGCGGGCCGCCAGCGAGAGCGAAGACGGCTATGGCCCGCCCTCCCAGCGCTACACAGCTGATTCATTGGCTAGCAGCCCAGCCTCTTCTTCCCAGCTGTAGGTGTCGGTCATGGTTGTAGTAGGCATGTGATAATTGGTTCATGTTTGTTTGTGTCATTATATTTATTTTTAGCTTTTGGGAACTGTAGGTTTTGTGGAGTGTTTAGTGTGAACCCAGGGTGATGTCCTGAATTAACCCTTTATTGCAACACTCCATTTTTGGAGAACTGTTGCATTAGAACTGGATAAAGCTTAGCCAGCATTCGTCATGAATGTTCATGTGATGACCCTTGAATCAGAGTAGAGTCCACTTCTGTGAGCTAAGCAGTTTCTGGCTGCTGACACCAAAATGCTAACAGCATGTGCTTCTGACTCTCTCCTGCTTTCTATTTCCCTTCACTCTCCCTTACTTCCCCTCTTCTCTTCCTGTTCTGCTCTCTCCTCATCAGTTCAACGTGCGGCGAGGACCAGGAGGCAGTGCAGGCACAAAAGATCTGGAAGAAAGCCATTATGCTGGTGTGGAGAGCTGCAGCCAACCACAGGTGAAGCATCTGTGGCATCTCAACCAATCTACGTTGCATAAAAATGCTCACCTTAATTGCATTGAGCTCCCATTTGCCATCTAATACCTTCTTGTCTAACGATTAATACCCTAATGGTAATATAAGTAGACCATATAAACTCTATTCCTGCTGCAGTACATTGTGATAATCATACCACCAGAAACACGTAGCCAGCATTTTATTCCTTACTGCTCCAAAAGTAAAGGGATAAAGCAATAAAGCAATTACTGGATCTTGATAAACAAATGATTAAAGTATGGAAAGCAACCCATAGAGGGCTGATTCATATCAGAAACACATTAAAACGGAAATCCCAGGTTCATCCAAGTTGCTGCTCAGGGCACCTCTTACTGTGACACAGAGGCGTGTGCGTGTTCCCCTATGCATTCCCCATAATGCCTGGGCATGCCGTGAGGAGTCGGCAAATGGCATCCTGGGGAATGCCCTCCCTTCAGGCATTGTCCTGCTCCTAGAGGAACCCAGGTGTCACTGCACCACAGGACAGGTTTGCCCAGTGAAATCAGTGACTTTTTGTTTCGGCTCACTTTGCAGGGTTTCATATATGCACACACACACACAGAAGCTCTTTACCTAAACTCCGTTCAACAAGAAAAGACCAGCAACGTTTTCACATGCACACATACCTGAATATTAGAGAGATTTACGTGATGAGTCAGACATTACTGGTCATTTGGAGAGTAACACTGACAGGGGATTCAAAAGGGCATTTTTTTTAATTTGGTAAATACCATACAGATTTCAGAGTTTTCAGTATTTAATCTAATCCTCGAACAGTTCAGTGTTTTAAAAGTATTAGAATCAGTCTCTGTCTCTCTGTTTTTTTGTTAAGCATGTTTTGACCTCGGTAGGGAAATACTGTGTGAGCAAATCTACTCAGCACAGGTGGTCTGCAGAGAAAGGAGAACGTGTGTTTTACTGTTGCTGATCTCCTGTGTCTTACCTGTTAGGTATGCCAGTGTCTTCCTGCAGCCTGTGTCAGACGACATCGCACCCGGCTACCACAGCATTGTCCACAGGTCTGACTGCACACAATCGCACACACAGACTCGTTTGCTCTGCCGTTTAATTACACTCGCAGGCTGTTTCGCTGGTTCAAATTCATTTGTACGCTTCTCTCCCCAAGTCCCAGAAACATGAGTCATGTTTGTGTTGCACAAATGAGCTTTACAGGGCAGATAACCTAAAGTAACCTAGCTATGAGCATCAGTAGTAATGCACTTCTACTGGGCAATAGAAAATAATATGGAGAAACAATTGATCGTCCAAATTGTGATACAAACATCTACCCGTCCTCCCTACTCGCTGCTCCAGACCCATGGACCTGTCCGCCATTAAGAAGAACATTGAGTCGGGCGTAATCCGTACGACAGCTGAGTTCCAGCGAGACATCATGCTGATGTTTCAGAACGCAGTCATGTACAACTCGTCAGACCACGACGTGTACCACATGGCACTGGAGATGCAACGTGACGTACTGGAGCACGTCCAGCAGTTCCTGGCCACACAGCTCATCATGCAGACCTCAGAGAGCGCCATCTCCGCTAAGAGCCTCCGCGGCAGGGAAGGGAATCGTAAGCCGGGAGAGCCAGCAGAGAAGGTGGGTTGGGCGACGGAATGGGGTTAAAGTGGGAATCCCATTAAGAATGAAATACTCTGTAAAGCCTCCAGATCCCCACATTTAGCTGTTGATGTCTTAAAACTCAACCCTTCAGACTCGCCTTTGAAATGTATTGAGTATAAAAAGATGTGTAACCTGTCGCAAAGTCACTCTTTCTTTCCTCGATCTCAGATCTCAGATCAAGTCCTAAATGTGATGATTTTAGACGTGAGACTTAGAGCACAGCTTGGACTAGATATCCAGGTTCAGAGTCGACAGTATCAATACAGCCGACGAAACTACTCACGCTACTCAAGCTGGGATAACACACGCACACACACAATTTATTTTTCACCATGCAGATCAGCTGGACACATAAAGGTCAAAGGTCGTTAGGCCTACTGTTGTTGCTGATTGCTTAAAGGCAGCGAGCTCTGAATGGATGTATATGTGTTTCCTAATGTATTCAAATCTACATTTAAAGACGGATGGAATTAAGTGATTTTTTGGTCTCTACTGTAGTAAAATGTGTTCTTTCAAAGACGAGCATAAAAAACATTTTTTAGAGACTGGAAACACGAACAGCATCTATCTGTCTTTGGCAGAGTGTTTCTTCATAGTAAGTAAGTAAGCAAGTTGAGCGTAAGTGGTCATCAGAAGTGTCATGTGGTCCGTCCTGCTGACGGTATGTACAGTAGGTTATTGTATGAACTACCATAGAACTTCACCTGGAAAAAACACAGTAGGTGTTGAAAGAACGTAATGACAGACTGTATCTAGTTCCATAACATCTGTTGCATTCGTGCTACGTCTATGTTAATGAAGCCACGGGATTCTGTTTGCAGTATTTGCATGATCATATTCACACACGTCATATGTGCACACACTCATGTTCATACGCGGGACACTTGACACATGTGGTCGACACTCCTGCTTGCTGTGATGTGCTTCCGTGGAATCATTCCTGGTCTTGACTATCCAGTTGAGTCTTGTCCTGCATGCTGGCTGCACCGCTCCTCGCTAACTTCTGTCTTTCTGCATCTGCCTGTTTCTGACTCAGCTGTTTGTCTGCATATGTCCATAGTGAATTTTCATTTAGTGATTGTATTCTTATTCCTGTCTCTTACTGTTTGGATGTGAAAGTCTTCAGAGTGTCTGTCTAACAGAGTCCTTGTTGTTCATGGCATTTTTTGAAAGTATCAGAGTTTAGAAAAGTCTTTTGCAGACAGGGAATATCTGGGAATTTGCTAGTTTACCTGGGAAATATAACATTATAGATGAATTTTAAAAATGGTTTACGAAATATGTTTATCAAATGCTTCCACAGGTGTATTAAACGTTTTAATGTTTGTTCAACAACCTCATCTCAAGTTGAAATGCGACCTTCACTGAAATCTGAAACATTTTGTTCGTAGATGTTTTGACTGAATACAAGTCATGATGTTTTTCGTAGGAGCCATGATGGGACCTGTGTTGTGGTGGTCATGAGCTGTCTTGAAAACGTGCAGTGGCGCTTAAAAGTTTATGAACCCTTCAGGTCTGAACAGAGGTTTGCAGAAGTGAGTTGAATTTCTGGAGACCTTCGAGTGGTTGATGCTCACCAGGCTGGAAAAGGTTAGGAGAGAATTTCAACAAAGACGTTCACATGGAATCTCAGGCTAGTGTCTGGGAAACTAAAGGCCTCTCTTGCAGTGGCTAATAGGGAAGGGAATAAGCTACTTCCTTACCTCCTCTCAAGGACACGTAGAAAAGGCGACTAAAGTATTGTTCTGTGTACAGATGAGACCGAGGTAGAGCTTTTTGTTGTGAGTCAGAAGAACCTTTTCTTACTGCTGTATCAGAGGCTGCTTTGCTGCCTCTGGACCAGGACAACTCGCCTGCGTTGATGGAACAATTAATTCACAGTTGTACAAGCACATTTTAAAGGATAATGTCAAGAAATCTAATCTGTACAGTGAGCCTCAACAGATGCATGCGTGCATGAATACACACTGAAAATCCCTCCAGGCTGATGTGCTGCTCAGAAACATTCACATATTTCTGCAACATTCAATTAATCAAGATTGAAATATATTTAACACATGATTTCCATTGGCCTGGTTTTAATGCCTGCAAATTGAAAGTAAAGGGTTCACAAACTGAAGCGCCACTGGATTCGTGCCTGTCTGTGTGAGGTTGATCTCGTTATTTACCTTCTTCCGTGTGTCTCTTTGACTCGGCAGACTCCTGTCCCTCAGCGTGCTTCTGTGTATAACGCAGACTTGTATGAAACTTGCTTTCTCACGCACGTGTGTGTGTGTGTGTGTTTTCTCTCTTTCTCACTCCAATGTTTGTCCTCCTACAGGACAGTGTCCCAATGGCCTCTCCTGCTTTCCTTCTCTCTCTCTTTGTAAGTATTCAGGCCCTCCCTGAGATTTCACCCGAACTAGGCCGTGCTCTGCACACGCTTGTCTCCACGTACACATGCGCACACATACACAATGTGACACTACTTCTCTTCCTGTTTAGAAAGCAAAACTTTCTACGACTAGTAGCGATTTAAATAAATCAATCATTTTGAGTAGTAATGTAAGCTGTTCCCAATAATGACAACAGCAGCCGCTCGTCTCCATCCTCAAACTCTTGTTGAATACTAATTATCATGAAATCATTTATTCTCTATCTTAGCCCCGCCCACTTGGAACCAGTGCAATGAACACACGGGGCGAAAAAATAAATCCTTAATAAATGTTTTGTTGCTGACGGACTTGAAGAAAAGATCTTAAAGAGTTTATTTGTCTTTAGGGAAAATAATATTAAATGCAAACATGTCATGTCACATTTTTTCCTGTTTGTCGGGAAGCAGTTTTACAACATGTTCTAAAAATGGAGTTACTACTAGACCGAAGCATCACGTATGAAAAACGACTGCGTCTCCAGCTCTTCTGATCCTTTGTGTTATGATCAGAACTTAATCTTTCCTGAAGTTTCTCACACAACACTGCCCACATCACCCTCATAAACGTTAAGTTCTGTTTGGACTCCGCACACATGCCACAGTAACCTTTCATCAGCCAAGCTTCTGTTGACCTTCAGTTTTTGACCCCCCCCCCCCCCATGCCGGTTTCCTTTGTTTTTCTGTTTACGTGCAGTTGTCTGTGTCTCTGCATGTTCTAATTTCTTTTCCCCTTCTTTTCTTTGTAATCTTTTGATGATCATTACTTTTTATGTTCTTCATTTGGAGAGGAAGCCTTCCAAGGCGGACTGTGCTGTGTTTTTGTTGCGGAGCTCAACCACGTGTGGAGGCCCACCACAGGGCCTCCTCTGTCCAGCTGAGCATAGACGTTTCCACTCGCGTTAATTCTTTTTCGTGTTTCCCCCCTCCCCCGTTTGTCGTCATCCCTCTTTCCACTGCAGGACGGAGGCACCAGAGGTCGCCGCAGTGCCATGGAGGCTGACCTCAAAATGAAGAAATAGACTGAAACTTCAGAGAACGCTGAAAAAGCTCTTGGAGCTGAAAAGTGACTGGTCTCTTTGGTTAATCCCTGAGGAGCGCTGCAGTCTGTGTGGATACACACGTAATCATCCGTGGCAGAGATGAGGGTATATGTGGATGTGTTTGTCATTGTGTTTGAGAGAGCAGCTTAGTTCATATGATTGGTCACTGTGCAGTACTACAGGACTTCACTCCAGGACAAACAAGTATCATTTCACCAGCAGAGCTTATAGGTTTATATCACTTCTTCTTGCTCAGATGTACCCGCTTGGAGCATTTTGGAAAGGGGAGTAAAAGGATCAAATGAGAGTTCTGCGTGCTGCATTTGATTAGATGAATGATGGCTACTAATACAGTACAGAATAATTAATAGTGGTGCCCCTGGCACCAGGTGAAACCAAGAAATCCATTGGTTTGATCTCTGCAGAAGTCTCGTGATGAGAGCTGTGGTAATGGAAATGATGGTGATGTCACTGAAATGGTGATTCCTGTTCACTATTAGTAATTAAGATGCTGCAATCTGCTGCTGATTATTTTCCAAAGCACGAGGATTTAACTGCCCTCGTAGAGCTCTTCCTGTGAAATTCAGCCTCAGAACTTGCAGACAGCAACACGTCAGATGTTATCACAGTCTTCTCTTGTCTCTAGTAAGGTGTGATGTGTGTGGTGGTGCTGTTGGAGTTACCAGCTACCAGCAGCTGCCTCACAGTGAAGCTACGAAATCCACCTAAAAAGTGAATTTGTGCTTTATGGAATTTATGGCATCAATGTAAAATACAGGCGTCAACTCTGTTAAAGGGATAAAACATGCAACTTGCAGCAGAGAGTGCTGTGTAAATGGCAGAAGAGACATGTTTGTAATGGGTACAAAAACATGTGTGTACCGGTGAGATGGATCATGTAGTTTGTGTTTGGGTAGCTGATACGTGTATGATGTGCTCTGTTGTACATTTGTTAAATAAAGATTTGTTCTAAAATTAAAATGGGGTAAATGTTTCCAATAGTTTTACAAAGTGTTCAGTATCATTCAACATGTT
Organism: Microctenopoma steveboyesi; assembly: GCA_032359275.1. Lineage (NCBI taxonomy): Eukaryota > Metazoa > Chordata > Actinopteri > Anabantiformes > Anabantidae > Microctenopoma > Microctenopoma steveboyesi. Next base: position 4,319,855 of record JAUMHF010000002.1, on the reverse strand, counting down.
TAGGTTTATTTCTTTTATAAAAATGGTAATTTATGAAGTACAAGCAATGTAATTGTTGTCAGACGATCAATGTGTCTGCTGGTAAAATGACAAATGTTCTTTAAGATTCAAAGCAGTCAAGCTCAGGAGAAGAGGATTGTCATGTCAGAAAGGTTTAATTGCATAAATAACAGAAGTACAGCATTTCAGGAATGAGACCCGCCCATTCCTTGGGATATATTCAGTATACAGTTATAACATTCAATTGTTCTGTGCAAAAGTAGTGTTGTCATACTGGTTAGTGAGGGAAGGAACATGTTTGACCTCCAAGTCATTCTTACAGTGCAGATAAACTCTGCCTCTCCAGTGCATGTAAGGTCAGAATAGGTGCATGCATGAGGAACAGTCAAAAAAGGTAACACAGGTAACACTGAGGCAGGGGTTCTTAACTCATCCCTTAACAGAAATCATGAACAACAGGACTGGCAGACGAGTAGAGCTTCCTCTTCACCAGCCGGTATTCTGGTTTCAGCTTCAACACTTTGTTGGTGTCAAAGATGTGCTTGAGCGGTGGCCAGACACCGCCTTTATCTGCCCTGAAGATCACAGACAGTTCAAATGTTGGGGTGACGGTGAGGTCGGGCACGATGCTGCCCACAGACTTCAGGCTATCTTTGATCTCTACGTAGACCTGAATGGAGGCACCTCGGAGCCCGCAGGGCTCGTCAGCAGAGGAGTGCATCACGTCCTGGCCGACCCTGGCAGTCATATGGCGGGGCAGCAGCAACGCCTGGCAGTGGAGGGTGGAGGCCTTGGCCTCTGTCAGGCAGTGCACGATCTGCTGGGTGACGTCCCGCAGGAGGAGCTGCTCTTCATGCTGAAAACCAGCATCTGAGCTGGTGACTGGAAAGGAAAAGCCAGAGTATTGTTAGAATGCGTGGCATTAGAAAATGTTGGTTCAGTGCTAATGCAGTGCGTCACTAATTACTCCAACAGGTTAAAATACTAAACAACTTTCCACTCCAGCTGCAGGAGTCGATCACGTGACAAACGTCTCGCATGCCTTTGTGACATCAGCTGTGTGATCAGCTGATCCAAGCCCTGAGTCAGTTGCATCAGAAACATCCCCATCACGTATTAGAAACTAAATGTTACTCCTGTTAATAATCTTGAGTGTGCGTCTAATCCTGCTGATCGTGAACGCAGCAGCAGGGATCTCTGGGGAACTTACATGGAGGGTGGCTGTCCGTCTCCTCGCAGCTCTCCACGCTCCCCCGCCGGGCTGAGCTCGCCCTTGAGCCCGGGGACGTGAGATGGAAGAAGTAGTTTCCGATCATCTGTGAGACGCTTTCTTTCTCTGTCAAGACGGACAGTCCGTGTCCAAACAGCAGAGCAGTGCTATACACCATCCTGTCAGCTGTTCGTGTAGCGCCACTAACTCCTCCACACGTCGGGTCTGCGCCTCCTCCATGTAGTATGCAGTAGAGGTGTGCGGCAGCCCGGGGAGGAACCGGCCTCTTTATACCGGCGCAGGCGTTGCGTCAGCTGCGCGTTGCGTCAGCTGGCCGGGTGGGCGGGGCCTAACCGGTTTGATCGAGAAAGTTCCTGATGTGCGGCTCACGCAACATGTCGGGGCATTGCGGAGGAACCGGGAGCTGAGGCCTGTCACGTACGTTAATGCCAACAGCAACTTACTGTGAAGTCCTCCAGCTAATAAGTCTCTTACCTTGATATGTAACCCAGAACCCACACCTACCGGGAGAAGTCAGGAGATGTGCCCTGAATCCAAGCCGGAGTCATGACTCTCTTTGGGCATATCACTACAGACAGACAGACAGACAGTTCGATAGATAGATAGATAGATAGATAGATAGTTAGATCTGTTATGGCACACCACAGGGAATCATTATAGGACCTACGTTTGTTCAGTGGTGTATGAAAGTTCCCTCATGTTGTCCTAATAATACCAAAGGGACAATGACTTATAAGCCTCATGTACCAATGAGGAAGTGGAGAAAGACACTTTTTAAAAAGGATTTATAACAATCTGGTCATAGCACATGTACTACATTTTCCTTCACTGTCATCTTATATGTGGACAGCTAACACCAAACTAAACATCATGAATTATTGTCTTTATCTTTAGAAATGTATACAAATAAACAATCACCGTATTAAATTAACTATTGTCAAATAAGATGTGTTATTTTTTCTTTCAATCTAGAAAATGTATTTTATTGTATTCACAATCCTGTCTAAACAGTAGTTTAGTAACAGACCCCAATGCTGCAAACCTGAGGATAGGAACAACAGTTCTGTTGACTGCTTCAGTTTCATTTATGATAATTAAGCTGCCTCACAATGAATGTAAGAAAATCAATCTATTAAGTGAATGTATGGTTTGGATGTTTGGAAGTAATGTTAAATACAAATGTTGACTTTGCTAAAAGGATAAAACATGCTACTTGTTGCTGACATTGCATTGATACATCTCTCCTCAGTTTCTGTCCTGGTTCACTATGTGACCCGACTCATTGTTTGGGTTAGGGTAGGAATTTACAGCAGTTTTTAAATATGTTAGGTCAGTTAACAAGTACAGTACGTTAGTCCCTGGGATAGGTTGGAACCCCATTTAACGTAAATACATCTAAACTATTGGTAGTGAACTGACCAGTAGCATAAAAAATCAATTGCTAGGTTTTGTTAGTTCATAATTGTAATAGATTCAATAATGATGATTTTGAAGACCTGAGCCCTGACTCATGAGAGATTTTACAGCTCACATATCTAACCAACAAAACATTAGTGGTTAATAGGTGTTGATTCTTGTTGTTAAACCCTGTTGTGTTATACTGACAGGTGTTTCTCTTTTATGTTCTGTTTTTATGTGTTTTATGGCTAAATAATGGAAGCACTGCACACGCTAGAAAGGTCTGATGTAAGCTTAAGAGTGAGTTAAGGTTACATCTGTAGGAAATATGAGACTTGCTTAACACTTATAATTGATTTCATTTTTAACTTTTGTCAGTGCAAGATGAAGATATATATGATTTGGGAAATGGGAAGTCTAAGTACTAAAGAAAGATGAGACATAGAATCTCTTCTATAAAAATTTATAGAAGGCATCTTTAGCGCTCAATGTCTGGACTTTTCCAGACAGATGAATTGTTCTGTTACTTTAAACCTTAAGTGTGGACTAAGCGACGCTCAGAGTTGTCTTATCTGTTCTTCCCATGTTCTTCATATAGTGATGTGTCAACAATAAATCCAAAATAAACCTTCCTCCTTGGCATCTTAGTTTTCTTTACAGAACAGTAGATAAAAAATAATGTATTATGTTCTCTTTTAAATAAGTACTTATTTTAGTACCTTATTATATATACTCAAGATGCAGGTGAGTGTATCTGGTCTAGACTTAATAGCGTGAGCGCTGCATTACTCATAGGTGAGCAACATGGTCTAACACACAAGTATCCATAGCAGTCAGGACTTTCATGTCAGGTGATTAAGATTTATGGATCATGACTCCTCCCATGACAACCCAGATTCACCCAGAGTAAATTAAACTTTTATTCAGTCTTCCAATAATTTATCTGAAGGTGATTAAAGAAATAAAATGAAAAATATACTTTAGGCTGTTTACATGAATGTAGAAATATCATCCTAATAGAGAGACCAGGCAACAACCTTTTTAAAGATGTTTTATACACAGAAATAACTACTTGTGCTGCAGGGAAGACTAAACTATGTCATCTCTCACCTCAGGCCATAATTCAAACACACTAACAGACAGGGCTGTGTTCCTACTGACATGTCGTGAGAGCAGATACTAAAGAGGACGGTGCTTTTTCAGGTTAACCTCCCACGCCTGACTCACCTTTTTGGGAAGTCTTCCTGCTCCCTGTGACATCACAGCTGCCAGCCAGTAACGTTGAGATCTGACTCTGTCACCAGAGAAACTGGCCACCAAGGAGGAAGTGTCTTTCTGTGGAAATGTCGGGGAAGTACAGCGTGTGGTCACAGTTCACATTCACTACTGTATCAATGCTGACTTTGTTTGTGATATATATAATCTATTCAATTCAATTTTATTTATATAGCGCCATTTTACAACAAAAGTTATCTCAAGGCACTTTACAGTGTAAGGTT
>JAUMHF010000002.1:4189705-4314922 GCA_032359275.1 Microctenopoma steveboyesi | reverse complement strand
ATCTCAGAGTCTAGAAATGAACTTAAACGTAAATCAAACCCAACAGACAGGACAGGAGCGGGAGCAGCAAACAATCCCTCCGAGCAGCAAACAATCCCAACAATATATATATACAGTATATATAGTTCCCTGTGTGTGTGTGTGTGTGTGTGTGTGTGTGTTCTTTTGACTCAAATGCTGTGTTAGACATTTTGAGTGATGATGGTCACAGGTTTAATGACTCATCATTAAGTGTGAATTTTTATATTTCCGACACATATGAACCTACACATATTTATCAGTGACCATCAATGAATTGAGCTCATCTGAACTAAATGTGTGTTCATTAAAGGCAGTAAAGTCACTCTTCTGCCTGTGTTATCAGTCCATCAACACCATCTGGTTGTGGTGTTTTCAGCAGAGAACAGATCAGACCTGTCCCCAACCAAAGCACAGCTGACAGTGAGTATTGTTTTTCTAAACTCTTATCTAACCTGGAAGGAACGTCAGAATTGTCAGCACACACAAATTCATATCACGCCCTGATGGGGACAGGTTATTGACATACACACTTACTGTGCTCATCACATATATAATGTGTTAATCATTACAGTCTGCACATTTGACTGGGATTCAAACTATTATTTTCACCCTAGTTCAACTATTGGATTTAGTAAGGAAAAAGAGAAAAATTGAAATAACCACTTACCAAAGCTGAAGTTGGTGTCAGCTTACAGTTCTTTATTGAAATTTTTACAATAATTTTTTTTATTTTTGAGGAGCATCAACCAGCAAATGTTGGTGCTTTATATGACAAATTATTAAATTCAAGTCAAAAATCTGAAATTCTTTCCAGATGTTTTTTTACCATTGTATCATTATTGTGTGTATTGACCCAAATATAGACTAACAAACAACTTCGACATTTACTATTTTCTATTTCCTATCCATGCAGTTTACTGCACATGTGCACAACCCAGTGCGTTGTAATCTTTTCAGATGACAATTAGTTATTTGTCCTGGTCTCTACTGGGCCTCCGTAGACAGTAGCAGTTAGTGAACACATCATTGCTGTGGCTGCAGGTGATGTTCAAAAACTTTAAACTAAAAAAGAAACTTAATGTAGAGTTAATTCACGGACACCTCATGGTTTTTTCTTTCCTGCACTTTTTAAAGATACATATGGTGTAACAGCATTTCTTCATGTCGACCAGTGCAGAGTACTATGTGCACAGCCGAGCTTCAGAGAATGCTCCATTTACACAACCCTGAATCATTTCAATCTACAATATTCAAAAACCGGGTTGATAATGCAGTGCGGTTTGGACCAGATCCCTCTGCTCGTGTCTGTAAAACAAACTGTGAACAGTTCTGATGCAACTTTCTGCTGCAGCCCTGCAGGTCACGAGGTGTGTGTGTGTCCATGTGAGGAGCAGATAAACAGGCGTGGTGTCAGGTGTCTTGTGACTGCTCATTTTGTTTATACAGTCATAAAGCATATACTTGTACCTCTTTGTCTTCCCCCCACCCTTCTCCAACACAGTGACACACGTGAGCTCTCCCGTTGTTTCTGCTTGTTCTATCACCCTGTTTTATCAATAATGAGCGTCCATGTTTGCTTTCAACACGACAGGCATGATACGTCTCAATAAAAGGATTATAAATCAACTATTTATGCAGTTAAGAATTGTATTAAATATACAAATGCAGCAATACTGCATATGAAATATATATAAATATATGATAAAGGTTCAATTTAAAAGTAGGTAAAGCTATTTAGACCATCTGGTTGCATCAGCAGTCTCACAACCTGTGTTCATGTCCAGACTGGTAATTTAACTATATATTAGGGGCATGTTATATTAGGAAGATCACGTCCTGTTCTCTAAAGAAGGATGGAGAATAACAAACTTCGCCCTTACCAACACCAACATGTTGAAACACCTACTTATCACCAAAGCATGCTTGAACTGCCTGTACAGTGAGTGTGTGCATGACTTTCCTATAGACTGTTGTGTAAGGGAATGCACCTTAGTTTACACCCAGTTGATTTTCAAAATTGTAGTTGAAATGTGTGTGTGTTTATTTCCCCTGTTTATATTGGTTTTCACAGTTCCAGACTTGTCTAATCATGCTCTCTTCTAATTGATTAAGCAGCTCCTCAACCTCACATTATTACCAGAGTTTCCCAAAAGACTGTGGAACAGAAAATGACAACAGAATATAATGACTTACACGTGATTTAAACCTGTATATTTGACTTTTTATTTTGACATTTTGGAACACAACGAAGAGCACCAAACATGAACACACACCAGTGTCGTATTTAGTGAATGTAGATCTAGAATACCTCTCTTGAACCTACAGACAATCACAGTTGGTGTGAGTAATGGATTATTTCGGTAGGAGGGTGCATTTCATGGCACACTAGGACGGGGTGCACACTGTGTATTAACCTGCACTTCAATTTAAAAAAATCTAGGCAAAAGTTTGTATAAAATCAATTTTATAATTACACAGAATTTTTGCTTTGTATAAAAAACTAACAGATGTCAAAAAACATTGAGTGAGCGTGTTTATTTTTTTTCGTTGTAATAATCCGTGTCCTCCACAGGTTCTTTCAGGGGTTGAGGTTGCTCAAGGCTATACATGAGCGTGGGCTCCCTGCTCATGGGCTCTGAGCAATGCCACTCACCATTCAAGGCGGCGGCACCTGAAGGCCTTTTAATTGGGTGCTCCATCTCCTGCTGAGGAGGTGGGGTGACACAGAACTCTTCTTTCTCCTGTTGGTGCAGGTGTCTGAGGATGGCCTTGGACAGAAAGTGAGGGTCGTCTTCGTGCTCGTCTAGGGGAAGAATGAGTACTTTCACTGACCTGATTAGCTGTCATTCTGGGCAAATTAAATAACCTGATTTTCAGTCCTTTAAGCAAGTGGAAAAGCTAAAAGCTGCCATTTTTTTGTAATGGCAGTATGTCTTCTGCTGCTAAGAGTCTTCAAAGTTCACACATGCACACACACTCCTACCGTTAAGCAGGATGAGTCTGTAGCGGTTTCGACACTCCAGTGAGTGCTCCAGGATGTCCCGCAGAGTCCTGTAGAAAAGCAGCACCTGTTGCCTGCGTTCAGACTCCCCGAAGCCAGCGCTGCTCTCCTGTGACATGCTGTAGAGCGTCAGCAGTGGCGTAGCATACTCCCCCACAAACACATGGGCCTGTTTACACGCGAACACACACACACACACACACACACACACACACACATTAACTAGCAGGCAGTCAGGAAGAGACACATTTTCCTAGGTAATCCTTTAAAAGCCTGTGCCACCAGGTGTGTTTGATGTCTGTGTCCTGTGGGAAGATGGTGCTGTTACTGTGCTTTCATACATTCAGAGCAAAGAATGGTAAATTCTCAGGTTTAACCAGCAGGAGGTAATGCTGCTCTGCTACAGAGGGCTGCGATTCTTTTCAGTATTATTATTATTATTATTAGTGTATGTTGAAGTACAAAGCGTGTGTTTTGAAAAGGCACCACAAGGCTCATTTCTTCTATAGCTTCACTCATGTTTAAGACAAAAATATGCAATGTCTCCTTAATATAGAGTGAGAAGATACCGTAAAAGCACATTTTACTATTACATACTATACGGCAAAAATACATAGCAGCCACACATCTCTCCTCTGCCTGGTGTTGCTGTATCTCATTAACGTCTTCTGCAGTTTTAGATTCAGCCCGTTCCACTCGGCCCAGTGTTTCCACTGCCCTGCACCTGCTGTGCATTGTCTCCTCTCTTCCTTAGTATATAAACCTTTATCAGGTGTTTCAACCATCAGCTGCAGCTCTAACCTCTGAGATGACCACGTTTCATGTGCTGTCAGATAAATAAATAGAAGCTAGGTAAAGTATAAAGTAGTTAAAAATAAAAACACGTCAGTGCCTATGTTAAATGTCAAACATTCAGCCTCATCCTATTCTGTGTAATAGATATAATAACTGTGAAAAACAGCCTCTACGTAGTCCTCATAATCACTTTGGTGGCTATTTTTGGTATGACATGAAACTCAGGATACTTTCAAGTTCCTTCCTTTAGACTAAAATACAGACTAGGTTTTCAGCACAGTAACTGTCAGATCTGCTACATCAGACACACTTAGTACAGAGCACGTCGATGCGTTGTCTTCAAGTATTGAAAAGAAAAACATAAGGAAACAGCCTCCTAAGTCTGACACTTTACTGACTCTCTCTCTCTCTCTCTCTCGCTGTCGCATTCGAGCTGTGCAGTCTTTACAGATCTGATCAAAGGAGAAAATACCAGCACACTGAGTCCCTCAGCCCACACTGGCAGTAAGACGACCAACACGGAGCTCGTGGCATTTAAACTGCAGGTTCTCTGATTACTTTCTTTATTACTCGCAGGAGTTTTACTCTGAACCTGAGACGGCATCTATGTCTGAGTTGGTCTGTCTGTCTAGGGATCTAAATATAATCTGATGCAAACGGTCTGTCTAGAAATACACCTACATCACAATCTACTGAGCACATCCTAATCTGAGCTTCCCACCTACCTTCCTATGCTCATCCAGGACTCTGTAGACACTGTGCTTGTAGACGCGGCCCCTGACCCCTGCCCTGTCTATCTTGTTGTTGGGGAGGTTGTCGTAAAAGTGGATGTTGTCGTCCTCTTCTTCGAGTTTGTGGGCGATGTTGGCGTTGAGAGGGATGAAAATGAAGAGCTTCTTGGAGCCACGACCCCAGTTGGGACTACCGCACTGATGGGTGGCGCGAAACGCAGCTATGGAAGTCTCCAAACCTGGAGCAGGACACACACACACACACGCACAGATTTATTTACTGTATCTATTTAATCTCATTAACTCATTTTAACAGTAAGATCAAATAATGGGTGAATAATTTTAAGGGGATAAGAAAACACAGATTTTCATTGTGTGTGTGTGTGTGTTTTGAATCCACTAACATGGCAGCACCAGTCGCAGGTAACCCAGGTAGAAGGACCAGGCCAGGCCGTGGGCCACATTCATCTTCCTCTCCTCACAGATATCCGACACCTCCACCTTTGAAAGAGCCTGCACACCAGCAACAGAAACACTAGAATCTCACAACTCTCCAACGGCAGGTGGCAAAGGAAAAGGGCATCCTGCACCCACACTGACCCCTCATATTTAGAATGGATGTACTGTTTTTGATGGATTTCACTGAACAAGGTGTCCCTCAGACACATTTGTTTCATGTGTCTGAGGGAACGCATGAGCTCTGTAAACAACTACATGGTGAAGACAGTGAGTGCTCCGGTCATTGTTGCTGATCAAGACATATTTTGATTCTATATTTACTCAAAAAATGCCAAAAGAGTTGCAATCAAATGCAGCTTGAGGCAGTGTTTTTGCATAGGGGATGCTCTGATGTGTAGCCCTCTAATGCTAGAACTGAGTTACAAGAGATACAGTAAGATCTACATATGACAACTTTCTGATACTAGTCAGATAAACGCACAGAACTCAGCTAAGTGCAACCATTTGTTTAATTTACATTACTCATCACAAAACTATTTAATGAGTCAGTGTCTTCTGTCTCAGTACTGTGACACTTAGCTTCTTTCTTTTATGAGACAGGTCAAGGCACCATCACCAGGAGAGTGGATGTTGTATGAGTAGTGTAACTGACAGCCTGGACAGACACTTAAACGTCTGCCTTTCAGACGTTTGTTTCCTTTTTTTCTTTTAACATTGCAGTGGAAGCAATGGAATAGTGGATTACGCCCCAAGACATCTGAGAGGTGTTTGCATGTCAGCTCTGGATCTCACCAGGACTCCCACGCTTTTCAATAGCGCATAAAGAACCGAGGACAGGAGGAGGAGTTTCCAGCATTGACCCTTGTGTGGCAGAGGATTTCCAGCCAGGTAGAGCAGAAGGCATGCCAGCCCTGCAGCCAGTAGGGTCTTCCCCCCAAGACCACAGGCCGACAGCACGTGGCTCAGCAGCCATGGGCCTCGATACCTGGTGAAAACAGAGAAAGAAGAACAGGGTATTAGGTCTATACTATCTGTTATACTGGTGGAAGCTCCATTCAGAATGGACCAGTTATACAGTCATTAATAACACACATACTTTTGCTGTGAAAAAGTGTTAAACTAACCCCAAACATCTATTTGTCTAATGAGCCGTGGCTGAGTCTGTTGCTCCAACTGAGCACTCACCTTGTGTTTGAATGGTGCAGCATCTCCTCCGCCAGCAGACAGACCCCGTGCAAGAGAGGGCCAAGAGTCAGGATGAGTATCACCATGGCAACCCAGCCAAATAACATTTCAGGAGTTAGTAGGGTAACGGCACCAGTTGTTATGGCAGCCAGCACCGCGGCACACACCTTAGGCAAATGCCCACGAGGTCGAGGGATGAGGAAATCCTGATCTTGCAGTGATTGCATCTGTCAGCAAAACAGGGACCCGATTATGAAACCAGGTCACTAGGAAGGCCAAGAAAACCTTTCCAGACTTAAGTGTGTTCAATGTTAAAAACAAAACGTTACCATTCCGATTGATAAATGTTTTGAGTCTGTGCTGCTAAAATATGTCCATTAAATCAAATAAACACAAGCCAATCAAACTTTAGAAGGAGGGAGTGAGTACACATTTATCCTGAATCATTAGTGTCGACGAGAATTGTTTCATCATTAGCTGCTGAAAAAAAGCATAGGTGTGTATGACACCTCTGAAATGCTTTACGTAAAAGTTCTATGTTAACACTTGTATCTATAGAGTTTGAGGATAACCTAGAAAACATTCATAAATACAAATAAAGAAGTGAAATAAAGAGGCGCACACTCACCTTGGTGTGATCCAGAGACAACGATCGTTGTTCTTTTCTGTTCTCTCTTCTGCTTCTTCACTCCTTCGCACTCCACCCCTCACAGTCCAGCGCTTTTGGTTTCATTTTCAGGTTTCCACGAATATGTTCTCTTGTCTTCCAGTGTAATCCACGCTCTGAGGTAAAGAGGAGGAGAGAAAGAAAAAGAAGAACGAAAACAAATTACCTGAACACTTGATACTCTACGCCATAGATAAGAGACTGAGGAGGCATTTTGTGCAACTTTTGTTATCTGGATGTCAGAGTGAAAAATGAAAACCCACAGTTCACAGTGACTGATGTCACCATGTTCCTCCATTTAATGTTCTGATCATGTGCTGTTCAAGGTCTATTCAGTGGCCACAGGGTAAAAATGTGTTGTTTTGGCTCCCGTCATCTCACACTACTGATGTGGAAGCTTCAGGTGTGTTTGTCTCCCTAAAATCACAAACATGTAAAACATGTAAATCATTCCCCACGTGTGTCTGTTCCTGTTTGTGCCTGAACTGAACCAGCTCTCAACGTTCTCCAGGAACTCAACCAGAGTCACTGGTGTCATCAAAGGCAGCTTTGTTTGTTGATGTGTTATAATATGACATGATTTTAATAGGTCATATTTCTGTTTTTCTTCAGTCTTCCTACTTACCTTCGGTTTTCATCACACTCACGTTCTCTTCAGCGATTGAGACATAGTCAAGTCCACAGCGAAGAGGAGTTACTCACTACAATCATATATGTAAAAATAAAAGATTCAATTTGACATTTTATGATTTTTCTGTAGCAGAAGAAAAGCAAATATATTTTAGGTGCACTGTAATATGCTGCCCGTGATGAACTGGTGATCTGTCCAGGGTGTACCCCACCTCTCGCCCAAAGACAGCTGGGATAGGCTCCAGCACCCCCGCGACCTGCCTGCAGATCAAGCGGAAGATAATGGACGGATGGATGGATGTAATGCTGCGGGGTTTCCAACTTCAGACCTGATGTTTGTAGAAATGAAACCTGGACTAGGTTTCAAAGACCTTTTGATTTCACATCATTTGTATACTCATTCAAATATTCAGCTGGTGCATTCTAGAAATGCCACACCTTATGATTCATGTGGCTCATTTTGGCTTTGGCCAAACTATTCCTCTTATAAACCTGAAAGCACGTAACGAAGGACTGCACCACATTTACAGTGTTTGAGTTTCATGAGCCTAAATAGATCAAAGTGACATGAAGGTGACTCTGAAGATTCTATTAAGGCGTCATGAATACAGTGTGTTGCTAAATATTTAGCTTCACCAAAGCTCATTGCTCATATTCACACACTGCACAAGTAGATGACGTCTAAGTATAACTCAGATTATGGAAACATGTTTCTGTATAACAGGTCCAGTTGGTTCCACTGGTATTGGTAAATCATTATGTGTGCGTTGTTGTGTAGTTGTGTGTCCGCGTAAACCAAAAAGCAAATAAAGGCACATTCTCCATATCAAAGGTTCATGCATATTTTATTCAAGAGTAAAAAAAGTGGATCGTCCCATGGGGCATGCTTACAGTGTTAGTGACTGGGGAGTCAAAACAGAAAGAGAGCAGAAACAGAGAGAGAGAGAGAGAGAGAGAGAGAGAGAGAAAGAACCGTGGCACAATTTCTATGGCACAGGGTCTCCCAGGGGGGGTTCACCTCACCCAAAGAAGCACAACAAGATCAACCAAGGAGCAACGCAACATGAAGAGCAACCAGCAGAGAGAGAGAGAGAGAGAGAGAGAGAGAGAAAGAGAGCTTAAATATTAAGTATAATGTCCATAATAAATAGAATCATAATAATCATAGAATCATAAATATCATCAAATAACAAGAGGAATCATCAAGAGTTATGATCAGAGAGTACACTTTTTTCCTTTAAATTGTGACGGCAACACACCAGTTCTTCTGTTAAAACGTGTCTTGCTGCTTTTTGCTTTGAACAGCGCAAATTTGAACCATGCAATCATGCTTTTGGCTGCCTGAATGCCTGTGCCTCTGTATATAGTATGGTCATTCATCAATGCTAGTTTAATATTTGTTTATCTGTATTCATATTTATCATTAAAAACAACTCCTGTACATCGACAAAGAAGAGATTAGAGAACGTGGACTCGACACTTTGAATAGAAGCGTACTGTCATTCTGTACAGCGCAGAAAAGAAACTGGAAACACAGGTTGAGAAAGAGAAAAGAAAGAAAACCAAAACCAGAAAAAAAACTTAAACACGAAATAGATACAAAAAAATAAATAAAATCAACTTTACATACAAAATAAATTATTCATTATTTCTCATTTCATTTATATAAGTCAGAAAAATAATAAGAAAAAAAATCCTACCATAGTGAAACACGGAGCACAAATATAATCTTCACGTTATTATCAAAGAACTTAACTCTGCATGCACTGATGCGTTAATATAAATGCTTTACAAAGACCTTTTTCTTCAGACTTTTTGTTTTCCTGGCTGCTGCCTTCACCAGAAGAGTCTGTTTTTTTTCCTCTGTGAAACATAATTTCCTGCTTTTGAGGCCAGAGGTTCCTGGCCATCCCTGCTGCGTGGCAGCAGACAGCAACACGGGAGGAAAAGAAGGATGTGGAAAGAGAATGAATAGAGTTATGACTTCACATTTCAACTCCCTCGCGTACACAGGGCATCCTACTTCTGCTATATGGCGTCCTGCATCCTGTGACCATACGCAGCAGATGTGCAATAAAACCTCTCTATGTATTCTATATACACATGACAGTAGGGAGTAACTTCAAATCTCATGTGGACCCAGGTTTAAGCTCTTCCCAGAAGCTAACTGACCAGGGACCAGAGGTTGGTGGTGGGCTTCATCATGATTTTAGCTGGAGGACGCAGTGTAGTGCTACAAAAGCTAATAATCTCCTCCGGAGAAGAAAAGGGCAGCGAGGGCTCAGATTGGACTGCAGCAGAGATTATCTCCATCGTCTCTCGCTGACAGATAAGCCAGCACACATCCACGTTTCCCTCACTGTCGCCTGGCTAATGGAGAGATCCGCCTATTTTTGTAAACGAAAACACGTTTTCAAACAGAACTGCACGGACATATTCATGTTGAAGCATCTGCACGCACGCACGCAAGCACAACTCTATAAAATCAACCGAGCGCAGGTTTAGTTCCACTTCCTCTTTTGGGATACAAACTGGAAAAAGAAGCACACACATCTTTAATGCCCCTTCTCCCCGACGACCACAACCCCTCCATGCAAACAAATGACGCCACCTGACACAACACACAGCACTGACACAGCCACGTCACGCTGACTCTGTCAGCCCACTGCTGACACCCAACATACACAGCGTACAGCAGGTCCTCCTGCTTTTTTTTTCCTAGTTTCTTTCCTGTTGCTGCGCAGGTACATGGGAGTTGTAGTTCTCTAAACGGGGCCGGTCAGTTCAGTGATGAGATTTGGCCTCTGGTGGTGACGTCTGGCCACGCTCATGCCTTTACACACAGCTGAGGGCAACGAGAAGGGGGAGGGAATCTTCTGTGTGTGTGTGTGTGTGTGTGTGTGTGTTGTCTGTAGCCTATTCAGTGTAGGAAATACTGCGTTGGTGTGTATGTGGGTGATGTAATTTTCTGTGTATATATGCTTATTATGTACACGTATCTATAAATATGGTAACATATCAGTGTTGTCTGGGCCATCACTGTATATTGCTGTTGCTGTCTGTCCCATTGGGCTCTCCCATGTTCATGCGGCCCATCGACAGGCCCACGCTGTTGACGGCGTCGCGTCGCGGAGGCATCCTCTCGTTGATCCGGTCCAGGCCTTTGGCCTCTTCAAAGCTGCTGATCCGATGCTGCGGGGAGAAGCCTCGGATGGCTGCGGAGACACACACGGACACACAAACATTCATGCAGGGTTAATATTTAACAAGACGTTTAGTAGAATCTTGTGTATCCAAACCTCAGGGAGCCTTTACAGGAAGATCACCAAAGTGCATTGAAACTGCATTTTATTCATTTATGAAATGCGAGAGCATACATTTCCAAAGTCTATTCTGGTCTAAGTCGCCCTTTAAACGCTTTCATTTGAGGATATTTTGATTATTTGGGTCCTCACTCTGCTGCCTTTGGTTAAAGGCTATTTTAGGTTTGGATAAACAACGTTCTGTCAGATCCACAGCGTTTTTACACCAGTATCCACATACAGCATCAGCCAGTGTTCATCTGTTGTCTGGATGCTGAGCTAGGATTAGTTTGACCTCGTAGCTCACAGTGAACATGACAGTCAGGGAGACCTGGCCTCTGATCCTAGATCAGCAGTGTGCGATGCCTGGTTGATAAGCCAGTAAGAGACACCGAGTATGAAACAAAGCACACCTGCCCAGATGCAGTTGTTCTCTACCTCTTTAACACATGTGTTGCCTCTGTGAAGAGTTCCTGACAGACAGCCGTTGTTCAAGGCTCCTCTGCAGAGTTACTGTATATTCTGAAAAGTTCATTAATGATTGAAGCTGTGACTGTCATTAACAGTCATTGTGGTAATTATGGGTTTTATTTATATAAGGCTAAACAAACAGGCTAAATTAATGCGCTGAACATGATGAACATTACAGAGTATATCTGTTATAAAAGCTCAAAGCAGTGGTCTCTCAGTGCTGCTGGGACAGTCCACCAAAATGTATGGAGCCTAAGGGGGCAAAGCTAAATCAGTGAAGTGCCCCTTTAATTTAGGGTCACAAGTAATCGAACAACAGCGTGGAACAGGTTCGAGCTAACACGTGTAGCGAAGGTTAGAGCCAACTGCTGTAGAGGAGATGGATAATTATGGCGAAGCTTTGATTTTCTGTACCGGCACCACTTTTAAACAACGACTACTGTCACATTACACTGCTGCAAACAATATAACGTAAATGTAAAAAACACAACACAAAGAATTACCATAATTCATTTGCATAAACAAATTATGGACAGGAGATCGGGTAAGCCAACAACAGCACTACAGATACGAACACACAAAAGACTCCAGGTAACTACCGCGTGCAGAGGAATCAATAAGACCGTACACAGAATAAAACCCACCAAACACCAACAGCATGACCGCAATCTGTTCAGTATCAGAAGAACCTGGCAGAGCTGACCTGGTTATGTCCTTCAGACATGTTTTAAATATGAAATGTGCATTAAACATGCACGTATGCCAATCGCTATCTATATTTCAGCCACATGCGCTGCTCTCCCTCCACACACGAGACCACTGTTCTTTCCTTAGGTCATGTGGCCATATGCTGGAGGACGCCGTGGGGTTTTGTTGATAGTTCTGTGGCAAGCTAAGTAAAGCTTCCTTTCAGAATAAAGTGTTTGAGA
Organism: Microctenopoma steveboyesi; assembly: GCA_032359275.1. NCBI lineage: Eukaryota > Metazoa > Chordata > Actinopteri > Anabantiformes > Anabantidae > Microctenopoma > Microctenopoma steveboyesi. Next base: position 4,302,731 of record JAUMHF010000002.1, on the reverse strand, counting down.
TGGTTTTTAGTATTAACAACGTTAACACTGTGTCTTTTCATCATTACAGGTGACAGGTGTTCTGCCATAGGTTGTGAAGAATCAGATTGATGCATGCATGTTCATCTTCTATAGCTACCACAGCACTTCTGAAATTTAAAGGAAAGCACTGAAACACACTGTTGTCTCTGAGGCCTGAGTGACCCACTCCCACAGCCCTGCTCTTCCTGCGCGTTGTCTGTGATGCACGTTGAATCAGTTTAGGATGTAAATAAATGTTTGTCTGAGTGCAGGGAAAAAATGGTGTAGTGATATTTCCAGTGTCCCAGGAGATGGAAAGAGAAAAGTGTGTATGTTTTGATGTGGTGACTTCAGAGTGGAGCGGTTAGGCTTTGTTGCAAGCGCTGATGTGGTTAGAAGAGCTCTGTGCATCGTGGGTAAGGAAAATCTATGACCTTATGAGCATGGGTGGCCGAGAGCGCAGCCATGCTGCACGCACACACACACACACACATGTGCACACACACACAGTGAAATGAGTGGGACTTTACCTTCGGCGTCCTTAACTGTCTCGATGGCTTCTATGGCCTCAATGGTAGCTGAAGGATGGGCAAAGAGAAAAGAAGGAAAAAAGGACACGAAGAGAGAGAAGATGACAGAGTCCGAGAGAGAAGAGGAAGTTCAAAGACAGTAGGGGGAGAGGAAGAAAGGAGTGAAGGCTGAAACATGCTTCTACGTATGTACTCAGAAAGTATAGACGTAAGGACGCAGAGTAAGGGAGCCTCCAAAAGCTCAGATACATGCTGTGGAAAAAGACGGGTCTGAAATATAAACATATTTAAACACGAGGACGGCTGATAGTCAGCAGCAAAGTCTACGGGCTGAGACTGGAAGGAGCTCTCACTGACTCCTCCTCATGTTCCCGCTCAACCAAACACAATGGATTAACACGCATTAAACATTACCATCACTTTGTGTCAGCAGAGCGATCCGAACATGTGCACGCGTCTCAAAAGCATGTTTCAGGCTTTAGTTATGTGATGCCCTCAGAGCAGCACGGAGACCATGGCAGGTTCAGAGGGCACCTGGTGTTAGCAGTAGCTGGTGTGAGTTCACGCACACAGACACACTGGGAGTGTTTCTGCATTACTCCCCATTACTTTCTGTCATCCTCCAACTTTCTCTCTCTCACACACACACTGTTAGTATCCTCAGCGCTGGTGAGGTGAGGTGGAGAAAGTGAGTGAGTCTGTGAGGCTGAGGAATGACAGGAGGAAAAAAACAGCCGTAGAGAAAGAGAAGAAGAAAGAAGGAACCGGAGGATGGTCCAAAGCAGATATTTGAACTGTGCCTGTGTGTGCTTGTGTTTCTGAAGGTCTGTTCGGGGCTAAGTTGCTGTTGAGTGTGTTCGTGCTCGTGGGAGTGTGTTTAAACACTCACCGCTCTGCAGAGTCTGTTTGCCCCCGGACAGCACGCCACTGGGCAGCATACCTGTAGGGGTCAGTCCCTTCAGGGTCAACACATTCTCACTCTCCTCCCTGAGAGACAGACAGAGTATGCGTGTGGATAAATAGAAATATATACTGTATTAAGGGAGCAGGTGAAAAAGGCAGAATTCTAAAGAATTACACACTTCCTCTCATGTGCAACTGCAGACACGCAAAAACGTGCCTGTGGGTAAAACAATCTGACTGCTGATGTATTTTTAGCGAGACACGCGCACACGCAGTGCACAAGCTGAACTTAACCCACCTTAGGACAGAGAACATTTTGGCCATCTTGCCAATGGCTCGGATCTTGTTCTTGATCACCTCTTTCCTTGCTGCTGCTGCACTGGCTGTAACACACAAAGCCAGCCATGAATGGGATTTCATATTGGAAATCAGAGTATTTGTTTATACTGTCTGTTTTGATCAATGCATTAAAGTGTTTCTCACCATCGAAGATCTCTTCTCCGTCGTTCATGAGTTCGTCATCGGAGCAGATGCTCAGGACATTGACTAACATCTCAGTCACTGTAGGACAAACACGCAGATGCACACGGACATTTTATCAGGGAAATTAGTGCTACCTGGTGGTCTAAAAGGTTAATACGTGACTAACTATCAACATCTCCGCTGCTGTCATCCAATAATAATCAAGTGTAGAAATCTTACTTAATAAAACACATCCTTCTCTGCATTGTATTAGGATGTCTGAATATTATGTTCTATGTGCGGTGGAGTCTGAAAAGAAGGATGTGTGTATGTGTGTGAGATACCTTTTTCTCCCACAAAAGGCAGCGACCAGGTGAAGACATCCATGAAGTTGGGCAGCCAGTAAGGGTGAGGAGAGCAGTTGAACTGACGGATGTTCATCACGTTGTTCTCGTACTTGAGCACCGCCGCTAAACAGAGACATAATGTGTCATACTCGCCGTTTAAATGTAGCTAAATAGAAACTCACAGTATTCCTTAAAGAACATTCACCATCAACATAAGTTTGTAATGTTACTGTTCAGTCTAAACGCCTGATTTTTATGTGTGTATAAAATATCTATGTGCATTTGTGTGTTCGTCTATGTCTGTGTCAGACCTTTGTTGTTATAGACGTCCAAATAGTTTGGAGCAGAGAAGATGGTGATGAGGGAAGGAAAACCTGTAGTCTGACTCTTCCTGTACATACGGTACCTGAGGATAGAGAGACAAACAAACCGCCCACGTTATAGCTGCTCGAAGAAAAGACCATGTTGCCGATGAGAATGGAGGATTTGCTTCAGAGGTCTCTAAACCAGACCAGAGGAACTGGCTAAAGGCGACACAGCCACGCATTTCAAAACAAAGAAAGAACTGAATCCCTGACACGGCTGGGAAAATGTGTGTGGGCAAAATGATGGGGTAAAGTGAAACTGCCACTGAGGAGGGTACTGAAAATCCCCAGTGTTGGAGAGAGCCTGCCAGCAGGAAGCTAACATTTACATTTTAGTCAAAATAAAAACAGTCTGAATGCAGTTGGTTTACTGCACACAAATAATCCAGCTAGATTAGTAGCCATAAATACAAAAGCAGCCTCATGAAGATGAACTAATTACCAAACTCATCAGCAATCAACAATTTGAATAATTAGTATAACCCAGTATTTTGATGTTTTCGCTTCTTATAGTCATGTTCATCCAGTCTTTTATCACATTGTTCCCAGTCTGAGAGTGAACCTCTATAGCTAAATGCCACTATTTGAAAAGCTGTTGTAGCTATTTTATATTGACAGAAAATAATAAAGTAATTACGCTGTTGGGTGTCGCTCAAACTGCAACTTTCGAATATCGTTATTTGTCTGGTTCCTGAGGTGTTGCTGGAGCTGTCTCACCACCCTCCATAATTACTTTTTGGCCCATACTTGTGGGAGAACCAGGTGCATCAACAGCACATTCAAAAAATCATAATTCATCTTCTTATTCCACTGTCTGGAGTCACAATTCCTAAATATGCATAAATATTTTAAATATTATTTATTATTTTATAAAAAGTGTTTTGAATGAATATGCCCTTTTCAGGGCAGCTATAATCTGCTGAATCACAGTTTGGTTTGACCCAGACTACCCAACAGCATAACAGACAAAATATTATTAATGCCTTCAGAATAATGCTGCCTTAATTGCAGCATTATATTTAGAGGATTTTCACTGGGACAACAGATGCCAGGAATGGATTTGTGGGTCAGAAAATTATATTTTGTCCCCACTAATTTATTTGGACTGGCAGTGCAATGCTTACGTGGTGTTTTGCTTTACTGTGCTGTTGTCAGGAGGTGGGTTAGTTAAACTGAATGCTCTCGGTCAGGCGAAGTCTAACAATGCTAATAACATAGTTTGAGAGTGACAGAAGGAACATTTGTGAAAGCTCTTTTCCTGTAATGTGCCGATTTCCTGACAAAGAAAAGTAACAGCTCGGCACATGAAATGTCAGGGTAAGCCATTAAATTAAATAGTGCTCCCTTTTAAGCTGAGGGAAGAACAGTCAGTCATCTTACCCAGCATCCTGTGCTTCATGCGCTCGGATGATTGACAGTAGGTTGTTGGTCTGTAGGAACTCGCACACTGCCGGATAACTGAGGACAGAAGGAGGTACACATTGAGAATGAGTTGAGGAATCTGAACCGGGGCAGGAACTTCACATAATATGCACATCATATGTTATCATACAACTATAAGCTACAAAACAGATGCAAGAATTTGTTAAAGTGTAACAGGGGGACAGGAGCAGGCCTCTTGCTTTCTAATGTCATGTGTGACTGGCTCCAGCTGGGGGCATCAGTGAGCACAGGCAGGTCAGAGCAGGGCTTGTGGCCACCTCAGCTGAGGGAGTGTACAGTAGTTGCAAAATAGATGCTGTGTCTGCTAAACCTACAAAATCACCGTGTTCATCAAAGACGTATCCTAACACTGACTTCTGTGTGTGAGGTGTGTGCAGCAGCGACCGCACTGATGCTCCACGCTCCAGCTCCTTGTCTTTACCGTCCTCCATTTTTTTTACTCTCCTAATTTCCACCTTTTATCTTCAATCACACCACCACCGGCACCACAACCGCCCTGCTCCAATGTTTTCCTCTCCCTCTTTCTCTCACTGTATCTTAATATCACTCCATATCTGGCAGGAGTAGCCAGTCGTCATAGCAACAGAACCATGCAGTCTCCTTGGGGATTGTGGGATATCATTTCATGCTGAAACAGAACTGTGTGTGTGTCAGTGCGTGTGTGTGTGTGTGTGGTGGTCATGTGCGCACGTATGCGCGCGTGTGTGTGTGTAAACTGGGCAAGATTTTCTTTCTCTCATACAAATCCCAGTGATTGTTATTGGATCTTGGATGTGCTATGACTGTGCAGGACGAATGACTCTCTTCTCATTACCAACAATCCAAACCAACAGCCAGAAATCCACCCAAAAGTTATTCGAACACTGATGTGTAACTGAGGGCCTCGGCTCGTTAACATCATCAAATGAGTTGAACACAGCACACACCCTCAGGGCCACATTTTGGGGGAAGAGATCTTATTTCTGGCTGTGCTTCAGCTGGTAATTTTAAAAAATATTGCTCCTAGTGTGTATATTTTATTGCTGAATATTGCATTAAGTCTGGCTTGTTTGAATATCAGGTGAGTTAATAATCCCGAGCCTCATGTGCACAGGGATCGACTGTGTCAAAGCTACCAGACTTTCAATTCAAGTAGATCAGGACCCTTATATGAAATATTTCTCTTTGTTGTGAGGAGTAAGTTTGTCCTGTACCTGTAGAAATAGGAGCAGCCTCTCACTGTGTTGTGGCCAAAGTATTCTTGGGTTTTCTCATTGCCAAAGTCTTCGAGGGGGTCGGCCCACAACAGGTCGCACATAGGCCCAAACGCTGGGGGCTCCTTGAACCGATCCAACTAGGACACAGCATGCACACACACAAACACACACACACACACACACGATAAGCTTACAGAAACACGGTTGCTCGCATAAAGAAAAGCACGTATACAAATGTACATGAAAACAAAAACACATATTTAATACAGACATTTTTACACACACACAAATGCATACACACATACAGTACGGATCAGAAAAGAAAGAAAAGCGAACACACATACAAAGATGCACACAAACACATACTGTCAGAGCAGAGCATCTCCATGGCAACCCTCACCACACAGGAGGGAAAAGATGTCACACCAGCAGATTCACCATGGAAACACTGCCATTAGATGAGGAAGTGTGTGTTCTCATGTGTCTCTGTTCATGGGTGTGCTTTTGTATTCTGTGTTAATGTCCACCCTGTAGAGGCACAGTGTGTGTGTGTGTGTGTTTTCTGGTTTCCTCTTGACTCTCTGCATCTACAGTCCATGCTGTTATAATGGTATAAATAAAAGTTAAAATACTGCCATTCCTGTCTGGTTCAGTGTTTCTGTAAGTGTGATTACTTTCAATGGTGCTTTTACTTTATAAAAAGCAGTTTCCTCCAAATTGAGACATTCACCTTTGACATATTTGGATAGTAAAAATTGATAATTCAGTTCTAACTAAATATGAAGATACTACAGTTTTAGGGCAGTATTCGTCTAACTGGATAAGTGTGTAGTCATTTTTCTTACCTTCTTGATGTCGTCCAGCGTGTGGATCTCTGGTGAAAGCCCCCCATGCACACACAGGAACTGCTGGTTCATCAGGGCTGCCAGGGGCAGGCAATCAAACGCCTCCATGCAGGAGTCGTACACCTGCTCTGAGTACTTGATCTTACCTGGAGGTGGTTGGAGGGGTGGAAAGATATTTCAAGATATGAGACAAAGGAAGTGCCTGAGTGTGTTTTGACATGCTTTGAACTGCCACCCTCTCTGCAAACGTACAGTCAGTCCCTGTCACTTGGAGTGTGACTGTTACATATCGCACACAACACAGCAACAAGAGATGAAGAGAGCTAACAAACATAAAGTCTTTACATGGACAGATCTGAAGAAGTAAAAGTATGAAACAGACACGTACAGTTCACTCGGGTGAAGCAGAACAAACATGTAGGACTTAAAAATAACATATTATTAATTTATGTAGCCATCACTCCTCCTGCGCTCTCGCGTAACTTTTCTCTCTTGATGATTTACAAATGCCACTGGATGCCATTAAAATTTATCCATATTCCAGTACATAGTACATTATTTTAGGCAACATATGGATGCAAATTCAAATTTTAATTCTGCTTCCAGTAAACAAAATCTGCCCCAAATATAATCACAAAGCAGCGTAGAGGCATCACTGAAAGGTTTTATTTTTGCTTTATGAAGACTCCTTGAATTTGGCAGTGATACCAATAAAGACTTCCAACACGCAGCATCTTTAAAGTGCATTTCACACATGGGCGTAACAATACATCTGACACACAGGATTAAAATAGCTGAAAGGAGATCGGAGGAGAGAGATAGACAAAGATGAAAAAGAGAGAAGGGCTTTGGTTTTTGGATGGCAATGAGCAAGGAGTAGGGAGGAGGAGGAAAAAGACAATGATAGCTTCATGAGGAGAGAGAGGTTAAGAGAGGAAGCATAGGGGATGACGAGGGAGTAGGAATGAGACAAGGAAAGAAGCGTGAGAGGAGAACGACACACATACAAATCAAAGCCAGTATTGTGAGCAGCACTAGTTTACAGTAGCCAACCTGTGTGTGTGTGTGTGTGTGTGTGTGTGTGACAGAGGGGACTGTTTGTCAGCCTCTCCATCTGCCTTGTGTGGGGCATGAGCTCACTACTGCTAGTCCACCACACACACACACACACACACACACACAGTCAAACATTTATGAAGACACTCTTGCACACTCATGCCGTCATACTGTAGTGCACTTATGGTGCAGAACACGCATGCACATTCACAATCACACACACAACAGATGGTAATTGAGGGCGACCACTATTCGCTATGAGCATCAGGGGAAATTAGCCTCCTCATCCCTTGGCCAATCAGACACTTAGGAGTAAGTCCCTGAGCCAATCATTAAGGGCCAAATTAATTTGCTGTTAATCACCCACTCTCGGACAGGACGCCGACACTCACTGGCAAAAGAAGTCAGAGTCAGAGAAAGAGAGAGACTGGGGGAGGGAAGCCAAGAGTAGACAAGGAAGAGGAATAAGATGGGAGTGTGGGGAATGACGGAGGAAACAAACTACCAGCTGAAACGGAGAGGGAGGAAGGGTGGATGTGGGAGGAACCTTGAGGGAGGTGAGGAGAAGAGTTACTACAGAAAAAGCATATCTTCACTGTTCAGTGACAGAATATGAATCTGTAAAAAACATTTCCACCAAGCAGCTTTTTATTCAGTCTGAGCTTAATGCTCTAGTGAGACCGAACCAGACGAACTCTGACTTTCCACTGATGAAAGGGAAGATGAGCATATGTATAAATGCACAATTTCTTGCACAATTTGAATATATTTGCTGCGATAATATCACGGTTTATTTCATGAAGTTTGTGAGATAAAAAGTCTATTGTTCACAGATACAGCCCAGGGTATCACGTGAAAGGCTTGGCAGCGGTAAAAAACAAATAGCTGCTATATGGTTCGACTCATAAATAAATACACAGAAACAAAATAAGCATGTCATTGTGTGTTGTGGTATTGAACTGAGAGACATTGTGTAGGCTGTGCTGAACTGCACTCACCCTCATTACGCTTCACACTTGTTGTTGCATAAATGCACCATGGCATGCATATTACACACATATATATATATATATATATAACTTGATGATAACTCGACGTTAGCTTCATTAGCTGGTGATGGATGTCGTTTGAATAAAATTCATGGCCACTGAATAAAATAAAAGCTTTATCCCCCTCTATGTGAATAAAAGCAATTTTGTTAACTAGTACTTTAGTTGATATTTTTATTCGTTACTCTCTTTCTTTTTACCTTATTCGCAATGAACAGAACGAGTGAATGAATTTATAAAGTACCAGAAATAAAACCACAAACACATTTTTTGTTGCTGCTCTATGCAGAGGAAACACAAGTTAGTCACTTACATTCTTGTTTGAAGGTGAAATATTCTGTCAGATGTCTACATTCATGGTTTCCCCGTAGAAGAAAGAGCGTCTTTGGGTAGAGGATTTTCAGGGACCACAGGTACAGCACACACTGGAGGTTCACCAGGGAAGAGTAAAACAAATGCTGGTTAACACAACCAGCTCATTTTGCTCCTGATAATAGATTAGCACATCATTGCTACCAAGTGACTGCAGGAGTCCATTCTCTTTCACACTTTGATACCAGACATCCAAAGTGTGGCACGGAGGATCACAGAGAAGATACCAGGCATTTATTTTCTCACCGACCCTTCACTGCCATTTAATGAACCCAACTTCACTAAAGAAAGACATACATGTGATCAGACTGTGCTGCTGAACCCAACAGGAAACTACGTTTTCACTGGTTGTTAACCCTGCAAATGGCCCAGAGGGCGTTCTCTCTCTTCTACCAAGTGTCCACCCTGCTCTACATTACGTCCCCTGCCTGCGTGTCCTTGAAGTGTCTTAAGAAGGTCGCCTAAATATTGCTCCCTGTGCTCCAAACCCACTCCAAGCCACTGATACATCTCTTATGCTGTGGTGCCCTGACAAGCCAAAGTCCAAACAGCCCTCTGAGTGGTTCACTGTCTCAGTAAACTGCTCAGTAAGCACAAACTTTCTCTATCTGCTACATCAACACAGACTAGATTTGACAAGTATGTTAAAACTGATGAATGCTAACAGTAAGACTCTGTGTCTGTCAGCGTGGTGTGTATGTGCTAATTTAAAATACCCTTTGTAAAGTTATGATTAGTTAAATACAGCGTTGTGCACTGTGCATAAACAAGACAAGAAACAATGGTGACCTGCTGGTGAAGAAAGCATTGATCTAAATAAACATCCATCCTCACCTCGATACTGAAGTAGCCCCTGTCCACATAGTCCCCTAGGAAGAGGTAGCGTGTGTTGGCAGGAGACCCTCCCACTTCAAACAATTTCATCAAGTCGAAGAACTGGCCGTGGATATCTCCACACACTTTGGAAACAGCACACACAATAAAGTTATGCTCACAACATTCAGCTTCCGCATGTTACGTTTCCACAATTCAGTTGACAAATGGGGGCAATGTTTGCTTCAGCGGCTCCATATGGCCCGATTTGCATATGCTGAGGTATATCTGTCCTGTCTGCTGATCTAGAAACATCGCACATCTGCCAGATGAAGAATCCTCCGGAAAGTATCCGGCTCAATCGCTTTGACGTCTCTGTTTAGATACTGTCAGGGAAGGAACACACGAGGGATTTAGAAAATAATATTAATATCTTTATCAATATTTTCTGTAAAGATGTCTAAAATGCGATGCTTTTATGGGATTTAGAGCTCAGCTTTTGTTTTGATTAGATGATCGCATCACAATAGGAAACGACCTTTACACATTTTTCCCTTTAGTTTGTCTTCGAAGGCTGAACACTCCATATTTTAAAAGACTTCAGGACTGACTGCCTGTATGATCTGCCAGCATACATCTTCCCGTCCGCCCCTCTCACCATCTATCTGGCCTCTCTGTTTACTTTTAGTTGATGTCACAGTTCTCATTCCCTCTGCAGCCATTTGATGCTGGCCATTTTGCATCTGTTACGTTCATCTATTTGTCCCTCTATCTGCTTGCCATGTGTGTTAATGTGTGTGTGAGTGTGTGTGTGTTTTGTAGCTACTCTTAAGCCTTCAATTTAATTTAAACTGGGAATTGGGAATGCAAAATGGCAAGAGTAAAATGGAGCTGTACCTGTCTGCTTACTCAAACCTGTCCCAGCGTTCTCCCAGAAGTCTTCGTGTGACACTCTAAAAGCCTGTCAGTTCAGATTTTAGCCATCCCCTGCCTGTCTGTTCACTAGACGCTCTACCTTAGAGCTTCTCCACAGAAACTAGACAGTGCTAAACTCTTTTTAGAATACCTTGTCAACACTGCATTTGCACCAACTATTTATGAAATGATATCTGTGACACAGAGGTTTTTAACAGCCGTAGCCGACCGAGTCTTTCTGGGTCAGAATCTTGAAACTTTGAGACTTGCAAACATGGATCAATATGTTGCTCGTTGGGACTGAGCAGCTTTGAGAACCTCTGCACTAAGCCCTGATGATCAACTGTCTCTCCATCTGCCTGTCTATCTGTCCTCGTCCCTGGGGATCTGTACCTGTGAAAGCCGAGCGATGTTCCCACACTGCGTGGGCGCAGCATCCCACACAGAATCATTTCACCGCTCGCATTTGCATAAACGCGCACACACAACGACACACAGGTACATTAATCATGCAGTGTCAATAGGTTGAAGTGAGTCTGAGTCGGCCTGCCAGCTTCTCTGTCATCGTCTCAGAAACTTGTTTTCCATTTTGTTCTGCATTTGTTCTCAATCTCCCCCGTCTCCTTTCTTTGCACATTCGCCTCAGTTCATACCCGTTCCCTGGCAAAGGAATGCAAGAAGATATTAGAAAGCCGGCGCCCGTTATTGTGAGGTACCGCGCTGCCAATTGGTTCTCTCAGTGAAGTGTGACCGAACAACACATTAAAAGCGAGGCAGAAACATGTGGCAGATTAATAAATCAATGAATAGAATCTGATTAATACAAAAGTACTGATATTCCTGCTATTTTGCTGCACAGCTCAGAGTCACTGCACCTTGATGTCTCTGTTTGACTGATGCCCTCACTGTGTGATAGATTCTCCTCTCTGTTATGCATGTGTATAAACACTTACAGTGTGTAGATTTATTGTATTGTGGGTGGCAATAGTCAATTTCTTATTATGACATTTAATTTGTAACACAAATAGTTTTGCAAGTGAACACTAAACACTTCATCTCGATTCTTACACCATACCCGTGACTGGTGCCTCAATGTCCAACATAGTGCGCTCCTGGCGCAGGATGGCGGCACCCTCATCGATGATGCGCAGGGCCACGGCCTCCTCCAGTCTGCCCTCCTTGGTGAGGTGAGCTTTGAGCAGGTCCACCCGCGGTCGGCCCTCGGGATCAAACACCTCCTTCATGGTCAGCCGGTGGGCCAGGGGGAAGGGGACCGCTGGACACAGAGAGTGAAGAGTGATGGAGAAGATGTAGAGTGGTATGGAGAGGAGAGAGGGTTAAAACATAGGAGGATGATAGAGAAGATATGGAAAGCGAAGTTCGATTTGGGGATGTAGATAAATGGATGTGAGTGTTAGATGGAGGGAACGAGAAAGGTTGATGCAGGGAAAAAGAGAAGAACATTTATTATAATGCAGCCCATGATTTATTAATATTTCCTGTATTCTTCAACAGGCTTGCCAACAAACATCACAAGCCCTCAGTCCTCACCATTACCCTGATCACACCTCTGCTGCAGGCTGAGTGCGTGTGTGTTACGGAGGCCTGGGCGTGTTGCACTGAAGCAGTGGCTGACAGAGTTATCAGGGCTGCCTGCCTCTGTTCTGCAGTAATGTCTTTCTTACATAATGAAGGCCCCCAGGGCACTGCTGGAGAAGGGGGCTGACTAACGACGGGGGTGATACAGCAAGAGCTCACAGCTGCACGTGAGGACTCACATACACACATATGAAGACACAGCCTCAACAAACTTCAAACACACACACACACACACACACACGAGTGATCTTAACAAACAGGCGCAAACTCAGACATAAGTAAGGCAAGGTAGGCAAGAAAAAACAGACACAGGCCCAAAAACGCGTGCGTACAGCATGTATGGCATAAAGCCGTTAACATGCATGATCGCATAAGTGTGTGTGAGCCTACAGTGGTACAAACACACACACATACAAGCTCATAAAAGGTATTGTTATGCAGGATCCACAGAGCCTGTTGGAGCCCCACTAGTGCTAACACAGATAATGGCCTAGATCACACAGTAAAAACTAGGCCTGTCTCTCTCTCACGGCACACACAATTTGACTCTCTGTCACTTTGTCTCTGTTTTGCACTCTCTCCTCTTGCCCTTTCTCTGTTTTTTTTTCCTCTTCCTCTCTTGCTGATTCTCTCTCTTCTTGTCGCTGTAACAGACCAAAGTCTCCTCAGCAAGCTCTCACGCTGATGCCCATCATTACGTTTTAATGTGATCCTCACATTTTGTTTCATTTTGTTTTAGGCAGAGCGGCTCTGCAACTACATGGGATCAGATTACGCGTTTTAAATGTATAATCTTCTACTACCTTTTTTTAAGAAATAAAAGTAATAATAAAGTAAATGCTAACCTTCATCAAAACTTACATCACGGCATGCACAAAGATAGACGTAGATATTTGAACACCACAAGACGTCTAACGACACGTTTGAGCTCATAGCTTAGCGCCTATGACACCCTGAGACACTTCTACACACTTTACAAACTGAAAACAACACACAAAAGCACCCTGAGACATCCCAGGACACGGTGAGCTGCCAAGCTGAAGGGTCTGTTTTCCATCGATTGCGAACAGCAGTTCTACGTGTTATAACCAGTTTTGCTTTTCAGGTTAGGACTGATTAATATTTTATGGGGTTAGTGCACCCCAGGCTGTCAGGGAAAACAAGCCAGAAAAAGAATTACTCATGCATGCTGGTTTTTGAGCGACTTTATATTTATAGTATTTATAACAACCGGGCCCAGACAATTTGTGGCCAAACCTCCTTCCTCATTGTACTGTAATGTACTGTCTTTGTACTGTCTTGTACTACTGTGCTGCACCTCACTGTACTGTTTAAACTGTGATAATGCTGCTACGCGACATAAAAACCTGTGTGTATGCTACTCTAAATCTTGTACATTGAGATACACTCAGTGTGCATGTGTGTGTTCAAGTTTCTAGTTTGAGGTAACACTGAGGCTTCTAGTGTATGTGTGAAAGAGAGAGAGAGAGAGAGAGAGAGGAGGGAAGAAGGGAGAGGGAAGGAGTGTGAAACTCGTAAATTGTGAGAGCAGTGTGAAAGTAGGGCAGGTTTGAGAGAGTGGAGAGCAGCAGAGACACAGAGCTTGGGGAAAGGAACTATACTTGGGAAAACTATACTTGGCAGTTTGGGAATAGAAAAAGGAGAGGTTCAGTGCCAACCTAGTCCTTTGCACCTGACAACTAACCAGTTAAAAGCAGTAAATTATGAAAAAATAAATATATATTTAATACTTTAACTCTGATGTTAATTTCTAAAATATGTAGGTGAAGCTTTTTCTTCCTTCAAGCTATGTTGTTAGTGAAAATATGAATTTTCACCACTAGAAATTAACCTTTTTTCCATGATGCATTGAAATCTGTAGGCCTGGAGCGCAACATGAATGTAGTGTAGTGAAACACAATTATTCATTATTTACACACTTATGGTCCACTACATACAACAACATATTGTAGCTCAAGTCATCTTTATATATCATCTGGGTATAGTTCATAAATAGTGTCTGGATATATCTTATAAGGCCTGAATTTAATCTAGACTGTGATTTCAGATAATATTTTTTTAAATCCATGTCAATATTAAACAAAGACACACACACAATTCAACAGTATAATAAAGAAAATCTACTCTATGTTTTCTTTCTGAACCACTTTGGATTAATGCATTTTGAAAATGTACTGACTTTGCACTTTGGTCCAAGACTAGCATAAAAAATTGAGAAAGAAACACTACTCAAAGAACTCCTAATGTCCATCAAAAGGTGTTTGAGCCCCACCGGGTTTCAGCAAGTTGAATGGATTTCACTCTTAATTTGGTCAATCAAAAAAAACGGGAGCTCATTTTTTTTCACCACAAAAGAGAAACACTTAAATTTTAATTACTTAATTGAACATGCCACAATCTATGTGACACACAAACATCAAAACCATCATGACTTTATCACCTTATAAAGAATAACATTATTTTTCCAAAACTATAATGTGGTTCTTAACAAGGGAGCATTATGTGTCACTTGGAGATGGCAAAAAGAACAGACTGTACACATTTGGTCCTTATAGGTGTGTGCAGAACAAAGTGCACTGATGATTCAATACATTGTACTTTACATTGTACATAATATAAAACATTTTCAACCAGTTCAGTCACAGTGGTGTTAGACCAGGGTCACTTCATGCAACTATTCTTTTGATAGTATAAACTAAACATCAAGAATACAGAACTGAATACAGAATCCTGCCAGAATCATGTCATGAAATGCCTATGTAGCAGGCACCATCCTGAAAGAAGTAATTCAAAGATTAACTTCAACCGAACAAGTGCTTTAAGCTAAAACAGAAAAGCAGAAGCCTCACTTACAAACTCTGCTCTTTCTGTCACTAACAGATCTTTCATAGAAAGTTCAAGAGGAGGAATTTTCCCCTGTAGCACTTAACCTTTATAAATCTCCAATGGGACTTTTTTCTTTTCTAGACTTAAAAAAATGATTTTTAGCAAACTGCAAGTGAAACAAAGACACGATGGAAGCTCAGTGGCAGTGTCATTGAAGGGATGAAGGCTTCAGAAATCCCACACTGTTCATTTGTAAAGATAGTTTTGCTGAATGAAATGGGTAAATTTCATTAACGTTTTTGTTAAGTTACAAAATAACATCATCCCTACAGCACCCTATTAGGATGAAAGTCTTGGGGCAGTAACGTAATCACTTGCTGCAGAGATTTCTGACATTTTTAAATACTGTATGAACAGTGACTGTCCCCTATGCCTCATTTGGCCTGGCCTAACACCTGGGCTAACGAAACGGCGTGCTAACTTCACACATGCGATCTAGCACTAACACAAAAGCGTTGTTTCACCAAATACTTCCCTGACTGAAATATGACAGAGCCGTCGTAAAGCATGTCACACTGGTTCATCCTATTTGACTGTGAGACAGTCGGCTACACACTTTGACTAGCTCCCATAGTTATTTTAGCACAATAATAATAATAGCATGAGTGCTGTCTTTGTTCGGGGATTAATTGCAGTACTTTTAGCCTCTGGCGCTCTACAAACAGTCATGTCGGCATAAAACAGGGACTGTTCTAGCTTAATATTCTGTCTGAAGGTGACATGCAGTACCAGAGGGCAAATATCCTGATGGTTACAGTATGTTAACATTATGTATGGAGGTACAGGTCATTTTCAATTAGCAACAGACAACACTGTCCACACTCTGAAGCAGATAAATTATGTTTTCTTTCTTTTCGGTTTTCTTCTGCATAAAATGCATTGACATAACTGAATAAATAAAAGAGAAAACAGCATCAGTGGAACGACGCAGCGAGCTCAGGCCATAAATGACACTCTTCCTGAGTGAATACTACCCACTTCCTGGGGGATAGTATTTCTCTCAAATACTGCTCTAAGGCATTTTAACACTTTGTGATGCTGCCAAGTGTTTCAACCTTGAGAGGGAACTTTACTCTCTGACAGTACAGTCTAAACTGACCCTTGTCTGAGCGTAGACAACAAACACGATGAACCTTACGTTCTGGAGTTGGAGCAAGTGGAGTCAAAAAAAGGGTTTCATCTAGTACCGTCCTTTTCACTGAGTCACCTGATGAAAGTCTTGCGTGTTAGGTTAATGTCGCAAGATGAGAAAAGAGGTGAAAGCATTTTTAGCTCCCTCCTAATGTACTATACTGTTCTGTTTTTGTCTTTTGGCCCACTCTCTGTAGCTGAACTCCCCTGTGTGGAATTTATTAAGCATCAAAAGTGCCAGCTCAGCCAAAAACCTCCACATCACAGAGCAGCGAGGGGGAGCCTAAGAAAAAATCTATGACACAGCTTTAAACCAAATCTCCTAAAATTGTTTGGGCTGCCCTAATAGCCTAACTGGAGCAGAATCTGATCAGAATCATCTTGTTATTGTGCACATCCTCCCTAATGGCTAAAGTTAATTATGGGGATATTTCATCAGTTTTATTAACACAGGGAAGCCATTCACAGTCACAGGAGCTGGTGCAGGATGGAGGAAGCGACAGCAAGCGAGAACAGATGACGGTAGAAGTCACCCATGATCCATCTGTCCTCGTTTGTGTCTGCCCTCCAAATGTTGTAAAATATGACTAAACAGGTATAAACCGATGCAAACTTGCGCTCTCAATCCACTGGTCATCGAGTCAGTGAAGAGAAAAGCTAAGAGAGAGCATACTGTTCCTGTACAGGCTGTATGCGTCCGATGTCCATCCCACCACACTCACCAGGACCGACGGCGTGCCTGTGCTGGGTGAGTTTGTATGTTAAATGTGTTGCCCTCTGCAGGACCTCCTCTATAGTGATCACACACACATCTCCTGAGACCAGTTCATCCCGTTGTCTGTCTCAGCATGAATAAATGAAGGAGGTAGAAACTGGGGAATGAAAGAATGAGAGCAGCTAAAAGAGAGAGAGCTTAAAGTTGGGGAGTATGAGCGAGGAGAGACGCGAGTGTTTACATGTCTAATATGTTTCTGTGTTTAGCATCTTTGGCCCAAATCAGCTAACATAGATCATTGGATCTTTGAAGGTGGTGGAGAGGGGACAACTAAAGATGTGTTTGAAGTTCTTCAATTAATGCACACTACACACATGAAGAACCATCTGTGTACACACACACAGCAACGACCCATCCCCTAACAGCCTGTCCTCATTAGACAATCCCCCTCTCTCTCTCTCTCTTTCACCCTCTGGAGTACCTACTCTATAAATAGCCTTTGAACTGCCACCTTCCCCACAGGGCACCCAGGCTAAGGTGGGACCCTCAGCCCACAAGGATAGCACACACACACACACACACACACACACACACACAGATAGCACAAGGCTCTGAGGAAACCACGAGGGAATTGGACCTCATGTTACACTAAAGGAAAATATGCCTAGTCTGCCCCAAGCACTGCCAGAGGTGGTGTGTGTGTGTGTGTGTGTGCGTGCGTCTGTGCATGCATAAATGCATGCATGCATGTGTGCAAGTTAGATATGACTCCACTCTTGTTTCAAAGATCACAATTATCTAAAGATACATATCATCATATCACCTTAATATAATGAAAGTATATAAGGAGAAAAACTAACAATGCTAGTTTGCTATCGGTGGACCATCTGAAAATCTTAATATCTTTCTTAACTGTATGTTTAGACAGTTTCGTGCACTGGCACAACAAAATATAAGACATTTGACAGCAAAATTGTTGCTGTGAAACTCTGTCCTGCATTTCCGCCAGCATACAGTATGTACTTTCTACTCAGTTTTCGTATGACAGGCAATATGTCAAATGTGACAAGTTGAGAGAGCTGAAGACAAATATGAGAAGCAAGAATAACTGACTTCCGTAACCAATGGCAGGCAATACTAAGTTAAGGAAATTAAACATTCACCAACTTTTTTAGGGGTAAATAATCATTTATTACCTCAATGGTAATCACATATAATTTCACTTAACATAGAGTATGTATGTAATGAATGTTAGTAACACAGTAAAGTACAGACAATGAGACAATAAGCATGCACATTAATGATTCGATATGATTAATATTATCAGTCACACTTATGCTTGACAAGTCAAAAAATCCATGAAAATAAAAGTGTAATGGACTGAAATATATTGTAAAATGTTGTTAACTGTTTGTCTTTACTTAGTGTTTTGTTCCATGTGTGTTTCTGCTCCTTTTAATGGGTTGTTGCATCTACTAAGCAGCATGCACACTAAAGCTATTATTTCATTATGACCACCTCTATTTCTAATGATTATTTTGCCCAGAATTAGTGGACCAAATCCACAGTGGTGCTGTGAAAACGTTGGCTTGTGTCACGTATTCCATTTACAGCGTAATGAAACGAGGGAAAACAAGCTACTTTTTAAATGTGTAACTGTTGTTTGGTTGAATGTGAGTACGTAATAATGTTAACAATGGCCCCATTCCATGTCAGTTACCAGATATGCACAACCCCAGGTCTGTGAAAATAGCTGATATGGGACGCAGCCATCGTCAGTGTTACTTATTTCGCCTGCACGTGTCCTACTATGACATGATGTTACAAACAAACAGGACCACTTGAGTCCTGCAATGGCTGGGCCATTTAACTGCTAAAGGGATAAACACAGGGAGTATTACACATTTAGTTGATTTTTAAAACTGCCATTTATCGTTTTTGTAGTCGGTCGAGTTTCTGCACTATTTTCTTTGTAGTGTGTCAGTGGGTTTATTTGTACTGTGTGTTGTCACCTCAGGACGCCAACAAATGAACTGTGTAAATGAGGCCTAGGTAACTACTGTGCCCGCTTCTATGTATGCAGTTGATATGTATTTGTATTTGCCGACAGCAGCGATAACAGCAGATAACACTGAGTTTAGGTTTCCTTACAGCTGAATCATAGGTACAAGCTGACCCTTTGTTACCAGTGAACACTGAATAGCGAGACAGAAAACATGATGTTTCTTCTCTGTGGGATTAGATCACACACAAATAGACGGAGTCGCCTGGTAAGTGAATCAGAAAGGGTGTGAGAAATCCAGTGGGTAAGTCCGAGGATCTTCTCCTTTCTCTCAACAGTGTGGAACACTACTTCCCCTGTCTTTTTCTTTTTTCTCTCACTCGCTCTCTCTCCCCCTGTGCCTCTCTCAATCTCTCTCGCTCCATCTACTTCACCTCCTCCGTGGCCTTGTCACATTCTCTCCTTCCCTCTCTCCCTCACCTCGCCCTCACACTCTCTGCTTCTCTGTCCGTTCCTCTCGGTGTGCTTTGTCCTTTGGCTCCGTCTCTCAGCAGAACATCACTAAATCTATAACGTGGGGAACTAGTGGTCACAGTCCATCCACCAGAAGTGATGTCTTTGACTGATACCCCGACCCCTCTCCAGTCCTATACAAATACATATAAATGTATGTGTGTGTGTGTGTGTGTGTGTGTCCCTACATACTCGTGTGTGTGTCTGTGATGGATGGTGCGTGAGGATATAGGGCACTTAGTTTGTTTCAGTGTGGAGGCAGCTGAGCTCCTGTGGCCCAGCTGCAATGCAACGCACATGGACACGGAAATGAAGAAGTAAAAACACACAAACACATGTGAAGAGGAGCTTCACCCTACTGGGTTGGGGGGGGGGGGTGAAGGTTGATAACTGATGGGTCAGTCTTGCATTACGTAGCATTGCAGGGCATCCAAATTCCCTTGCACTGCTGCTGCACAGCTGCAAGTAGTTAACGCGTATACAGCCATACTGTATGCATATGCACATGCCTACGTGCCAAAACTGCGATACAGCCCCCGACGCCTCCCCCAGCCCAGCGCACCCCCTAAGCACGACGCACGCACGGAATACCGGGACATACTCGAGCGACACGTCCAACTGTCAGCTTCGCTTCTTCCGGGACAAAGACCTTGTGAGTTTATTAAGCGGATCCAGTGGGAGAGACAGCCAGCCAGGCATCTTCGCATGAAACAGGCTGAATGCGTGGAAGCGCCGCTGTCATCCCAGCCTTGGGTTGTGACCTGATAAGCACGACAATCTGTGCAAGCTCCGCGGAGCCCCTCCTCGCCTCCCCTATAGCCGCCCACGCGTAAAGCAGAAACAGACACTCTCATAAACACATTAAATATTCCATAATCCCGTGATTCAATTACACCATTAGGGCGGTATGCATCATCATGGTTGGACAAACGCAGCCCAGCATCCCTGAACTCCATTTTGTCTCTCATTTGACACTCAGGGATACAAGAGGGGGAAACCAGGGACACCTTAACGCAGTCGTGGAGGAGCGATACGCACGGAGGAAGCACGGTCGCCCCCTGACACGCAGGCCTCACTAAGAAATCGTCGACTTAAAACAATTCTTCCATCCATCGCGTGCACTTGTGGTTTTAAAACGCCACCTCATGAAACAGTAGACTGATTTCACCCCGTGTGCTGGATCCAGTGAATCTAACTGAGTAGGAAGATGCGCACTTGGCCTGGCAAAGTTGTTAGCCTACCTATGGTCTAAACCAATCGATTACCTGACTTTACCTCAGTTTGGCTAAAAATAAAACTAGATCGCTTATGTAGGCCACCGAGTGGTCGGCACCACCGACACGCGACGCGCAGAGACACGGGCGCCGACATGAGCGCTGAGACCGAAACATCAACGATCATTGTGAGTCTCCGGCTGACAAGTCCCCCATAGCATCTTTACCCTCCCTCTTTCCTCATCTCTCTTACATGCAACATCATCCCGTGACACCATCCACATCCACAGCAAAAAACAACACACCAACGCTCGCAGGTTACGCGTAACATTTATTTACCTTTATGTCTGCCTTTCGCTGTCATCGTCACACTGCTTGATGTTTCATTGGAACAAGATGCTCATCTCCCTCTCTCCCTCCCTGCTTTTTTCCTCTAGCACTCTCTCGGTTGTGTCTCTGTAGGGTATTTTTCAGTAACACGAAACCACCACTAGGAGCGCAGCGCGTGAATGGAGCTCATGCAGCACAGGGTGTCGCACAATAGCTTTGGTTATACATAGAGGAAGAGACATCCCTCTGTTGGAAAATGGGGCAATGCCTCGGTGAGGGGGTGAATTCTAATAGAATAAAGAGGGAAGACCCTGATTATGGCGTATCGTGCTGGATACCCTCCACCCCCTTCCCATCCATCACCACCTCCCTCCCCTAAAAGGTTCAGAGGCACATGCATGGTGACTCGCCAGCCAAAAAGGTTTCTTTTATTGCAAGGTGCTACAATAGTAAAAAAGATGAACTCCAGACTAAAAAGAATCGTGCGAATAAGAAACACTGGTGCAACGACAGGGATGCAGACAGAAACAATGAGTTACAGCAGAATTATTGGCACAGAGGCAGTTCGCACTGGCCGTGCAGGATTTGGCATGCCTACATTTGATCACCCGGTCGGCGGGACTTGCGTTGCAGTCGGACATCCTGGATTCGGGACGGGAACGGAGCCGAGGGGATGGGGGGGCTCTCTCTTCTGTCAAGGGCCGAGATTGTGGCGTCGGGTCCTCCGGCGGGCGTCGAGAATATGCGTGGTTGCTGGGTGCTTTTCGTGCTGCAGTAGTGGCATCACTCGGTGGAGTCTCCGTGCTCTCTCGGACGGGGGAAGCCTGCTGCTGCGCCTGCGGTGACTTTGGGGGAGGATAGGCGGATACCTAGCTGCTGTTGTGGCATGCTTGGATCCCGAATTTGTTTTTAAGAGAGAGGAGGGGGAGGGCGGGGGTGCTGCTGGTGTAGCTGTGGTGCTGGAGTAGGGGAGGAGGAGGGGGGTAGACTCTGGAGGTTAGAGGGCGAAGAGACGCCTTGGAGAGAGAAGACAGAAGCAGGCTCTGTCTCCCCAGGACGCCCCTGTAAGCGGCACGGTGCAGCTGGCAACACCCCGGAATGGCGAAACAAGGAACTCCCACGCAGATTCACGCACACGCGGCAACTCACAACAACAACACACACACGCACATACACACTCAGACTCATACTGCCATCCTGTGGAGGCACTGATTACAGGGTTTCCCTCCCCCTTAACAGCATTTCAGTGGGGTGTGTGTATGCGCTGTGGGTGCGTGCACGTGTGAGTGTACGGAAGGAAATTGGACAGAAAATCACGTGGGTCTATATGGGAATAAACCAAAGACACAATCATGATCTGTGCGACAAGCTTGGAAAAATGCATTTTATATACGGACACCCTGATGGTATAAACATAAAAGATAAGAAACAATAACAACATATGATGATATTGATCAGGCAGGGCTGGGATGTACTGCTCAAATGTGCTGAATAGTGGAGCAAATATGTATTCTGCTCACAGAGTATTGAAGATGTCAGATGTCCACTCTGAAACACAAAGTGCTTCTGCCTTTCTATTTAGCCTTTAAACTGTACTTTATCAGGCTCAGCTGAACTCTCAGTGAGCTTAGTTCTGCTTGAAGAAACATACACAGTTGTTATGTGTTGCACATTTTAAGAACTGCTGCTCCACATTCAGAACCGAGGTGGCTCAAAAATACAACTATATGTCTTTAGCTCATTGGTAAATGACTTACAGTATTACAGGAGAAATCACGAGAGCATGCGACAGCTTGTTCACATAAGTTCTCATCTGGTTGTAGATGAACAGATTGTTTAATCACATAACATCAAATCCACTAAATTTGTTGTTTCTCATCAGTTTGCCCCATCTCTGTCTTAATGCAGGCAATTTAAATCTAAAACTTCACATAAATCTGTGAATGTGGCATCCAAATCTGCTTTTTATTTAGTGTTAATAGTTTACATTTCTGAGACCCCCTGCTTTCAATGCAGTGCAAGATTTCTCACAATGGCTATTTGTTGTAGTTTTGTTTGATTTTGGGACGAAGGTGCAAATATGAAAAGCAAGGGAGCATTCTGTAAATCTTTGGCTGTTTTCTGTGCAGTTAAAGAGAATTGTTTACAATGTACAGTGGCATAATTAGGTGACAAATTTAAAAAGTGAAACTTGTATTGCTATCAAGCGAGTACATAAATATTCTATAGGTTCTTAAATAAATAAATATAAATATTCATGAAGGATGGTTTAATTAGTTGACTTGATAGCTCACTTATATGAATATGAATGAACATATATGAATATAGTCTAATTCACTTTTAATAGTTTGCTAATTTAATTAAGTAAATACAGTATTAGAGCTTTTTCCCAAATGTCTTCTAATACATTCATTATAATGCAGATATGTTCTTGCCTGCTATATATATTAGCATGCATGCTATAATTTAGTCTATATTGCTGGACACAAAAATAATCAAACATTATATAAAGATACGTGGATTTGCAGGGGTGACTCACTTATAACAGTTTATTTTGACAGGCGTGCACAGAAGAATGAAAATTACACCATAATTTGTTGTTATTTGTTGTAGTATAATCTAAAATGTATTATATTTATGAGTTTGTTAAGAAGAATTTCTTCTTTAAAAATTCAGTGTTTCAAGCAACGGTTTATTTATGCTTAAATGTAACTAGACCACTTTTAATGTTTTTTTGCAGTTTAAATCGTCCACACAATTTCATTTAAACGTAGGTCTATCTTACAGCCTATTAACTAACCCTGTGCTTGTGCCCGCGATCACATTCGTAGAAATCGTATCACTCCGCGCTTAGGTGATTCGAGTACAGTTTATCTGTATAAAAACCCCAACATTTTGAATATATCGATAAATACGAACAATTGAGTAAACGCCATTCCGCTGTGTGGAAATATGTAATTTACATAGTAACCATAGTAGTAAAACATCTCAGCACAGGTATCTAGGAGGTTACCTCATGCAAAGTGCGTGCTGGGTAGCCATTTTGGCTCCGCACGGGCCATATTAATGCAGCCGCGGCGTCGCGTGCACAGAGCCAAAATGACGCCAGTTGCGGAACTACGTCGCCAGCGTGCACTGGGTACCCGTTACGTACGTATGTCGGCGGAGGGCTTTCTAGCGGTAGCGCAGTAAGAGATGCGTTCCAACAATAAGACATCCGGTTTTTATGACAGATCTTCAGAATAAAAGGAAGACATTGTAAATTTTATTAATACATTTTTAATGTATTGAGGCAGTTATGCAATGAAAAAAAAAATGAAAACGAACGATCATTTTACATTATTGATTGATTTATAATTTAAGTATTTTTAAAGCGACATGGATTCTATACGTCAACATTCTATATAAATCTAGAATTATATTTATTTTTTAAATAGCAAATTGACTTGTTTAGTTGCTTGACTATGTTTCGCCTTTCCATTCCAGAGGGCTTTCTCAAGTTAAAAAAACGCACTCTGGAATTAATTTAATGTCACCTGAAGTTATACAAATTGTGCAACTTCGCTATTTGTCACATTTATATACAACACACTTAACTTAATAAACAGTCTGTAAGTAATAAAAGCGATGGTCACAATACCCAATTAGGAGGATAGAGCATATTGTATTGAGTCCTAGCAGCTATGTAGAGAAAATAAAAGTGACTTAGCTCTTATGTTGTTATTAGTCAAATGACTTGCAATGAGGAATAGCATAATGTAACAAATTTTAAAAGCCTCAATTCTTTTGCCTGAATTTAGTACAGGCAATGGTCCACCCATAATAATTACTTTAATGTATAATGTTCGAGTTTGGCGTAACCTTGTGTGTGTCGATGAATCTTGTTTTTGAAAAAACGACGAAGCCTTTATTGCGAAGAGTCCGGAAGTGTGGTCGTTGTTGCTGCTGGGAGAACACAGGCCGCAGTGATTTGGTAGCCGCTGCAGTGGGAGGAAGGACCGCGGTTCTACCCCTTCTATCTTTCAGTTTCGCCTCGAAATTCTTTCGGTGATCTCTTGTGGTAGCGATCCATAAATTGAGTGAACAGTAACGGTGTTCTATGATACTTACGTTTTAACATACCTACGGACAGTGATTTCAATCGCCATTTTATTCGCACGTTTTCCCTGACAGAAGCGCTAGCACAACAATGGCTCTGAAAAGAATTCACAAGGTAAGGAAGTGCATGACGAGGCCCAGGATCTCGCAGTTTCGTTAGGGATTTAGTTCCAAGTTTGCCCTTTATGTTGCTTGTCTGTTGGGTTTATTAAACGGAGAATAAGTTAAGATATCGACTTAATAAGTCTGGCTATGTTTCAAGTAGCGGCTAACTGTCTCTAAAGAGCAAGTGACGACGGTGAGAGCAGCAATGCGCCGCTTTTCTGTCTGTGAGTGCTGCTACAAACGGGCCAACTCAACCGTTGACTTACAAGTAACCGTTAGGTTAGCTGCTCCTGGTTATGTCTTATACCGTCGATGTATTTAACACTGGATCTAATTAAACGTATATATTCCGTGTGTCAGATATTAGTTATAGATACCAGTTGTGTGTTAGTTGTTTCTGGCTAACATCATCTATCCTGGTAGCTGGCTAACAGAGATAAGCTAAGTGGGTTTTCAGATCGAGCCAACCGACTACATCAACGGTATAGCTTCACAGTGGCGACAGTTTCTATTTCTATGTATTTTATAATATAAAATTACCATTAGCAGTCCGCACATAAGATAGTCCAGGTAGCTAACGTTATTTACTACTGTGACTTAAGATTACTTGACTCGCTCCTGGATTTGACAGATAAGTTAACCCGCTAGCGTCAACGGTATTTTGACTTTAAGGGAACCCTCGCGTCCGTCGTATTGAGATTCTTAATTTTTGTTGTAGTCAACCTTTTTTATTCCTCAGTATGTGTTTTTGTAATCATGTTGTATGAGCCCAGAGATAATGGTGGATATAACATAGGCTAACCTCACGCTAACGCTGTTTGTTCATTTCTTTCATTATATTGGTTTCATAACACAAAACATTTAGTTCTTTAAAGCATTCACAAAAGAAAAGACGTGTTAGTGTTGGTATTATTGGACATTTTTGCTGTTGGCAGTCGACGAACCAGCAGTAAATCGGCACGGCTGGTGATACTGTTAGCAGTGTGCCGCTGTGGTGTCAACAGGCCCCATGCGTTGTTCGCCTTTTGATGTCATGTAGCTGACAGCAGGTCGCTATTATAAGTTACCGTTTGTGTGGTTGCCCTAGCTTGAACTGCTTTCTCTTACCGTTTGTAAACCCCCAAATGACGTTAGCTTTAGTCGTCAATGTGTCTGCCCGACCAACGTATTGTTTCTTAAACTTGACATCCTGTGCTGTTGTCGAACCTGAGCAGCGAGCATTGCGCTAAGCTAACGCTGCACCGCAACGTTACGCCGGGCTACACACGACTAGCCCGCACACATTTACCAGGTTATTGTGGTTACAGTAGAACTAGTGCTGTCCTGGTCTGTATTTGGCCCCCTTACATACTACCTGTTGTTCCTAAATAAGTCATATGTCAAATCACTCCAGCAGTCAAAGCTCGCGGTGTGTGTCACAGCAGGAAATTATTTTTGTGTTGTTGTTTCGGTACCACCTGCTTCAGGAGAGGTTGACAAACAGTGTTTAAGTTAGCAATACTGAGATCCCATACGGGACACGTTAAGTAGCATTTGAAGAACAATTGGCTTATTAGTATCTGTGTTACAGATGTGTGATGGTTTTATTTGTTGTCATTCAGATTTTTTTATGCATTAATGTTATTGTTTTTTTGGGGGGGAAAAATTTATATACTACTGGTTGTAATGGACTGTTCTGTCATTTGATTATCTCAGGAGTTGAATGACTTGGCACGGGATCCACCAGCCCAGTGTTCTGCAGGACCAGTAGGAGATGACAGTAAGTTTACATTAAACCTCACAGTGCTATCCTGGTAACTGTGTGTAACTGGGGCTCAAACTTAAATTGTAGTCCATTAAAAAAATACAGTTTTGTCTGTCTGTGTCATTATAAGCAACTCCCACGCCACATACAAAATACTCTTACATTTCATGAAAGGAATGTTAGAACATTTCTTTTGTGAAATTTGTATTTATTACAGAATATGTAAATTTAGTCTTTCATTTGTAGGCTTGATTTGAATAGTCTTCAGAAAATTCTGACATTACTGACTGACTGTGTGTAGTCACCTTTTTTTAAGCAGATGATGGAAATATCTGGATCTTTATCTTGTGAAAATAAAATAATATTCTTAGTTTCACTTTTGCTTTGAGAGAAACTATATAGTGTGGCTTATATTTTTTCACTGTTTTTTTATTTTCAAATTTATTTTAGACTTTTACCCAGTCAAGCAGCATCAGCTGTCACATTAAAGGCTCCACAGTTTATAAAAATCTTATTTATTCAATCTAAACATTATTGTAATAGTCTTCAAACAAGGAATTAGTTTAAACATAATCACAGGTACACTTTAATATTTGTCAGTGTATCTTGACAGAAAATTGGTATAATATCCTTATTTGATTGCGGTTCACAGTTTATGGAAAATATAGAAATTTAACAGCATCCCTGATGTTTTGTTGTCCCAGCAGTTTGTTGCTCCTTCGTTTATATACCAGTCATCTATGTCTCTCATAATCTTTATCTTTGTGTCATCTTAGGTGTTTTAGGATAGAATTTGGCCTGACCTTACATGTTTTGTGTGCTCACATTGTGTATGTTTTGTGTTTTGTTTTTTTTTTTCACCTTCTACATGATCCATAGTTGATCAGTGAAAATCTATGTCTGAAGGTGACCTGTTGTTAATGTTTTCGGTAACCTGGTTGTCATAAATAGTGAATACTGATCAGTTGAATGTTCTAAATTATTTTTAGATAAATAACGGCACAATTAGTTACGCGAAAAATGATTGAGCCAGTCACCCTTTGTACATGCATGGTGATTATCTGAATTTTATTATACATTAGTAATATATCGTACGTTACTAAAGACACAAATGAAGCATGTATAATGAGAATATTTCCCAAGAAATAAACAAGATCCTAAAAACAAGATCTTAAACAAGATCTTTATGCATAAAGATGCACATAATTGGTGATGTTAATGGAGGAATGAAGATACTTACATGCTTATATATTTTTCACTTTTTGTTTTATTTCCTTAATTTATTTGTGAATCAGTTTATTAGTATTTGTTCATCCACATAAATGTGTGATTTTCCTCAATTTACATTTGTAGATAAATTAGGACTGTTGTTCTGCTCTGGTGATGCACAACCACCAACCATAAATGAGCTGAAGTGTAAGCTGACAGGTGCAATAATGTTTTTTGGTGTGTGTGTGTTGGTTTTTAAAATTTTAACTGATCAGTCCGTAGATAACCTAAATATGAACCCTTGTATTAACAAACTTCTTTGTTTGTCCTCGCTAAATGAAGAATGAAAACAAGGCATAAGGTGCCTTTTTTTTTCCTTCCAGAAGCAAGTAAGCCTGAAGCTTTACATATGACGTCAAGGCTTTATATTATTACATCTGATGCAGTTACTTCCTCCATCTGTGGTGACACTGACACAGTTGATACATTTTGAAACAGGGTTAAGTGAAAAACAATTAGTTGAATCATGCACAGTGTTTGCCAAGTGGTGTTGCAGTTGTTCAGGACTTCCATCTGATTCCACAGTGTATGTATCATTTATAATATAGTGATATTTTTTTAACTCCTAGACACAGAAGTGCTTACAGTGTGGAGCAATAATTGTTTTTGTACATGTTATTATGAATCAGATTATTTAAATGAAATGAGTATTGGGTTGTGTGGAATTGATTGATAGATCTCACTGGACGTAGGAGCTCAGGAAATCTTTTCTGATACATGTGATGTGTCAACAACAACGACTAGTGTCTTTAGAGCCTAATTTAGACAACAGCAGGTAGCATGTAACTAACACGTACCACTGGCTAGATGTCATTCCACTACACAAAAATAAGTCCATATGTTTATTGCCCTTGTGATCTGCAGAGGTTTATGTAAACCTAATGTGTTGAGGATCAGTAACGCTGCAGCTGCCAGTAAAGGGGGGAGCTGATGTTTATCACGACTGCAACACCTGATTTCTACAAGTGACCAACACCCGAACTGTTATCGCTATCTCATGTTGAAGTTTGTGACACATACACACACACACTGTGTATATTCATGGATTATGTAGTTGAACTTAATGGAGAAAATGTTTTGTATGTAATGTCTTAAAACCCTCTCGAATCCTTGTAGCTGCCCGTGGCTTACAGATAAGCACTATATTTCTATATATTACAAATGCTTGAAGGTTCATAGATATAGTTTTCTTTGTGCATTTGTTGTTTGGGGGCAAGTGCGTATTCATACTTTTTAAACTTCACTCTGACTTCGTTATATTCAAATTTTTCTCTGCTTGTAGCTGAAAAACAAGTTTACCACCATCAGGAATTCAGATGTCAGATTTGTCATTTATATTCATGCACTCCCCAAGCTAGAACCATAGGAAGCAACCTAAAGTTGCTCTTCAAGCACATGCTGGCAGCATCGTCGTTTAAAATCTAGTTAAAATGAGCATGTTAATCTGAACAGTTTGCCGTTATGCCTTAAAAATGTCGTGTGAGATAATTGGATCATTCTAGTGAAGCTACCCAATGAAACAAAACTACCATCTTTACACTGTTTTAATTTGGAATTTGTATTTTAATAGTTGTAGTTAGTTCCACTCTGCTTTTTTGAAGTGTGTGTGTGTGTGTGTGTGTGTGTGTGTGTGTGTGTGTGTGTCTCACAGTATAACAGCACCATGGGAAAAATCACAAGAGGCAGCGTTGCTGTGTTCATGTTATTTCCTGCCATCCACCATCAAACAAACCATTCCTCTATAAACAATATCATGTTTCTGGTAATATGTAGTCACTGTGGTCGCACCTCAACAGGATGCTCGAATTTGGACAGGTTTCGAAGTGCTACCAAATCTAACTGCTTTGTTCTGTAGAGGTTTTTTATTACACCTCGGGTCAGGGCAGCAGTTTTCTTCAGTGCTTTTGATATTTATATAAAAATGATGAAAATTCATGAATGTTAATATGGGTTCATCCTTCACCATATACACTTGCACAATAATTGATCCTGGGTTACACTTTCATAAGAGGTTGTTTCTCAGCTGTACAAATAAACATAATTTGTTTCCTCACACACGTTGTGTTTTTGGTTTCATAACCAATTTCTCTGGTTTTTGTTTCAGTGTTTCACTGGCAAGCCACGATAATGGGACCTGTAAGTATTTGCTCAGTCACAGCTTCAGTCTTACTGCTTTCATTTTCGCTGGACATTAACATGTGTAAATGTTCTGTTGTCACTTCTACTCCTAAGAAAAGGGAGTCTGTTGGCTTAGTTTTTGCAGGATGGTCTCGCAATCTTGGCATTAGTCGCTGAGCGAGACCACTCTGATGGCTTAGCAAGTCACTGCTCGAGAATAGAAATGGACCCCAGTGCTATTTACTACACCTTATCAGACATATTCTTGATTAGAAATAGCTGTAGACTGAATGTGGTGTGAAAATAGTAAGTGCTGCTTTGTTTATGGTGTGCATTTGTGGATCTGTTTTCCCTCTTTTGAGGGATGAATACAGACTAATGCCATCTACAAGTTTTTTTTCTTGGTGTCATTTCCTGATTCAGACAAAGACATGAGGCAACACAATAGTCGGGTCTTTGATGTCAGCTTGATGTGCCACAGCCCGAACACCTCACCCAGCTGTTGTCTTTAAAAGTGCACGACAGCAGACAGAGCTCGTACATAAACTAACCTCACCACTTAATCAGTTAAATCAAGGAAAGCCCTCTTTTAATTAGCCAGCAATCTTCCACATGATTGAGATAAATGCGTGTCTTCTCCCTCTCTTCATTAGAACGACAGTCCTTACCAGAGCGGGGTTTTCTTCTTGACCATACACTTCCCCACAGACTACCCTTTCAAACCGCCAAAGGTGAGCAAAGCCAGAAAAAACGTCATGTGGCGGCGAGGCACACATGGTGTCACATGTGTCACTCTCTCCTCCCTACATTTCTTTTCTCCTTGCCTTCAGGTTGCATTTACCACAAGAATCTACCACCCAAATATCAACAGCAACGGCAGCATTTGTCTTGACATCTTGCGATCACAGTGGTCTCCGGCTCTCACCATCTCCAAAGGTAGGCTGTGTGCTGGGAGGACTTCAGGCTCCGACGTGCACCACAGAGACGGTATTCACAGATAAACGGTGGATGCAGCTAAACAGCAAGCTACAGATGGAGGAACAGGGGAAACGTGTTGTGTAATGCTCCCTACACATATCAACGTTACGCACAGTCTCCATAAATGTCAGCTGTAGGTCTTGTTATTCGCCACAGGTTACTGTCTGACACGTTCCTAAACATTCCTCGTTTTTTTGAATGCCAGTTACAGCTATTGTGTTGAGAGTATCCACTGCATTAAATACTTTTAAATATTTTAATCTGAGGGTCAACTAAGAAAAAATGGAGGGAAATTCCCTTTTTTTCAGTGTGAATGCTGATTGGTTGCTTTGTGTGTTCCAGTCCTCCTGTCCATCTGCTCTCTGCTGTGCGACCCAAACCCGGATGACCCATTAGTACCTGAGATCGCCCGCATCTACAAGACTGACAGGGAAAAGTAAGTGTTAAGTAATAAGCAATGTAGTGAGTAATGTTTCAATTGTTGTTCTGAGTTTTTCCACAGAGTGGAGCTATGCAGAAGCTCTGGTACAAACTGGCTGTTGAATAGATTCGTCATATTAACAGTTATTTATTATTTACTAAAGGGAAATTGAGCAGCTCATGTTATGTAAACCAGCTTTGAACATATACCAATCATTCATCGCTCAGTGTTCCATGTGAGAGACTCGTGCATTGTATTTAGATACACGTCCATCTTACCCTTATGATCGGGTTTCCTTCCCCTGCCTACTGCTCTGAATGGACACACCTGAGAGATATAATAATATCACAAACACAAATTTTCTCCTTCAAGAAGAAAGTCACATTTTACTTTTAAGGTTAATACTCCAACTTGTTTTATGAGACACTTGTCTAATCTGGAGAGGAACAGCATGTCACGTTTGAAAATTTAAAAAGCAGAAATGTTGAGAATGTTGGCATGTAACATGGTAAAAAAAAGAAGAGCTGTCAGGATTAGTCAGCAGTGTGGCGTTACAAAGCTTCTGAAAAAGGAAGTGTCTGATCCAAGCAAGTCAGCAGGTGTTTTCCTTACTGTATGTGTCTAGTTTAGTGGCAGGTTGCCAGCCCACGCTGCCCAGTCGAGGATTTTATGTTCTTTAAATCTCTGCAGAAGACGAGAGAACATCAGAAAACGCACTGTCTTTAAAGATTTGTTTGTACCAGTAGAACAGATTGGGCATTCTAAAATATTTTCTTATCACAGTAAGAACATGAACAGAAATGTGAATGAAATCTGTAGCCGTATTAGGCGATTTGTTGTTTCTGCCTGGTTTACATCTGGCGTACACTAACAGGCCGTAGTTGGTACAGTGGAAATGGCTCTTATTTTCATTTTGTGATATCTGTGCTAAAACAGCACGGTTCTTCCTGCCACTGATTCCTGGCACCTGCTGCAGTGGCAAAAGGAAATAAAACGTAACCTGTAAAATGGCAGAGCGAGCGCGCGTGTGTGTGTCAGGCAGCAGGCCTCTGTGCTGCTGCTGTCCCGTTTCTGCAGAACCCACATGCCATGTAGCTTTCATCCTTTTTAGCTCCTGCACAGTGTCTTACAGAGTGCTAATATGTTGTACTTTCCAAGGACAAACAACTAACCTCTCTCTCTCTCTCTGTTTGTTCCCAGGTACAACAAAATAGCTCGGGAATGGACACAAAAGTATGCAATGTAGTGTTGGGGTAGAATCATGGCCAACCATCTCTGACGTAAGGTTAGGGGAGTTCAGACGTAAAGAGAAAACAAACAAAAAACCATACAAACAAATGAGAAGTTTAAAACAAGATCTTGTTGGTTTCTATTGGAGTGCTTTCTTTGAGCCACGCCTCCCCTTCACCAGAGTACCTGTAAAGCTCCCTCTGCCCCTTGTTCTCTCTCCCCTCTCTCTCTCTCTCTCTCTCCCTTTCCCCTCACGCCTCTCAGCTCACCTACCAACCCTCTAGTGTACAAATTGTCAACTTGCAATGGTAAACCCCATTCCCCTGCTACTAGTTTTCTTTTATTTTTTGTTCATCTTCGCCCGTCTTTGTGACCCCTGATCCCGGTTCTTGACTTCTGTGTTCCCTCTGCATATTGTCACCGTGCAGGCTGGGCTCTCTCAGCCCCTCCTGAACTCTCCTTTTTTGCTACACACACCTGCATCCTCACCCAGACTTCACTCACTAGAAGCATTTCTTTGAACATCTGTGAAACCATCAGGGGACTTATTTTTCTTTATTTCTTTCCCCAGTTTTTTTAAGGGGAGGGGGAAAATAAGATGGAGGGATTTTTACACTCTGCACCCTTTCTTGTTTTGTTGTCCTTAGAATTCCCATCTTTACAGGTGACGATTCAAGAAAGCAGTTTTCACACCGAGTCGAAGGGCACTCTGTATTTTATACAATGAATACTTAAAGGAATCATTGCAAGCTATGTAGAATGGGGGGGTGCACATGGACCATTTTGGTCTTCTGTTGGATTCTGTGAAAGGACTTGAATTTATCCCCACACACCTGCTACTCACTCCCCTCTCCCAATCCACCTTATCCAAGTTGACCCCTTTGTACACGTTCACACATGCACAGACAACTGTAACTCCCATGTCACCCCCACCACATTTTCTTTATTTACAAAGTGGAGGTTCTGGACCAGGTATTTAAGCAATTTATTTTTCTTAGTTTAACCTGTGTTTTTCTTCCCCACCCCATAACTCTTTAGGTTGCTTTTTTTCCTCTTTTTTGTTTTTGTTTTTTGCTATTGTTAAATTAGAGGCTAACATCTTAAATGGCTATGGAACTGGCTTGGGCTCTGGGTGCGAGGAGAACCCACTCTTCTTGCACAAACCTCTGTATATTGAATTACCTGAGAGGCTCGTTGAGCTTTGTGTGTTGATTAAACTGTGTAATAAAAACCCAGTGACTCCTGTGTTGACTCGCCCTCAGGTCCTTTTGAAAAGGACACACTGAAGTGGGAAAGAGGAATCTGAAGACACGTTGCAATCGTGATGCTGTTCTATGCAGATTTTACAGGTTTATTACTGAGATATCACCTTTACTTAAAAGTAACATCAATACTAATACATTGTCTGTGGATATTAGTATCTGACATGACATTTTATTGTTCAGATATTGGTTGTATGTGTGTGGGGACACACATGGCCTCTCTAAACATAGTGTGCTGCAAGTAAAGAGTCATACTTATAACTTATGTAAATATAATCAGGGAAAGATTAAACAACGTGTCCACATTTGGTATGCTCCATTTAAAGTTTTAGAAGCTGTCAGATAAATGTGGTTCAATAAAAACTATATTTACTTTTAAATTTAGTCAAGTAAAGCACAGGTGAAATGAAGTATGTGAGAAAAAACACGTAGCACTTAAATCTTGTTTTTTAACTTAAGTGTGAAACGGGATTAAAAGGAAACGCTATTAATGTTACCTTGATTTATCTTTTAGCATAGATTTAAATTCAGGTAACCTCTCCATTCAGACTTAATTATGTCGCCCTCTGCTGATGTTATAGTGTATGACAGAAAATGTCGTTTTCTTTTTTGTAAGATTACCAAATTAAATACATACCGATTTGCTTTGATTGAAAATCATAGTGACTTTGTTGTAGTAGAAAAATAATGAAAACTTAATGGAATTCACCAAAGGTCGCAGTCATTAAGATGATTCACAACCAGTAGAAACCTTAGGCACCAGCGTATGTATTTTGAAGCGTCTCTGTTTCCGTAGTTTCACTATCGCCAGGTAATAAGCGTGAACTTACGGCTTTAACAAGATACCAGTATTAAACATATGTGGGTATATAACCAAACGTTTCACACTAAACGAACCCGGAAGTGCGCTGGATGTTCGGGGGTGAAGTATCTTGCGCTGATGAGTTATTGCTCGCTCTCTATCTCTCCGTTGTCATTGGTTGCTGCGCGATGACGTAGGAAGGCGCTGCAGGAACAGACTGAGTCTACATAAGACTCGCGGTTGACCTTGCTGTTAAACGCCGACCAAAAACTACACACCGTACAGAGAAAACATGTCGGCCGCGACGCACGCCATACCCTCATCGGGTTTCAGATTGTCAAAAGGTAACGTTAAGGTTTTGCAGCTAGCAGACAGTTTGAAAGGATTAAAATGAGTGTTTCCTGTTTCTTGCTGGACGTAAACTTAACATGTCTACCACCTGAAGTAACGCTAACGTTATAGGGGAATTGTTTTTGGGAGACGCTGGTGATTATATAGAACTTAAACATTGACACTTAAAATGCTGAATATAAAAAATAAAGTGAAACGAGTCGCTTATTCGCTGCAGTGTCGGCAACCTTTAGTTTGCAAGTAGCCGTTTAGCTAAACCAGCTAACTGGCTAGTTAGTAGTTAGTGAGTAGCTGGAAACAGCCACGGGTGTTGTTTCTAACTTCTGGCGGAGCTTTGGACCGTCCTCCCCCTCCCCCTCCCCCTCCCCCTCCCTGTCACACCGTCATGGCCTCCAGTGGCTGTCGAGAAGCAGCTAGCTTAATGACTGAACCTGCTGATCGAGCCTGCTCATGTCTGACGACTCTGCGTCATGTGGCGCAGGGTGGAACTGGATAATCCTCATTGTCTTGCAAAATGGGGCAATTTCTCAACTCGTGGTAGAACCACCGCCCATACCTCTTAGGGTTTCTGCTTGTAGAAAGGTACTTTACAACTTGAACTTTACAACTATACTTAAATGGAACAATAGAGTCATAAACTGGGGTGAGTCAGAGTTCATTACAAGTGGCCAACACATTTCCCTTTATTTTGTCCCCCTCTATAACATTTTCTAGAACTACATTACCACGAAATGAAGAGACGAGTGTTGTGCTTGTAGGTGTGCTCAGCATGTGTCTCTCTATCACCAGAGCATTTGGCGGTTGCGGTGCCCGTGGCAGTGATTGCAGCTGCTGGTGGTTTCCTTGTCAGCCATTACCTAAACAGACGGAGCTGTAAAAAGGGCCAGGTGAACACGTGCATCAGCAAAGACAGTCCCAAAGTGGTCCACAGCTTCGACATGGAGGATATCGGCACCAAGGCTGTCTACTGCCGCTGCTGGAAGTCAAAAAAGGTCAGCATGCAGAACTCGGTATAACAGGGGTTTTAGTCCAGCCGGAGACCTTTGCTGCACGTTATACCCACCACTCGTTTCTCAAACGTCTTGTCTGCCTCCTTACGAACTCTATCTAATAAACAAATTCACAAGAAAGGTCAGGCCTCGGGAGCAGGTTTGTGTCATAATAAGTGCAGTTTGGCTGGTTGGACTAATTTAACAAATAACCTTAAAATCCCCTTTGCGTTCAGCAGTTAAACATCTCAAAGCTGTTTGTCATCACGTCCCAGTTTGTGATGTCACAGCAGTCGGTTTTGACATCTCTGATTGGCATGTGGTCTGAAAGGCTCCATGCGGTGAAGGCTTTCCCTCTGCGCAGCTCTGCTAAAGATAACAGTGGAGACT
The DNA here is from genome assembly GCA_032359275.1 of Microctenopoma steveboyesi. Classification (NCBI taxonomy): domain Eukaryota; kingdom Metazoa; phylum Chordata; class Actinopteri; order Anabantiformes; family Anabantidae; genus Microctenopoma; species Microctenopoma steveboyesi. Next base: position 4,266,267 of record JAUMHF010000002.1, on the reverse strand, counting down.
GAGCAGCAGGTGGTCAGCGGTGTTGGCTGCAGGAGGGAATTGAACAGTTGGCGTCACTGACCTCTAGCTTTAATAAGAATCTGAATTTAACTGAGTGGGCAGCCGTCAGTTTGTGTTGAGGTTTAAAACCGATAGTCACGCTGAAATGGAGCTGAGTGGTACTTGAAGAGTACAAGGGGTTGATGATCAGCAATTTGGCATGTGGACACAGAGGAAAATATTTTAGGTACGTTTACCTCTGCAAAGCTGTTTATTTCATGTCATCATAATCATAAAGATAAACTGCTGATGTTAGGGGGAAATGGAGCTAAAAATGTTTAGTATAATAAAGTACCGACAACTTGATAAGACTGAGTGATGTAGGTAACGTTGTTTTCTGCTTGCAGTTTCCCTACTGTGACGGAGCTCACACCAAGCACAACGAGGAAACCGGGGACAACGTCGGACCGCTCATCATCAAAAAGAAGGATGCTTAAAGCAGCCACCCGGAGATCTCCGTCCTCTCTTGACTTCTCGTGCTCCTGCCCTGTTTCTTCATCAATATTAGGCATCAAACTGATGATTACGGTGCATCACTACAGCAGTTAGTGGATATTCCTAATCGTCCAAAATTAGAAACTGACAAAGTGCTGAAAAGATCTGTTAAATTTCAGACCGCAGTTTGGGCTTTAACAGACACAGATTTGAAATCAAAGGTTATTTAGGGAGTGATAAAGAAGGGACTTTGACAAACGGCACAGTCAGACATGGAGGTGTTATGACCACGCGGTTGCATTTTGACCTAGTTAAAAAAATCACGGTTTCACTAGAGCTAATACAAGTGAAGCATATCGCAACGCAGGCATTGTGCCTTCACGTCTGCTGCCACATCTGTCTCCTTCCTTCTCGACTCCTTCAGCAGTGGAGCAGGTGGTCGAGTCCTGATCTGACAGTTTTTCGCCGCCGTCGGTTCAGTGCTTTTTCTATCGGTTGAACTTAGGCCTTATATTGAAATCCACAGCCCAGGGTGTAAACACAAACCCAACCTACACATGAATGTTACTGTATTTGCACGAAGAGCTGCTTATTCACAGAAAATAAAAGTTTGTCTTAAAACAAAAACACTACATGTGCTGCGTAACCAGTTACTGTTTAATCTTCAGGGCTTCAAGAAGCTGTTTGACTTTTTCATCGCCTGTTATCTGCTGCCTGTGGTCTGTGTGTGTGTGTGTGTGTGTGTGTGTGAGTGTGATGATTCATTGTTCTGTACATTGCAAATAAAACTTGAGTGTTAGTTTGTGCGCATCTCATATTTATTTTAAGAGGTTCTTGATGCGGAGCCAGGGGCCGAGCTCTACGTGTGTTTGTGTTTTCACACACGGGATCAAATGCACTCGGCTTTAATCACTTCACAGAGAGTTGTGTGTTTATGGATGAACAGTGGACAGGGATAATGAGTAAACAGCCTGTGTGGTGTGAGACAGAGGCCTAGGCTGGAGGTGAGGAGGCCGGGTGGTGGTGGTGGTCCAGTACTGCAGTGTCCACCAGCACCAGAGGCCATTTTATGATGTGGCAGTACCCGCGCTGACCGCCAGAAGACGCTGTGTTTACACGGATACTCAGGCCAGACAAGTGCACGGTGGGCCCCTGCTCCCATAGTGACACGCGCGCGCACGCACGCACACACACGCGCACGAGGTATCTGGCTGCGTGCCAGATGCAACGGAGGACTCTCATAAGAGGTGGAGTGGACTCGAGCGTCCCCGCGTGAGGAGTCACCTCAGCCGCTCACGTTACCTGCGGTAGAAGCGAGAGGGAGGCGAGCACCGGCTGCTAGTCCAAACTAAACCTGCCACACTGAGAGACTATTGTGTGTGGAGAGTACGTTTGAGAATATTTTAGTATACATGATTTATTTTTGAACTAAAGTGTGACACCAGTTTCCACAAAGTGATCTCAGCAGCTGTTATGTATGATTTTCTACAAGTGCAGTGCAGCTTCCGGTTTAAATCAAGCTATAGAAAATAAAAGTTGGTACATGTATGTTTTACCATTATGTATTTATTTTGCTGGCATTGTGAGCTTCAATGTCAGTCAGTGTTACATCCTGTAACGTGTAACATCAGCCTGACCTGCGGATGTAAATAGATCTGTGTTTCTGATAAAAGAGGAAAGTCTAGAAAATGCTCATTTTCCCTGATAATTAATTCAGCCTGTGATTACTAAGTACACCCAATTTGTACAGCTTTCAGTTATCCTAATAATTATGATTTAATTATTATAGGTCTGTATATTTATATAAAATGTATATTACTGTGATGCTAGACTATGTAAAATAATACGACCTAGTTCAAATAGAATCTCCGTTGAGCGGCTCGCTCTTGTCCGACTAACAGACATGATCTGTCGGGTGTATGTGGTCGTGGTCACGGTGCAGACGCCGTCATCTGGCCGTACACGATGAGCACTTCCTGTGGACATTGCGGGGTCGCTCTGACCACGGTCTCGGCTGCAGAGTCCACTTCGCATTTTGAGCGACGCCCCCAAATTCCGTGCAGAGTGTTTGCAGACCCTCCGGGACGGAGAGGTGGAGGAGGAATCGGCAGCTCCGCGGTCCGTATCCACCACAATCACCACGCCATTAGTTCATGACTTCATCATATGTTTGACAGGAGAGTTTGGGCCGCATTTGGAAGGTAAGCGGAGACGTTTGATCAGCACTTCCCGTAGATTTGCGCCGCTCTTGCCGTTGTGTCGCCTTTTCCTGCGCGCCGCGCCGTGTCGCAGCGACCGCTCGGACTGTGGTCAGCTCGCCGTGGCGTCGGTCGAGCGCCGTCTTCTTAGGTAACAGTAACGACGGTGAAACGATCGATCCGCTGCTCAGATCGAGCCATCATACAGCTCACACACGTGTCCCGTGACAACATATATAACCCGCGTTAAATCACAGCGGTATCTTCTCTTTTTTTCAACAAACGTGGACTCGGAATATAGCCTGGTCTTTTTTTATCCACAGCAACCGCATCGTTGCGCACCTCGCTCCTCGTCGTCGATACCAGACAAAAGACGGGCTGTTTTTTTACGGTCAACTGTTTAGTCTTTCTCCGTGGAGCTTAAGCTTTGGCTGGCACACATAACAGCAGTCGTCAAAATGTATTTGAAAAGCGCGCTCCACATTTGACCTGCGCATATGCGCATATCTTTGCATATTGTTGTCGCTCTGTTATTGATTGCATTGATATACCGTGAAATTCTTAAAGGGATACTGCCTCCTGTATGCGGAAATCACTGGCAAGGCATGCACTCTGTCAGATACACAGGCCTGCCCCCTGCTATTCACACACTTTTATTTCTAAATCCATACATTTTAGATATGTTGTCTTTAATCACGGTTTGTTGTCGGTCCGGCTGGGAAATATGATCCCGTCTCATCTCCTCTGTTTACTCTCTTTCTGTATTTGTACCTCTATCGTTTCTATTCTTAACCTTACGCTCTTCATCCTCTATTCGTTTCTAGCGCTCTAGGACTCAGAGGGTGCTGCAGAGAATGGGAATAGGGACACAGGCCAAGGCTTGCCATTTTGGCTGAAGTAACAGCAGGACGGTTGTCAACCCCGCATCGGCTTCAATCCTCTTCTCCCTCACCTCTCCTCCCACACACACGCACACACAGACACACAAAGACAGACACCCCCCCACACAGCCTCTGCTATGTCCACCGCTGTAGACATTGCTGGCCCTTCCTCCCCAGATCAGGCCCACAGCAGTGCTAAAATCCCCAATGAGCCACTGAGACCCAGCCTTAAGCGCTCCAACCATCCCTACAGCCTCTCCCATTACATCTCCACCCCGTCTCCAGCTGTGGACGTTAAAGGCCTGATTCAGCCCTCCCCAGCCCAGCAGCGTGCAGCCCAGCCTGGCCACACTAAGCCTCGCCGTGCCCCATCCTGGCCAGACATGTGGGAGTCGCCCAGCGGGCTCCACCTGGCCCATGCCGCAGAGCTGCTGATGCGCGCTGGGCTTCTGGCTCTGACCCCCGCAACCACAGAGCAGGCCAGCCTGGGAGCACAGAGCAACCAGCCGGCTAAAAGGGAGGCTGCAGAGGTAAAGAGTGTGAAAGTGGACGGGGAGGGAGGTGCATCAGGGCCTGAGGAGGAGGAAGAGGACTCCTCTGGATGTGGGACTGATTTCCAACCCTTCCTGGGTGCCTGGTTTCCCTTCAGTCCTGCTCTATTCCCCTTGGCAGGCTTCCAGATGGGGGGAGGCCACTGGAGGAGCACGGCCATGGGCACCGAAGGCATCGAGGGGCTGGTGGCAGAGGGCTACTCTCCCGGCTCTCTGGGCGGGAGCGGCGGAGGAAGGAGGAAGAGGAAGAGGTGCGGGGAGTGTGTACCTTGCCGACGTCAGACGAACTGCGAACAGTGCAGCAGCTGTCGCAACCGCAAGAGGGGACACCAGATCTGTAAATACAGGAAGTGCGAGGAGCTGAAGAGGAAGCCTGGAGGTCCTGGGTTCGACAGCAGAGTGTCTGGGTTCGACCTAAGGGGCTCCGACTTTACTTTGGGTCTGGCACAGGAGAGAAGCAACGGCGCTTTGGATGGATAGTGATGCTTGTGGTGGCAGCATTTGTCAGAGGATCCTGGTTGGATGATTGTTGATGAGCTGCAGTTTAATAAAAACACACGGGACACTACGTCAACACGCTCGGACTGTAGCTCAAAGATCTTCAGATGATGTGTTTAGCGAGGAGCTGCAGCTCGGTTTAAGAATGTCCACACTCGTTTCCATCCTTTCTTTTGACAATCAGTGAAACGGAGAGGAGAGAAAGAAGGATACCAATGTGTGTCAAAACTTAGATGACAACAACAATGCTGTAAATAGACTGTAAATATCAGGAAAACATTATGTCTTTTTTTACATCCCTTTGCAGTTTGGATGTATCGTGTTTCAACATAAAAAAAAGGAGCCAAATGTTTTGTTTCTCTTGGGGAGTTTTGATTCTGTTGTTCTGACGTCACTGCATCAGTAAGAAATGAATGAGTTCAGCTTAGGCTAAATTATTTCATGTGCAACTTGTACTGTATAGCTCTGTTTGCCCTTTTGAAATAAAAGAAATTGGCCATGTGCGCTTGTCTACAGGATGAGTTTCTACTACGTGTGTGTTTATTTTTAATTGGATGTATGTCTGTCAGTGCCGCGTTTGAGCTAGTACACAAGTGTGTCCGTGTGTATGTGAGGGAGGTTGTGTGGATTATGATTCACCTAATGGTGTGGCTGAGAGCCTTATCGCAACCCCACAGACACGCACGCACACACACACACACAATCACACCTACAGGCTGCCTCGGCAAGTCCAGCGCAAGCACTCGAACACACCTAACCTGACATGCACACATAATCACAAGCACTCTCTCCTCTGTTCACACGCTGACGCAATTTCCCTTTTTTATTTACAAGTTTAGATCATATGCAGAGACACACACACACACACACACATTATAAGCCAAATACTCAGCCAGCTGGACTGAGGCTACAGGGTGGGTTTTTGCTTGTTGCCGTAACGATGGCTGATGTGATAAGACCTTCTTCCTCGGCGCCACACTCCAGGGGACCGCAGGGAAGACGTAACCATGGCAACGGCCGGCCCGAGGTGTCACACTATAATTGGGCCACGGCTGCACTTCCTGTGCGCCTTCAGTCAGGGGGATCGCAGAGGGACTTTGTGTGTGTGTGTGTGCGTTCATCTGTGGGGGTTGTGTTCGTGTGTGCGTGCCTGCGTGTGCGTGTTTGTCAGGCAGGGAGAGAGAAAGCGCAGCACGCCAGCCAACGCAGGACACTGCCAACTCATGGAGAAAAGCAGTGAGATCCAACATCGTGCTATTACAACGCTCCGACTGAATGAGAAACACACAGTCCTTTAATAAAAGTCTACAGTCTAGTGTTTCTTCATCTCCTAGACAAAGGGGGAATTTCAAATCCTTGGATCTGCAGCTTTTTTTCTCCCCCCCTTCTCTCTCTTCAGCGCCTTTCTAGTGATTTGGAGCTTAATCCCCCCTCCCTGTTCTCGTCACACATGCACACACACACACACACACACACACACCGGAAATCTGTGTCACCCGCTGCCCAGCAGGTCCAGTGACTCCCTGAACGCCTGCAGTCTGGCTCCACTGGCCTGCAAGATGGCAGGAGAGAAGGGGGGGCGGGGGTGGGGGTGAACGAAGGACAGAGCAGGGAGGGGGGTGGGGGGGGTGGAAAGCGGATCCAGGGAGAGGGTGAAGGGGGAGAGAAAGAGATGTGGTGAAGGGCAGAAAGGGAGAAGAAGTGGGGGGAGGAGGGGGGTAAGAGAGAGTGGGAGAAACTGGGAGAGATGAAAAGCAAGCTACAGGGAAAGAGAAAAAAGAGCGAGAGATATGCAGGCAGGAGGACAGGGAGATGGACAGCAGGGGATGGAGATAACGTGGGCCAAACAAAGAGGGTGAGATCCAGCGAGCAGAGTGATGGAGGCCGACTGAAACGCAGCGAGTCAGACACGCAGAGAGATGGGGGTTAATGATGGATGCATTGTCCAGAAAGCCGGTGTGTGCCGTCACAGAACTCTGTGGAGCTTACATATGTTAGCACCAGCGGCCCTGCCCACTCTGAAGGAAAACTCCTCTCAACACACACTGCAGTGTAGCAACCTGCCAGCCCAAGGCAACCTGCGCTGGAGCTGGGCGGACCCTCACTCACGAGCCAGACCTTTGAAATTTTGGCCACTGCGACTGCTTGGAGACACTGTGTCTCATTGTGAAATATTTTTTCTGCCTCCCATTGGCTGGATCCCCAGTGTTAGAAAATGTGTAACAGCTTTGCAGAAACAGCATCTTTCTGAAATCACTCCTTGCTACATCTCTATTATCTGCTCTGTGTTCGCGTTTGTAGAAAACATTCTACTACCAAACAGAAACACAATGACGTCCTACATCCTCGGGCAGCTCAGGCTCATCAGCCCCTCAGGTTATATTTTGGTGACACTGGGGTCAAAGGGGACTCTTGACCTTTGACCCTTAAATCTGTTAAAGGTGGATTCAAATTGACCAGTTTCTAAAAACAGTCTCAGACTCTTCTGGTTTGAAGTCATGATCCCTGTAAGAAAAAAAACAACTAAATAGCCTTAAATTAAACCTGGAACTTATGTCTCTGTGTAATTAAAACAAAAAGTTACATGACTCACCTGAACATCACATACAGAATAAATTGTTTGGATCCTCTGCTGGGTTCACTCGGTGTTGCTGTTCATTTTCAGAGGTAATGTGTACACAAAATTCTGTTAATCTTTAGCTTGCTGCTGATTAAAAAAACTAAAAACAACCAACTAAAAAACCCAAGTTGTTCCAGGAAGTCAGGCAAGCACACTGACAGTCTGTCTGTCCTCCTGCAATGATGTTTCATAGTGACTTCTTTTCACACCACCTCATGCTGAGGAATTGATTGTTGCCACTGAGTATTGAGCCTAAGGTCATTTGCACTGTTCATTTTGCATGATTCCCACCCTTTAATTAGAGCCCAGGTTACAGAGAAAGCTTCAGTAGAGCATTTTCACTGTGCTATAGTTTTAGAACTAAAGTTCAGATGTGACTGTGCTTATCTGCTTCTCATTTATTAATCTCTACTGATCTCAACACTGATTCAACATGATCAATCACATTTTACTGTACTTAAACACATCACACTGCTTAGTGGTAAATGCTGAAGTCAGTGTGCTAATGTCAGCTAAATCATCCATTATGAAGCCTTTTTGGCTCAGCTTCATGGGTTTAAGGGAGAATTCCCCAATTTCACACATAAAAGTCAGTTGACTTGTTACGAGTTTTCAGTCTCTGACAAAACATCTCCTGTTTCTTTGGGGCTGTTTTGTTAAGCCTGAGCAGATAACACTAATTACGTGAGCAGGACAATTGCATTTTTTAAAACAAAAAGCTTGCATTACAAATGGAGGGCATCAGGATTTGACCACTAAACAGAAATATGAAAGCCCAGTTCACAATATACCTGCAGTATGATTGTGTTGGTTGAAGCATGTATTTTAGAAACAGTAAGTATTAATTTGCCAGTGAGAGTAGAGTATATATAGGTACAGTTGTGCTGTGTAGTCTTTTGTGTTCAGGGACAAGTGAGGGTTTACTAAACATGTTTTAGTCATTAAGTACAACTAGTTTAAGATATTTTAATTTTCAGGTGCTTTAGTTCAGTTATAAACTACATGTTTACACACTAATTCACCATCATTGTGAATTGTAAGTTAAAAAAGCACTGCCTTTCGGTGCCACATCTGAAGATACCACTCCTCAGGGTGTTATTTAACAGGGCACGCAGAGCCGTTTACTGTCTGATCTCCTAACTTAATATAGCTCCTTACAATGACTTCATTCAGAAAAGCAGATAGGATGTGTGTTATTGGTCCAAAGGAAATGGTGTCACATATTCAGTATCTAATCCACGTTGGTAGAATCTTTGAAGTTTACTATCATACAGGCGTACGGCAACACAGAAAGAGCATAGACTGTAGGACCTAAGGTGCCCTCATTTGTCAGCATTTTTAACTTCAAGGCTGGACAGAAAAATTACAGGAGCACCACTGATGTCTTAGATAGAAACATTACCGTCCACAGCACGCACTTTGTTGTTGGACTCTTACAATGCTTTGCTGGGAAACCCAACACTGTCCTGCTATATATAGCGATGCTTGTCACACTGTGAGCATGACTGCTCGTGTCAGGTCACATGATTGAAGATATATGGGCGGACAGACGCGCACACATGGTTAACTCACACAAACAGAAGCGCATACACACTGTGGTGGAGGGCGTGGAGGTGGTGAGGGAATGTGAGGAGCTTTATTGAGTGGACGCTTCCCGTAGCCTGACTCCCTTTTTTGCTCTGTCTCCCCCAAGCGTCTCACCCTCTGTCTCGGTCTAAACAGCATGCTAATCAGCTTTCTGGGCTCCCTCTTTGATCTGCGAGGCTCTGTTTTCTGTTGCATCCTGCTGAATAGATAATCATTGTGTAAGTGACCGCTATCAACAACTTCTCTGTGTCTTCCCCTATCAGCAACCCTGACTAGCCTTATTGAATGTGTGTTATGAGCACACACAAGGTTGTTCAAATGCAAAGAATAAGATTTAGCCAGTCGTTTCATTAATTTGTTTTTTTTCCCACACCAACAACAGATTATATTGCCATTAGGCTAACAAACGATAAAAGAAAAACTTTAAATACAGAGGTCAAAGTGTTAGCAGGAGCAGCATTTATACAATGAATCAGTGACCAAGTAAAGGGAACATGTGACCACATAGTTATGTAGTAACTACTGTTCAAACCTTTAAATTTAAGTACAGCTACAGAGTTTCTTCCGGTTCTGACTGAAGTCCCGTTAAAGCAACAGTGCATTCCTCTGTTGTACTACTGCAGTGGATCTAATACTCCAGCACACTGGGGGACATGGGTTATAGTGCTGACTCAAAGCTGCAGGGGAGTGTGAGGGGGTTTAAACCCAAAGTGACCAAAGGGACCAAAGTAGGAACTGGGGCTGTTTTAATACACAAACCAATTTTATGACACTGCAGTTCAGCCATTCTCAACAAGTGGGTTTTTCCTGCCCAGCCCAGTCTGTCACCTGACCCTGCTTAGTGACCCAAGTCACCTGATCAAGTGACCTCAGTCCAACTGATCATGTGTTTTATTTGTGGACGATCAGACTGGAGGCAAAAAAGCCCCCAATCAAGCTGCACGAGAGCAATGCTAACAATGGGAGGGTCTGTTCGCATCTGTGGCCCATAGACATCATTCATTCAGGCTGCAACGCATTCACAGTGCAGTATTAAATGTGATATTTGACAAAAAATAATCACATGGTCAACTTCCAAAGCTTTCAGCTGCTTGTTGTGGGGTCAGTTGTCATAGTGATGGTTTAGTTCTTATTTAATGAGTGTGAGTTTCAGGTCACCCGATAACAGAAAGCTGGCTAAATGCTCTGGAAAAACAAAGTGGACCGTGTGGTTTCTTGCTATTTCCAAGGCTAACATTAACATATGGGATACAAATGGATATGATTCAAGTTTTCTTAAGGTGTCAAATAATCTTTGATCCACTAAAAATAAATTGACTTTCTGTCTTTTCTAGCCCTAACCTTAGGCTCCACAGTCATGCTATGCACTGTGAGGCGGCACACACAGCAGCACTACATGCTAACAGGAGCATGCTACATGCTAACAATGCTAGTTAGCAAATATCAATCCTCTTTATTTAGTGTGCATGCTAACACATGGTCATAAAATAGTTTACAGAAGATAGATTTGTTTATATACAACACACTACAGCAGCAAAAACCATTATATTCAAGAAAAGCTCTACTGTTTCCAATCTGTTAGTGCCCAAAACAATGCTGATAAATCATATTTGTTCATTCATTTGTGTGATGAAAATGTAGAAAGCAGACTGTAAAACCTGATTGTAATGTGAAAACTCTTAGGACAAAGGCAGAATATACTGTAGAAAGTCTGATAAATGAATACAGCCATAAATTAAGTTATTTTGCTTTATCCCCAAAACCTCTGCACCAGTAGGTGAGTGCTGATTTAGTGTCAGTGGCGTTAAAACAGTACTGTTAGTCACATAGAGTACAGCTAGAAGACTACAGAAGAAAATCATTTTATCTGTTTCTCAAAACCTCTGTTTATGACATTTGAATAATAAAATCTTAATAAAAGACTCATTTATCAGGTGAAGCACTATGTTTTGTTCACCTGTAGTCAGTAGCCTGTGTCTGCCAGTAGTCTGCCAGTCAATGAGAAAAACTTAATGTGTGAGTGTTTTTGAACAAAGCAACATCAAAACTGATTCATTTTAGCCCTCAGGTCAGGTCCACCAGTCTTTCTCTCTGTCAACCTCCCAGACATTTCTCTGTCAGTGGGTTGGGCCTTAAATTGAGGCCTAATAAAGTGCATCTCAGTTTCCTGGTAGGGTTCGAGAGAGGATCCTCTTCTACACACGCATGCGGCGTCAGCCTCAATGTGCAGCTGAGCCTTCCTGTCTGCACACTCAGTACAGTAGGCTCAGCCTTTTTGGGTTTAAGTGTTTGTGTCTTGTAACAGATGGATACACCTGGAGGTTTAATGGATGAAGGGCGTGCTTCTTGTCTGTAGACGAGCGGGTTTGGCAGGTACTGGAGGTTTGGTGTAGGCTGCCGTTGTGCTGTGAGGATCACTGTTGAATGTTTTCCTGAGCTGCGCCACGCGACCTTCATATTGTGACTGTTTCTTATCACAACATACAATTTCTGGGAAGTACAGAAAGCGAATTACATATTTAATATCAATTACAACCAAACCTTTAGAGCCTACTGATACCAATAAGTTATAGAGTCCACCAGTGACCAAGTCACAAAATATATGCAAATACATATGCAAAGCACATGAGGCTTAGCTTGGTTTCTAAAGGGCGTTTTTTCTCTGGCGTGCATTTAGTTGTAGAGGAAAGCTGAGTCAAGCATGCACATACTGTATCTACTGGTTCTGTTAAGGAAAGTCTAATGACACTTGAGCACCTAAGTGAACTCAGCAACTTCACACTGAAAGTTCAGTTTAAAATGGTTCCACCATGCACGAACAGGGTGTTATACAGACACTGGGAACATACATGTATGACATATGTTACTATGTGTTATATAAGAAGACGAAAACCAGTCTGATATTATGTGGCTGGAAGCTTTAGTGGCTACTGTAATCAACCAGCATACTGTAGCTCTGCCTGTAATACAAATCTATGTATGTATGTAAAGTTTGAAAAGCACAAGTTGAGACTGCTGGTTGTAAAGGAAAGCAACATTTCTAGTTAAAAAATGATTTGCTCTATTTAACAGATGTTTAAAACAGATGCATTTAAATTATGATCATCAAGAACATTATAGAGCTGCATAAAAATAAACACATTTATTTTTGGGCTACACAGTATTTAGTAGGTTATACTCTAGTCTTTTTCATTCCTTGTTCAGTTACAGTACATTATGTTTGTGTACGTCTTCTGCTGTGACACTCATCTTAGTATTTGAATATTTCTACCTGTATTAGGTAAAGAACTTATATATTTTTTTCACCACTGGATGTGCTGGTTTGGGGTTTTGTTTAATAATCTTTCACAAATATGAATCTGCTCAAGCTTTTCTACAATTATAACAATCAGTAAATGTTGATCTTTACATTTGAGCAGAAAACACAGAACTCTACGGCAGCTCTCTCTCTTTTTACCTCGCTCCTCATCTCTTGTTTTCTCACCTCTGTCTTGTGGATCATCTCTCTCTGTGTCTGACAGCAGGGCTTTGAGCGGCAGCCCGTTGCCATGGCGACTAAGATGGGACCTGTAGGGAGGAGTCCAGGCGCCGAGGATGTCCGAGCCGCTGCCCGATTCACTGTCGCTGTCCTCGGTGGGGTCTTTCAGGTCGTCGTCATTGCCGCAGGAGTCCACGTCCTCCTCAGATGACTGGTTCTGTGTTTGAGTGAGACACAGTTTTTGGTTCAGACTTTGACTCTGTGGCCTTCTTACCTTCCAAACTACAAACGCACACACAGACACACAAACTCACGCTTACATCTGTGAGCGGCAGCTGGATTTCTTCTTTATAGGCCTCACTTCCAGGCTGCAAGTCCACTGCCTTGATACCATTCATATTATCACTGTTATATCTGGGAGACAAAGACATCCATTTTAGCACCACAAACAAAAGTACAGCCACGGAATCAATCTTCTACCTCTACTGAGATGATCGACCTACAGCTATTTTACATAGAAAACAGTAACTACACTTCCCTCTATTTGACATTTCTGCCTTGTTTGAGTCTATACATTCTAATTGTTTTAAAGACTCCACTGTGTTTTGCATCTACCTGTTGTTCATGAGGCTCTGGAGGAGTTTGGAGGACCTGAATTCGTCTACATCTCCGATTACACTGACGCTCACGTCTCCGTCCCGACCGAGCAGCCAGCTCACATGTTTCCTGGAAGCTGGAGGCAGAACAGAAAAAAAGAAAAGAAGGAAAAACAAACTGAGTGAGCTGAGTGGAGATTGAGTTTCACCAGCATCATGCTGTCATGTTGCTCTAGCTCTTCACCAGAAGGTGGTGCTGTCCTACAAGTTTAAAGCTCAGAAACGTCACACAATGTCAGACACAATTTGTCCTTTAACTTTTTCCCAGTTGCTCTTCCTGTTTTGCTTTTTTTCTCTCTGTTTCTGTGTCCTTCCTCTGTCTTTTTCTGTGTCTTTCTGTTTGAAGGAAATTCACCGTGTCTCACTTCACAACACATTCACAGCAGAACACATAAATAAAGGCATTGTCACAAAAGGAAGGAAAAGTAGAAAACAAAAAACAAACTCATAGCCAGCGAGCAGGCAGAGACCCACGACGCACACAATTAATTAATGTACTTCACTGTTTTATCTGTTCATCATCCTGCCATAACATTACTCATTGCATTTCCATCCTGGAAAAAGAAAGAGCTTTTTTAAACTACCATGTCATCAACACACAGCATGTAAAATAAAATCCTCTTTCCACTGAGCGATAACAGGTGATTTCCATAACATCACACTTCGCCGCATAAAGGTGAAAAACACCTGCCATGACATCACTGTTTGGGGAGCGGCTTAAAATGTCATATCCTTGGAAAGCAGCCGCTCTCTGGAAGACACAGCAGGCTCAGTGAGTCCGTGCTGATTTCGTATAACCCATCCAACAAAGGGAGATCTGTTCCTGTTCATATTTTATGGAATGACCTGTGTTTGAGTACTGCAAACAGCACATTAGGGCATGTTAGAGGACACTGTGCAGACACTGTGTAGATGTCTCACTCTGACGTTACCTGTCCGGAAATCATCCCTGACATGTGTGATTAAAAAGAAAAATGCATGCGCACGTCATGGCTGTCTTTTCCAGCCGCAGCACATTAAACAAAGAATGAAAGGCACCTAACAGGATTTATGTTGTGTAATGCAAACGCACAGACAACGCTCGGCCTCTCATGTGACATAGCAGAGATTGGGTAAACAAAGACGGTAACTTAATATATGCTTTACAGCGTGGCACCGCCCCAAACCACAGGGCTCACTTAATCTTATTTAGGCTGTGGTGATAGAAGCTGTCTGTCTCACACACACACACACACACACACACACACACACACACACACACACACACACACACACACACACACACACACACAAACACACACACACACTTGTCTCATTGTGCAAGGTGAATCAGTGGAGGTGACGGGGGTCAGATGAACACCTTAAATGGAGACATCATAAATGAAATTAACAAGAAAATAAAGGCAGAGCAGGGGGTTGTTACATGAATTACACAGAGTGCAATGAAAAGACTGTATTTGTTTGGGTGTAATCTAATTCCATTGATGAGATTGGTAACTTGAGAGTGTGAGTGTCTCAGTGTTTCATTACTCACATGCACTCAGAGCTTAGAACATGTTTTTGCTCTCCTTTAATTACAAAAAGGACAAAATGGCTCAAATATCCAGTTTTGTACGGTCTGAAACGTGTGCTGCCCGTAGCTGCAGCACTAATTCTATTTACAGCGAAAGCAGGATTTTCTAATGCTATAAATTGAAAGTCCCCTGCAATCACATCCCACCTCTGGGGTTTAACAAAACATTTATAAATTAAATCATCTTTAATCCAAAGATGCCACAATCAGCGTCTGAAACCTGACATGTGTAATTTACATGTCACTCTAGAACGTAAACTCTTATGTAAGTCAATACAAGTACTGAAACTCCACTTACAATACTGAGGACACCATGTTCTACAAGGATCTATAAACCAGGACTAGAGATTAAAGGAATAGTTTCACATTTTGAGAACACTTGTTTACTTTCTCACCAAGTACAAATTAAAAAGACGGCTTGTCCTCTCACCTGACAGCAGACTGGAAACAGTGGGAAACAGAAAGACCCCAGGAAGTAACGTCAAACTAGGAAACAGTCTTTTACAGGACTTTACATTAAAGGGGGAAAAGTCCTAACAGTAAATGATTACAATAATAGTTCTATGAGCTTGGAGTGAGCTGCTCTCTGGCTGTTTCCAGACGTTATGAAGAAGCTAAAACCACCATCCCCAGGTTATATTCTTATATGTATTGGACAGAGAAAAGTATTAATCACCTCATCTAGATAACCCAGCAATGAAGAAGAATACTGTGTGTCACCAAGATTCCTTCACAGACGAAGGGTTTTATATGCATATATATAATAACATGTCAGGTTCGAGGCACAGGTACTGCAGTCTGGGATTTTGTCAGGGCACTATTTTTAAATCAGTTGTGACACTGTGGTGTATTACAGTGTTCATGCTTCTGATACCAGCTGCTTTAACTCACGTCAGAGGTATGTTACTTATGTTCCCTCCTGCTACCAAACTTTGTTGCTATTTCAGTCAGGGTTTTCCACTTTAGCTTTACTGGAAGTTGTGTAATGAATGAGACACACAGTATTTGATTAACTGCATGTTGCAGTAGGATCTACCAGTTTAACCAGTTCAGAAAAGCTCCCGTACCTTTCACTGGCCCGGTTTTGCTGTTGTCCCATCCTTCTGTCTCTTCTCTCTGTTCCCGCTCCCTCCAACGGCGTACCTGCTCCTCTCTCATCTTCAAGAACAGGATCCTCTTCTGCTCCTCGCTGAGGGCCTTCAGCACCTCCGGATCCACCCACATGTCCTCAAGGATTTTAGCCAGCATCTTGCCTCTGTTCCCCGGGTGCCAGTGATGACCGTTAGCCCTGTAGTCTCTCTGTTCAGTGGGTCGTGTTTCAGCGGTGGAGTATGATCGCTCCTTTTTCCTGCTCCACTTAGAGTCAGGTTCCCTTTTCTTTGAAGGATGTAGGATCAGGTACAGTGTAATTGCTAGAGGTCACTGTAGTGTAGATATCCTTCTGTTCTGCAGGAGTGTGTCAGGCTCTCTGGAGGTCAAGGTGCAGCGTTTCTGTATTAAATGGGATCTGAAGGTGGCTGCTGTGGTTTGTGGAGAGAGAGAGAGAGAGAATGAGGGAGATTGTATCTGCCGTATTGTTTTGCTCTCCTATATCCAATCCTGTTCTAGCTGGCAAAACAGAATAGGCCTTAAGCAAATACGCCACAATGCCAACTGTAATGTGTGTGTGTGTGTGTGTGTGTGTGTGTGCAGTGTTTACTCCACAGTGGGCAGAGAGAATGCTGAGCACAGAAAGGGGCGGGCACACACACACACACACACACACACTCAGGGTGAGGTGTTAATGAGCATATGCTATCTGTGGGTGACAGACACAGATAGGGTGTAAAAGACAACAATTGTACCGCTGAATTTCTGCACTGAAAGTATTTCTCCTCACGTGCAAAGACACACACGAGACTGTTTTTAGCCCCTTATCAACGCAAGTGGTGCTTATCGTTGCCTTTCCTGGTTAGAAGTCCTCAAGAGCAAGATCCTGGAACACAACCTTCACCTTAAACTGTGTGTAAACATGCTCAGAAAGATCACCGCCCTAAAACATTTGAAATTCTGAGCTGCTGGGCGACAGCCAATGGAGTTTATGTGTGTGATAATGGTTTACCAATCTGCAGACGAGGGCCGCCTAATGTTAGCTTAAAGCAGTAGGCGCTGATAAAAACTAAATATCAGCCTTACCGTTACTGTCTGAGGCGGGGCCACGTGCAAACCATTAAATTATACTAAACCCCAAAGTAGACACGCGCTCAAATAATTGAATCACTCTATAATTAAGTCAGCTTAAACATAAAACATGTCCTGTGTTGTAATTCAAAATAAGATCACTCTGTGCAGCACATGCAGTATATGTCATGTCCATCTATGTCTAAAGATGGCACGGGAACTGCTCTCATTTATTGTTTTATTATGTTGGCGCTGTCAAGTCCATTGAGACTCTGTGATTTAATACAAATAAACCATACATGACAAGACAATTTACTGCCACTGATCCTCAGCAGCAAACAGCTCAAGCTTTCTGTGTAACAACAGTCTTAAATCTGCATCACAGTGCCTGTAATTAATTGGGCACATTTGAACACGGCAACGGTGTAAAAATATTCAAATGAGGACAAAAAACATGCCAAACTTATCAAAGACAATAAAAACCCACACAGGCGCATCAGGAAAACAAGATCACATGAGGGCAGAATTAACATATAGGAGATAAACATCCACACACAGTGACTCTGTTATTCACACACATACACACACACACGTGTAACGATAAAATATCCAGATGGGGCACAGTGCCAACATGCAATTAAGTCCAGGGTTTACTTGTGCCTCGGCTCACACACAGAGAAAGCAAAGAAAGGCAACAGGAGGAGGAGAGAAAGGTCTGTGCGCCGCATACTGAGAGGAAAGTTTGAAAAGTCTGTCAGTCCGAGAAAACACTGGCCATTTCACAGGGATGCAGGAGATTGTGAGAGATAAATGAACTTAGACAGAGTGTAGAATGCCAATCACTACCAACCCAGACAGAGAAGAAAAGAAGAGGAGGAGGAGGGAAAAGTGGACTTACTCAGTGGCTGCCAACCGGTAGCATCTCCCTGTGCTGGTCTGAGGTGAAGCACTTGTGTGAGCGCGCGGTGTGTGTGACACAGTGAGTGTGAG
This sequence comes from Microctenopoma steveboyesi, assembly GCA_032359275.1. Lineage (NCBI taxonomy): Eukaryota > Metazoa > Chordata > Actinopteri > Anabantiformes > Anabantidae > Microctenopoma > Microctenopoma steveboyesi. Next base: position 4,248,601 of record JAUMHF010000002.1, on the reverse strand, counting down.
CCTTTGTGTGTCTGTGTGTGGGATCAGATCAGGCGCCAGCAGCAGTGGTATGCAGGCTCAGCTCTGCTCCGCTGCTTTGTACTGAACAGGAGTGGGATGGACTGACATCACGGCGTTCATCATTTTCTCTCCTCCTTCCCACTGCTCCTCCTCCCTCCTTCTCCTCCTCTCTCCCGTGTACATTCCTACAAAGATAAGAAATGCGAGCAGCTGGCAAAATACCAACAAAAAAAGTTTCCCCAAACAGAGCATTTCAGCTGCTATAATTAAGGTCACACTACCTCGGTGTGTTTCTAATCTGTTCCTTGTGACATTTACCTCAATTCAAGAACACTGAATTTAATTTCCCCTGACAGGCTTAGTAGCATTTCCACATGTAGAAGCAAGGAAATTGCAAGCAAGGGGGTTGAATTTCTTTTTGACCTGTTTATTGTTTTAATGTGGCCACTTTCTGCATGGCTTTATTCATTTCCTCCTCCTGCTTTGCCAGGAAGTCCAGCTGGGTTTGAATGAAACCATTAATAACAACACCACATGTTCAGGATGGAATTCGGATGGAATTTTCCGTCAACAGGTTGTTGACACACTCTATTATGTTGATAGTGTGTGTGTCAGTCACATGCCTCCGAGTAATTGTGACTAATATTACCAGACAACTGTTCTGAGTTCAGTGGTAGCATGACCAACCTGTCCCCTGGCAGGTTTACTGACCTGCCGGGAGCTGTGTGGGAGTGACCCACAGGGAGTGTTTACAGTAATTAAAATCATCGTGTTAATATTAGCAGTGTTTCTACTTTACTTTGTTTACTTCACATTTGCAGTGCATGTCTAGAAATATCTGTCACAACAAGTGGCAGCAATGTGGGAATTGACTATATAGAAAAGCAGTAATTATTAATGAGAGTTTGTCATTATTGTTTCTACCATAAATAAATCTATAGAACTTCATAATGAGGTATTAATTATACGCTTTAATGTTTAAATGTCTGACCGTAGATCACCTAAAGAGATGTATGTACTGTATGACATCTTTGGGTTATGCTACTTTTATTTACATCAATAGTACCAAGGAACAAAGCATCTTCAAGTCACCTTCTAGAAAATGACTTAGAAATTCAACTGTTTAACAACTTCTTAGTTTGCGTTCTTAGTCATTTCTGTTAAGGAACTAAACCTGTGTAAATCCGCAAACATTAGTCAGAATCAGATAAGATAATGCCCTGGGCAGGACCACGAAAGGCTGTGGCAGGAAAACACACATTTGTTTCTTTGGTATTTGTTTCTTAACAAATGTTTGAAACACGTGACATAGTCCCTTCCAAGGTAAACAGTCTGCCGAATATCTTTAAAATCATGAATCTATTATTCATTATTATCCACACTGGAAAATAAAGAAAAAAGATTAAAGAAAAGATCAACATTCTGGATAAAACCTAGGCCAAAGTTACCAACCTAACAACCTCTTAGTAGCATATCTTTCTCTTTATGGAGATGTTCATTTAAAATGGAATTTTCTTTTATATATTTTCCACTTTTAATGAGGATTTTGGTTATTAGTTTATATTAACTTTATCAATTGTCATAAAAACAGTACAATGAAATATGTTGTTCATAGGTAACCTGAAAACAAGTTCATGTTTTGATTTAGTTGGTGTGAGAAGTACAACATACTGTATAATCTATTGAGTGAGGTTTACACAAAAACCACCTCTACACTTGTTACGCAAAATGAAACCACAGTCAGGTCAGTTTGTGCTGCAGCGATACCAGACACTCACGTGTTTGTCTCTCAGTTTGTCACTAGTATCAGTGCAGAGAGCTCAAGGTCACGCACACATACACACAGGGCATACACGAACATCCCAAAGCCTACTATATATTTAAATTCTACCTGAACAAAACTACAGTCATTCACACAGCCCTTCACCTTTCTACTCAGAAGGAACCCAGATTCAGAACAAACTGTGTGTGAACTAGCAGACTGGGGCGGGGGCATTAACTTATTTCAGCTTGATGTATTCAGGGTCAGTTTAGGATCTCTATATGAATGCTTGCACATGTTATTATTTGATTATGAACAAAGTGAATGTTTGTATCCTATCCACAGTGGCCTGTTTATTCTGCTCCACCTGAGACCGCACCTTTCAAACCCACTGAGTAGTATTATCAGGAATCATTCTGTACCAGACAATAATTATTCATCTGTATTTGTCACCGTCCTACCTTTATATTTCCATGGCATGGCCTACTTTGGGAAAGTCCTGACTGTTACCAACTCAGGTATCAGTGTGAGCACATTCACATGGTAAGGATGCACGAACAGCAACCTCTGCTGGATGTAGGAAAAAACAACGCATCCATGAACACAACATCCACCAATGCCGATGTTTTTAACTGTAGATAATAGGTGTTTTGTCAGTATACGCAGGAATAAGTGTTTTTATTTAATAACTATATTTACACACCTCTGTATGGAATTGCTCATTTATTTTGCACAAAGCTCTTCACCCCACTGTTGAAATGAGCTGAATGAGATGTCTGGTGACACTGTTGCTGTTTATGGAGCTATAACCGCCCCAAATATTATAAGACTGCTTTCTTTACATCGCAAACCATTTATTACATGTTTCCAGATTTCAACTTTAATGTTCATAAGATATAAGAATCAGCATATGGAGACTTTCTGGTTTCCAGTTCACAGTGTGATAGAGCTTCTGGATTTATTCTCTGTTTTTTGTTAGTTGTTGAACACAGCCTATTTTTCCCAGGGACCATGTGCAGGTTTCTCAAGCCATGTTCATACTAAATCCTTCTTTGGAGGCAGTCACCAAGAATCCATAGTCATCCTCAGAGACCTGTGACCTCTCAAGTCGAACATGCATCATAAGAGAGAAGAAAAGCAGAGGCTGCCAATAAATGTCTGCCCCCTGCTGACATCAAGTCTGCATAATCTATCCTGTTCCAATGGCACCATATGGGGATCTAATGGTTAGCTGGGGAAAATCATGTGTGATTAGAGTGGCACCAACAGTACATGCTGAGGGAGTCAGTTTTCTTGTTTAACCACAAGATTACACTTCCCATCGTGCTTTTTTTGCCTTATTCAGCAACATGGTCAGGCAGTTTTTCCACGGCAAAAAGATTGGTATTCCAACAACTTCTTCCCCCTACCGCCCAATGTTTAATGCATGGACCCCACTCTGACATGGAGCCTGCTCTGGGATCTGCATTAGCATGGAATTCACATGAGATATGTATGCGGTTTAACAGACTGCAAGGAAGTATTGCCTTAATCTCCAAAGTAATTCCAAGTAGCAGAGCAAGCTGTGCTGCAGCTAGTACCCTCAAGTGGTCGGCGTAATGTTCTACCATGATATGGGACGTTGACTATTTTTGCTGAATTTGCATGATGAGTTTAAAAGAGTTTAACATCATTACATCTTTTTCCGTGTGTCTGTTATTTCGGGTTGGACATGTGCTGTGAGTATTGTTAACTAAATACAGCTGCCTACTGCAGCTGAAAAACACAAAGAGAGGGAAGAGATTATTAAACAGCTTCCCACTGTTTGTCATTCTACTCCACTGTTAATGGAAAAATGTGAAGCTTTTATTTACTGATATTTAGATGGTTATAAGTGTCCCTGAGAAATACAATTGGACATAATGTCAGCTTGTTGGCTTGTAGCAGTTATCACAAGAGCCAAAAGGAAAAGTTGACTATGCTCCTAAGACAGAGAGAGAGAACTTGCAGGTTATTCTCTTCGTGGAAAACTTAACAGAGGCATTATGTTTTTGTATATTTTGTATATATTTGCTCATCAACACTCATGGACACATATGGAAAGAGATTAGTTGCCACCCGTCTTGCTTTGTGAATCCAACGACAGTCGGTCGTCCATATTTTTGTTCAACTTCCATATTTACAACTTGGCACAGAGCGTGGCACTGTTGCTATGGTTACCGGTCTGTCTGTCTGCCTGTTTGACCTGGCTGCCCAGCAGACTCATAGCTGGCACACACACACACACACACACACATATACAGAGAGTGTCTTACATGACGCTCGCTGTCACCATGTTGGCAAGGTCACCAGTGTTGTGGTCTGGTTTGTCTTTTTCTCTCTTTCTCTGTCTCGCTGTGGGAAAAACACAGACGGATGTGTCTTGTGCATCTCATTTCTGTGGGAAAATGCAGTGCTGCCTGGCAGAAGGTAATTGATCATTTGACTGATCGATAGAATCAGTAATTGAGTGATATAAATATAGATCGATGGATAGAAATTCACGGGTTAGGACAAGTGAGCCACAGGTGGAAGTAGCTGATGCTCAAATGAAGAGACCCTTCCCCCACTTCTCTATTTGCTTCTTTCAATCGGAGGGATGGATTTGTGTCACTGTAACCCGCTTCTTTATGCCTGTAGATACAATGACCCAGATGAGAACCACGCACGTGTGGTGACACATTTTTTTACACACACGCGTGCTGACATGCTGCGTTCCCCTCCTCTTCAGTGGTAATAAATGCTGATAAGGGGAATCACGGCTAAATAAGGATGTCCATGTAGGAATCGCTTAAATTTATCTGAGACTGGAGGAAGATAAATGTTGAGGAACAAGACCATTAGCCTGGGTTACTGGTGTTGCTCGTGGGAAGGAGCAACACCAGTAATGCAGTCTAATGGTCTTGTTCCTCAACCTTTATCTTTGTGGCAGCAATGATCATCTTCCTTCAACAGTGTTTTTATAAGACACACGTCAGCTTAGAATAACCACAGGTTTACATTTAGCAACTTGACAATGATTAGGCTGGGTGGTAACACCATGCAACTCCTTTCCAGAGCACTGTTACATTTCCATGTATGAATGTTAAATAAACAATACACAATATGTAAATTTGATGTGTGGTGGGTATGTTTTAAACAAATTAAAAACCATCAGCTGAAAGATCGTATATACTATTTGAAATAATTTATAGAGGATAAACTGTTTCTATATCTCTGCTTCTAATGCAAAGTAGTAGCTTAAGAGAAGCCTGCTGGGATTACTGTTTACTTTCTCTAAACGCTGTGTTTCCTATCATTTTCTGCAAAACTGGATTTTAAAGTTATGTATTCAGTTTAAAAGAAACAACTTCTTGGATGTTTTCATCTGAAGTTTGGTTTGTGATAAACAAGACAGCTTGCACAGCCAACTCCTGCTCCTTATGGAGCTGCACACACAAATTTAATATCATAGACGCTCACAGGGTTTTGCACTCGAAAACACATTCTGCCGTGAAGTCCCTTTGATCAAAATCCAAGATCCACACCATGTGCACACACAGTGAGCAGTATGCGTTCGTTTGTGTCTGTACAGATGACAGAAGTGCACACATACAGTAGATGTTAGCATTCACACACCCCAGTACCTGCTGCAGCATTTCTATGCACATGCTCCCACATATAACTCAACATAAAGACAAATGTGCAGACACAAGTATATGTATTCATGCACCTCAGTTTGAGCATGCACACACGGACACACACACACACACACACAACAGAGTGCAGTGTTGCTGACCGAGGTGGAATTAAATAGAGAAATCCTTTAAACAAGCATCGATCCACAGAGTTTACAGCACCAGCTCCGTCTGCCGTGGCAGGCCAAACAACAGGACGCTCTGTGAGACAGCTGGGGTACACACACACACACACACACACACACACACAAAGATCTAGTGCAGCTGAAGCTAAAGACACACACCATCAGTCTGTCTCACACCTCCCCCTTGCTTTGATTATGCTCACCGTGTTATTACTTGCGCACACCAACGTCAGCATATTAATTTATCTTCCTCACTAGTGCTTTCATTTCACATGCTAACACACAAACAAACACACACACACACACACACACACACACACAAACACACACTAATCTGACACTACAGGCGTGCATATTAACACACTTATGTGCACCATCACAGGAGACCACCCACCCCAACAAACCGAAACGCAAGCTGTTAGCTTTTCTCCTCACCAGTTACCTCCCCTATCCCTCCCTCCCATTGTCACATCAGGGACATCCAGCGTTCCCAACATGTTGCCGCCATCACAGCTCTGTAGATGTCACTTAGCTGCAGACACACCTCTTCATTTCTCCATCAGTCCTGCCGCCTCTCATGAGACATAGAGGGGGGACAGAACCGGGAGCAGTGAGTGCATGTGGGGGTGTGTGTGTCTACAGAGGGGGAAGGGAGCTAGGCAGGTTAATGAATTAGTAATTAGGATTGACGTTGCATCTGCCGTGGGTTTCCCCAAAACTATGTCCACCTCACTCTCTCTCTGTCTCCACTGTACATCATCTGAAGTCTCTTTGTCATCTTCAACCTCCTGCACCCCCCTGTCTCTCCCCACCTCTCTCTCCTCCCAGCATAACCCCCCTCTACCTGTCTCGCTGTGGGCCTCGCCTCCCTAACCTTCTCTTCTCCTTGTGTTCAAACATCCTCCAGCTTCTTTTGTTCCATCCCCGGCTTTATCCATATGTCTCTCTTCCTCTTTATCCTTATCTCTTTTCACTCACTCCCCCTTCTTCTGTCTCATTCTAATGTGCTATTGATCACTAGAGATTGCTGGACTGGAGGCTAAGCTTCTCAGTACATGCAGACTTACATTAAAGCTTGGCACTTGCATACATTTAAAGGGCTGCATCCAAGATCGCTGAAGAAAACACACTTTGGCAGCAGGAAATGTGTGGCTAAATACTGCTGCAGTGCTTCCGATTATGACCTTGAGTTGCAACATTGGGATGCAACTGTTAAAACAATACTTGTTCTTGGCTTGATTTTACTGGTTTTACACATGACATGCGAGTGAGAGTAGGGAGTGAAAAATGGGTGGCGGTCTCAGTGGAAGGATATCCTCTACGCACCTTCAAGGGCACCGCTCACAGAAGCTAATTTATAGCACCAATGTTAAAGTCACGGTTTTTAGCAATTTGTGGGAGATCACATGAGAGCCAGCAGCCCAAACATGGCGGTGACACAGGTTTCAAACCGTGTCACTGTCACTCTCTAAAAATCTGACAGCCCATTAGCCTGACACACGAACACACACATGCTTATAGTAACATAGATAGACTATTGGCATAATAAAACATTTACAGGAAATGTTTATCAGTGTTTTCTACTATACATAATCTTTACTTGTATGTACTTTGTTCTCTGGATCGTAAGACTGTCATCTAAAACAGTGTTTTCTAACCCTATAGAAAACCATAATAGAAGGTGACAGCAGCTACATGGTGGTGTGATGATCAAGTGAACAATAACCATGTAATAAAATAAAACGTTTTATTTCTATGAGCATCCATCATTTGTTTCAGATTAGAAATCTGTGGCCTATCTTATAAATTATGTCCAGTAGCCTGAACAGGTTGAGCTGTTTCATACATTAACTACTGATCTATATTGTACAAACAGGGTATTGACTGTTTCGTGGGTCATGTTTTCCTGAGCAGACTTCAAATTCCTATCTAAACCTAATTACAGCATGACCAGCGGAGCATCCAGGACATGACAGCTGCGGGACTTTAGACCTTGGACAGCACTATTTGACAGTCTGTAAATCATCGGCGCGCCGGACAATTGCCAAACTTTTTCCCCACAAAACAAATTCCCAATACTAGTATCTCATAAATGAGAAGATATGTGGGCTAAACCATCATTCTGAGGACAGCCCTCTCCAGGCCCTTTGGATATCCGTGGACCTCCGTCTGGGAAACAAACCACAGTCTGCACAAGTTCCTCTGAAAGTTAAGGTCTACGAGATTTTGATGCTATTCTAATACAGTCCGGGTTAGGATAGTTGCACAGTGTCACCACATCTGCCAGCGCTGATCTTTAACGCAGTGTTTGATATCACCAGGCCCTCGAGACGCGTCCCGTTCCCAACGCGCGCTGACCGCGGGAGAGTGATGGTGCTCCCGAGCAGCGGAATCACAGTTTCACAGCTGCCAGTCAAACACCCGGAGGCTCCGCGGAGAGGAGGCGACGCTAAGGAAGCCTCCGCTCACCCTTCCATTCATCAGTCCGCTCACTAATCGCTCTCATCCGCCCGGACCTCCCGCGTGCCCCTGCCAGCCTGCGCGGAGCGGAGGCGCGAGACTACACCACGAGCTGCGGTCGGTCGGCGGCGACCGTGAACAAAAGTCGCACGCGCACACCGGTGAGAGGGGGCAGCTGAGAGAGGACGCTCAGCGCGGAGAGAGAGGAGAGAGCTCATCTGTCAGTGTTATTCCCCCGGTGTGGATGTAGAGAGACGGAGGGGGGAGACAGGACCACCGCAGCCGCAACACGCCGCTTTTACTCTCTGACTGAGCGCATTTCACCGGTGAGTCAACAAACGTTATCAGCTTTAGCTAACAGGACTGCGTTAACGCTAAAAACACTTTAACTGGCAGCTACTGCGCAGCCCACGCTCAGACAGCACATCTTTAGTTTATTAGCGAGGCGAGCAAAAGCATTTCTCGCGGAGGCTGAAATGAGGTCTCGCGTCCTGTTTCTGTTTTTTGCTAAGCTGTGACTAAAAAAAATGCACCGGCAGGCAGGCTGTAGGACGGCGGTGTTTTTGGAGCTAATGTAGGCTGAAAGATATGATCCGTGCGGCCCGTGGGATTTTATGGAGATGTGTGTGTCTTTTCTCTCTCTCTGTGTGTGTGTGTGTCCCGAGAAGAAGTATAAGAAGAGAAAAGCGGTTCCTTTCCGCTCCTAAGTCGGTCTTGAAACGCGACCAAGGTCTATTTTGGAGGAAAAGAAAGACACCGGCCTCAATTGAGCTTGAACCGTGTCTCCCAGCCATCCTGTTGTCATGGTTACTGGCTCAGGGAGGCTGGGAGAACATGGCTGTCTCGCGCTGGTCTCTCTCTCTCTCTCTCCCCCAACACACATGTTGTTCTTTCTATAGTTGCGAGGACCCTCGTTCCCTTCACCTAGGCTTAACCCTGACCTAATTCTACCCTTAACCCTGAATACATTCAAATCGTAAATCTCAAACGGCCCCTAAAGCTATAAAGACTGGCAAATGTCCTCACAATGCAGAAATGTCCAGTGATACTGAACCACAAATTGGCCACACAGCAATAAATAGACAAGCTTTGTTCAGTCAGAGATGAAGATCTCAGACCTCAGAGACCAGAAGACAAGGAGAGAGACACAGTGAACCTGGTTTACTTCAGTGTAGTGAACGATACCCGAATAAGAAAGAAGCAGGCACATATGTAACTTATGCTATGCACATTTGGAAGACATGCAACCCAGTAAATCCTCACAGGAATTATTTGGCCTATTGAAGGACATTCAGATGATTATTAACGATGCAGTCTCAGCATCTGCATACACATATATTATAGAAATATAGTGATTATTGTCAATGAAAAACAGAGCTTTGGATCCAGACTTTACTTTGCTTCTTCGGGATGTGGGTGGCTTCTTTAAAACAGGTGTTTGATTGCAGCTTATTTTCCGTCCCGAAAGCAAAGTCCCTATTATCTTAATTACAGACATTAACATGCCTAGCCTACTGTTATTCGCTGTCCCAATACAACTATGAGGGCTCCTAGGGAAAAGTCCTGCTCGCTCTACGTATGTATTTATCTTGAACTCAAGGTGTCAGACATCCAGACACAGCAGTAGCAGCAGCTCCACACTAAACTGTCTCTGTCTCGTATTTTCACTCTCTTGCTGCCTTGTATTATGTATCAGCCATCTGATGACTTTATCATCACTACAGTTGATGCAGAATAGCAGTTTCAATCCCCATTAGGATGCAAGAATTTCTAAAGCTTTTATTTTTTATAGAAGGATAAGCAGTGTTAGGTAAATACTGTTTGGATTATAAAGATATGAGACACATTACAGTAAAACTGTATCTATATAAAAAAGCAAATTCCGAAGTTGAGGGAACATTCAATTTCAACAATTATTCAGATACCAGAAAGAACACGTTATGTCTGTGTCTGTGTGCGACATGAGAAAATAGATGTGCCCCAGGGAAATGGCTCAAAACAAGATAAATCACCACATTACTGCAAGCGTGTATTTAGATGTAAGCGTTTAGAGTGTCAAAATGCGGATGGTTGAGCTTGACAGCCTAGATGTGACATATTGGGGTGATTTGGGGGAGCTGGCCGATTGTTACGCTCCAGTAGGCTGTTGTGGTTAGTTGCAGGCTCTGTGGTCAGGCTGGTGTGACTTGTGAGCATGCAGATCCGGTAAGGAAAACACCCTGGACTACTTCCCAGCCCATATTTTTCTGCTTTCCTGTCCCTGGCTGCAACAACCAGGAAATGATTCGTCTTCCTCTCTGTCTGCATCTGTGCTTGAAACACAGATGCAGTGCATTTTTGAAAGGTGACTCTACAGCTGCACTCTGCTGTGTGTGTGTGTGTGTGTGTGTGTGTATGCTGCAGTGCCAGTGCTGTACCCAGCCTGCATATTATGAACAGGGTCAGTAGGTCATTTATAGTATGAGACTGCAGTGAATTTTTGAGCATGTATCTCTCATAGAGAGAGGAGTGGAGGAGGGAAGACAGGAGACATTCCTGTGGCCTTAGTATGCAGATTTGATATCATCCATCAATGTTCAGCCGACGATAGCTTCTTAAATTAATTTTGATTACCAATTAGCTCTTTATGAAAACTATTTAGAGGGATGTCCTGCTGTTCTTAGGGGTTAGGTCGACTAATATTATCCCTAACGAGGTTTGAAACCCAATTTTCTTTCTCTGCCATAGAGGTGTTAATAAAGATTTTCAATATTTATAATATTATAATAGTATAATTTACATTTTATAAGAGTAATTAACTCAATGTCAGTGATCTCATTGAAGCACCAACACTATGTCCTTCACAACACTTGTCAGTACAGTGTACAGTACTAAACCTCACAATTACACATAGCACAGACTAAAGAGCTGCACAAATGTTTCAGTTTTAAATGACAATTGGCAGCACTACAAACATAATGAGGCCAGACAAGCTATAAGTGGTCAACTGGTGGTCTGTTCCACCATTCAGTAAAATATGGTGCAGTGATGCCCATTGGGAGTGTTTGCAGGCATGTCTGAGTAAAGATAGATCTTTTGTGTTGTGCAGCAGTGCTGTCATTTCAGGATATTCTGGGTAATCTGCTCCACTGCACCCTGTTACATTCAGTCAATGTCCATAACATTTGGTCATGGTGCAAGTCCATACAAAAATGTCAGAGAACCTGCATCACTTATCAGCAACAAAATTAAAACCACCAGGTGGATGTAATGTTGTGGTGCGCATGGGGTTATTTGTTCAAGTCATAAGATGGGCAAATAGCTCAGTGGTTAGAGTAGTTTGATTCCAAGTTCCTCCAGGTATGTTTCAAAGCATCCCTGAACAAGATACGGAAACCTAGTAATAGCACTGCAGTACATGCACTGTTTAGCAGCTGTCCAATGCCAAATTCCCCAAGGCGATCAAAGTATGTTATTATTATTATATTTTTTCTTTAAACCTAACTGTCAATAATGACGACTTTGAAAAACCTGAAGCTTACCAGGAATAAACAGTCAAATCAGTGTAGCAGAGCACTTCATGCTCAGTTTAGAGTTGAGTCTGTCTGTGAAGATTCTTGTTCCTGCAGGTAATGGTTATCTGAAAATTCAGTTTGTGGCAACTGGCAAACTTGAGGATGCAAATTTGGAAGCCTCTAATCTGGCCTTCCCTCTGCTTTTAGCACATGGGACCTCCAGTGATTGTGTCTCTGTGTCTCATGGATGAATAGATTACGTCATGATGTGGTCGTGTGTACGAGTGGGACAGAAAGGACAGCAGACAGATGAAGAAAGGCACAGGCTAATTGATGGCGACTTGGTCTTTCATCCGTTCATTTGGTGGTTTACATGCCTAGGTGGGCACAATTCCACACATGTGTGTTGCTCACATGGTTGGCAGATGTAACAATTGCATTTAAAGGAAATTGATAAGGCTTAAAACACACACATTCTCATACCTCAACACACCATTATGCCATCATTGGATGTGTTTTCTCAATCAATCCATCCATGTGGGGTGTCTAAGCACATCTGCTCTCTCTCTCTCCTTAACAGCCAGATTCATGGTGTTGCTCACTTCCACAGTCTTTTTTTTTCTGCTAGCTCAGACCCATTTACCTCAATTACTACAAAATGAGAGGCAGAGACAGAGAAAAGAGAGAGTGGAATTAGTCTGTGAGATAGCAGAAAACATAATGTAGAACAGATGAAGAGAAGCGAGTGGGAGAAAAACAGGACACCAGAGACACGCCGAGAGAGGGAGAGACAGAATTCCCACTTTCCGTGTCTGGTTTCATAACTGTACACTGTTTCCATTTATGGAGATGTGTCACTGTTTGTGTGTGTGCCTGCATGCGTTTAACTGCGTTTTAATATGTGCAAATGTGTCTTTGTGTAATCACATAAGTGGATGCAAATTGTGCTTGTTTGCAAATGCAAAGTACGTGCGTATGTAGGTGCACAAATATGAGCTGCATGGAGTCAGGAAATGTTTATCAAATATTTAAAAACCAGATTTGTGACTATTTCAGCTCTTGCTAGCCATGATTTAGGTAATAACTAGTTTTCATATTTGTTGACATTTCTTGACATATGTCAAAGGGGAGCTTAATAACGATCCAATAGGTGAGGTGCCCGCCTTCTTCAGTTCTGCAGTATTTACATCATCCTTCTACAGCTCTGATGAAACATTTAGTGAGGCTGTGGTGTACTCATGCTCAGGGACAAAGCCAAAGCATTTGCAACATCATAGATACAACTTTTTTTACCTCCCAAGCTGCCACGCATCTTTCCTCTTTACCACGATCCTCGATTTTTATTTGGAAATGAAAATAAATCAGGAATGCTAAAAATGTTCCTCGACAAACCGCAAGTTGGCAGGATTGAAGATGCTAACTCGCTCTTTACCTGCACCTGCATACCATCAGAAAAGCTTTGGCTCCCATTAAAGATTTTACTGCAGTTGTGCTATAAGTCCCCTGCTGTGGATGATTCAGCAGCACAGCGATCTAGTGTGTCTGATGACTCTGTATTGGGGAGACAAGGTTGCTTCTTGGCAGCACTCTGCAACCAAGTCAGAATTCAAACACCTACATCTACATCTGAATAAAAACTGGGTCATCGGTTTTGCTTGAAATGGGTTTAGTGTGGAAATATTTGTCTTAATAATAATAAGAACATCTTTATGATTGCATGGGATGCTACAGGACATTTAAATGGACTCAAAAGTCATGTTGAGTCCATTAACTTAACTGTTTTCCAGCTGCTGCTTGCAAAATTGTAAAACAAATCTGCAATTAACAGTCAGTCTCAGCAATGTCTCCTTTTTGAACATTTGTTTAATAGAAAAAAAAGTAAAAAGAGGAGTTCTTCACACTTGCTTTCTTGCTTTTTGTTAAACCAATGAGTAGATCTTTAAATGTCAGATCCAGGAACCAACTGATATTTGCAAGTGTGTGTGGTATAGACTAAAATGATTGCCCCTTTAGCAACATTTATACATTTACTGCCAACAACTACTTGAATACTCAGTTCAAACGTAACAAATTCCTCTCTTCATTCATGATTATGTAAAAAAGATACATTTAATTACCAGAAATCTGTTTTCAAAAAAAGAATAGTATATCAAAAGTCAGCAATAATTCACACATAACCAGCTCTGCAGAACCATAATTAACAGCAGCTCATTAGCATTTGCCCTTGAGCCTCAGTAAGGTTAGAGAAAGACCTGCTGTACAGAGGTCTGGTCTGTTCAGCCAACAGTGCAAGTGAGACTAACAGTACACCATTAGGGCCACATTTTGAAATCTCAGGTTACTATCATACATTTACAAGGAGCCCAGTGACAGCACAGCTGGAAACAAGTGGTTATTCAGCTGTGAAATGTCCACATAGACAGAGAGGATGAACTAGTAGGATCATTTTGACAGGAATATTTTGGCTTTATTAGATAAAGCTCCTGCCTACCTGTCTCTGTTCTTCTGCTTTCTACGTTCTCTACCTTTTCATGCCCTTTTTTCAGAGCTATTTTGGGATCATGTGGTGCCAAGGACAAAGTGTTCATGACATATGCACCTCTCTCCCTTTGCAATTCACTCAGCTGGGAATCGATCCTGCTATCTCTGCATCCTAGCCCTCTGCTTTAACCACTGAGCTGCCAGGCCGCCTTTTTTTTCAGATGACCTCTGTGACTTACAATTAGGAGTAGAAATAATCAAATGACTGTATTAATAGTAGCCACCTGTATTTCATATTGCTAAACCTCTCTGTCTCTCTGTGTGGTTTCTCTACAGAGAATCCTCTCCGATTGCTCATTGAAAGCTCTGGTCCTCATCTGTGACAGGAGTGGATAGCAGCCCCCCTCATTGAGGAGCACCATGACTCAGGAGGGACAGGCTCTGCCCTCTCCCTCCCCACCAGAGAACCCAGTGGAACCCAATACAACCATCACCGCTACCAACCTACCCACAGAGACATACGACCAGGCAGAACAGGTCAAGCCGGGGTCCAGGGCGAGGGATGAGATAGAAGAGGGGCAACAAGAAGAAGAAGAGATCAGAGGGGGAGAGGAGGAGTCTCAGGGCGAGGCACATGAGGAAGGAGATGGGAGGGTGGAAGTCAAGGATGCAGAAGGAGAGGGTGAGCTTCAACGGGAGAAGATAGATGGTTGCGGAGATGTGGATCAAATGACAGATGGAGGGGCGGAGGGAGAGAAGGCAGGCATGAGAGGGGAGGGATGTGTAAATGTGGAGGTAAGCTCAGTGGGGGAGGAGGCAACACATGAGATGGAAGAGATCAAAGAGAAGGAGGAGAAGGAAAATGAAGAGACGTCACCATCCACAGAGAAGGAAGCAATACACTCTCCACAAGTTGAAGGGTTAGTTTATTAAATCTTCTTTCATGTTGCACTGCGTCAGAAATACTGTAACTATGTCTTTTGAGCTATAAGTATCACAGACAGTATGATACACAATGCCGTTATCCCGTTTCTCCTTCAAACACACCAACAGGCCAACTTTCACCCTTTGCTGTTTCTGTTGTGTTTACACACGGTTTGCGCTTTGGTGGAACATTCAAGTGATAAAAGTGCCACAAGCTGTTAATTCGCTTTGGTAAACAGAGTAAGAAACTTAATTTGAATGAAAAACCTTTTGTGGTTTGTGGGTGAGTTTGTTTGCCAGCAATGCTGCTCTCAAGTGCCACATTTTCATGCTGAACAGTTATTAGTGGCTGTAGAGTTTGGTTTCCTGGTTTATGATAAGTCTAATGTGCTTCACTTGCATTTTACAAATTTAGTAATACAAAAAGTAAGTAAGTAAACTGAGCAAAGGAAAAACAAACTCTTTTTCACAAAGACAGTAGGTGAAAAGTGCAAAATGTGTCAGCAAACCATATCTGATTAGTCCTTTTATAGACAAAAAGAAATAACGAATAGAGAATTACACTTTGCTTGTGTTGTCTTTCTTTTGCTTAATTAAATTGATTAAACTAAATGTATGTGATATTTCTGTCCATCAGTACCAAACACTGAACTACAGTAGATTCATAATTTGTTTAATAAAAGGAATAAAATAGTGGAAGATGACGGACAAGGCGGGCTGAGCTTCCAGTTATTCACAAAGTACCAAATTGGACAGTGCCTTTTCATCTTTCTTCAATTGTCAGTGTGGCTATTCAAGCTGAAATATTTGCCCATTGTGTGTACTCCTCCTGAATGAAAATGGTTTCAGCAATGAATATGAATGATATGCTTTCTATGTTTGCCAATCTCAGGAAAGAAACCGCCGTATGTTTAGGTGAAATGCTAAAGATAGTTTCGCACTTTCCTTTTCTTCCTGTTGATACAGACTCGCCAATGGTATAAGTGGGAATGAAGAGGAGGATGAGGCTGGCGAGGAAGACGAGGAAGGAGATGATGGGCAAACTCATACACACTTGGACACTTTTAGCTCAAACTTTGAGACGACTGTAGAAGAGGCCGACACAGAGGTGGAGGAAGAGGAGGTCCAGAAAGAGGGAGACGGGAGGGAAAATAAGGACAGTTTCAGCTCAGCATTTGAGCAGATAGTTGAGCAGGTGGATGTTCAGGAGGATGAAGATGAGGAAGAGGAGAGGGACCTGGAGGAAGAGCAGGAGAGAGTCAGGGTGGACAACAAAGATGGCTTCAGCTCTACATTTGAACGCATTGTAGAGTCTGCACTTTTGAGGGGTGGGACCTGCTACAGCAGTCTGGACTCCCTGGATGTGCTGTCGCTCACAGATGAGACGGACAGCTGCGTCAGCTTTGAGGCACCACTGACGCCGCTCATCCAACAGAGGGCGATGTTACAAGGACCTGAACCTCTAGAACTGGAGCTGGCAACAGTTCAGGAACAAGAAGGGGCTGAAGCTGGACCAGACGCCTCAGGTGGTGATCTGGACACTGTCTGTGGTGCTGGAGCTGTGGCTGGAGCGGGCGGGAGCCCACTCAGGACCACCATACCAGGGAGCAGGTCAGAATTTGTCCTAAGCCAGCCTGGACGCTGGGCCATCCCTAATGGATACCATACAGACTCCCAAGGAGCCACTGAGGGTTGTGGAGCGATGATCAGCTCTGTCAGGTAAGGAGGGGACCTAGTTTAGATTTATGTATTTATGTGATTCTAAGGGTTAGGGTTAGGGTTGTGATGACAATTGTGATGTTAAATGGTGCAGGTCATGTACTGTTCATTTCTTGTCAGATTCATCAGGGGAGAAGATGTTTTATCAACGTGCACTGCTTTGTTCTACTGTGGGTTTTCATATATTCTTGATAATAACATTTCATACTTTATTGATGATATTGATGTTGATTCTTTGTGACAGAATGGGTCATGGGTTTTCATTATTTCATTCATTTTATTTTCAAAATCAGAAATGTTCAAATTAAAGGATATTTTTTAATCCCATAGGACCTAAATATAGTCTGTTGCTTATATTTAGGTATTTATTTAATAATAAGTTTCACATTACACTATTCCTTGGCCTAATTTTGATAGTTTATCTGGATACTGAAAAAACAACAACAATTAGTCATATTTCTTTGCCAGAAATTTGAATTGAATTAATTTAATTCAAATAGTTCCAGTCCATCCTCCAATGAACGTCACCTACACAATTTGTCACACTTCTCTTTATAATAATCATCTCTGTATATTTTGATATCCAAAGCATGGCAATTGTGATATTTCTGTATTGTTCAGTTAATAGCATGTAGGTTTTGCTTTGTAGACTTTTATTGCTCATTATAAATATTTATAATAATAGCTTTAATATTGGCATAGTAACAGTTGTTCCCACACCATGGTTGTGAATAGACAAAGTAAACATGTTTTGAATGACCATAGTAACTGTGGTTTTGTTATTCTAACTTTACTCTAAGTTTACATTACTGATGACTGATTACAGAGCGTGTCCTGCTGCACAGAGGCAGCGGGGGCTTTCTGTATTCATGATGTGACTGCAGCTTAACCAGCAGGTGGCATGAGCATGGTGAGACCCAGATGTGGACCCTTAGTTAGGGTAGGGGGCAGGGTGGTTCGTTGGGGATGAAAGTGCTGGTCTGACTGTAATATGTCCATACTACAAAATCATATACTGTAGATAAATGCTTACCAAATCAAACAAGAGAAAAATACATGGTGTAGGCTCATGTTACTCATGTTAAAATCAGTCACATCTTAAGTGAGAGAAGAGAAGCTGCTACTGTGCACGCATAGATGGCTTCATGCTACATTTCCACCAACGACTCAAAGAGCAACAAGTAAAAAAACAAGGCTGAGAGATTCAAAGCTGCAGTAGGAGAGTATCTTTTTACATTTTAATAGAGTCAGTGGGACTGTGTGAACAGGATTGTTGCATTTGTAATGAAACAGCTTCTTCTGTTGATTGAGAGCCTGGTGAAACCAGACAGTGAATTCGGCTGGCAGTCCAGCAGAACGGCTGGGGAAGCCGCTTCTTTCTGCCATATGCTTAAAACCTACTCACACAGCATGGAGAGACGTTGTCAGTGCTGTCAATTGATATGTGAGAACGTTGACCTTCTTTGAAAGGAAACTGAAATTAGTAGGACCAGTGTGGTGGTTTCACATGAGAGATAAATACTTTATACTGCAGGATGGAAATAAGATACAAGGCGTCAGCGATTATAAAGAACATTTTTCTCTATGCTTAAATACTACTTTTTTTCCCTTTTACTTATAGCAATAGCACAAAGCGGGTTAAGAAAGACTGAAGGGGGGAGGTGGTAACGGGAACCATATGGGAAAAGCCATGTAACCTGAGCTATACAGGCCATACATTATGTCTGGATAGCAGGCCCGTATACAATTGCTGTGGCTTGTTCTCCACCGCAGCCCCCCTGCACAGTTTCTACAGTAACAAAAGTACTGGAATGCCAAATAGATGCGCTGACCTCCGACATGATCTGATTTGTTCCCCACAGCTCAGTATGAACTGTAGGATGAACGGAGGGTTTTGGATGCTGCCTCGTCTTCTCGTTCCTTTTTGTTCCCCACTCTGCAGATGTTGTTCTTTAAGTACGGTCTTACTTCCTGACCACCAGTGCCAGGCTGAATGAGCTATTGTTTATGTCATGACATCATCGTCTTTGCTTTCCTCTGCCCAGCAGGGTCTTGGTGTGAATGTGTGTGTGTGTGAGCGAGTGGTGCGCTATACAAGCCACCTTGCCAGACATTTGAGCACTTAAATCTCGAGTGGAGACATCTGCTAGTCAGTCTTAAAGGGATAGTTTAAGTTTTAAAGACACTCACACTCACAATTTATCTTGAACTACAAGTCTCCGATGTCCATTGAACTCTAGTGGTTTAGGGTATTAAAAAGGTGAAGTAGCAAACGTTGGCAATTCGTGTGCTAGTTAATAGATTTAAAAGCCATTACTCTGAAAAGTCATAGTCTTGGTTTGTTTTGTCATATTATTCTCTAGAGGTGCATTATTTAAAATATGTGCCCTTTAATGCAGTTGAATTGAAGTTAAATGCTAATAAGGCAAACAGCAGAGCACTACTATTTTGTTTCCAGTTTTTTGTGGAAGAATACATATCTAATACTGAATAGACAGATAGGCTATGATGTGTTTAATCTCCTTTTCTCACTCCTTCACTGTGCCGTGTCTCTTTGTTAGCTCTATCTGATGTCCCGTCTCTCTGCTCATTTCTCCATTTTTTCCTGTCTTTCTTGTTTTATCTCAGTTCCCCTCCCTGCACACCCTGCTGTCATCCTCCTTTATTCTTTGCATCACCTCCTCTTCTATTTCCCCTACAATACTCTCCAGCTGTTTCTTCTTATCTTTCTTTCCTCTCACCTCCCTACCTCCATTCTCGTCGGAGGGTAGCCACAGAATCGGCACAGTTAGACATTTTGGCACCTCGGGCATCATGGACAGCAGGAGAAGCAAATCTGTAGAGCAATGGATGGAAAATGACAAGTGAATTAGTCAGTCAATCACCGTGGCAGATATTTAGTTGTTTTATGAGTAAAACGTATGTTTACATGCCCAGATACATTCTTGGTGCTACTAATAATCAGTTCTGTGGTGTTTTTCAACCCACTGTCTCGATACCACTTGTTGAGTTTAATTGATTAGACTAGATTTTGAGCTTCCTTAAGGCGCTTTTCCGATCGATCTAACTACTCACATTCTACAGAGCATATTAACACAAGAGAACAGGCATACAGCATCTGCAGCAGCCTGTACGTAGGCTCGTCATTGCTGAGGAGGGATGGGGTAACCCAGCAGCAAGTTATTCAGACATGTAGATTTGTTATTATGTGTGGTGGAGTGTATGGAATGAGTAAACAGTGGAAGAGATGGTAACTAGTGTGTCTTATAAGGAAAATGTTGGCTTGTAGCATGAAGCAGTTGGATCACCATATGTGTCTTAAAATGCAGCAGAAACCCTGTTAGTGATTCATAAATCTGTCGTACACATGCCTAACATGCTCTTCATAAATGCAACTGATTATACAATGTAACACTTCATTGAATATTACGTCACCGATTTTTCAGCTGTATGGAGTCTTGTGATTATCACATCTGATCACTTCATCTAATCAAAATATTCTGCTTATTCCAATGGTTTTCATAAACTCTATTAATATTTTCCTACAGTGCTGGTGCATCCAAAGTTCAGGCTTCAGCTTCCATAACTGACAGAGCTTTGATAATGCCCCAGGCAGGGGGAAGAAACCTAACCATACCCCAGCCAAACTCTCCCTGAAGATCCTGCTACTTCTGATTATGATGACATCGGTGGATGAAGGAAGTAAACTAGGCAGCTGACTATGGGGATAAAGATAACAATACTGCAGATGGTCTGCTGTACAGAGAAGTAATGTGAATGGGTTCCTCTCAAACAGTGCTGCTGTGGGTGCCAGTCACTTAGTCAGCAAACGTGCTTGTTGGTTCCCAGACATTTCAGGCTGTACAACATGTAGTTTGTCAGAATGTCAGTCATCAGGTAGTATTTTAGATGAGACTGTCAATCACATTTTCATCTGGTTATTTAGTCAGTCTGTTACTTCACATAAGACCTGTCCCTCTGTGCGTTTGTTAGACCGTCACTGAGGTTAAAGCTCAACCTTAATCCATGGTGGCTGCCAAAACTGCCATGAAGACACACACTCTGTGTGTCTGTCAGTCTGTGGAGCAGCTTAATCCTGTACGTGGCCAGCTACAGTAAATCAACTGTGGAGCCAATTTGTTGAATGCTTATGTGATAGTACAACCTGTGGTGTAGTGTCCATACAAAGAAAAGTAGACAGACTGCCACAGATAGACAATTTACATGAGTATGACACACAGAGCACAAGATCATTTTCCAGAGTCATGGCATGGGACGTGTATAGTGTCAGTATCTGCATATTTCTGCCTGTTTTACTCATTTACATGTGTGCGGTGTCTCTGCCAGCTCATGTGCAGCTCACGCATACATTTCTTTGTATGGGAAACATGCTGTGAGTGTGAGTGTGTGTGTTCTCGCCCCCTAGCTTGTGATCCCACCAGATCTAAACCCAAGCAGAGCAGATAAAAGCACAGTTGTTTCCATATCAGAGAAGCAGCTCTCTCTCTCTCTCTCTGTCTGTCTGTGCCGTGTGGACTGCACAGAGATGCACACACATACACACAGCATGCATGCTGTACATATACAAGTATGTGCACAATGTTTATGCTTCCTAATTCTCACTCACCAGCACAGATATGCTGCGCGAGCTCTTAGTACTTATCTATAAACGCTCTGAATCTGTTTCTTTTTCTCGCTCACACCAAGAAAGACACACACACACACACACACACACACACACTCACACACATCATTCAGGATGTCACTGTGGGAATAAAACCCTTAGCGTGGTTCTATAGCACTGCTGAAACATCCAGAAGATTATCCTTTCCTGGCTCTCACTCGGGGAGCGATATGGACACAAACACACACACATAGTGGTAGCACACACTTGTGCAGTAATACACAAGCAGTAATACATACAAATTCTCTCTATCACCTTCTCACCACACACACACACACACACACACACTAACCGAATCCTTTCAGCAGATTTATCCCTGTCTATTTATAGCTCGACACTATGTTTTATGACACAACCCTCAGTCTTGCTGTACCAATGAGTGTTTTGGCTGAAAGAGGTTCTTATTACCTCAGCTTCAGTCCTCTGAGGCATCTCTCAACACTTCCTGTATGTGTTCGGTGGAAGTTGAGCCAGACATATAAAACATCTGTGTCATCTTTTTTGATATTTATTTGGTATTTTCTCTTCCCCCGATCGAATCTGTGTCTGATTTTAAGGCAGAACTTATTCTCTGTTGTTGTTGCTGTTGCTGACGTCGTCGCCGTCGTTGCGCAAAGCTGTGTTCAGTGTTTCACCAAACACAATCCCACACCTGAACACAATTAGTCTCACCCAGCCGAAAGAGGTCACCATTGTGTATTGTCTGGCGCTGAGTAGGTGTGTTTTGGGTTTTATGTGTGTGTGTGTCTGTGTTTGTGTGTGCAAGAAAGAGACAGACAGAGCTCACACAAATCATACTGTGGTACGGGGACCAAGTCTGTAAAACAACAAATTAGATTTCATGTGATTAGTGTGATGATGATTAAAGAGATTTGTTGCATTTTCTTACACACTTTGATTTGTTACATATGTTTTGTCTCTCAGGGTTTTTTATAATCTTGAGACTTTGATGTATGTAAGTCTGCTCAGGTGTAACAACTGCAAACAGTTTACAGTCCACATTATCATCAATCCTTTTTTATTTGATAGTTTTGTATGAATGTGTAACATTCAATGTTTGTAGATCTGTATAAACATTAGTGGTTAAAAGTGACTGTAGACAATATAATCATCACTAAACTTCAACAGCAAAATAACCAAAGCAAACAATTAAAACCCTGTAATTTAAATAATAGCTAAATAACTCTCTCCCCAAATGAAGAACGATTGTCCATGACTCATGACAAGTAAGCTGATGTGTGACCTGTGTTCAGCAGCACCTTCTCGTGTTTACTGAATGTGTGTGTTGCTGTTGTTGTCGAGAAAGTGTCAACGTTGCTGATTTCAGTTGTTAATCAGCTGCAGGTCTAGAATTAGGTCGCAGTGATTATCTCACTTAAGGTCTGTCCAAATAAACATGGTCTCTTTTTCATAAACCACCTCATCCTTCATATTTCGTGCTTTTGACCCCACAGCTGCATCTTTCTCCTCTGCTGTTTCTATTGTTCTTCTTTCCACGGCGTTAGAAAGGGGAAGGATGGATTTAGATGGTGAGGTTGGCATGCAGGAACGTGTTGGTGTGTATTTCATATGTCTGTGTGCGTATAATAATCATCGGCGTAGTCTACCCTCAAATTACAGCATTTATACTGATTCAGAGTTACATTAGTGCAGATCACAGCCTAAAGTATCTGTATTATGACATACAGAAAAATAGAATGAGTTGTAAACTCTCACACAAAGGAGTTTGAATAGGTCATACTAAACTGAGGTACTCTGTGCTGTCCTGGGTTCATGGGTGAAGCAATGCACCACAGTGAGCGCGGGAACCAACAGGAATAGCAGCAAGCAGTGACTACTTGTTGGAGAGTGAAAGTTGTCCAAACACAGGATGCACCGCTGGTATGGAGCTGATCTGCTGGCTCCCAGCCCTCCGCTTTAATGCAGAGGAAGTCGTGTTGGCCGGGACACACTGAGCTATTGTAAAGCCGCCGCTAGGAACGGGCTCATTTCTCAGGAAAAGTCCAGCTGGCTCCGCCCCCGACATCCTCTCCTGGAGGAGCGCTCAGACGCCCAAGAAACTTCAGGCCGAGAACTTACCACCCTCCCTGACACTGTGGTGAAGTAGCGCAACAGTCAGAGAAACCAACTCCGACCAGGCTGTAATTATCTGTGACCTGACTTCCGCTGGGAAAGTTAGATTTGACGTGATGTTTAATAGCAAACCGGGCCGACGCAGATCTTAGCGACTGCTGGATGATGCGGCGTTTGGACCGTAGCGCGCCTTTATCCGCCGATTTCCAAGATCCGAGAGACGATGTGGAAAGAAGAATATGATGTTCACTTCGACTTTTTGCTGCAACTCCTGTAAGTTTAATATTTCAGCACAGCAGCGACTGTTTTAACCTTTTACGTGCAAATGGGTGGGAACACCAACATTATGCTGCGTGGCGAAATGGAAATAGTGAGGTAGCAGTAGTGTGGCTTGACCCGGATAAAAATCACTGTAATAGGACTTAACTGTTGTTAAAAGTAAGATATTTTTAATCCTACCTCATTAGAGGACAGGATTAAAAATACATTAGACATTAGAACTGCAACAGAAATTTACATTATCACTAATAATTATTATAGAATATGATCATTCTTTTTTATTTTGTTACAGTTTTATTTAGTTATTAAAAGCATCAAACACTAACAATCAGAGATCTTAAGTCCTCAGAGGGCTTTTTATGTCCAACTAACAGTAACTCAAAGTTCTACATGATAAATACTCGAAAGACTGATTATCTGGGTCCACTGACCCAAATATTAATTGTCTCAGCTTCAACTGAGGTATTATTTTTATAATCTGTAGTTAAACTGTTAGTTTATACCTGACTTTTAATTTGATCTGTGACCAGCAGCTTTTGCAAAGTCAGCATGAAGAAGTCTTCATTCATCATGGCTTTACTTGATGTCCCTTCTGCTACTCATATACTGATGGGTATCGGTGAGCAGTTATGAGTCCGTTGGATGTAAATGTGGTCTGTGTTTGTTGACTGGAGGAGCCTTTGTTGCTTGTTTTCCATTCACAATTCCAGTAAATTAGCAGTGTATTTACTTGCAGAGATTTTATCTACAAGACCCAGCCTGATTGACACAGATATACAAGCACGGGCAAAAACCTCATCTGCACATGTTCCTACTCTATGTCCACCATAAACAACAGAATTTCTCAATCCAGTAATTGTTGATTACACTTGCAGAAGATGCCACTAAGACCCTGCTCTTTCTGTCACTCACACACCTTCCTTGCAAATATGCCATGTAGGTGTGTGTACGTGTGGTTCACAGCCACAGAGATTAAACACGTGAGTCAGTGGCATGCACCGTCATGCTCTCTATCTCTGACACACTCTCACACACAGACAGAGTGGCAGTCACAGCGAGTAAATATGTGTGGCCCGGAGATACAGAATTGCGCCTTCAGATAGACAAATAGGTTTACTATGTGCCACTTGGCCCACAGTAACGCCAAGTGTCTTGGCACAAAAAGACTGCACCAGATATTTGACACCTCATATTGTGTCTCTCTCACTATTATTTTGTGTTTGGGTGTGTGAGTGCTGGTTCTATTATTGCCAGACAGCATTGCACCGGGGGAGCTCGGCATCTTTGTAGTCCCATGACTGGTATGAGTTTTGAATGATTTATGAGGTGTGTCTGAGTCTGGTGAATTAATATGGTCAGACAAGCGAAAGCAATGTTGCTGCAAACACACACACACACACATATATATATATATATATATATATATATATATAATATATATGGATGTGCACATCCATCCGTTCTCCCATTTTCAGCCACTTTTCTGGGTCTGGAGGGAAATGTAGTCCATTGAACAGGGTGTGGGAGTGCCCAGGGGTTTCCTCCCCATTGGACATTTCCAGAAAAACTCCAGAGGGAGCCATGCAGGATAAGTATGTATATGTAAGTAAGATTAGTATACTAATCAGATCCCAAACCACCTCAGCTGACTCATTCTCCACATGAAAGACAAGCGGTTTTACTGCTCCAGGATACACAGTACAAGCTCTCCACCCTGTCCCCAAGGATGAGCTGCGGCACCCTGCAAATGTAGCTGCTTTTACTCAACTGTATCTGTAATTTCAGTGTCATTCTTGGCAGCGATGCTCCACCAAGATAAAGTGGAGATGTTTGGTTGACCCAGCCCAGTGTGGAGGGGTGGCTTATCTGTCCCTGTGACCCTGGCAGCTGTGCAGCTTGGGGCAGTAGATTCTTGTAGTGCAAATTGGTTCAAGGTTAGGGGCCAGATGAAGAGTAATTCTGAAAGCTTAACAAATCAGCCACAACAGATTGTAACCTTGCCTATAGCAGGGAAATCTAGGCTCTTTGAAGAGGTCCGCTGTCGGGGAGTGGCACATAGTCAGCCAAACAGCAGATGAAAGCAGGAGACTGACTTCTGGCTATGGAAACTAGTTGTCTTGTGTAGTAGTCCACAGTAGACAGCCTTAAGGTTGTCTACTCTGCTTCTTCTTCTAACACAGGGCGCGTTGCTTCCGCCGTATCCATGGCAACTAGCAAATCCCTTACAACATCAGTGCATAATGTATTGAATTTGTCAGGGTAATGCAATTGGGCTGATCAGATTATGCAGAAAACATCTGAATCATCTGGCGAGAATGCTGACGGTGTCACGTAAATACGCACACGGAGACAGGAAATGCCATTTAGACTGAATGTGCACGTGCATGCTCCTTCTCGAGAGATCAAACAGAAATCATTTGTGTCCATTCTTTAGTGTTCCGTAAACTAAAAGGCTAACCGTCCACTCTTGTGTTTAGCCATTTGCAGTAGCTACACACATTGCATCACAGTACGTTGCCTACTGCTCTATATCTTAATCAGATAGAGTCGTAAATAAATAAGCAAGGCACTAATTAGCTCTGTTCACTGATTCACTCTGCTCTCTTGATAAAAGTTAAAGAAGATGTAACTGTGTCCTTAGTGACCGTGACAGCTTTTTGGCTCAATGTTAAAGGGTCACTTCACCAATTTGAATGCAGAGGCTACTACATGTGTAAAATCGGAGAGAAAAAGCTGTCACCAGGGTTACATTTAGGTGGAGTTTTACACTTTTATACAAGAGCCAGGATGATGATAGTCACAGCCACAATCAGCACTGATGCTTAAAAAATTCACTACATATAAACAGCTTTTCTGTTTGAGACATTGCTGTATAGATTTACTGTGATAAAGTTTACTTTAGACAGGTCCGTGTGCGAGCACATCTATCATTCATGCAGACTGTGCAAGTCATTGCTTGGAAATGGAAGCTTGTCTCCAATTGTCTGGCAGCATTTTTTTTACCTTAACTGCTCCTGCAGGGGTGATTGAGTGCATTCAGTCTTTGGAAGAACCTTACTCAGCTTCACTCTCACACAGATACACCCTTTCACAGCTGCAAGAGACGTCCTAGTGACAGACAGGGAGCATGAGACGAACAATTTCCTAGTTCAGTTTAAGATTGGGCATTCTGCTCAAGGGCAAGTAGATGGGTCTTGAGGCCAGAGAAAGAAAGAATTGTTCACTGCTACGTCGGCTACAGCTGCGTCGCCTTCCTAGCTAACTAAACCTTCGTGTGCCTGAAGCGGAGGATGAATGAATTTGTATTTTTATATCCTAGTGCTTTAATTCAAACTGTGTCTGAGGTTAACAGCCTGAGATTAGTGGAGCTTTTTAGAAAAGACCGAGACAGGTGAAATCTGCCTCAGTGTATAATCAGCCTTTAGATCCACTGCATTAAAGTAGGACATTAAGTGACTGTGAAAGTGGGTCAGTGTCATAACAAGTAATTCAACCCATGTCTGACTTTGGTTTGTGTGTATGCAAACGTATGTTTATGTCATTGATTTTTATGCTCAGCAGTTTAGTTTCTTAAGTCTTAAGCGAGAGGCTGTGAAACAATGAACATGCATTTCACTCATTAACCTGGGCTCCTGCTTGTGTGTCTGTGTTTGTATTTGTGTGCATGTGCGTATGTCCTCCCCCTCACAGCGATGCCAACCTCACAGACGTGCTGTCTGACTCAGAGGAGTGCGATTTGGGCAGTCTGGAGCATTTGGAGCATGGCAGCACCGACACTCTGGCCAATGGCTGCCGAGCCGACTCAGAGGCCGCCAAGAGGCTGGCCAAGCGTCTCTTTCACCTCGAGGGCTTCAAACGCTGTGATGTGGCCAGACACCTGGGCAAGAAGTGAGCACACACACAGACACAGCAACACATGCAAACACACGCTGCTGAAGGACTGAGAAATCACTAGACACTGAGGAGAACATGTTGTACGTTGTTACATCTGTTCAATTTGTGTGACACAAAGACATAAGATATTCCTTGATGCTTGTAATAATAGATAAGTGATGTACAAACACACAAGCATGTCCCTAATACAGCAGAAAAATTATATTTTGTAACGGAGTGGCATCAAGAAAACATTTATATAACACATACTTACATAACTCATACCTCCTCGGTGCTATGTCGATATGCTGATGTGCTCTCATTCTGTCTCTCTGCAGTAACGAGTTCAGCCAGTTGGTGGCATCAGAGTATCTGAGTTACTTTGATTTGTCCGGCCTGTCGCTGGATCGAGCCCTGAGGTAAAGCACAGTCAGCGCTTGGCATGATGAGCGCGTGTGTGGTTGTAGATGTTCTTGCGTATCTCTGTGTGTGTGTGTGTGTGTGTGTGTGTGTGTGTGTGTGTGTGTGTGTGTGTGTGTGTGTGTGTGTGTGTGTGTGTAGTCTTCCATAGCCTCTTCACAGAGCATTAGCTTTGAGCTAATCAAGCTGCCATGTTGAGAACATTTAGCTAGTGTAGCTGACAGCTGTGAAGGAAATCGTTGCCTTGTACCTGACATGTCTCAAACTGCTGCTTTCAGTGGAGGGCCTGCAGTTCTGTGCACTTCAGACTGGAACTGATTTACATGTGTTATTAAACAGAAACACGCAGCATACTTACAGCCCCAGTATTATTTGGATTTTGTCATTTTTTTTATTCACTTACCTTACTTTGGTTCTTTATAATACCAAAACCAGATAAAAATAAAATGTGTACATCTGTACTGGAAAAGTAGCTCGAACATTTACTCAAATGCTGTGATTAAATACAATTTTATTCAGAGACAAATGTTATTTTACTATCTCTTTAGTTACTAAGTATTTTGTAGATTGAGATGATTAATACAAAACACATTAAATACTAAATATGATCATAAATTACTGAGATGAGTTGCTATTGATCCTATGGTGTTTTTATATGTGATAGGAACTTCTTAAAGGCCTTCCCACTAATGGGAGAGACCCAGGAGAGAGAGCGGGTTCTAGTTCATTTCTCCAGACGCTTCTGCCACTGCAACCCACAGACACCCACCTCTGAAGGTTAGAGCTTGAGAGCATGAGCGTATATTAGTGATATTTAGCTGATTTTGATCATGTGCGTTGTGCTGTTGCAGACGGAGCCCACACATTAACCTGCGCCCTCATGCTGCTTAACACCGATCTACATGGACATGTATGTACTGAAGCTGACTCTTACGGGTTCTGTAGAACAAGTTATAAACACATTCCTCTGTCTGAAACGGCGTGTCCACCTGCTTTTGGATGCATTTCTTCTCCTGTTTTTCTGTCTACCCTTTTCACGCTCTCTCTCTGCCCTGCATGACCTACTTTCTGACCTGTTTCTGTCTCTCCTTTCCTCAAATAGTCTCATCTGGTCAGTTTTAAACTGGAACACTGTGCAACATAACACCCTTCAGTATTATAGGTCCTCTGCTTTTGTTTTTCTTTGATACTTCTGCTGAACCCCACTTAGTCCCTGCTAATAGTACTTGTAGTGAATACCCCTCTAACTAATATCCTTTCTCTCTTTTCAATTTCCTTTTCCCCCTTTTAAAATCCTTCCCCTGCTAATCAAATCTGGTCCCTCTGGTCTCTCTCTGCCACTGCAGGTGGTAAGTATACTTACAGTATTAGCACTGTCCTTACTGGCATCTAATTGTCAGCTCTCGTCCCACTAACAGTAGAATTTAGGTCATAATTTTAAAACTGACAATTTATTCAGTTTAGTTATTCAGTGACAAAACTATGTATCAGCACACATTCGACTGACAGTTTTTTAATTAGTATAAAAGCAGTGTTTGTATTAGCAGCAAAAAATCTGGTGGTAAGATTAAAATAAAAAGTAAGCAGCAGATACTTTGTATAGTAGACTTCACAATCTTATACAATCCTCTATCCAATGATGCTATGATTTAAAAAGAGTGCTCTGTCCTTTTAGCTAAATGAATATTGTATTTGTAAACTGGGCAGTTCATCCGGCTGAAGTGTGTCTGTGAATTACTTATGTGTTACCTATGTGAGGATAAACTAGATATTATGAATTAATGGAGCAGAAAACATTTTGTGACGCATGTTACATCCAGGATTTGATGTGCTTTTCCTAGAAAAGGGAACATGGTTGTCTTGTTTGTTACACAGCCTTCTCAAAGGAAAATGTGAATAAAATGCCACAGACTAAACTAAATATGTCCTAATAGCAGTAGAGTAGCAGTAATAGCAGTGAGTCAAATCAATTTTAGTTCCTCATCTGTATTTTCGCGGGTAACCAGGAGACGGCTTGTTTCAGCTGGAATGAAGAAGTCACACAGTCACCTCTGCGTGTATTATCCTCTAATGATGCCATCATAATTAGAGGTTAAACACTGGGAAATGTGTGGTTACTGGTAAAAGTACACATAATATTGACACTCATTACCTCTACTACTAGAACTCCAGCAATATAACACTGCCACCTTGTGGACTGCTACACATTTTCAGCTTAGCTTTTTAGCTTGCATCATAAAATTGGGTTGAAACTGTCAGCTGCTCTGAAAGTTAACTGTTTAAAATCGCCCGTTAATATTGAGCTGAGACAACACAAACAGACTAAATGTTTTACTGAATCAGACATTTTGCATGTGTGCTGATTGTTTTAAGTTCTGCCTCTGCTTGTCTATTTTTCCTTAGAACATTGGGAAGAAGATGTCTTGCCAGCAGTTCATCAGTAATCTAGACGGCCTCAACAATGGCAAAGACTTTCCAAAAGACTTATTAAAGGTACAGATCTCCTCTGAATAGAGCACAGCCACAGCAACATCTGCCGCAGAGTGCCGTTCATCTTTACATTATACCCCTGCAGTCAAACGAAAAATAATCAGACAGAGAAGAAAGTGTTATACATTTTCAGCCTTTCCTTGCTTTGCCCACACAGGTCTTGTATAACTCAATCAGGAATGAGAAGCTTGAGTGGGCAGTGTGAGTATGCATTTTGTGTTTAGAGAATGTAGAAGTATTTAGGACCTGTACAAGTAAAAAAAAAAAAAAAAAGAAAGTACGATTGAATACGTGTTATTCATACGTCTGTGTGTTTGCGTCTGTGCAGTGAGGAGGAGGAGCTGAGGAAGAGTCTGTCAGAGCTGGTGGAGGAGCAGTGCGAGGGCGGGAGCAAGCGCGTTGCCAGGGTAACGGACGGCAGTAACCCTTTCATCGCCATTCCCATCCTCCTCAACGCTGTCACCTACAAACATGGTGTGCTGACCCGCAAGAGCCACGCTGACATGGATGGCAAACGCAGTGAGTTTGTGATGAACACACTCTCACACACAGGTCTGACTTAAGTACTGTGTAAACAGAAAAGTTTATGTCTGCACTTTTCTCTCACAGCTCCGAGAGGTCGCCGTGGCTGGAAGAAGTTCTATGCGGTTCTTAAGGGGATGATCTTGTATCTCCAGAAGGTACCACATGCCGTCCTCTGCTCTGTTACCATAGAAACACACTTCCACCACCACTGTCACTGCGGTGGTGGATGCGGCTAGCTCCTGTGTGTGTGTGTCTGTGTGTGTGTTTGAGAGAGAGTGAGATAGCATAATGAAGAGATGAAAGAAGGCCCTGCTGCTCCAGTATTTGTCTCCCCCTGCTGGTAGATAGGCTGCATCAACTTGAAATGACATTGGTTAGGTTTCTGGTTCGCTGTTTTCATATGTTGTTAGTAAGCAGAGTTCAATGTAACAATATACACAATCTACATATGATCTGCAATTCATTGTACCTGTTTACTTTCCGGTTTGTGGTCAACTAGGATGAATATAGGCCAGATGCCGACATTTCCGAGGTGGACCTGAAGAATGCAGTGCGGATCCACCACGCTTTAGCCACCCGTGCTACTGACTACAGCAAGAGAGCCAACGTACTGAAACTCAAGACTTCAGATTGGAGGGTCTATCTGCTGCAGGCCCCGTAAGTCAAAGTAGAATTAGAGATGTTTCAATCACACAACAAAAAGCTTTCACATTCAGGAATTCAGACAGCTGTCATGTGAGGTAGTGTCATAGGACTTTTCCTTCTCCACATATTTGATAACTTTGTGGTCTCACATTGTGATCCTTTAATCCACACTTTGAATTTGGACACAGTGACAAATTTAAATCTAGTTGCCACTTTTCACTAAAATCTAACATGCAACTTCTACAGAATGTCAAATATTCTTCAGGCCACTCAGACTCATCTTATTTGTTTGCTACTTTAGCAGCAACAACAGTAACATGTTGTACTGAAGTTCACACTTCATAGGGGCTACCCTCAGCATTTAGTTTGAAAAGGCTTTGTTCACATGGAGTGAACAAAGCCTTTTCTAATAACAGGCACCCTGAGTGTGAACGACGCTGATGTTACAAACTCATTTGTTCAGTTCACAGTTAACTAAAAAAAAGAGATCGTGTTCAATGAATGACTCACTTTTAGAGCGTTGATGCACAACACTGAAGTATTGCTGCAGTGAACTGACTTATACTTTACCATAAATATTACTAGTTTTTAAATAAGAATAATTTACATTTTGCAGAACCTACATGTTTTCTATTTTTATTTTAGATTTGAAAATGTTTAAATTGTGAATTCAAACTAACTAAATAATGGTTGATCAGCAGGTTATGAAATAATTGTAACAGGCATCCAACCATCAGGAAATTTAAGTTACTATAGCCGTTGATTTTCTGTAGATGTCTTCTTCTTGAATCTTCTAGGACCATTGTCAGAGTGGCAAAACTAAAAGTGTACAACCACAGAAGCATATATTGAGCAATCTTTCATTCTGTAATGTCCCCTGGCTCTGTCTGTCTGTCCAGGAGTGAGGAGGAGATGATGTCTTGGATCTTCCGCATAAACCTGGTGGCAGCACTGTTCTCCGCCCCGGCCTTTCCTGCCGCTATCGGCTCCATGAAGAAATTCTGTCGACCCATTCTGCCATCCTCGTCCACCAGACTCAACCAGGTACAAACACAGACACGCACACACATACAGATTAGAAAGAGCAGCTGTCACGCTCACTATACTTGCTTATATTTGACTTGTCACCAGGAACATACAGTAAAATACTTGTGTCAGTACTTGAATAGATAAAGGTTTTGACTGAGAATTTACACAGTGTATTTATTTCCCTGCTATCCAGTATATGAGAGCAGCATCCACAATCGTTCTACATTAAAAACATTCACATGGGTTTGGGCAATTTTACATATTCTATTTGTGTCTGCTCACATCTGATTGGCTGCTGTGGGGGTCTTCCGGTTTTTTTCTGTGCTGTGATTGGTGCAGGAGGAGCAGCTGCTGAGTCACGAGAGCAAGCTAAAGCAGATGAGCCTGGAGCTGGAGGAGCACCGGAAAAACCCGCCCTCAGCCGACCCCAAAACGCGGGAGTGGGAGGAGTACCGGCTTAAAGAGCACTACCTCACATATGAGGTTCAGCTTTGGACATTTCTCTTTTCACTTTTAAGTGGAATGCAGTGAAGATAGTATGAACTATGACAGCTGTTTATGTGTAAAGTGTTTGTAAAGCTCATTGTGAGCATTTATTAACCTGCCACTTTAAAATAGATTGGTTTTATGTTTTGTGAATAAAACTGTCCGTTCATATATACATACCTCAGTTTAAATAAATGTATGGCAAATTATTTCAGTCGGGCATAAATAAAACCAGGTATGATAGAACAAACTCAGTCATTTCAGGGCATCAGTCTTTAGTCTTATTTTGGCTTCTAAATGATTCGGCTTCTTTAGACTTTTCCATCCTAACACCCATTTGTTCATTTCTCCATTTCTGTCTCCGAGCAGAAGACTCGGTATGAGACGTACATCAGCCTGCTGCAGGCCAAAATTCGCACAGAGACGGACGACCTTGAGAAGATCGAGGCCAGCGCGATGGGTGGCCTGATCATGGAGGGCGGTCTGGGCGGCCGCGGGTGCCACCTTCGCAAGACGCAGTCCTCTCCATCCATCAACCAGGCTCACGGAGGGCTGAACGGGAAGGCTACTGGATGCACTGCCCCAGGACAGAGGAGCTGAGAGCAGCACGGAGAACCAGAGACCGCAGCCCACAAAATGCCATTCATCCCCGCCAAACTAGTTTAATCCTTCAACTCTTTATTGGGCTTTTTGTTAGTGTTTTGTTTTTGGGCTCCTCCTGTTGTCTTACAGAAAGTAATCGGGCAGCAACAGGGAGAAATCTCAGTTTAAACCCGTCCCATTAACCCTGGTGATAAGATTCTGTCATCGAGGTATCAGTGAAGAAAATGAAGAGTCTGCTCTTGACCTCAGTTCTTTTTTTGAACTCATTATATTATTATCATTGCATATGTGATGTGAAATGATCATAACTGTGATCACTGTGCAGTCGTCATTAGTTAAGATAACATTTTTAGTAATGAGCAGAACTTTGTCTAATTTATAATGTGTTAGTTTAAGCCAGAAAGACGCGTGGCTGGTTTTCCCTGGCTTCTCAGTCCTGTCCTCGTTGGACACAAACTGAGATGCACAAGGTAAAGAAGGTACTACTGTAGCATTTCGGCTCCTTTTTTACTCATGTTTACGCATCCAGCCTTTCGCAGACATGTGTGTATGGAGCCACACTACAGGTGGAGATATGACATATCTGTCCTGGGGTTAACTGAACCTCTCAGAGGAACTTCTCAGAAGGATCACGTCCTTGCCATGTATAGCATATTTATTTATTTATTTAATTATCTTTTATTCACCCCTGGAAAGGTCCAAACTGAGTGGACACGCTCTTTTGCAACAGATTCCTTCTTAACATTCTTACTGTTAGACACGTTCACCTGCATAATGGAGCTTCCAAGCAGAGTTTTTAACGTTTCACTGAACTGCTGCACCAGAGGAAAGGAGGTTGAGTGCCTTAGTCAAGGGCACCTCAACACTGGCTGTTGAGGGATTTTGAGAAAACGACACAGTCTAAGAAATCAGTCAGTGTTCCCCGAATCCTAACTTGTATCTAGTTATCCTGTTTGTTTTTAATAACTTGAAAAGGTCAACGGTGGGTGACAGAATGAAAAAGCCCCTTGTACCATGTTCTGCGTTCCCCTTTACTGACCGAGTGCACTGAGCTGATATGTAACAGAATATGGTTGGATGTTGGGTTTCTGAAGAGGACAGGAAAGTGTGCGCGGGTGTACGCGCATTAGCATGTGGTTCCAGTTAAGATGCTGCGATGAAGCTGTAAGCAACAGGGAGAAGCAAATATAGCAGGGTCATGTTTTTGTATGAAGAATTTATTGAGCATTTTTGGTAAGAAACTATCCATTGGCCTTCTGCTGGAGAAAAACTGCCATCACATACAGACCTGTATCTCTGATGTCATCCTGGTTAAACAAAGATGTAGCTTTACCCCTTAAAAGTGCAACTTTTAGCTGATCACTGCACTAAATAGTGTTACATGGACCTATCATAGCTTCTGTTGCCTTGGACTAGGCAAATACCAGTACTGAGGTAAACGGAGGCGTTGCTCACAGTGCAGTTATTTCCGTCAGATGAAGATGTTATATGAGAAAGCAGGTCGTGATTGATCACAGACAGAGACAGGCTGATTGGAGAGTGTAGCAGCAGGACTGCTCCGGCTTAGCATGTTAAAAGTCAAGAAAGCTGTCAGCGTACTGGAAACGAGAAGGGCAACAGCAGCAGAACTTCACCAGCAGAGTAGCCATCAAAACAGCCTCCATGTGGGTGAGGACGAGGAAGCGGAGGAGTTTTGTAAGTAAGACCACGTCTGCAAGCCAAGAACGGGAAAAACAGACATCCAGCACACATATTAAGAGAAAGACAACATGTGCAACCTGTTTCTGTTGTGGGGAGGACTGGTGTAATGTTCTGATGTGGTGGACAGGATGGGGGTACTGCTTTTTGTGAGCACCTTAATTGATCCTTACTCACCCGAACACAAACATTTTTCCTCTTTCTACGTGAGTTGCTTGTGACACAACTGTAGATCAGTGAGCTTAGTGCCCCCTCACTCAGCGTCAGTGTGGCACTGAAAGCATGTTGACATAGCCAGAGCTGTGGATATTGACACTATAAACAATCTTATCTTTGGCCCTGGACACAGCACTGCTTTGTATATCACATTAATAGTACCTGATTGGGATCTGAGATCCTTCTTGGGCTTGGCTGGAATCCTGGAACTGGATCTTTGTACAGACCAAAATGTTCAAACAGAGCCTTGAGTTTTCAGAGAGGAAGTACAATTTTATAAAAGCTGTATCGTTAGGATAAATATCTGCTTTATTACAGGGAAACTTCCCCTAATAGTCACTTTGGCTGTTGTGCTAACTATTGTTCTCCAATGTTCTAGGTTAGGCCTGTGCTGTAATATAGGATTGTGACAAAAAATATTTGTTGATGTTATGTTTTATTTAAAAAACGATGACTTTGGCACTTTGATGTCAGCATTCGATCTGTCTTTTAGTTTGATTTGTTTGTATATCTGAACTGTTTTTGACAGGATGCTCAAACTATGTAAAGGACATATTTACTGAATATTTAGTCTGTGCTTCATAAAATAAGCTTTTATACAGATGATTGTGGTTGTGATTTATTAAGATTGCTAAGACTTGTTGGGTATGAAACTTGTTGTGCAAGTGTGTAATATTTGAACATGTTTAGCAACTTTAGCACTACACAGAATTTTAATAATGGGTTAAAGAATTTTTTCAAGGAAGCTTGTTAAATGATGCAGTTAAGAGGTAAGTTTGACAGTTAAAACATTGCTCAGACAAACTATAAATTGTCGTCTGCCACGATGCGAGAATACACTATAAAATAAATTCAGCAGAAGCTGACACCGTCATCATATGCATTATGTATCATGCCATATTGCACCAATGTAGAATTCATTTTGTATTAAAGACACAGTATGTGAAGCAGCTTCCAGTAAATTCCAGTGTAACACATTGCATGTATTGTCTCCGCATTTTCTTGTTGAGCATCAAATCTAAACCTCCTTCTACACCTCTTAAAATATTTGCCTCCGGTGTCTTGAAGTATTTCTCCGGCATCAGCAAACATGTTGGAGAAGTTCAGCTACAGCAGCTGGGAGGTGCTGATTGCATTTTTAACTTATGACACTGACTACTGATACATCCCACAGGAAAGAGTAGACGGGCTTATTTGTGAGCTGTTTTGACTGATCTATAATTATACTGTAACACTTTTTATATTACTAGTTCAGTTGTCACAATACGCTGGCACAATGTAACGTCACCAAATCACTCAATGCTGATAATCATTATAGAAAAAGACCTGTTTTTAAAATGATCAATATTATGTTAACTGTCATCACATTTGTAGGTTATGTGTAAGGCCATAGTAACATCATAGTTATAGTTATGATTAAGGAATTATCCTCAATCATAAAAACATCCCCAAAAGGATCAATAAGTACGTCATATATTATTATTTTACTGTTATTTAGTTAGAGGGGTTAACAATGAGCATTAATGAAATTAAAACAGTTAAAAACAATAAAAGAAATGTGCAAGTGACATAAACACATAACATATGGTGATAAAAAAGTTTTTTCCCTTACGTAGCTGTCACAGAGAGAGAGAGAGAGAGAGAGAGAGTGACAAGATGAGTGAGCTACACTGACTAACAATCGTAAATGGTTACAGGGGGACAGCATCACAGTTTTACTTTATTAGTTCCACTGGGTTTTCAGTTAGAGTTAGGAATAAAAAATCAGTTAGATTATGTACTTTGTGAAACTGTCTTCTTATAAAACATGTTGCGATAGGAGGTTCCTCTAATGTAGCCTAAATATGTAGAATTATCAAATGTATTACCAAAACGTAAAAAAAGATTTTTAAAAGCAGCAAAATCTTATTCAACTGAAGCTTCATCATGTTGCTTGATGCTCTATTTACAGGGCAAAAGGTAACAATAAGATAAAGGTAACAAAAGATCTTTACAGCAAGAATTCATGGACCCTGACAAGTAAGGTAAGATAGGACAAGACTTACAAACCCTGTGTAGCACAGGCACTAACTGGCAGCTGTCTAACAACAATATCCCCATGGGGATCAGTAAAGTATGTCATTATTATCATGCCCATCATTGATGCTCAAGACAGAACTGTGAAAGCTTATGGTCTTCTCTTTCATGTAAATAAAAAAAAAGGTTTTATATAAATATATGGTGGTTTGAGAACGTTTGGGCAACCGTGTCACTCTCCACGATTGTCCTGTATAAATCGTTGGTTGTTAAGATAAAAAATGTAGGAGACACACACAGGGATATTTGAGTGAAACGATGTTTTTAGGATTTACATAATGTGTGCAATAATTGTTTAAACAGGTGCATATGTGTGGGCACCACACACAAGAAATAAACTCAATATTTAGTAGATCCTGACAGCCTTCTAAACGCTTCCTATAGCTTCCAATGAGAGTCTGGATTCTGGTTGAAGGTATTTTGGACCATTCCTCTTTTCAAAACATCTCTAGTTCATTCAAGTTTGATGGCTTCCGA
Source organism: Microctenopoma steveboyesi (assembly GCA_032359275.1). Lineage (NCBI taxonomy): Eukaryota > Metazoa > Chordata > Actinopteri > Anabantiformes > Anabantidae > Microctenopoma > Microctenopoma steveboyesi. Next base: position 4,210,367 of record JAUMHF010000002.1, on the reverse strand, counting down.
GCATGGACATCTCTCTTTAACTCACACCACAGATTTTCAATGATGTTCAGGTCTGGGGCCTGAGATGGTTGTTCCAGAACGTTGAACTTGTTCCTCTGCATGAACGCCTTAGTAGATTCTAAACAGTATTTAGGTCGTTTTCTTGTCGAAAGATCCAGCCCCAACGCAGCCTCAGCTTTGTCACTGAGTCCTGGACATTGGTCTCCAGAATCTGCTGATATTAAGTAGAATCCATGCGTCCCTCAACTTTGACAAGATTCCCAGTCATTGCACTGACCACACAGCCCCACAGCATGATGAAACCACCACCACTACATTTTACTGTAGGTAGCAGGTGTTTTTCTCGCTGTAAACGCTTTTTTTTTTCTCCATGCATAACGCCCCTTGTTATGACCAAATAACTCAATTTTAGTTTCATCAGTCCACAGCACTTTATTCCAAAATGAGGCTGGCTTATCCAAATGTGTTTTAGCATAACTCAAGTGGCTCTGTTTGTGCTGTGGGTGGAGAAAAGGCTTCCTCTGCATCACTCTTGCATACAGCATCTCCTTGTGTAAAGTGAGCTAAACAGTTAAACGATGCACAGTGACTCCGTCTGCAGCAGGATGATGTTGTAGGTCTTTGGTGCTGGTCTGTGGGTTGACTCTGACTGTTCTCAGCAGTCGTCACTTCTGTTTATCTGAGATTTTTCTTGGTCTGCCACTTTGAGCCTTAACTTGAACCATGCCCGTGGTCTTCCATTTCCTCAATATGTTGCTAACTGTGGAAACAGACAGCTGAAATCTCTGAGACAGCTTTCTGTATCCTTCCCCTAAACCAAGATGGTGAACAGTCTTTGTTTTCAAGTCATTTGAGAGTTGTTTTGAGACCCCCATGTAGCTACTCTACAATTTGAGTTCTAATAATTAGTTCTAAAGGTTTTGGAATCAATAAAATAACAATGGTGCCCAAATTTATGCACCTGCCTAATTTTGTTCAAACATTTATTGAACACTTTCTGTAAATCCTATAAACTTAGTTTCACTTCTCAAATATCACTGTGTGTCTCCTACATGATATATTTAATTGAATTTTTTAACGTAACAAGCAACGATTTATACAGGAAAATTATGAAGATTAACAAGGTTGCAACCCACTGTATGTGATGTGGGCAGTTTTGTAAATTATTACTGTTGTTCAAATGGTTACTTCAAACTCTGCTTTTTAAGGTCATATTTTCTGGCTCTCTGTTGAAACTGAAAGGTTTCTAATATTTCAGCCTTGTCATTTAAATATTATTAGGGTGGCCAAAACATTGAAACTCCTCATGTAATGAGACTCTTGCTTTTGGTGCGGCAACCTGTTGCCTACTGCACACTGAAGAATAGATATATTTCTGCTTTGTCAACAATGTGCACTGTGGGAAAACATGCTTTCATTTCTACACGGAAGTCAAAGCAGATGTTTGGATCACTGAGGAACATCCAATCTTTGTATTCATCTGCTGTAGTCATTCCCGTGCATCACTTATTCACTAATGCATGAAAAAACCTTCCATGGACAGCTGATGGGGAGCTACATCCCATGATTGCTGGTAAATGAATGAAACAAACTCATAATAGACTCCTCATTAATACATAGCTTTATATATAATAATGAAAACAGCATGAGATACTGTATAATTTAACGCATTGAGCCCAGCCCTGCTAAAAATGGATGGAGTGTTCAGACAGTTGTGCAGAGACAGGGACACGTGGAATGACTTTTTATTGCGCGATTAGTCATTTTTCAGACAACAAGGCTGCCCCCAACATTGAAACAAACAGCAATGTACAAAACAGCACACCTTTTTCTTTTTTTTGCCATCAACGGAAATTTAATAAGGTAGTGAGAGTACATAACAGAAAGAAATGTGTGAGGACGCGAGTTATGATGATGTTGAGATGTATAGGATGAGCTTGATGTCAAAGCCAAAGTAAGCACCATCGTCATGTAGTCAGGAAAGGCCATATTTCAGTAAGAAATATTCTAGAAGGGGTGAGGAGAGGTTAAACATGATACAAGAGGGTTGTTATCACAGTTTTCAGACATTTTTACCAACTAAAAAAAGAACAATATTGGTGTAGCACTATTTTATCATGCAATTTACTTTAGTAAACCTTCTGACACACAGACAAAATATACTTCAATAAGTAGAACTCAATACATCTCTGTCCAGCAATAGTCACAAAGCTTGTAGTTTAAACTCTTAGAGTGTGAGATCCCTATCAAAAATAATATGCAGATTTTATTCTTCTTAATATATCTAAAGTGCAAGTATTTATCCATCTTTATTCAATGCTTTCTGTAAGTATAAAATACAAAGGAAAAAAACAGCAATGTTTTTCCTGTTTACGTTATATTTTTCTGAAAGGAGGAGCATCATATATAACAAACCATATATATATATATATGTATATACACACACACACACGCACACACACACACACACACACACACCCACACACCACAGATAACATTTTTTTAAAGATACAACATATTATCTCATATGGGGATGGTAAAGGGATTTAGACCAAACATGACATGGGATATGTTCATTGTGCATTGATCCCACCCCTTAAAATCCAGGATCCATTTCCCAACATCTTCAAAACAACTGAAAGAACGTCTTTGTAACTATACACAACAGTAGCCTATACAGTCTGCAAACACGATGGACCCTACGTTAGTGCGTGTGCAAACAGAAGACGTGCTGAATGAGCTCCTCAGTGGTTTTTGATGAGTCATATAGTGCTTGGCTTTGACCAGAGGCTGCGGTTGGCTGTGTGATTAACCAAGAACTCTGAATGGCCAATGCAAGACTACAACACTAGAACCAGGAACAGAGCAGATTTGGTTGTCTGGAATACCTTATGGAAGTTCAGTCTGTTTTCAGTCAGCACGTGTACGTTTTGGTGGAGGCTGGCTGCCACCACCCACATTTCATTTGTGGAAGTTTGCTGTTAATAAATCATCTACATGAATAATCTCCCTGTTCCGAGAATACAGGAACAAGAAAGACGAAGCACCTACAGCCGGCGCCATCATAGCAATCTGAGAACATGCTACTGCTGCGTCTCTGAGTTACGCCTGCGACTAAATGTTTCTTCTCTTTCCGCCTGTTGAAGCTCGTACTTAAGGAATGATCCGCTCGCTTGTTGGTGCAAAAAAATTGGAGTTCTGTTATAAGAAATTACACAAAACGTCACACTGGCATAGTAACAGACAAAAGGCAAGATAATGTCATGGTTAGGGATTGCTATGGTGGCTACCGCTGTACAATAAGTCAAAAGCTCCTTCTCTTCAGCGTCAGGGCACTGTCGTATCAGTACGCTGCACTACGGCCAATGAGGACAGCATGCAGCTGACGGCCGATGCTTCTGCCAGCATCTACCATTTTGCATTTGAGTTCCAGAAATGGGCGGCCCTGTAGTGCAAGGTCACTCCAGGTTTTGCTGGGTGAGCTTTTCATAAACGTTAGAAATCAGATCTGAGCCAAACCACAACTGCCTCCCCTCCTCTGTAACTCAGAACCAAATCAAGTCTGTAACAAAACAACATGACTTTAAATACAAAAGTGTGCGTTTGACAGAGCGAGGCATTCACAAAGTGAACTCTGCAACCCGGTTCGGCCTCTCCTCGTGTTTGGCCATAAGAAAAAGAGAAAAAAGAACGGGTGCATTTCCAGTCTTCATTTAGCATGAGCCTCCTGGAGGACTTAGTTAAATGAAACTAAAGCTAGAACTCTTTTAGTCCATGGTCATGTTCATGAACTCAAGATGAACTCAGAGTGACCTCAGGTGTACTCCACCGGCCGTCTACGTGTGTTCAATCTAAATAGGATTTTTATAATTCACAAGGAAGTGTACGGAAGTATAATCATCTCCAGAGGAGAGGGGGGATAAAATGCAAACCAAGAGAAAAGTCCTAACTGGATGTGTCTGACAGCCTGGTCAGTAGGTCCAGGTAGGCTGCGGCTGGTAAGCCTCTACAGTGCAGTGCCAGGCTTCATCGGGCCTTTCACCCACACTCACATTCCAACCTGGCCTAAAAAGACTGGCAAGCCGCTGACACACTTTCTGGAATATTTCTCTTGGCTCTGCTGTTACAAGCATGACCAATCAAAAACAGATCCACTGTTTAAAGAAAGCATTTAATAGGACTTCAGATAGCTTTGGAGCCCAGGTATGCTTTGGCGTATTATGCCTCAGTCTGTCCTCGGCTACCGCACATGTCTGGCAGGGCTAGGCTGTAACTACATTAGCAGCTTTTATCCAGCTAAAGCTGCAATCCGTGCAGTCTGTGCTTCCCCTTCATGCCAGCTAGGTGGCATGCCACTCTGGCAGGGCCTGTGACCAAGCCCAGCGGTGAACTAACCACTTGAAGCATATTGATTGTTAAACAGCACCTCAATGTAAGCCTAGAGGTCAACACGAGGAACAGACTCTACGTCTGAGAGAGGCATTCGGACTGGTCTCGCTGCACGGACAATGAGCCAGGACCTTTCTTACATACTCAATCCTGAGCCAGGGAAGAGGATCAGTCCTGGGATCAGACCTTCCAACATCAGAGAGAGGCATCTCATTGTAAAAACAACAAACTCCTCTGTGCTTTGGGTCTGCTGCGGCTGATCGCTATCGCCTAGCTTAGGGGAAGCCACTGACAAGCCAAAGTCAAATTGTACTTCACCTGCCCTGCGATCAGCACAAACAGGCGAGAAGCTGGTTACACTCAGGCTCCAGACGCACAGTCCTCTGGCTTCTAATGACAGGAGGCCCTGCGCACTTCCAAAAAACCATTCAAAACACTTAAGAGGCTTCCCAAACACTCGGATAGCAACAAGAGGCCTCAACGGGGGCATGCTGTCTGTGTAGATGTGTGTGTCAGTCACCCCTGGACCAAAGCCTCCTGATACTTTTCAGTCGCACCCCTTCACTGTAGCGGGGAGACAGTCAGAGGTTGTGACTGCATTGCGTGTGTGTGTGTTAGGGGAGGAACGAGCAGGGAACATGTTTTTCCAGAGGGATTGTAAAACACATCATATAGTCTATGTGCACTGAAAGACAGACAGGAAAGCCTACCGGTTTAAATAAAGTGACAGGAGAAATATCCCACTACTGGTCTGACTTTTTTTTTTCCACTTGGAGCAGGTGCGTGAGAAAAAATATTTCACATTTCGGAAACATAATGCAGATCAACCTCATTGTCATGCTTTCAAATATCTACTGATCACATAGCCTGTACATTTTTCGTCTTTTAATAGTCTATACATGTGATACAATGCCGCGGTTGGCACGTACACAATATTGCACACTAAGATGAAAAGTACTACACTAGTCATTGGCCTCCTCTTAGAAAGGGAGAAGCCCGACATGTTTTGACATAATGTGGAGGAAAATAAAAGAGCGTAAGAATAACGTAATGCAAAGGTGACGTATTCTGAGTGGCGAGGCCCCCAAGAGCGATCGAGGGGCTGTAGCACCATAAAGAGATAGATACTGCCTCGGCCCTGCGCTGTAGGCCTCCACACCCACTGGACCGCACTCAGACTGACCGCATGGGACTAGCCGGCTGGTCTGCCTGGCTCTTTAACAGCATCCATGTCTGCTCTGACAGCCTCATCCAACCCCTCCCCATTTTGTTTCTTGACGCTGTTTTTTTTTTTTTTTTACATCGTGGTGCAAATGGTGTGCAAAGCCACCCATCTCCATGCTGACACCCAGTGCTGCCACAGTGCACGCCCTGGGTCAGTCTCCTGTTCCAAGGAGACATGGCTCCTTTCTGTTAGAGGCCACACAGCCACGGGTGCTGCTAGGAATTCTGGGCTCCAGGGTGCCACAAAACACCGAGCCCCCCCCGCCCACGCCCCACATGTTTCCAAAGCCTACACACCCCTCTTCCTGAAGGGCCTGTTTCTGCCCCCTTCCCCCAGGTTCCCAGCAGCCTCTCAGTTTACTTTAGGTGTTGCCACCCATGTTCCAAGCACTGCGGGGTGTGAGTCCCACAGTCTGGTGAGGATATATTTCTGCCTACATAACAGCACTCGTAAATGAAAAACGTACAGCGGTCGAGGTCACAGACCATCCACGTGAGAACACGTAAACGAGTGGAGTGTATAAGGCACGGGTCGTAATGACGTCAGAGAGGATGCGTTGCGCCGCGCTGTGCAGACGCGTCTTTTTTGTTGTTGTTTTTTCCTTTTTTGTTGTTGTTTGCGCTTGCGTTCCTATAAGTGGACCATATCTTCTTGCATCCACAACCGCCCAAGAGGAAAAAAAAACCAACAGAGTAACAAAGAAAAAGTTAACCCACTGAAAACGTGGGTATCTTAATAAGGATTTTTTTTTTACAGCTGATTCACAAAATCATAATTAGTACATCTAAGTTAGCACTTTTTTCATTTAAGTTTATATGGACATGGTGCAAGAGGGTTGATATTCAATATAGTAGCTCAGAGATAGATTTCTCCCATTGGTTTGAGGCGCGCGGAACAGGCTGGTAACTTTTGAGTGTCAGCCTTTTCATAATGGCATGATAGAAGTGCTTTCATTAGCCCACGTGTCAGGTCAGATTAGAGCCTACAGCCTACTTTGCCAAACTTCTCTTTTTTTCTTACAGAGTAGGAGCTGACAGGTGTTCACAGGCCTGCGCTGCTGCGTTTATTCTGCGTACCTTTATAATAAACTATACATCTGGTGTCGGATTTTGGTTTCATAGAGTCCATAATATGTTTGTTTGTGCTGATGTCAAATATTCGCTCTACATGAAGACTGCCATTGAATATAATAGACCTCTGGTTTTTATTTTTGATTAAATCTTAGTATATTACCAGTTTGAAAACATTTAAACATTTGTTGTTTTCGAAATAGCTTTGATGTGTGCAAAATCTGTCTTCGATAGAGATATAAACACTCTGTTCATTGTCATTTAAATCAAGTAGGAAACAGTTCATATCTTACAGTTCAATCCTTGATAGCAGCGGCTTACTGTTACATGGGTGGTAAGTGGGGTGACATCCAGTAAAATGAGCGAGGAGACAGCAGGGGTGCTGCCATGTCTGTGGAGGTTGTGTGTGTGGGGTGATTCCCTTGGAAATTTCTCTTTCTAATGTACAGTTCAAAGTCTCGTTTCGTCTCAGAGTTCAGTTTCGTCTTGGTTGCTTCATGTCTGCTCCCCTAAAACTCCGCGTCAGTCGTCGTCACCGTCGTCTCCGCCGTGCGGGCCCTCAGGTAGCAGTTCGGAGGCCCGTTTCTCTCTACTCCTCTCCTGGATCTTCCTCATCTCCTCCGCGTACTTACAGAAGGTGTTGCCGAATTTGGACCACACTTTGCAGGGCACCGTGATGGAGTTCCGGTACGTGGGCTTCACCTCGCTGACCCGCATGAAGACCCCGTACTTATTGGAGCCCACGTCGAAGAAGAAGCGCTTGTTGTCGACCGTGAGCGAGGTGCCCTCCGGCAGCTCCGCCGGCTCCTCGTCCACGCCGTAGTCGTCTATGAGTTTGGCCAGAGCGTCGCGGAACTCGATGAGACCCTGCGCCGGCAGAGCGATGGTCTGGCCTTGTGCGCTTCCCAAGCCGGGCCCCCGATTAACGGTCTGCCGGATCCTCAGGAACCGCCCCCTCTGGTTCTCTTTCAGATCCATGTAATATTTCCGATTCTCCCGCACCAGGAATTCGCTCTTGAGCGCGCGCCGGGGCTCATCCTGCACCATGTCGGGGTTGCTCGGGCCCAGCTGGGCGTAATGTTCGATAAAGTCCCCGAGATAATCGCGGAACTCCACGGCCACCGACATGGAGAGAGTGAGGCGGCTCTTGTTTCCCCCAGCGCCGACCTCGGCTATCTTTAGGAAGCGGCCTTTCACATTCTGCTTCACGTCAAGGTAGAAGCGCTTGTTCTGGATGTCGACGCGCTTGGAGGCGAGCTCCTCGGTGTCATGCTGCAGCCGGGACATGGCGCCCATCGCACCCGGGGGCAGCGAGCCGGGGCCTGCGGTGGGCCCTCCGTGGTCACTGCCACTGTCTCTGTCCGCCATGATGCTGCCTCCCTGCTTTACCTTCCACCGTCTCCCTCTGCCTGCTGCAACCTCGACTGCCCGTCAAAGCGCTCCGCCGCTCTATCGCGAGACGTGAGCGGAGGCGCGGAGGAAAAAATGAAAGTAACTGTAGTCTGTGTTACTGTAGTACTCAGAGCGAGCTGCGTTCAAGACACGCGCTCTGTTTTTACAACGTGTCGCACAATTGTAATTGAAGCCTTTATACTGCGAGGGAAAGTCCCCCCCACCTATGTGAGCGTGAAACACTGCCGTACTAACACCAGCACGCAAAGGTCACAAGTGTCTGCACACTAACAGCCAGTAAAGCACCAAAGGAGCCACCTGCTGCGTACTGGTTCGGGTGTTTCAGCACCATGGACAGTTGGTGGCGGGTTTCAGCACCACAGACACCGGAACCGCTCGGTCCGAGTGAGGGGAGACAGAGAGAGAGAGAGAGATGGGAAAGAAAATTTGTGAATGAACAGTAGATGATGGCTGTGAGGGAGTGTGAGGTAGGGGCTGATACACTGTGAGGCATCATGAATCATTACCCTGTGATCAGACTTGCTTGCGTGTCACTGATTCTCAATCAGAAAGTGTGGACGGGCCTAAAGAGGTTCATCAGTGGAGAGGATCAAAAACAAAAAGTGACGTGAAGGATATCAAAATGTGTCCAAAGAAAGAAAGAAAAATGCTGTAGCTATTCAAATATTAAGTCATTAAGGTAGAAAGACGCCTAATTTATCATTTAATTTCCCTTTAAATAAGATTGATCTAGTTTGCATTATTCAGAGAACTTGCACCTACATCTGATGATCTCTCAAGACTTCATGAACAACCTGCGGGGCACAGATTCTGAAATGAGGCCATCTGTTGCTTGTCTGTGCTTCACCATTGTGCACGTGAACATTTACTCACAACAAACACTAAATGCATTTAAAGACAAAAACTCTTGAGCATGATCAGTCAAATCCCTAAATTTAAGTTTTTTAAGTAAAGTTTCAAAGCTGCCTTCAACAAGTAGAAGAAGGTTAAGATTTGATGATTGTTAATATGAAATATTATTCGTATAAAACAAACCAAACAGAAACATGAGTCTGGCACCTTATTCTTTTATTGTGCACTTCAAATTGCTTGAGTACAGTTTCTCACAGAAAGCAGAACTCGCCCCTCGTTGCATCAATTACGTGTCTTAACATCCACTTAAGCACAAATATCAGTGTGATTTGATATGTTAGTGAAAGCAAACATGGAATTTGAAGGTGCTCTTATTGTGATTTGACTGACTGATGTAGAAAATGAGAGAACAGACTGCAAAGACAAAATCATGGATTTAGAAAGACGTTTTACACGATGACTAGTGCACAATAATGAGAAAACAAGTCACAAGTAGGCAGCGCGTATCAACACCCAGCTGTAATGCTGATCATCATGGGAAGCTGGGAGGATTCCCACGGGTTCCACACGCTGGTGGCAGTCCTCTCTTGCTCAGTAGGCAGGAATCTGTTTCCACTCCCCTTCACTTTATCAACAAAAGATTTGCTTGGAAGGCCAATTTGAACATCCTTAAGCTGTTTGTGATGTTTTCTGTGGTGATCCCTGAACTGGAACGACGTTCCCTGTAACAGAGAACCAGATAAAAGCATTTAGCACCATGGACAGCACACAACAAACTCTCACCTCAGAGACAAAGCAGGTAGCTCTTTGCATCTTAGGGTAACATACTGTAGGATGCATGTAGTGAGGAGACAGAGCTTCACTGCAGCAACTGGGTTGTGTCCAGTCCATATGAAGAGAGCGATAGGCCTGTTGCGAGAGAGCACTAAACCTGTCAGGCCTTTCAGCACCATGGACAGAGACGGGACCCTGATGGGATCCTGTCCATGGCTAAAGTGATAAAATCTTAGACATTTTCTTTATGATCTCAGTGATTTTAAATGCCTATCCATGTGTTCCCTGTGACATTACAGCTTATCCCTTTCCTAAAGGCTCTTGGACGCACAGCTCCTGGCGGAGAGAGAGAGAGGCACATTTTATGAATGGCTTGATTGATGGATTCAGAGATGGAGGAAGGGACTGCTTTGCCAGCCAGGAGAAGATGGGGGGGTACTTGTGGTCACCATAAAAACCTAAAGCCTGTACTGCAGAAAGCTCTGGTTCCATTGGTGGAGATGTACTCAGTGGAAAGAAAAGTTTGAGTCTGAAGGGAAGTGGGAAGACGTTTGAGCAGAACGCCTTTCCAACAGGACGCCAGCTGCCAGGGCAACTGATTCATCCACGTGTTGCTGCACTGTGTCCCCAATCAGGACTACCGAACTGCACCAACTCACATAATGTTTGGAGCATATGGGTGTGAGCTCCTGTGGCGTGCAGCGGGATGTGTGTGGAGTCTCTGAAGCTTCCGCTCGCTTCGCCATCCTGAGGAATCCATTGAGAGAATTTCGCAGCGTTAGTCATCGCAACAACTATCCGCAGTGTGTGTTGTAGTCGCCTATAGTCTCTCTTGCACCTCTTGCACTTGAGCTCCACAGCGGGCGCCGTGCAGAGCTCGGCCACAGACGCACTCTGTGATGTGTGTCTGTGCACAACGCGCGTGATCTCTCCAGCTCCCGCCCGCATAGCTTTAATACAGTCGGCCGGCATGGTCACATGCCGGGTGGGTCGGTGTGCCTGTGGGTGCCCGGGTCATTAGGGTGTTTGCGCAGGACGTGGCGAGCCGACGCCAGTGACCGGGCAGGTGATGTTTGCGCACGTAAGCCGCTCGCGTTTGATGAGGGGCGCAGGGGACGCGGCTGGAGGGTGCGCGCTACTGTTGCATCGCCTCGCCGGATAACCGCTGCTCTCTCATCCTGTCAGTCTGCACCTCTACGGTTTTCTCTTCTCTTTTTGAACCTGACTAGTGGATTCGCGGCGCTGGGACTGTTTTGACGGTCGAAATAAGTGGATAAAGGCGCCGACCTTGCGTGTGCGTATCATTTCTTGTGATTCCCCTGTACGCGCAAGCTGCTGCTTTTTTCCTTCTAGAGAGGCAATGCGCCCACCCATGCGATGCTAGCCTATTAGCTGGAGAGAGGGAGAGAGAGAGAGAGAGAGAGAGAGAGAGAGAGAGAGAGAGAGAGTTTCAGCCCTGGATTCGAGAAGAGGCTAATTTACGAGTCTTGTTTTGCCTTTCAGGAAAACGGGGTGATAAGAGGGGTAGGGTGGTTGGTGAAGGAGAATGCAGCAATCACATTTTTAAGCATGCAGAAGCGGGCCGTTTCCGGTTCCTAGGCTGGTGTGTCCCCCCATCCGAGGCCAGCAGCCGTATGGGGAAAGCAGCGGCAGACACAGATGGCATGGACACTTCCACAAGGTCTGCCGCTCTGCCCTGCCTGCTCTGCCGGAGCCCGTTCGCCACCGTCTCTCTCTTCCAGCTCGCTCCGCCGCCCAGCAGCACTGCAGCACAGCACAGGCTGACGGCATGAGGCTTGATCCTGTGCATTTCTCCATGCTGGTCATCGGGGTCTCCTTCGCCTGTTACGCCCCGAGTCTCAACTCCCTGCAGGACCAGGCGCACAGATCAGCCGTGGTCATCGAGGGCGAGGTGCGCTCCTCCCCGGAGAACGTCTCCTCCCGGGAGCCCTACAGTGTGAATGTCAAAGTGCTGGACGTGTGGCCCGTCAACAGCGGCGGCCTCGAAAGGGAGCAGCTCGTGACCGTCGGGGACTTCGGTTCGGAGGCCCCGTGCACCACGGTGGAGAAAGACCACAGATATATCTTTTTCATGGACCCGACCGCCGAACCCTTGGTATTCAAGGCATCGTACGCCCCTGTGGACGCCAGCGAGCCGGAGCTGAAGAAGGATGTGGAGAGAGTGTTGTGCGAGGACTGCGGTAAGTTTAAGGCTGTTCCGTTGGACCTGCCTCACACTGCACTATGAGGGCCAGTGGGGCTGCCATGGTGATGTAAGGAGACAGCCACCGCGTGCACCCGCGTAGTCTACGCGGTGTGTCGGTGTGCGTACACGTGTGCGTGCGCTCCGGCCGATTGACGCTCCAATTCTCTATAACCCGGTCACCCATAATCAGATGAGCATCGTGACAGTAAACGTGTGTGCATGTCATGTGAATGAGCGTGTGTGTGTGTGTGTGTGTGTGTGTGAGAGAGAAAAAAGATAGATGTGATTAAATATTTAAGATTCATAAATATCTGACTTTTCCTCATGATTACTGAACACTGAAACTCCAGCGCAGCTTGCTTTCCAGCAGGAACTGCACCATCACCCCATCCCAGTGAAGTAGCCTGCATGTGGAGTCTAAAGCTGAAGCGAGCTCCTGTGAGTGTGTCAGGAAGAGAGAGTTAGGCCAAGCATGTGGGGGGAATCAGGGACAGCGCCGCTGTCTCCAATTAGCCTCCTTTCTGAACTCTATACTATTGCCTCCAGCCAGTATCAGATGTCAGATCCATTGGTGTTTCACTTCAGAAACTGTGGTAAAGCCCAGTGCCAGTGTTGACGGTCTGTGGGTGGTGGTAACACCATGCATATCTGACATTGTCTTTTTCATGTAGCACTTCCTGGTTTCTGTGAGAGGTAGCTAGAAGTGTGTGCAGCAACAGACCAGGCCTATGAGCAAGTCTGTTCACCACAAGCTTTTTAAGAAAGTCTGAACATGACACACAAAAGACTGGGACTCTAATATCAAGATAAGTGTCATGTAGTCTTGGTTTGTTCTTGTTCACATCTTCTTCATTTCTCAGGGACAGTTAGAATAAAAGACCTCCTTCTTACCTTTCAGAATCAGGGCCAGCACATAGAGACGTGTGCTGTGTGTACAGTATTATTCAGTCTGCTAGCTGCACAGCCTCTCCAGTCTCTTAGCTGCATTTCTTACAGGACTTCTTGTTGGCAAATATTCTGTGTTTGCAGTATTAAAGTGCTACACTGCTTTTGAAATCTGTAGCACCCACTGTTGGGTTAAATCTAAATGTAAACCTGAGCGGAGAAGAACACACAATGAGAGATCAGCGTGGTTAAACAAAGCGAGACGACAAACAAAGTTATTTTCCTCAAAAGCAAATTCAACATAATTTTTGCAACGTTGAAGCCAACAGGGTCAGGAAAGTGTTAAATCTTAGTAGGAAGTAAGTCAGATGTCTTTAACAAAGGGTTCATCCGGCGTTTGTGCTAGCAACGTGACGTTCTATTTTTACCTCTGTGACAAGCTAAAATTATCGAGTCATTTATTTATGACAGTGCTGTTGCAATCAGGCTTCCGTCTAACACACAGACAGAGATAAACTCAGGGGAGGACATAACAGCTTCCGAGCTGGTTCGCATGAAGCGTCCATTCACACGCATGCACACCAGCCGTCAGGGAGGCGAGGAGAAACACAAACCAGTCGTGCACTTCTGTGTGTGTGTCACTATAGATGCACTGTAGCACTAGCAGCCTCTGACTGTCACAGCACCGTCATAACACCTATATATGTAACAAATCTATATTAAATAATCAAATATTGGCATCTAATAGTCTTGAACGCTTTGTCAAAATGTTCTAACTGGATTTCTTCTCTAGTGAAGCTGAGTGGGCTCCTGCTTTTAAAAAAAAACAACATCGAATCATTGCAACTCTCTTTGTGATAGCAACACAGCTTCACCTGTCTCACCGTCTGCTCGAGTGCTCAATGCAGCTCACACACGTTGAATAAAGGATTGTAAAGTGCAAAATGTCTTTTGGACAGTACTATAGTAGTATAGTAGATTTGCTGTATGAAACTAATAATAGTTAGTCATAAATAATGTCGGCGTAGCAGGTGAACGAGCTACTGGCGAGCAGGACTCCTGGCCAGTGATGGACGTGATGGGTAGACAGAAGTAACTGCAGCTCATAGATAAGCTGGTAACGGATGTGTCAGCAGACACACACACCCTGAGACTAACCCATCCTAACAGTGGTGGCGATTTCCGTCTGCAGAACAGTTGACAGTTACAGTATATCTGATTCATTTCTGTCAGTTTCAGGCTGGAATATGCTGTTTGTGACTGGTAACTGGTGGCAGATAATTGTTGGTTGAATGTTGCTTGATGTCGTTGGGTGACTGAAGGTACACCTGTCTGCTTCCACGCACTTTGATAAGTCAGCAGAAGAGAGTGGATATCACATACTGGAATAAATGTACATGCACCACACAGCAAAACTATATCTCTGACCAAAGCATCATTTTCTAAAACTCTTATGTCGTGTGCACGAAGAGATTAGCACGAAGCAACCTTTGTTCTGCCCTGCACAGTTTTCTCTGCTGAGCCGAACAGGTCTTCAGCTTTTACCGTCTACTCTTACTCTGTGCAAATAACTAAGGTGTGTGGACTGCTCAAACTCCCCCTGTTAAGAAATACAAAACCCATCCTACACGGTATCTCACATCCCAGGCAGTCAGAAGTGTAATGTAGGTCTTCTGTGATCATCGCTGTTGGCATGTCTTTTCAGATACATTGACAGTTTCTTCCTAAAATAGCTTTATCTGATACCCAAACATGCTCCTGTCACGGGTGGTGTATCTAGTGCAGCATACCTCGAGTCTCACGCTCTCACTCTCTCTCCCTCTCCCTCCTCTCCGCCTCTGTCTTCCTGCTGTAGCTGACTGTAGCTGAAGTGTGTGGTTCAGCTTTTGCCTGCCCTCCTGTCAGTCAGCAAGGCAGAGGAGGAGAGACACAGAAAACGGAGAGGGAGGGCGGGAGGAGATGGAGAGATCTCTAGCTTTGTGGTTACAAATAGATGCTGCAATAATGCCTACTGTAAATCCTCCACTGATCGCCTGGGCGTCTTTACCTAAAAGAAAGGCAGAGCGCTAAGGCTGCATTGATGTTACCAGCCGAAGTGGCCCAAATGTGACCTTTGTGCCCCTAAGTGAATAAACCAAATCAGCTTTGTTTATATGAGATCTGAGGCAATTTAGCACATGATCCTGGATCTGATTTATCGCCGATCTCTGACTACACAACCACAGCCTCAGATCACGATTCACGTGTAGCAGCATTACGGCATACTGTATGTAGGTCTTCTTTTATGGCAGACTGGTTAGCTTAGCTCAGTGTGAAGATGTTAAAACCACCACCATATACCACAATGTATGTGTGTGTGCGTGTGTATTAATATAAGCCTCTGTTTGCATGTGTGGCTACCTTCGTCAGCAGCAGTATCATTTTCTCCAGCTAGCATGCACTGTTGTTTCTGTGCTAAGGTTCACTTCAGTGTATGCAGCAGCTGGAGGGCAGAACCACTGTGGCATTGATCTCCAAATCCCAGAATTAGGAGTTTTTTGCTCTGGGGCAGAACATCAAAACATTCCTTGCAACAGGAAACCTATCCCAGGCCACACCCTTGAACAGGTCGTTAAAGCATGCGTGCAGTCATTATGGCTTCCTTTGCTGCTGTAACACGCGCAGCGCCGTGCTGAACAATCATCTGTGTTAGTCAGTGCTGAGTTAGCAGAGACGTAACCTGGCTTTTAGATGTTCTGGTTCATTGTTGCGTGTGAACCAAATGCTCACGCTGTTTGCACTGTGAACAATACATGGTGAATTTTTAATTGAGGTGTGTTCCAACTCTTGCCAGAGTAAATTTGTAACTCAGGCCGATGTAGACAGTGTTGGTTAATATGAATATGCATCATGGGAGACTCACTGTTTGGATCAGTGGTGGTGTGTGTTGTGGGAGGTCTCTCACTTATCTGTCTCACCCTTTCCCCCTCTTTGTTGTGTTATCTGTGTCTATTTCAGACATCCTCTGTGTGTCTTTTTCTATCCAGTTTCTCTCCTTCTGTCTCGCAGTGTCCTTGTCTCAACAGAGCATTATACCTCTGTACACACACACACACACACACAGCCATACCAGTTAGCTGTTGCTGTTGCTGCTGTGCTGCAGATGCCCCAGTGTGCTGTCATTAGCAGGGAGATCTGGGGCTGCTATAAATTATGCACGCTGAATAACAGAAGGCTGAGGATTTCTCCTCTCGACTGCCTGTTTGTATATGTGCGTGTGCAGAGGGTGGAGGTATAGAGCGCTCTTTTATGTTCTCCTGACATTACACTATTCATCTTTGCGCATTGATGTGTGTATTAGCGCACTCCTCAGTGCCTCGACTCACTCACAAATGCCTAAGTCTTGCACATGTCCTTCGGTTGTGTAGCGTGTGAGAGAGTGTATGTGTGTGCGGGTCCTTGCTTGTGAATAATATATCAGCACTCATCTTTTCTAGCAGTCAGCCTGAGTAGAAAACTCCAAACACATGCCTCTTAAAGGGACCAGAGCAACGTCACATGGCTCAGTTTGTGAATGAGAGAGGTCTTTGTGTAACCCCCCCTTAACACACAGACACACAAGCACACTCATGAAACTGTACTGCACACACCACCCACACACTCATGCGGCTGCAACGGCTCACACCCTGCTCACTGCATCAGCAAAGGGCTTGTTTCAGGCAGGATGGATTTGGCCGATGCTCTCTCTCAGTTTCTCACTTAAGAACATTTTCCCACACTATTAGATTACGCATCAGATTCAGATTTGAATAATTACAAATGTTTATGCCAAGAACTTGTCAGTTGGAATTTCAGGTAAAACATTTGAACATGAAAAGTTTGCAGCTGTTTAGATAAATCTGAGACGTCTTTCTCTTCACTGTGAGGGTGTGGCATGCAGTCTGCACACGTCTAACATCTACAAAGTTCTAAAATGGCATAAGCTGCTCTCTTTCTTTCCTCGTAACTGCCTTAGAGCAAGGCGTTTAAATAAAAGATTCTGTTTCAGTTTTCAACGCTGTGGCTGTCAACATCCATGTAAACCTGAGGAATAGCTTAACTGAAGCAGAGAGAGATGCTCAGCAAACGTTTCGTTTGGAAAGAAAAGGGTTAAAACGTCCCTTTCGCTCTATATCAGACTATCTGCAGCTCAAAAAGGTGGCTATCTTTATCTCTCTTTGTTGTGGCGATGTTTGATGGTGACAAATGTAGCATCTTCATCTGTCTTCCAGATGTCATCCTTTGCCTTTCTTGATGTTATCGTGGACTATTATAGGAATGTGGTAGATACTGTGTCTTTGATATGGTTGTTTTGTCATCTATTTATGTCTCTGAGTGAGAACATCTTTTATTATACAGAATTAGAAGTATTTCCCTTTGAAATGTTCTTCTCATTAATTTAGAAGATGTTGTCAGTCCATTGTCTAATTCTAATTTATGAGGTGATATTTCAGCTTTTCTTGCCAGCTTGGTTCAAGTGATGTTTTTTAATATGTTATTAGGTTAAATTCAGCAGCTCTCAGGACTGATTTAGTCTCGGTTCTATTGTGCACTAATATAAAACATCAGGATGATTTAATCCAATCCAATACAAAAAAAAAAACAAAATAGTAGGAGGAAGCTAAAGTACAGTAAACTGCTGGTTTTTAATCAAATTATTCCATCCACTAAAAACATACAGATTTCTACAGCTACAACAAAGATTTAGATGCACATTTATGTCACTATTTTTCGACATTACATAGTCCCATTTAGAGATACCTGATGTGCAGGTATACTGTACTATAGCACAGAACAGTCAAATTACACAGCCCCAGACTCAAGGTGTTGTTGGTTTAGGTTATTGAAAGACTGTGGGTTTTGTTTAAAGATTAAAAAACATGTGCGTCTGAAGCAAATGTTTAATTTTAAAAACTTTCTCTTACCTTAATCAAAATCACTGCATACACAGACCACATAGCAGGTTTCAACAAATCATCTAGTGGTAAATCTAGTGACTTTTCTGTCAGATATTAACAACCTACCTTGAAGCTCCCTCCTCTGGCTGCGAGCGACTCTTTCGCTTTATGTGTTTAGTGTCTCAGAGTGAAGCACAGGTCTAAACGAGCTGTGGATTAGAACCAATCATTTGTCCCCATTGTTTGTCCCTGTAAAACATCACCTAAGTTTTGGTTAAACTTAAAGAACACTCTTTGTTTTCATTTTTCCGTCTCAAATAAAGCAGAAAGTTTATTCCAATGTTTGGAATTACTGTATTATTGATAATTCATAAGATACCAAAACATTTAATCAAATAGCATATGTTCTTTGATAACCAACTTTCATTATACCGTTTTTAAATTATATCGCAAATCAGTAACAACCAGATGTCTCTGTCACGTGTTTTACACATTTTACACAGGCAACTAAAGGCTAAACTGTGAACACAATATTGTTCACAATATTTGCAATTTCACCTAATTGTGCAGCCCCAATTTGAATGCATGTAGTTTAAGGTGCACAGGTATGATCATTTATTCAGCTGGTGTCAGGGTTGTTGTTCTTCTTCTCAGTGGTCTATGATGTCAATACCTGTATTAACCTCATTCACTAAGGTCTACTGTCTGTCTTCATTAGTGTCAGCCATTTATATGTCACATGTTCCCTGGAAACCAGTGCATACGTTTCAGTGCTCATGTGTGTGTGTCGCATCTGCTCGCCTAACAGTCATGTGTTAAAATATATCTATTCTATTTCCTTTTTTTCATTCTGAGTTTCATAAATTATTACTCAAGCTGATCATTATAATTAATTTTGCATCACTGTACCTAATTTCCTCTGACCAAGATTAAGCCAGGAGTCAAATGTCGCCTTTCCTTCGTGCCACATATTTCAAACCAGACCTGGGCAAAATCTGCATGTGATAATACAAAGTCTCAGCCTAAATCACATCCTCCTTGATTTATGTTGGAGTGGTGTATTGTATTTGTTAAGAAGAAAGTGCACAGTACGCTCTGTTGGAAATGACGAACCACGGTCTGTTCACAAACTGTCTCTTCAGGAGCAGTAATTGAGGTCGGTCTGTCGGTCCATTCAACACCGAGCTCGCTCACAGAAAATCTTTTGTTGTGCATTGTCTCTTGTAGAAAGCATCACACGCTGACCAGCTGATAAAACAGCAGCCAGTGATCCGTTTACTCAGGTTAAATTACAGCATTTCTGTGAAATCAACTTCAAACATTAAAAACTAGTTCCTCTCAGTGCTCTTCGGTGCTGCCAACATTCAAAGATGCCAAGTGCAGATTTAATCCTCCATAAAGCTTTATCAATGTCCTTTTAGGGGATGTGGAAAAACCAGCGGGACGTCTATGCGCAGCAGTGCCAGTCAAACAAAAGGCCAAGAGGCTAGTGAGACTTTAATCTATTTTTCAAATACAAAGTGTAGTTTTGTGTCATGCGTACACACAAAGGAGAACTTTTTGCCCCACTAAAGACGAAAGCAAACCTAAATATATCTATGAGCTACTTACTTACTCACTTATTTGCACAAACCAATTATACCAGAGACGCATATCTGACATCCCATTTTAAATGAACTGGCAAAAAACACTTGACCCACTGAAGTAATTAACTGTAGAGGTTTCGCTACACAGTGACATCTTAAAAAAGGGGGCAAGGTGACAAGAAACACGAGCAGTCAGATAATCAGACAGGTGGACAACAAGCTGTCAGTATGTGCCATATTAGCTGCAGCACAACATTTTAGGTTGCAGTTACCGTGTGTCTTATGCTTCCTGTATGAAGTAATACTTTCTGTATTTTTTGTTGTTTCCGATATCTTAGCACGTTGTTTAAATTCTTGACCGGTAGCTCTCATGTGATCAGGTTGTTAGAAATGAACCTAGCTGTAGCATTTTGGCATGTAGCATATTCATGATTCAGGACCTAAACAAATATGGGAAAAGATTTTCACATTTGTTGAGTGATCTTGGTTCTTGGAGAAGTCCTGTTATAATCAATAAATAATAAATAAAAATGTTTTTTTTTTTGTTTTATGTGAATGTGGCGCAACCAATTATTTTAGCAAAGAAATGCAAACCTAGTGGAACATTTTTGAACAAAGAAACGTGACCAAGGATAGAACCATGCGGTACACCACAAGAATTAAATGTCACCATCGTTGTCTTGTCTTCGAAGCTGCTGAAGGGCATCTTCCTTAAACAGCATCTTTGTTTTGTGGGCAGGGCAGTGGGACATCGCTCTTGTATAGAATAGTTGGCTCCTCCAGGAGGATGGATGTGATCAATGCTTCAATCCCCTTATCAGGTGAATTGTGTCTGTTAGTCTGCTTTACAAGCTTGTAGCTAATGGTGTGAGTGCATGTTGGGGGAGGTGGGTGTTGATGGGAGAGATGAGAGGTGAGAAATGGTGGGGCGAGGGGTTGAGAGTAAGAGAGAGCAGAGTGGATAAAACTGGAAAAGCAGGCTGAGGTAAGAGAGAAAAAGAGAGAGAGAAGATAGAAGATAGATGGATTAGAGGAGGGGAGAGGTGAGAGAGGAGTGAAAGAATAGAACGTCTTCGAGGGGAAGAGAGGGGGGGAGATAGATGGAGGACAGGTGGGGAACAGAATGGCTTGCACATGACTCCCAGAGCTCAGAAAGAAAGAGAGGAGGCAAAAAGAGAGAATAGCTTTTCCCCACCGTTATGCCCGCGAGCCCTTCATTAACTATTCATTACACACTCTGCAGATTTTATCTATCTATCTGATTATCTGTCTATCTATCTATCTATCTATCTATCTATCTATCTATCTATCTATCTGTCTATCTGTCTATCTATCTATCTATCTAT
>JAUMHF010000002.1:4116843-4179558 GCA_032359275.1 Microctenopoma steveboyesi | reverse complement strand
CTTCCCACGGCGTCGGCGCTTTCTACAGGTGAGTAGGCCAGGAGCACGGAGGAGGTGTTTAGGTATACCGGCCAGGAAGGGCGGACAGAAAGTGTTTTGTCCATTCTGTCCTAATTGACCCAGGTTGTTGGCTGGAAATCGGAAGTTCAAAAGTGTCTGACGATCATACACCAGTAGAGAGTTGGAATTTGTCGTAAAAAGTAATAGAAATACCATACATAGAATCACAGAGCGTAGAGACAACAGGCAGGCCGTGTACACTGGCGCCATCTTATCTTTCTGCAATAGCAGAAAGAACTCATCAGGGGGAGAAGCTTCTTTCTTAGACTGGTGGAGGAGGTGTAATACGAACACAGATTATTATTCTAAAGGCTGTTTTGTCATTGTGAGTCTAAATGTCAGATCTGTACTGCTGGAATTGGCCTCACGCCCCCCCCCCCACAATGTAATCTCATCTCTTTTCCACATATGGTACATTGTTATTAAATTACAGATGCCCCGATTTCCTCATTGTCTCCCGCAGAATATCCAAAGCTAAATGCTGGATGAAAACATCAAGCAGGCTGCTCATTGTCCTACAGGAAACAGTTTGTCATGAGCGTAGTTAAGACAAATAAATAAACTGCTGCTGTGTGACTTAATGCTTTTTTTCATCCTAGTAACCGATTCTTGTTTTTAAAATGAGTTACACGCAGAAACTTTTGTTTAATGTCTTCTATAAAGCGCTGTCATTGATGCAGGACAAAGTAAAGCCTCAGCCACTTAGGTTTTATACTGCATTACTATACAGTAGTACTGTGTTTTACTCAGTACAGCTTAGTCAAAGTGAAGATGTGACCATCTATGATACTGAAGCTGCTGCCTGGTCCAGGGCCCAATCTCAGTGAATGTTTACCTGGTTAAATAAAGGTGATTCAGCTAAAGAGGCAAAAACGATGTGATTCTTTCTAGGTCTACTGTACTGTCCACCTGATTACAGTTTAATAAATCAGCAGCTAATAATTAGTTCCTGTGATTTGTTGACTGACCACACCCCAAACATAAGGAGTGTAAGGAGTAAAATACAAAGCAAGAGACAGAAGTTCAATGCTTGACAAAGCTGGCGTATCGTCACGTGAAAGGACAGTGATTCATCTATGGATCTGGTTCTAAGTGAGACTGTAACATCTGGAGTCTCGTTTGATAAAATGCCAAAAGGGCATGCAAATTATTACAAACAATTATATGATGACAGCGACTCTCTCAGTGTTTTTCTTTACTTTAACTAAATACAAGTCGGGAGACATGGAGGAACAGCATCTGGTAGTGTTATTTACTTTGGTGTGACAGGACTGGATTTAAGGATGTTCTGCTTGTTCGTTTATGAGTCTAACAATCATACTTAATTCTTACTTACATAAATGCAAGCTGTTCGAGGACATGGAGGTTCTTCTTTTCTTTTGTTTTTCCTCTATTAACTTATCAGTGTGTTTTTGATATGCGTTTTATGAGCACAGTATACATATTACTGGAGGTGCACTAGTGAGTGTGTGCAGCAGTATGCCGGATGTGGGAGAGAATCTAAATGAACTTTTTCTGTTAAAATGTGCTTTATGCTTTGTATGCCATAACAACTAAATATTAACTTAGCTCTACAATCTGAGCTAGATGGCACATGATATTCACTGTGCTGTATATAATTCACAACATTTCCAGCACATACGTAGAAATGCAGAACGGCAGTGTCCTATATAAATGCACGAAGCTCCACGTCTACAGTATCTAGAGCACATTTATGAGGCGTAAATGGAAGATGCAGCTGGGCTGCGAGGAGCTGGGCCTATATAACAGTTGCCATGTAGTTGATCAAGCATGTCCTATCACTACAATACTGTGTGTGTGTGTGTGTGTGTGTGTATTCACATGCGAGTATTAGACCCCCGTTTTGCACATAGACAGCTGTGTAAGAGTGTACGCTGTGTGCTTCATTGGTTGTGTGTGTGTGTGTGTATAAATGGTACTAGATGGTGCTGACTTATCTCTTTGCTTTAGCTTCTAGGTGCTTGTGTTGCCTGCGCCGGTGTCAGTGATGCAGTCGGTTGTAGTTTGTAAGCTGAGAAAAGAGAGAGTGAAACTCTCCTGAGACTGATAAAGCACATGCATGCACCAACACACACATACGTGAACACACGCACACACACACACACACACACACACTGAGCCAGAGTCAAAATCTACTGCAGTTTCTGAGGAAGGTTTTTTTTCTATAAGCTCTCTTTGCATTTTAGGATTTTATGTGTGTTAAATATCACTGATTTTTCTGCGTTTAGTTGTTGTCATGTCTGATGTGAACTCTGACCTGTTGCTTCAGGTTTTTGATGCAAACTTTGTGACACATAAACACACACATATGCAGACGACTGTATGGATGTATTAATTAAATGTTTCCAGCCAATTTTCAATAATGAAAGCTTTGATTTTCTCTCTCTCTCACTTCCCGTCTCCCTGTGCCTCTTTCTGTGCAGCTTCTGCTCCTAAGCTGCGGCAGATGCGAGGCCAATCGCTAGTGGAAGGAGACAAGCTGTACTTGAAGTGCGAGGCGTCGGGGAGCCCTAGCCCGTCCTTCCGCTGGTACAAAGATGGGCATGAGCTCCAGAAAGGCAGAGACCTCAAAATAAAGACCAACAAGTGAGTGTGTTACACTACAGTTACTACTGGTAGAAATCTGCATCCTGAATGAACAGTGAGTTAAGCTACGAGTTAAAGCTGCTTCAACAATGTTTTTAGAATAACGGGGGATCAAACACCTACCCTGAGTCAGACTCACAGCTTTACTATTTTGGTTCAGTCTCATTAACTGAGAACATTTTGGAGAATCAGGGTAAGTGTTGCAGACACTGAGACATTCATCAGCCAGAGTAGATGTTGAAGAAGTCTATTGCTGTGATCATCCTTCGTCTTCATACTGACCATGAAGCGATATGATTGGAAGGTTCAGTCAAAGCTAATCTCTTATAAAGATCTTTTTAGCATAAAGTTTTGTCTGACCTGAAACTGACACTCGCTGAGCCATTGCAGGGAGGCAACTTCCTGGTAGCTGCACATGACAGAAACACAGAAAATGCACTCGGCTTGGCAAAGTCTAGTCACTAAAATTGTAAATTAGCTCAACTTGTATATGACGATCAGATATTACTTGTTCATCTGGGTTTAAATTAAAAGAACATTTCCCGTTCAGTCAAAGAAGAGTCTGCTGCTGTTTTGTGACTCTAGCTCACTGTCTTTATCTGCTGTGTATCACCCGCCTCTCTGCTTCTCTCCTCTCCTCTGCCTCTGCATCTCTTTCCCCGTCACTGAAGAAAAAACTCAAAAGTGCAGATCAGTCGTGTCCGCGTGGAAGACTCCGGCAACTACACCTGCGTGGCTGAAAACTCACTGGGACAAGAAAACGCCACGAGTATAATCAGCGTGCAGATCTGTGAGACACGACACATCGCAGCATGGCGTGATTTGACATGTAGTGATGTTTGCATTGCTAGGTTAACAAAGTTTCTGTTTCCTGTCTGTACACTCTGTAGTGACCACCACCACCCCATCCGCGGGTGTTAGTCACGCGAGGCGCTGCAACGACTCGGAGAAGGCCTACTGCGTCAATGGAGGAGACTGTTACTTCATACATGGTATTAACCAGCTGTCCTGCAAGTAAGTTGGTTGCTCAGCTGGTCTCCATCCCCTCAGTCATCTCTATGTACGGCTCCCCCTGTCTCTCCTCCCTCCCTCCCTCCCTCTCTCCCTCTGTCTCTTTCTGCCTCTCTCTGGTCTCAGAGTCACTGGTTCGTGCATTACCCTGTCTACTGTTCCCTGGTTGTACCCTCCCCACGTACATGCACCTTCCATGCACTCCAAGGGCTTGTTGTTGTCACTTTGTACCAGAACATAAGGGGGGTTTGTGTAGAGTGCTTCGATAAGTCCACATACATTTAAACGCTGTTGGAGAAAATCACGTTTGTTTGCATGAAGTGAGATTTGCTTGCGTTAAAAATGCTTTCTGTAACACAAAGTCTACAAGGATAAATTTAAAAACAGAATGGATAATGAAATGATTGCCCTCTAATTGCATTTACATGGTTTAAATAACAATGTGAGGGTAAATTCCTTTTACAGTCTGTACATTTCATTTTTATTTCACTGTAATTATTTTACATGATGTTACCAACGTGCTAATTGAAACAATTAACATTCTCGTCATGAAAAACAGTCATTGGAACTGAATTAGTTTTATTCTACTGATTATTACTAGCTGATTACTATTGAGGCTACGCTGTTGGGTCTATGTTAGCATTCACTTTATGAATTTGTTCAGTGTCACGATTATAATCAACATCATGTATCTTTAGCTACCGTTAGCAGCTATGCTAGATACAGTACTTTGCTTATTCCTAAGGTATTGAACTTTGTTGTGCTGTAATAAGGGTGATCCAAGTACAACTGATAATCTGTTTTTACTAACACATTTAACAGTAGAAAGGCCAAATGCAGTGTAGTCAGTGCAGACTGGTATGTCCTTCACAGCTGTGCACTTGGCCATGTGCAGGAGATTATGCGGTGAAAGTGAAGCCATTTTCTAGTGTTTAGTAAAAATAACTGCAACAGCACAAGTGTTATTTACTAAAGCACAATCACAAAGAAATACTTATATGCATTGTCCATGAGTTCTTTACTTCTGGTGCTACTAAGAAATAACCCATTGAGCTACCAGGCCACTTTTTCTGTCACTGTTCTCACATCTTTAACAAAAAAACAACAAAACAATTTACAGTATCGTCTTATTTGTTTTCCAGCTTTTTGTTCTGACAAGAGAATGTGTAATTGCTGTGTTACTTTCTTTGGGTGTCGTGAGCTTAGACGAGAGCACGATCGCATCACACGAACGACCCTTTAGATGTGTGTTTTTACAGCTCGGCTGAACTCACACGTACTGTAGTTTTCTGTAGTGTACACATTAAAGCTCAGCCCTTTAATTATCTCCTTCCCTTTTATTCCTTGTTTCATTTCCTTTCTTCTGTGACTGTGTGTGTCACTGTGTCGTCCCACTGGGGAGGAGACAGGGCGAGCAGCTTGATAAACTAATGGTCCATCCGTGGCACACTGAATCTGAAATATAACTGCAGTGGTCCTGTAGTTGTGCTACTAGACCTGGTTTAAACAAAGCGTCCACTGCTCATGCTTGATTATCGAGATCTTTTCCTAGTGTTTGCTCGAGATAGTCTGTAAACACAAATGCATCACTTCCTGTGAGTGGGAGGACTTTTTTCCCCAGGAAAGAGCTTCCAAACTGGTAGGTGTTTAGAACAACAAGTACACACATTTTTATGATCTGGATGATACTGCTGATGAATCACTTTTGTGTTATATCAACTTATTACAGAGAGCGCAAAACATTCAGGTAGTTAGCAATGGGAAAATGTCACACGCTTCACTTTCAACAAATATCATTATGTCATGATTAACTGCTGATATCAATGACTTGGCAAAGTGCTATAACACACGCCGAGCGCCTCACATTACTGAGGTACAGAGGGAGAATTGTGGTGGTGTAGATTTTGAGATAACATAAGTGGAGAAATCTAGCTTTGATTTTCAGGTTTTGAAATGTATATTCTCTACACTGGAGGTTAAACTCTTTCAGTTCCAGCCTGCCCTGCAAACTAGGTCATTTTGTAGATGTGTAACAAACACTTCCCCTGACACTGTGGATAACAGATGGTGTATATAGTTGCTTGATCAAGAGCTTTGTTCTTATGCTTCCTGTACAATTGGATGTATCTGCTAGAGATCCATCCTTAGATCTTTTGGCGTCTGTTCCAGAGCTAAACTCTTTATTTCTTTGTTTCCCTATTTCCATCTCTCTCTCTCTCTGTCTCTCTCTCAGTATTTCTATTCCTTTGCATCTCCACTCTCTCTACCTTTCTCTCTATCTCGCATCTGATGAACCTTTCCGGTCACTGCTGAAGGATAAATCGGGATCTTTTTAATGGTGCTGACAAGCAGAAAACAAGGATGTTTGCAAGGGTGCATATACTGTGAGCTTAGCCGTTTAGGGGCACCGGATTAGAGCGCAGGACTGTACACGCCTCACCGCATCATTGTGTTACATATCAACGTAATGGATATGTAAAGAAGCTACAGAAGGCTGGCCAGCAGCGGCCAGAGAGTTACTGTAGCTCCGCAGCTTTGCCATCCTTTGTTAGCCTGTCTGTTGGGGCCAGTGAATAACAGGATGTAAATAAGATTGCTGTCTGTAGACTGTCTGCACTGCTTGTTCATTTCAGAGATATGTGGACCTCCCCACTCCCACACGCCCTTTCTCTCTTTCGCGCACACATACAAGGAGATACTCCTGATTCTGCAACTGCTCCAAATGAGTGTACCGCTTGGCAGTGGCAGGCAGCAATAATTGTTAATATCCCTGAAATTGGAGGCGGCGTTTGCAAGTTCTTTTGCACCAGCCAAACAAACATATAATCTCCTGAAATCTTAGGCAATGCTATATTGTAAAATGTTGAGCACAACACCCAGCAAAGACTCTAGTTGCAGATTCAGTGTGTGATTGATCTGTTCTCTGTTGGTAAACTCCAGTCTGATTCCCAGCTATAGGTTGAAAATGCCAAACTTAACCTCCTGGATCAATAAAGTTAATTTAATCTAATCTAATCTAGAAATGCCACCAGCTCAGGATAGTATTGATGCCCGGACATAATGTCTGTGGCTGTCTGTGTTTTTATATCTCTTACATTTGATGAGCTTTTGCATAATGAATACTCTCTTTCATTCAGATTCTTGGAACAAAAGGTGTGCTGGCCGCTTTTTTCCCCTTTCTGTGCTTGTTATCGGGACTGAGAGAACAGTACAGTCAAGAAAAAAAACATGAGCAGATAAAGAGAGGTTGGAGAGAAGAGGGTAAATGAGAAGCAGGGAGAGAGAGGAGAAAGAAAAGAAAGGGAAGGATACACAGTAAAAGCTCTGCCGGCAAACGGCTGCTTCTGCTCCTAGTGTCTCCCACCTCGCGCTCTCTCTCTCTCTCTGCTCTATTTATAACTCTGGGAAATTGCTGAGTGAGCTCTTCTGAGGGTTTTTGCTGTAATTGATTCAAAATGCAAGTTGTCTCTTTAGTGGTGAGAAAGAGGAGGAAAGGATACCCAGTCAGTTACAAGATAGTACCTTTGGTAGAACTAAGGTTTTTGTGTTGCTCACAAACTAGATTGCTCTCATTTACTTACACTTATTGTAATATTAAGCCAGAGAGCTTCTGCTGACCACACCCATGGAATCAAAACTGTCATGATCCTGCTCTCAACTTCCGGTTGAGACTTTTATTTTGAAATCCCAGCACCACTTCCGGTATGAGAACGCTTCATTCCCATTCATGCTTATCTGCCCAGCCTAATCATCTGCACTGTATCATTTGTGGAGCTCTGCTTGGATCTGGATCTTCTGAATTCTGCCTCTTGCGCCTGTCTTCTTTTTGCTTCTCTGTTTTGGATCTCTGACCTGTTGCTCACTCACTGGGATTCCCTCTACTCTGGTTTTTTGTATTTCTGGCCTGGAGACTCTACTGCTACCAGTGACAGCAGTCTTGCTGTGTAATGCTTGTGAGTGTGCTTCCCACTCTGTTCTCTCCAGACACCGCGCAGCAGATGCTAACTCAGGAGGCGGCCATCTTGAACTCACCTGCACCCTGTCTCCGCCTTCTTGTGAACTCCACTGCTCTACTGTTCCCCACACCTTGTCTAGCCCCTCTCCATTCAGTAATATTTGTTTGCTTCTCTTTAATAATGCCTAATTGAAATTCTGGGTAATATAAACACACAGGTCTGATGCAGTTGGATCAGATTTTGATCTGTCGATTAAAGCAATAAGATAAAATCAGTTGTGCTTTGCAGCAGTGAGGTTGTGACAGCCAGTATGGCTCGCCGCGACCTTTCAGGATTGTTACCTTAAAGATATTATTGTCCTCAGTGAGAGGTTGTGTAGTATTTCATTTAAAACAGAACATAATGAAAGTGTTAATACATGGGAGCAAAAGTACTAAGAAAGCCTGTGTGTGTGTATCAGTTTTCAGGTTTCTGATCTAGTGAGGCTAAAACTTGTTAGTTTCAGTCTTGTGAGCTTGATGGCTGCTGCCAGAATATGAATCATATTCAGCCTGTGGTATCGCTGACAGTTCACCACCCATCCAGAAACAAAACACCACATTCTGCAGCTGCTATAAACTGCTGCTGTTGTTTATTCCCTAGAAATACCCTCACCTATCCCAACCATTTTCATGCTCACCCACTGTGGATGGCTGTGTGTGTGTGTGTGTGTGCGTGTGTGCGCACATCTACTTTTACTTGTATTATAGTAAAATAAAATGGAAAAATATAAAAATATTTGTTTTAAGGTTTAGGTATTTGGTTAGTTGGAGACCAAATCACAAAAATCCTTCATTCAAAATCAATAATTTACTCAGAGAATCATCCAGTCAGCTATATCCCCATTTTCCCACTTCACAGTCTTACAGCAATGACACAATGACTCAAATTGGATTAGAAAAAATATCCCTAAAACATCTTTGGAAGCACCCTAAGGGGGAGCAACAGAGGACGAACCCCTCTCCTAGGACAGCCAGACAGGAAATATCTGACCGAGCAGATCAACTTGCTTATTGTGAGTGTGATTTACACACTGTCAGAATGACAGCAGCAGAAATATATATTAAGACTATGATTAGAGATGATATTGAACAACCTACGGAGCTCTCTGATCACACAGAAGCACATATACTGCAGCACTAATGCTGTATATCAATCACAAACACGCAGCATGCAATAATAATAATAATAAATACTTTACATCGACCTTCTTGGGGAAATTCTTAGTGGACAGGCTGCCTCTGTGAGGGGCCAGGTATCGCTATGTCCAAGACATGCCGGGACTGGGAATCAAACCGCTCACCCTCGGGTCTAGAGGACGACTGCTACCCACTGAGCTATCATGCTGGTCTTGCAGTCTCTTAGTGGAACGAGCGACTCTGAAGCTCATCTCAGTATTAAGGTGGACAGTACAGGAAACCAGCTCACATATGTTATGTGGAACTTTTTATAGTTGCGCTTGTGATAGCTCATCAGGTTTTCACAACAAACACAGCATTACCTGAACACGGATAGTTTCTGTGCACAGTGCAGCTGCACTCTCTCAAACCACTGCTTGTACACGGCTAAGCAAGGAGCGCTGCGGTTTTGCTTGACTCTACAAAACACCTTCAACACAACGTCTCTACATTCCATCATAAAGTATTGCACAAAATATCCACAAAACCTCTGATGCAGTATGTTCACATATGAAATATCCCATT
Source organism: Microctenopoma steveboyesi (assembly GCA_032359275.1). Taxonomy (NCBI): domain Eukaryota; kingdom Metazoa; phylum Chordata; class Actinopteri; order Anabantiformes; family Anabantidae; genus Microctenopoma; species Microctenopoma steveboyesi. The sequence continues at coordinate 4,170,182 of JAUMHF010000002.1, read as the reverse complement.
CATGTTCTGTAAGTAATGTTATGATGTTTCCACATCAGGTATTTTAAAGCTGCGCCATTGTTTTTATATTGACAGTAGATCAAGATCTTTGTAGCTCTCGCTGATAATAGGGTGGGACCTTTGCAGCTTTCACGAGTTGGACGTTCATGTTGCATACATCTCTAAATGAATTGCTACTGGCTTGGTGATGCACCTAAGCACAAATCTATTTGCTGATATGTTTTGCTTTATTTCCTTTATAAGGTGATATTGTGTAAATGTTATGTTTACAACCTGTTGTGTTGCTTCCATTTGGCAAAATAATAGAAATACAATGTAATTTTCATGTGTCAATAACAGAATGTAAAGATTTCCAAAGGATTTAAAAACTACAGTGAAGGGAATTTGTGCAAAGACAACATACAACCAGTGCTGAAACTGAGACTTCTCATTTTGAATTTGATGCCAGCAACATGTCTCTAAATAGTTATATTTAGGGATTAGGCATGTTTACCACTGTGTTGCGTTGCCTCTTCCTTTAACAACACGTGTGGACCTGGGGAGAACAATAGCTTTAGTTTCCAAAGCAAAGATTTTCCCCATTCTTGCCTAATGCAGGTTTTCAGCTCCTCAGCAGTCGGGAGGGGGCTTTATGATGCTGCATATGTTTTCAGTGAGGGATAGGTTTGGACTGTAGACAGGCTTCTTTAACAAAGACCTAATGACATCTATATATGTTTTTTTTCTTTTGCATGGCAGAGTTTTATTTTGTAGATTTCTAGTAATACTGTATATATATATATATATATATATATAGATATAGATAGATATAGATAGATATAGATAGATATAGATAGATATGTATATGATGAACCCCCCAGATTCTCAGATGAGTCGTTGCTGGCTTCAAATTCAAAATTAAGCAAATACTTTTTATAGAACAATGCGACTTCAGAGTTACAACTTTTGATGATGTCTCTGTAACATTTCCAATCCCATGATTCAGATGTCATTAAAATATGTCCTCTACTTTGCTCTTTTATTCTATAATGTGTTTGGTGAGATTAGGATGCACTAGAGAGTCTACTCTAAGACAACTGTGGGTTTGTGTGTGTTTGTTTGTTTATTCGTTTGCCTGTGTGCATTTGTGTTTGTGCGTGAGAGGGGCTGGAGGTCAACAGCTGTTTGACCCCTCCTGTTCCCTGCCCCACCATCACCTGACCCTTTGTGAGTGTGATAACGTCTGTTGACTGTAGCAGTGATGTCATATTGATGGCGGTGATGTCACGGTATACAGGTCATCTCTCTCTCTGTAGTTGGTGGACTGTGCTGTTTCTAATCCCTCATCTTTCTGCTCTCTTATGTCTCCCTCCTCCCCTTCCCCTCTCTTTCCTCTTGTTCTATCCTCTCTCCTCCTCCCTCTGTATCTTTAACCAACACCCCCACCCCCCTTTCCCCCCTCTGTGTCTTGTTTTCCCTTCATCAGGTGTCCCAATGACTATACGGGGGACCGCTGTCAAAACTCCGTCATGGCCGGTTTCTACAGTATGTCCATTTGCTCTTGTCTGTCTCCTTCCCACCGAGATGCTGCATGCTACATTGGAGGGGTTGGATGGAGGAGTGTGTGTGTGTGTGTGTGTGTGTGTGTGTGTGTGTGTACGTTTGCATACTTGCTCTTCAGTGAGTTAATCTGTAGTGTGTGTGTATGTGAGAGAGTTGGCTTGCTTCTGTGTCCACCCCTTCTTCTCCCTGTCTCCCCTGGTTCCTCTGTGGTGCTCCTCTGGTAGCCAGAAACAACAAACACCAGATATCATTTTTTCTCACTACTTCGTCTGCTTGAAATCTAGAAAGCCGTTTTATCCAGAGAACTGCACATAAAGAAACAGAGGAGACAGAGATAAGCAAAGGAAGAACACTTATTTGCTTTTGTCACTTTTCTTTGTAGATGGTCCATTGATGCTGCTCTTATTCTAGTAAACATGTGATCAGTGCAAACCTATATAGCTGCAGATACAATGAATATAATGTTTGTCCCTACTCTGTGCTGCGCTGTAGATTTACGTTTGTGGAGTTGAAACAATTGAATGCTTTATACGGAGAACAATCTTAAGTCCCTCTGACATTGTTTTGAACAACTGCCAGTCATTTCTAAGCGCTACAGCGTGTCCAAGATCCACATAATTTGGCAAGTGAATGGAAATAAGATTTAGAGTTTGACTGTGTTCAACATTTCAGTTCTTAAGGTAATGAGATTTGAAAGCATCACTCATGGTTATTTATTTGAGGGTCAGGACCCTAGTGATATTGATCCTCATTTAAATTGAGTTTCTTGACATTAAGTGATCAAAATAAAACCCATAACCTGTTTCTTTTTGTTTTGGTTTGCTCTGAGCATCCATGGACCATTTGACAACTTTTCTCATTGTGGCATGTGTCTAAATGCTTCTTAACATCTTTTAAGGGATGACCTCTAACACAGTATGTTCTAGGTACTGAATTAAAAGGAATAGTTTGGCATTTGAGATAAAATATTTACCCATCAGTCATGATCTTTAATCCACCTGGTGGTTTTGATGTTGTGGTGCACAGCGGTCACAAACTATTTGGCAATGTCCTGTGCTGGAAGGCAGATGTTTCCCTCTGTTTCCAGTCTTTACCTAATACTAAGCCAAGCTAACACTCTCCTGGCTGCAGCTTCACACCGGTCAGGCGTGGTACTGATCCTCTGATTATCATCAAACCCCCGAAAGGAAAGCAAATATGCAGTTTTTCCAAAAATGTCAAACTGCTCCTTTAAATTCAGTAAAAATGAGGCCTGTTTTGTCCTTCATCTGTGATTGCATTGGCAGTGACACTGAAACACATTTAGTCACAGCTGGATAAAAACCACAGATCACGGGACACGTGCAGAAACCTGTAGCAACGCACAGAAGTTCAAAATACTCCTGTTTGCTTGGCTCTGCTACTATGGGCGTATCACGCTGCTGTCCAAGCAATCACAGATAAACAGAGGTGAAAAAGATCCTCTTCTTCTGGTTTCCAGGGCTTAAACGCCGCTGCTTCATGTCTCGCTCGTCTCGCTTTGCTGTTTGTCTGTTGTGTCCACAGAGAGTAATGTCACTTTTTCACCTTTACATCCTTCGATTTCCTGTGTCTGATCATTTTAACCCCATCATCGAGCCTCGTCTACTTGCTGAAATGTGTGTGATTTTTTTTTTTTTTTTTTGCGTCGTGATGCTCCCTGATGCTCAGCTGAAGAAACACCTTCTGTTGTTCTGAATCTATGTTTGATTTGTGACCGCTTGCTTCTCCAATGATCCGAACATAAAGCACTGTTAAAATGTGGAGTTGGAGTTAGGGTGGACAGGAGATTGGCTGACTTCTCCTGTCTTCATGGCCAGTAATGCATGCACAGCCATGGAAGCTGGGGATGCTGAGATGATTCCTCTGTAAAACATATGAAAGGTTATAATAGCTGTATGCAGCGGTAGTGGGACAAAGTGCATTATAAGAGGTATGCTGTAATCAATACAGAGGCACACAACTGCCATTAGTCAAACGAGTTACAGCACCCGCCCCCATTTGCTGCGCCAGCCTCATCGACTGTACTGTGTTTTTTTGTTGGAGAGTAACTCACTGCTTTTTATCTTTTGTTTTCTTTTTTGTCTTGTGTTTTTTTTCTTTTTTGTATTTCTGTCCTATGTTGTTTACTCCAGAAATGAGGTCTAGTAAATATAGCAGTAAGTGATGTGGCTTCTTGTCTTGCTGTCTTCGTCCGTCTGTCTCTGCATGCCTTCTCCTGCCTGCTGGCTTCTCTTTCCTTCTGCCTTTGGTTCATTTTCTCCATTTGCTTTTAATTCTGTTTGGGTTCAAGTTGTCTCTTTTTTCTTTTTCCTGTCATTTCTGGGGGGGGGGGTCACGGAGCTGAGGCTGTCTGAGTTTTATATCTGTTACTGGACGTATACATATCAATCGCTATGACTGACAACACTAATTCACTTATATCCTGGTTACGTGTATACAGGACATGAAAATAATATATCTGCTCCAAAGTGGACATTACACCTGACCAATGTGTCTGTTTCCTTTTACCTCAACAACTTTCTGCGCTGGCAGAGCTTCTCAGACTTGAATTTATGGGTATGGAACATTATTATTTATTTTACTGTTGCTTAATGGGTTTGCCAAGATCCTCTCACAGTCACGCATTACTGTGCCATCTTTTTCTAGAACCAACAACTGGGTCTCTCTCAACCTGTCCCTCTTTTTCTCCTGCCCACTAACCTGGTTCTGCATGCTCTCTCTTCCTTCACTCTGACAAATGTGGGAAGATACATGTAGATATTGAAGTCAGAGACAGATTATCTGATACATTGATGAAAAAAAGTGCAGAGGTGAATCCATTCACAGTATAATGGGCCTTGATACAAATCAAAGTTGTGTTTATTTGGACACTATATCAAAGTAAAAATGTCTAAAAATCAGAGAATGTTTCACATCATCGATAAATACAAGTATCTGGCTCATCCTCTGGGCTTTGGCAGTGTGCATATTGGCCTCAGCAGCCTGTCGAATAAAAACATGCAAGCTGCGAGTATTTTTGCAGAGCATTGCCAAAAACCAGCAAAATGCCTGACCACATAGTCTGTGCTTATTATTCTACCCTTGATTGACTCAGTGTCAGAGTCAAGAGCTCGCCTGTCCTAAATCACGATTGCTGTTGGCTCCACTGTGCCAGCGAGCTCGCCTTCCCATTTCCCTTTGCCTTTCTGTATCAGCACCCTGTGACACACACACAATTGCCGCGCCAAGGCTCTCGTAGGCTTGTCAATCCCTACAGAGGCCTTTTATTTAGAAACGCTCCCCCCTCTCCCCTCTCCTCCCCTCCCGCGAGCCCCTTTCCCTCCTGTTTAGTGTTGTGTCTAAAGCTTTTCAAGGGAGGAAAGAGGGGGAAAGGTGAGGCGTAGAATTACACTGTTTTTCATTAGTCGTTCCCCTTTTTCCACATTTCAGAAATGTTATCAATAAACTTAATTTTTATGATGTATTCTGCCTTGTTTTTATCTAACATTCTTTATTAGGACAAATATGAAACATATAAACATTGACAGATAATTTTTTGTTTATTGTTGCTGCTTCAGCTTTGTACAAATTAACAGCAAACACTGAAAGTACAAATATTTGTCTTTGAGAAAGTATATGACATTGAAAAGCAATTATTAGCCTGTTTGGAGTTTAATTTGGCCATAACTAACAATCCAAGGACTTTTATAATCCAGTTATAATTGATAGGGGGACAGTCAGACCAGTCCCAGGTTTCTGGAAACTAGTTTCTCCCCAGGCTTTTTCCTGGATATGTCCCTTCCCTCTCAGCCCCCTTCCTCTCCCTCTGTCTATGTTGTTCCTCCTTCCTCACTACTTTGCTTTTCCCCTTTTATTTCCTCCCTTGTCCCCTCATGTCCTGATCTGTTTGTTGCTCCCTCTATCACCGTGTTGTTGCATTTGCAGTTCAGACAGAGTGTTACACCACAGCAGTCCTTGAAATCTAAATTAACCTACATAGGATGGTGTAGTTCACATGGCATCACCTAAGACCACTTAAAAACTAACACGCTTCTAGTGGGGAAGTGTAATGTGGTCCACATCTATGGTGAGATATTTTTCAAACGAGTTCTTGATGTCATCACCTGTGTGAATTCCTTTCAAAAATGTTGTTTGAAGATTTGCAAAGGAAAAATATGATAAACTAGTCATTTAAAAATATGATAAACTACTACTTTAAAAGTTATTTAATGACGTATTTCAGGTTGGTTAAATGACTTATATTAAAGAGATTAATTGCTTTTTCTCAGCATAAATTCACTGTAAATTTGGGATCAGAGTAAGATTAATAAATAACGGTTTAAAAACCAAGGTAAACCCCATGAAAATCCTCTCTTTGTGGCTTCCAAGTGGTTTACAATTAATCTAACTGTTTGCTGCAGGATGCCATGACATCACTGCTGGACATGGTTAGAGGTGCAACACCCACATGTGTCAGAGAGCAGAAAACAATGATTTTCAGTCTGAACTACGTTACCACGGATGTAAGAGGCGACCGACAGGAAAAGCCCCCCATTTGGCCTTTTACAGGCACATCAACCACACGCCAACATTCCACAGAAAGCTTACCTCACACTTTAGGACGGTAACGGTGAACTTACCAAACATCCATGTTACTTACAAGTCACTGTGGTGCTAACACTGTTTTTTTTTTTTCATCTGCACAACTTGTCTTTTTTACTCCATCCATACAGGCATGATGCATTAAGAGCCCAGTCACCCGTATGACCACTGTAAAAACACTGTAGGGCGGTAGAGGAAGTGTGTGTTTCTGCTTTTCATCACAACATGTATGAACTCGTAGATTGACTCATCTTTAGCAGTAACTGTATTAGTGCAGCACAGTTAACACTGAAGGTCATGTGTCATGATAGAGCAGGACTTGTCCGGACAGCACAGGGCATAGTGAGAAGACTGTATTTATAGATGCCACCAATGGTGTAGCGCTCATGCTGTATGTGTGTGTATTTTTGTTTGTTTCGTATGAATGACTGCATCACGTGAATGTGTGCGCGCGCCTGAACACGTGCGTGTTTGTATGTGCGCGTGTTTCCGTCCTCAGAGGCCGAGGAGCTCTACCAGAGGCGGGTGCTGACGATCACAGGCATCTGCGTGGCGCTGCTGGTGGTTGGCATCGTTTGTGTGGTGGCCTACTGCAAAACCAAGTAAGTGTCTGGTGAGCGAGCTCGATTCCCAGTCCCAGCAGGTTACATGTCGAGGTGTCCTTGGACAAGACACTGATACCCCGTAGTAACGCAGTCACAGGTCTAGCAGCTGTCCTAACAACAATTTCCCCAAAGTATTCCTTAGTGTTATTATATGTATACTTCATTTAGTTTTATTTCATTCATAATGACATCTCCACACTGTTTTACGTACAGTTCATCAGTAAATGTCCTTTTTATCATTTGCTGACTGGAAATTTGGTTAGTTCAGCCACAACAAGGAAGAGAACAATCTGATGCTGGTGATGGTCAACAGGTGTCAGTACTCGATGTATCCGAGCCTGCTAGGTATGAGGCTGTGTGGCCACAGATCAGTCAGTCAAAGCGTCCACAATGATCCATGTGCACGACTCATATTAACAGTTAAAGTCAGTGACAGCATCATCTAAAATGACACAGAGGTTTGTCCTACACAGTTCTTACAAAAAGCCTATTTATTGCTGTTGTTCATAAAACTCAACTGCTGATCATGTTTTGCTGAGTGAAATCAGTGATAAGAGGAAGAAATGATGACAGCTAGAAAGGAAAAAGACAAGACAGGTAATTACACTGTTTCCCTGATAACGTATTGTTCCTTCATCCTCACCATCTGTCCAGGAAGCAGAGAAAGAAAATGCAGAATCACCTGCACCAGAACCAGAATCAGTGTGTGGAACAACCCAACCGCATGCTGGCCAACGGACCTAACCACCCCGGGCCCGGTCCTGAGGAGATCCCCATGGTCGATGTGAGTCCAGACAGCAAAAACACTCAGCACAGTACAGGTGATCACGTGGAAGTAAAGTCACTTGGGCTCCAGTCTTTCTGAGAGGTAGAGCCGCAGAACTAATTAAAAAAAACACAGATATACAAATTTAACTGGCCAGATTCAATGTAGAAACATGGACATTTGTTTATTTCAGAAAAACACTGATCACGTGCAATGTTGATGGAATTTATGGCATCTGTGATTTCTTGTATCCAACAGAAACAACAAGACGTTACAAATTTAATTCAGTTATTATTAATGATAAAAGTCATGTGAGCTTTTATTTTTTGAAACTGCTGCTGAAATAAAAACACATTTGTATATGCTTTTAATTTGCTAAAGTAGAGGCAGAGAAACTGGGTGAGAATTTCACCGGAGCAAACTGGAAGCAGCCTCAACTTCTTAGTGAATACATAGTGAATGTATTCAAATGTGCTTCTATGTGTTTTCTTTTGCAGTACATCTCCAAAAGTGTGCCCACAACAGAGTGTGTGATCAGCCACGGAGCCGAGGGGGCTGGCAATTATGCAGGCAGCCGAATGTCGACCCGATCCCACCACTCTACCACTGCCTCACATGCGTCCAGGTGAGGTGGACCCAACACACACACACACAGATACAATGACTAGATTTCAATACAGCTAGGTAAGAAAATGTTTTTGTGGGTAAATAAAACCTAAGTTTATATTTAAGTGTAGTTCATATTTCCACAAATGTTATGATTTATAAAAATATTCATATTAAGGGGAGAAAACATCTGGAGAGACAGATACATGCGCTGGACGTTTGCCACATGACTGGTTTGCCTGTCGACCAGCGTTGGGAGTTTACTTACTTACAGATTAGTAGTTAATGTGTTGATCATTCTCAAACTACCTCTAGATCTGTCCTCATATGTGACACAGAGCATTTTAATGATCTGCACCTATTTTTTCACCGCTGATTAACAAACTTTATACTACGTTAGAGCTGTTCTCTGGTTTCAGGTTGTTGTTGAGAGTCCTGAAAAATGCACGGCAGACTCATGTTGCTTAGCAATGTGCATTGATTTGACTGGGAGACATAAGGCGGTGACATGTCAAACAAGACAACCAATCAAAAACATTCCTCAGTGAACAGAGCGTATCTAGGAGTCTGATCCTACCCCTGATAAATCCTAGCTCTGTTTCGGCCTGCTGTGGTTGAATAATGAAAACACAAGAATGACTTTGACTAAGAAAATGGATTCAATCTGGATCTGCCACATCGTGCATAATACACAAGCCAGATAATAGAGTCAACATTCCTGCCAATACAGAATCTGCATGCAGGATAGTGCATCCCTATTAAAATTATGCTTTGATGGTTCTTTAACTCTCTTCATTTTTTATTTTATTTTTTTTTTGCCCAGAATTCACTTGACACCTGAATCCTCCTATCTCCCCGGTGCTGTTGTAACCTTTTACACATGTTCTGCTAACACCCACACCTGCAGACACGAGGAGCAGACGTGGAGCATGGAGCGAACAGAGAGTATGAACTCAGACTGCCAGTCAGGGCTGTCCAGCTCTGTGGGAACCAGTAAGTGCAGCAGCCCGGCGTGCATGGCGAGGAGGGCCGCTCACTGGGGCTGTGCGGACACGCCTGGACCAGGAATGCAGTACGGGGATTCCTATGACTCTCTTAGAGACTCTCCTCACAGTGACAGGTAGGTGAGGTGGCTGCCCATGACTTTGCAACACTTTGCTTCATTGTTTTTTGTCACCTCAGGCCGCTTTACTCTTTGGCGACATCAAGTGGCAGTTAAATATTAGATCTTTCCTTGTGTGTTAAGGTCTTCATCACCCAGATAGTTTGATGTGACTTTATAAATCAATACAGACCTGGAGCATAAATATATGAGCACATAATGAGAGAACAGGGCCCAGACAGGCCCACCTCTCTATAACCCCCAGACTGACAGAATTTATTTTTGGTTGTTATGTGTCTTGGTTTTTGGAGTCTGTTTAGCTTGTTTGTCGTCTCCCCTTTGTGTCTATTTGTGTTTATTGTGTGTCTATTTTAGTTGTTGTGTGTCTGGTAGTGTTTTTACACCTCTGTGACCTTCTGACCTCTCAAATCCCTGACCCTGATCCTGGTCCACTGATTGGTCCATTAATGCCAAAAAAGTATAAACAGTTTAATGGTGTAATTCAAGCATTCAGTGATTCATGTCAGTGTTTTGGATTTTGTTCATAAAGACACTTATACACTTTCATTACTATGTCAGATGTCAAACAAAATCTGCTGTTTGATTCAACCTCAGTTTGTGAAGCATTCCAGTCATGAGAGGTTTCCTTTATTTAGCTTTGTTAAACCTGTGTGAACCCGTGTTATTAGATCAAATAGGTAAGGTATAGGTTTGTGTACTAAAATGTATGAATTGACTTTAGACCCTTTTTGATATACTGTAGCTGAATATTGAAAACAGTGCTCATCTGCTTTGTGTCTTCCTGTCCACTTCAAGTCATTTCGAGTTTCTATGTTGGAGATTTTATTGCAACACAATTGTCATGGTGATATGTTGTGTTAGTATTTAAAGTGAGTCAGTCATTGTTTCACAATTTAGTACTTATGCAATTGCAAAACTTTGCATTAACTAGTTAGGGTACACACACACACACGCAGTGATGTCTGCTGAAATTCCTATGACTGACTGGGTGGACTGGAAACTGCCTGCAGGTGTTAACATGTGCAGAGTCAATCTATGTTGTGATCTTCATAGATTGATAGTTTAATTTTTTTATTGGTTTTAAATTGTTTTTCAATTGTACATATATTTCCTGTTCCCTCTAATTTTGTAATCATTATGTGACAAACAAACAGAAATTGTCAGTAGTATCTATTCATGAAAATGAAAAAATTAGAAAAAATCTAAATAGCTCACCTTTTTTTTTAATTTGTCTGAAAGAAAAAACAATGAATAGGTTTATGAAGAACCAGACAAAGCTAGTGATACAGAGTCAGCTAGCATTAGCATTAGCAGCACCTGTAATTCAGAAGAGGAGCTGGAGGGGCAGCAAACAGGACCATCATATTACTACAAGTATGAACGTCTACAGATATTATCAATTTTTTTGCTCAAAGAAAAGCAGAAATGAAATCACACGTTGCTAAGAATGTGATCATCAGTGCTTCACCATAAATTGATCTAATCTTATGGGACTCAGATTACGTTATCTACACGTAGGATGGTACCTTGATATCTTGTTCTTCTTGGCAGTACAGCGATCATTTGCTGACGGTCAAGTTTTTAGTCGTCTATAGTTGTGGTAACACAAGTAAGGACATTTGTTAAAATTAAATATTGTTCAAAAGACACCTTCACCAATACCTTCATGCACTATTCAAAGTGCTGGTTGTCTCTGACGCCCTCTCCTCTTGCCCAGTGCATGCTGGGTAGGCTCTAATGCCGTGGCCCTGAAGAGAACAAGTGGTTAGAAAACAGATGGATGGGACTCACTGAGTGTCTGATTCTTACTAGCTACTGCTATCAGTCTGAATCAAGTATGTTGGCATCAGAGAAGTTCACCCCATCCTCTGCTTTTGGACCAAATGACCTAACAATGATGTGTGTGATCTTTATTCTGACATTCGGTCACTTTTTCCTTTGTCATCCTTCCATTGAAAAGACCAATACACAGTTGTTAAATAGTAAATTGGGTGTCTCCAATGGTTTGATGAGCTCTTATTGTGGAGCTGTGAGTGCAGTTATAAAGTGAATGTGTTCTATCAGCCAGATTAATTATTTGTTACCAATGTGGAAAGTTCGTGCTTGGTGTTGGTGGATTTGTAATCCAGACGCTGTCATAATCAGTTGACATCTTTTCCATCCAGGTACGTGTCAGCGCTGACCACGCCGGCGCGTCTGTCTCCAGTAGAGTTCCACTACCCCCCTCTGCCACCCCAGGTGCCCACCTTCCAAATCACCTCACCCAACACAAGCCACGCCCTTTCCCTCCCCCCTGCTGCTGCTGCCTACCGCGCGGATGACGACCAGCCGCTGCTACGATGCCCTGACGTACGTCTACAAGTACAGTGTACCACCTGCATGCACATGACTTAAACACAAATAGACGCTGCCTTTGTCGGGGACGGCTGTGAATTAATACACATATAGTCCTGCTGAATTTTGTTTTTTTGGGGGATGGGGGGGGGGGTTTTGGCCACAATAATACAATTATAATGCTATTGTCATCCCTTCTGGAGTTCCATTAAACAACCCACTGGCAAACAGACACATAAGTACAGTTCAATGCTGAATTCCTCCTCTTCATTTTTCTGTTCCTTTTAGAATGGGAGTTTATACAGGCAGCCGCGTCGTCCAAGGCGACCCTACCTGACGGAGAGCACAGGAAGCCTTCCATCCAGCCCCTACCACCTCCCTGATGAAGAGGCCTATGAGACCACGCAGGAGTACGCCTCGTCACGGGAACCCATTCGGAGTCGGCGCCGCCCACGACGCAACCGTATCAATGGACACATCTCCCAGCGTTCAGCGGGCGTACGGGACTACAGCTCACAGAGCTTCAGCCAGTCAGAGGAGGAAGAGGAGGAGGAGGAGGAGGAGGACGCTCACGGGGAGAGCACACCTTTCCTTAGTATGCAGAACATGAACGTGGACCCGCCCTTAACCATCCCAGGGCTCCGTTCATCATCTGGTGCGGACACACGGACTCACCGCGGGCTGAGTCGGCCGGGAACACGCAGCAACGGGCAGAACCGTGGTTCCCAGTCCCAGCGCTCCAAGGCTGACAATATGCCCCTTTAAGATCTAACCTGCCCCCAACAGCCACCCATACACCTCTGCCACCGCCCACCCCCTCCACATTACACACTCCCCTTCCTCCTACACACAACCAGTGGACTAGAGACCTGCACCTAGGAGAAATATTTTTATTTTGTATAACAGACAGATATTATAAACAAATGAAATATTTATTTTCATTTCAGCAAAAATTGTCTACTAGCTAACAGCAAAGACTTTTTTTATAACGGGGGGAAATATTTATATGTAAAGTTTTTTGATTTACAGCATTATGAGAAATGAAAAAATAAGAGAATTACGTGCCAATTTTTTCACGAGTTAGATAAATAGAATAATATTGTGGTGCCTTTTGCTGTATGCTGAAGTCGGAGGTCCCATTGAGTTTTTGTAGCCTTTCTTATAAAGACTCCTCGTTTTTATAGAGACCAACCCTCTTCCTTCCTTTTGCTTTGGTTTTCTCTCTGATTTGGGATCTTCCTCTTTTTGAACTGTGATCTGATCATGTCATCATGCAATATTGATTCCTCCTGTGTAAAAGGTGTCTGTTTACATGAGTATGATCCACACAATGTGCTCGTTTCACAGGGACATTTAGCCACTTACGCAACCAGATGGATAGTGACGTTTTCTCAGATTATATTCGGGCGAATCTTTCCAAATGAGTACACATCGGCCATTTATTTTCCTCGTTCACTACCTGTCATTTGTTGTTATTTCTGTGAAAAGTGGACAAAGTGTTAGGAAGTTGTTGAGGGAAAGTGACTCCTGTGTAGGTGTTCAGGGTGCTGACATGACATTGGTGGTGGTTGCAGTGTGTGTGTGTGTGTGTCTGTGTATGTGTGTGTATGCATGCCTCTATCTAAACCTCATGAAGCCTCATTTGGTTGACGCTTTTGTTCCCTTTGGAGGTTGTGGTTTCTTGTTTGACTGACATGCTCCTCACACCAATCCTCATGCTGCCAGAAGCTCCATTGCACTGTAAGAACCTCCCTCCGTGAGCAGTCATTGGCCAGGGAGCTGCCAATCCAAACCGAACCTAACCAATCCAGTTGTAATCCAGCCTGACTCTGGCCTCCCGTGGACTGCCCAGCCCGCCCGTTTCCTATGCCAGCAGCTTAGAGCCGCACTGTGTCTCAGGACTTCCCCATCACATCACAGCCAAAAGACTCAAAGCAGAGAGAGCATGTCACCTCAGTCACAGTTCAGTCCGCAGGCCAGACCCACATCCCCTCAGTCTCTTTTCTGTCCATCCATCAGGTTTGTTGCGTTAAGTCGTGGCTCCCCGTGTTGAAGGGAGTGTGGGTAAAAATCTCTTGGAACCAGGAGGGAGATTAAGTTGCTTTTTATTTTTACTTCCAGGGTCGTGTGTTTGTGTGTACGTGAGCATGTATGTAATCTTGTGATGAATATGAAAACATGTTGCGCATAGACCATGTGTTTGCTCTGATGCAGGGGCGTAGCTAGGATTTCTGAGGCTCCTGATAGGAGGATATCACTCTGGGTCCCCCCTTTTGTTTACTCATTTAATCCTCATGGAAACTTTCCCAGCCCCCTCCAGCTGGGGGCTTCTAGATTCGCCACCACGTTTCACCCCACTAGCGATGGCTCTGCTCTGGTGGGACAAAAATGCGTGCGGGTTTCCGTGTGCAGGTTCTTAGCGCTAGAGAGTCTGATTCAAATTTTTTTTTAGCTAACAGCCAAAATGGTGGTATATGATTACACTGATAAAAGCATCCTTGATTTGCATTCCTATACTTTATTGATTGAATGTCTTTTGCTTTGTCATAATGACTGATTGGTCTGTTATGTATGTGTCCGTCTCTGTCTGGCCCCCTCCACCCCACCTCACCCCCCCTCACCTTCACATCTTTTTTAACCCTTTATTGACCTTCGAAGGCAAATAGTGGATGAATTTACGCCCCATTTCCAGACAAGAATACTGAACAGCTAACAGTGGGCTGATCCTGTTGGGGACTCTTCTAATGTGTCTGGCAACGCGTGTCCTTATTAGAGTCAATATCTAATACGTAAAGTTGATTGTTTCTTTTTCTTTAGTTGTTTTCTTTTGATCACACAAGAGCTGCATGGATCACAGATATAGAAAGTTTCTTAAAAATGAAAAACACCCCCACAGATCCAGGGGAATCATACTAGAAATATATAAAAATATTATTTGGGTTTGTGACCCAAAGGTCTGGCTAGTTTTGTCTACTATAACTGTAATCAATCTGGGATTTGCAATGTGGAAATACTGCAAGTGAGGGTAGTGTGCTTCTAGAGCTAGTTGAATTGTTAACACCCCCCCCCCCCCTCCGACTCCCTTTCTCTTCACCTCCACCTGACCCCCCAGCCCCACACCCACCCCACCATCCTTTATATATGCGCACACACGTCGCACAAACATGATGACGTCATACATAATGAAGCACACATTCACTATGTATGATGCACACACACACACACATGCAGACGTCATACGTAATGAAGCAAACACACAAACCCTCATGTGAATCACTGACACACAAAGCCCTTCCATATTTGTGTTTGTCAAGCAGTTCGCCTTTGTCTTTTTTTACCTACTGACTCCCTCACTCTTCTCCTCTCCCCTCCTCCCTCACCCCTCCGACCTCTCCCTACTCCTCTTCCCTCACCCCCGAACACCCCCCCCCTGCATGTCCTAGTGGTACTGGTAGTTGGGTGCATGGAAAAAGCAGCAAGCAAATCGTTTTCCATTCGGTGAAAAAATAAAAATGTGTCTTCATTTTAACATTCAGCAATAAGTCCCCTTCTCTTCATGTCCATCATTCTTGGAATATGCTAGAAGATTTTTTGCAAGTTTTATCAAAAACATACTACTTGTAAAAGAAGAAAAATCCAAAAACCACCACTTCATATGAAAAATAAAACTTTATTCCTACCATTTTGAAACAGTCCTGTCATCTTTGTCACACAAACTGTTGTTGCTTGTTTTTTATTTACAGAGATGAATATCCAGGTGATTAACCGTACCCCAGAATGTGAAACAATTCATTTAGTTTGTATGATCATAGTTTTAAACAGAGTTAAATAAAGATTTGATACTTAATATTCAAATAAACTGCTTTCATGGCAGATAATTTGAGATTTTACAGCAATGCACATGTGTACAACAACAAATGTAAATTAAATTTTATTATATTTTATATATATCGCTGTGATTCTGACTTTCAGAGGTGTCACTATCAGACCATTCAGAAAGCATTCAGGTTTATGTATGCTTACATAATCAAATTAACTTCATTACTGTGATTGACCTGAATACAACCTGTCTGAGTTTTAATTCTTGAAAATATGAATTTTCTGAAACGTTATCTCATCTATTGTACATGACCACATAGCATCACCATAAAAAAGGACTGTTCACAGCACCTCACCCATCACATAAATGGCACTACACCATCATAAAACAATGCACAGAACATAACATAACATTACATGTTGCACATTGTACATACGCGACTTATAACAGACTTGTATAACTATGCATGTGACAAACAAAGAATCTTGATTCTTGAATCTACATGCATGGAACTGTGAAACACAAATGGAAGAAACTCAAAACTATTAACCTAATCTAAAAATTTGCTCATGGAAAAAAAAATACAAGTGCAGAAATGAGCCCTTATCTTCAGCACTGTTTAGCACTCAGGCTGTTTGCCACCAATAGATTTGCTTTAGATGAGCTGCTTTGACAGTGCTATTTCAGAATCTCAGAGTTTCTTCTTCGAGACACCTAACAAGTCCAGCAAGAACCTGATTCAGCAGCTTCATCTGGAAGATAAGCTGATCCTTCCATAGCCCCAAACAACCTGACTAGGTATGGTCTTTGTGGAAAGGATAGACACTGCTTTTTGTGTTTCTAATTGTTCTAATATAAAAACAGAGAAATATGGACATTCTGACATTGCTGAAAAACTGCTTAAGTAGTGGCCCAAGATTTGTTCACAGTAAAAAAGAGCTAACTAAAAATGATGTTTACTCATCGCCTCAAAGTGACAAAGAACACAGAGAGGTTAGCGCTGCTGCTGCTGAAAGATGGAGCAGGTTGAACTAAAACTGGTCATTGCCTGAAACTGGAAGAATTCTGGGTGGCAAATCCTGCTCTAGGGATTATTGTCACCAGGTGTTGCATAACGCTTTCAGCTTGACACCTAACCCACTTTTCCTGTTTGACTTGATGGCTTTAGGGTCAAAAAGATTCCGAGAGATTTACATTTCAAAGGGAGTGACATGTGCATGACAGATGCATGCCTGCCACCGGTAGTGTTTGAGAGACAGTGAGACGATTCTGCTTCGCTAGATGTACAACTGCTGAGAAATGTGTAGGGATAAGGTGATGAAATATGGTAATGGCGACATGATACAGTTGTCAGTCTGACTCATATTTATATTCATCCTTTCGCATACACAGGTAACAAATCTCAGTGCTGAAGCTATAACATGCCATTCTTGTTTGCTACCTGTGAATGGGTGTGTCCCCCTGACAGGTGTGTACCTGTGAAGCCTTTCTTTTCTACTGTTCACTCAAACCTATAGAAAGTACAGTCGTCTCTTCACATAGAACAGAGCATTGTGACTGACGGCTGGGATTACATCTTTGGCTCTTGGAGGTCCTCATTTCTAACTGTGTTACTTGGAGAAGAAGCCACAGATTACTCAACACGAGCACAGGCTCTGCTTGTAAAAAGACGGTCTTCAATGAATGGGTAGGTAACTAAGATGCTGATAGTTTATTTGTATTTCAGTAGCCTACTCTAAAGTAAGAGGATCTCATCACAGGTCATGTTATCTGTAATAACTGTTGTTGTCACCTTACAGATATGTGTAGAGCTGTATTAGGAATAATTATGAGAAATGGTTCATTTCATTCAAATAACTGTAGAAAAGTGTCAACGTTTATTCATGGGTCCATTTAGGTAGGTGATTCTGGAGCTTTCAAGTATTTTCAGAATGATCTTGCATGGTGCCAATGGATGTTTTCATGGAACATGTTCAAATTTGGACCTTTCCAGGAGATTGTTGTAAACTTTTAATTACAGTCTTGTGTTTCTTCCGTATATTATATTCTTGTGACTTTGTCATATTGAGCCTGTGTAAGTCTGTGTGCCCACACTAACTCTGAGTTTGTGCATTTAAAGGGCGATGGGGCGACGTCGCTGGCGCTTCTGGCGTAATGTGTGCATCTGTGTGTGCAGCCCATGCATCACATTGGCCCTGCTGTTTGTTTACGTGGGTCTCGTAGTATGCCTGAGAATGAATACTGGCTCATCAAGTCACTGGACTGAATATCAGTCAAGTGAGTCCGAAACATATCGTTTTGTAGCTCAGGGAGCTTTGAGGAACAAAAGCTTTGGTCCTGTACCTCAAAGTTTCTGGCAGCTACACCCTTATGAAGATGCCTTTTGGAATCGTCTACAGTCGTCCATCGATCTCTATTTTAGCCCCATACAACACTTCAACAAGAAAAAGAAACAATTTCCTGAGGCCATACTGACACAAAGTTTCACTAAGGTCACTGACGTGGAGAACATGATTGGCAAGTTACCACAACAGATACAAGACTTTGTCAGCCAGATGCATAAGAGAGACTACACAACCCTCATCCAGCCAGACGGGATATGTGGAGCTGGGGCAAAAGATGAAAAAGAGCCTCCTCTGCTTCTTCTGGCCATCAAGACAACAGAGCTGAACTTTAGGAACCGGCAGGCCGTTCGTCAGACTTGGGGCAAAGAGGGATGGGCAGAAGGACAGAATGGAAGTAGCAGTGGAGGATACATTCGCAGGGTTTTCCTGCTGGGCAGAGACCACGAAATAAATCACAGAGTGATTTCCTCTGAGTTGCTGCAGTTAGAGAGTAAACGATATGGAGACATTCTGCAGTGGGACTTCAAGGACACATTTTTCAACCTCACTTTAAAAGATGTGCTCTTCTGGAGTTGGTTCTCACGCTTCTGCGGCAAGACTCGCTTCGTCTTCAAAGGAGACGATGACGTCTTTGTCAACACCCCAAGAATGATCACTTATCTCCAGGACCAGCTAAAGACGCCACAAGTGAGGAAGACCATGAACAGCTTCATGGTTGGAGATGTCATCGGTGCAGCGTTACCCAGCCGAGTCAACGACTGCAAGTACTTTATCCCAGAGAACTTCTACAAGGGTCTGTATCCTGCATATGCAGGTGGGGGAGGAGTGGTTTACTCAGGGCTGTTGGCCAAACGCCTGCATGGTATGTCTAAAAGGGTTCACCTATTCCCTATTGATGATGTTTATGTTGGGATGTGTATGGTTCGGCTCAACGCCTTCCCTGTCCACCACCCCGCCTTCCTCACGTTTGACTTTTCTGAAAAAGAAGCAAAGGAGTCGTGTTCATACCACACAATTCTGCTTGTTCACAAACGAAGCCCCAGTCAATTGGTTCAACTGTGGCGTGACATGCGAAACACGCAGGCACAGTGCTGGAATGTGACTCTTAGGGATGCTGCTGAAGACACCAGACCTGTAAGACCAACTCCACATATCTAAAGTTTTTCTATTTGAGACTATTCTCACCATAATCTGATGTGATGAGCTGCTGAGCTACGCAGAGGTGACGGTGTTACTCAGTGTCTCAGTGTTTTGATTCACTCACGGCATCAGTGTTCTGAAGTTATAATTCTTCACACACACACACACACACACACACAATGTGAAAACCTCAGTTCATCAATTTTGATATTTTAAAGCATGTTTTTGTCCTTTAAACATACCCACAATCAATCAGCAATCTACATCTTTACAACTGGTTATTTTAAGCATTTAAAAGTGTTTCTTGTTCAAGCTGTTGATTGTTATTCATCATACGATGACAATAACCTGCAGAGACCTATGACTGTAGATCTCTATGTCCACCACAATCTGTATTACTGCTAATCTATCTCCAGTTCTGTGCAGACAGCGTGACAGAAATAAATGGGGTAAAGTGAAGAGAGAATAATTAAACAACTGTCTTATGCTGCATTATGTGACTATACAATACGTCATTTAACAGGGCGTTAATGTGTACGTACAGCATAACTGTGTAACTCTCTGTAATGGTCCTGATGTTTGTGGTGTTTCATTTTATATTTATATTCTTTTTATTGTTCATACTGTATTTATACACACTAAAATATACAGGATATCTGATTACAGCAGCCCGTTCAGACATTTTCTGTTTTAATATTGTGCGTGAAATGTTGGCTAATGTAACATCTGTGACATCAGAAGCTCTGAGTGTTTGGAAATGAGCAAAGTTGTGTTTATGGCTTGTGAATTCAACCTTGTATGACGAGCATTTGTGACCTAAGCCTTTGCAGAATGTGCCTTAATGGTGGGCTGTAATATAAACCCGTGTATTTACTTGCAGGAACGGACATTTGCATGTTTACAGGTAGAGGTGTTCAGAATATCACCCGAGTTACGGGATTTGTATGCTTTGCATTGTTGAAATTTTCCTGTCTCCCGTATGACGTTTGTCAGTCAGCTCTCCGTCTTGTTTAAGGCTCCAATCCAGTTAGATGTGTTACAAAAAACAACCTGACCATCAACCATGTGGTAACATTTCGTACATTCTCTGATTTATTTCTGTTACTAACTCTTCCTTTAAGGCATTTTAGAAACAGAATAAAAGGCTGAAAGGCAAAAGCCCACTGGGTGTTTTTAACGCTGTGCTTCGTGTGATCATGTGTCATCATGAGAGACGATCATCCCAACTAAACTGAAGTCATACAGGACAGACTTCAGAGTTTGAAGCTGTGACAAGGAACAGTGTTCTGGTGAACACGTGACAGCTGATAAATGCCTTCAAGAAAACAGCACATCATCTGCCAGGGAAACTTCACCTGCCCAGCAAGTGCAATGAGTTTGTGTCAGAAAATATTTTGTCATTTACATATATGTTTTCATTTATAACTACTTTATTTTAAAAGATTTCAGAGATGAAACGGTCTGGTAGCTGAATGGGTTAAGCGTCAGACTGGGTTGCACAAGGTCGCATGATTATAGGGACCAAATGTAATTCATCATCATCATATATTTATATTATTATTAATACATTGGATATTTATATATATCTAATCTATTTAATTGTTGAGCAGTTGAGGTTTTGAAGAATCCCGATGACGCCCGACCAGTAACACCCTGGGGTTTGGCATTAGTTCTTGTAGAACTGGTTCCTCTGGATGTAGCTTTGTCACATTATGTTAAATATTGAACAGGGAAGTTATATGAAGACATTTAAGACATGATAGGTTTAATTGATATGTAGGACACAGACAGTAAATCCAAGCCACAAAAACATCTTTGTAACTTGTGGCTATGAAATAAGAACCGCTAACAAGGTCTCAGCAGTCTCAACGAACTGCCCCCAACTCAAACATTACCCTGTTATGTCATTTTTATAGATTTCTTATTTCTAGGATTCAGATATATTTTGTCTAGTGGGGCAAAACTGGGTATGATAATTATAGTGCTGTCTCCACTAGAGGTCAGTATAAGAACACAACAGGTTAAATGCACCAGAGATTATTTCCAACAGACAAAAATGGAAAGTCACTGAAGTCTAATCAGTTTCAGTCAAGTTTCAACATTAGAGATGTTTCTGGAATCAGATTCACTCCGTGATTTCAACCGTTCATCATCACACACTGCAGAAGACCTGGTTCATAACAAACGATCATCTCATCCGTCTGTGCTGAAGGAAGCCCACCGCCTTAATTGTCCCGGTCCTCAGGGGTCTCCCCTACAAAACATTATCTGTCCTTCCTTCTCCGCCCTCGTTGTCTTCTTCACTGTCCTCCTCCTCCTCCTCCTCCTCACTCTCACTGTACTGGTAGTTACAGCGGTTGGTGTTGACAAAGAGGTCGCTCTCATCATCTTCAGAGGTGTTTGCTTCCTCGTCTCGCTCTTCCATTTTCTGCGGTTCATTTGTCTTGTCGTCCATAAACCCCTCTGGCCTGGAAGGAGCATCACAACAGTGTTCATATACACAAAATGACACCTGTTGCGTTTTAATGTGTTTTCACTCACCAGAGCTTTTCTTTTTGCAGGTACAGAATGTGATGTTTGTAGAGAATAAAGCTGATCTCTGCCTTCACCTTCTCTCCTTCCTCAATAGGATCCACAATCACATAATCACCTTGAGGATCGCAAAACAACGAGACAATATAACAAGTTTCACTATTTCAGAAAGAAGGATGTGATGCAATGTAAGATCTACATCTACGATAAGTTGTGATTTTGGATGGCCCTTGGTCACAGGTGGAAATATATCAGGTCCCATGCAGTCATCACAGAATCATGGCATAATATAATGGACATCCAATATTGTGTTCAGCTTTTTCACTTGTGCACAGAGATTTCTCCAAATTCTTAGAGTCCTGATGATGATGATGATATTAAGACTTTGCAGGTTTATGTTGAGGACCATTATTCTGACATTGTTTGACACATTGTGTTACTGACCTGCTATGATTAACCAAATTAGTTTCAGAACTTTCTTCCAGTTCTTCCTTGATAGCACCACTTTTCCATCCTCTGTGATACTTTTTCTAAGGTTAAACATTTTTTATCATTTCTATGTAAATAAAAGTATGTTTATGAAATTTAAAAATAATTTAATTCCGTTTTTGTGCAGACTATACACATCATCCTAACTGTTTTTTTAGAAATAGGGTATAAAAATAATAATTAGGCTGCATTTCTCATTTTAAATACACTGGCCTTGTCGCGTTTTTCCTTTTTTGGTCAACTATTTTCAAAAAGTAGAGCTTTTAATAAATTAATCTGTTTTATTACCACAAACTATTTGGCTTATAGTAGAGTCCACACTGGCATGGACAGCAGTTTTTGGTTTTACTTGTTAAATGTCTAAAATTCTAGTACAATGGGTCATCCTCCTCACAGTTTTCTTGCTCTACTAGTTTTTATAGCCAAGAGTAAAAACTAGCGTATAAAGAATTGTAACAAAGATGCTGAGTTTGTCAGGGAAGGACCACTTTGCAATGAAGTGTTGCTGAGCTCATGAAAGGTTTCCCCACTGGGACAATAAATCTTGTCATTGCCAATCCAAAGAACTATAAATCTTAATTCAGCTACAACTAACCAATACATAAAAGTGACTGATGTTTCTCTTTTCTTTTAATGTTTTTCAGTCTATAGTGTTATCTGAAGAATGACTAGTACTGCCCATTTTAAACAGCATGTCACTTCTCTCATCACTGGGCTATGCTGAAGTATTTTCTGCAATAATGTGAATTATTCTTCCCTTTTCTTTGGTGGCAGGTGTTTGCTGGAGGCTAGAACTGTGGTTTTCTCTTCGGTAAGTTCTACCAGCGATAGCCTGGAGCCGCAGGAACACGTGGCAACCTCTTACAGTCAAAAACTCAAATCAGAAACAAACAAGAAGCAAACTAGCGCAAGCTGCTCACTCCAGCAAAGTCATGGCAAGACAAACAAATGAGCAAATCTGTTCATTTCTTTGATATATTTCTTGTGTTGATTTCAAATCTGAAGCACCTCTTTTTTACAAGAGGAAGACAGATTCTTTATTTTAATGTGAAATACATAAGGCTGCTTGTTTTTTGTTGTTTACAGGTTGAAATGCATTAGCAAAGCAGTAAATGTTTAGCTAAACCTCAGCACTGTGTTAAATAACTGATTTTTTCCTATTGCCTTTTTTTCCCCTATTTTTTTTCACATGCACTACATATTAAATAAATATAATATTAAATATGCTTAGAACATAAAAACAAGAAAAAAGCAATGGAAAAAACTCTAGGAAAATACAAAACTGATTTCATAGGGCCCTACACGGAGCAATCTGCAAAGAGACAACCCAGTGTTATAAATAAGAACTGATGAACAAAAGAACTACAACATGGGGCCAATATGTGGCATTACTCTGAATCTAATTCACACAAAACATGATTTAAACTTAAGAAGAAGATTTGTATAAAACATTATTTTAAACCCTTTAGGCCTAGAACAGGAATCCAGAAGATTCCTGGATCTTTTCATATAATAAACTTAATTTAACAAAACCCGTACCTATATATTGCATGGAGATGTGATGCCCTTTAATCTGGACAGAGGACAACAGTTCCACATCATCACGTCACATGTACATTCACACAATATGCGTTTATATATGGCATCCATGACTTACCTCTTTTGATCCAGATGTTCTTGCGGAACTTGGTGGGCATGCTCACCAGGAAGGTCTCACCCTGCGCCGTGACAGCTTCATGAAGGTTGTTACCACGGCTGCTGGTGACCTGTAGGCGCACAG
Source organism: Microctenopoma steveboyesi (assembly GCA_032359275.1). Lineage (NCBI taxonomy): Eukaryota > Metazoa > Chordata > Actinopteri > Anabantiformes > Anabantidae > Microctenopoma > Microctenopoma steveboyesi. Next base: position 4,146,498 of record JAUMHF010000002.1, on the reverse strand, counting down.
AGGGAGGATGGAGCCATCCGACACATAAAACCACCTAGTTAAACACGGTGCAGTTCGTACATAGCTCACCTTCACAATCTGCTGATTCTCTGTGGGGGTCACGAAGTCTCCAAGGACCTCCTTCACGACGTGTTTGCGTTTGGTGGCTTGCGACATTATAAACGATCAACTTTAGTTTCTTTCGCCAGCTGAGAAAGGAGGAGAATCAATAAATAATGTGCTTGAGATAAATGCTGTACTCTGCTGGATATGTCAACTGTGGCCACCCAACCCTGCACTAAGAAAGTAATAGACTATTCACATTTTAAAGGTTTAACAGAAGTGACAGTTACCACGAAAACAAAACTAGCTACGCTCAAGAACTGAGAAAATCACGTCGTTAATTTCCCTCTTTAACTCTGAGCTTTTAGGCGAATGACAACATTTAAAAATCACTAAACATACTTTCCTTTTCCAAATAAACGCTACTAAGCACTTGCACTTTTACAATTAACATTACAAGTTGACGTTAGCATTAGCTAACTATGCTCTTACAAACGTATCCCCATGCTCTTCCATGTAAACATGTTACATAACTACCTTGAAAAATGAAAAGAGACTTGTTTCTCAATAAAGCAGAATATTTTCTGTACAATTTCAGAGCAACTAGATTGAAAAAGACACGTATATATGTTTTATCAGTAAATACAAGCCACATGCGTTCGTATGTTCCTAAAACTCAACAGAAAATATTCACTTCCGCTTCCGGCTCACCCCCTTCACAAAAAAATCTGTTTTACTAAATCTTAGTGGCTGAATAGCGCTCTAGTAAAAGCGTAAGTAAAAATTTCACATGAAGTGAAATATGTTGCCTTTATCATGTTCATATTTATTGATATTTATTTTCGGAATATATTACAAAGGCACAACGTTTTTGAAAATGTATTCGTTTGTAAAATTGTCCCAGCTCGGCACACTCTGCTCCTTCCGCCGGAAAGAACTTTGCATTGTGGGATTTCGGGTTTTCTTCGCACATTCTGAGTTACATTCAAGATCACTAGTGTTCAGTAGGCCTGTGTGTTTATAAATAGTTGCTCACACAAGTATGAATTTATATTCTACTTTTCAGTGTGGTTTCTCAGTAGATATAAGCACATTAAAACCTAGTATGAGACAACAAACATTTCAAATAATTCAATTTACTAGCTTACAATACTAAGCTAGTAAATTATATTCTTTTAAAATATTTATTTGATGAAAATTCATTTGTTTTTCAAACTGTTAAAGTAACAACGCCATAAACATCGAGGACACTTCCATACCTTTTTATTCACCCTTCACTCTCACTGTCTCACAGCAGAAATTACAGTTGCATTGCAGTTATGTTGTTTTTTCAGACCAGCATATGGCAAAATCCCGTCAAATATTTGAAACCCCCTCTGGGCTACATCACAATAATAGCACAAACATTGTTAATAATAAACCCAAGACAACTGAAAGGATTGAATCTGACTACAATCAGTGCAGACATGGGCTCATTTGCTGTTACGATGAGTTAAAAGCAATCTATCGCTAGAAAACAGTTTTAAATGCACACATAAATTATCTCAAAAAGAAGACAAACCTTTTTTAAAATAACCATAACCTGGATGACTGAGAACCTTCCCCGGCCCCTTATTTATATTTTACATTTTTGAGCAAGCTAGCTCTATCAGTACTGGTATGTTTCAGAACACTGACACAAGGGGAGAGGTATGACAGTGGAACACTAGTGTGGTTTAACGGAGAATTAACATCAGCAGGACTTAGTATGTGTTTTATTTTAATAGATCTTTATGCATTGTGGGTCAAATGTGTACTAGAAACAATAAAAGAGTAACAGTAAAACATAATAAACCACAATAAAACTTAAAAATGTCAACGTACTAAAAGCCATCCTAAACAAGTAGGTCTTAAGTTTGAGTTTAGAAAATGATACCAGATGTGCACATGCGGTTGATCCCACACGCATTGGACCCCCTGTACAGGTAGTAGTAACCCTGCATGACACAGAGAGATTAAATCATTAACACACACACATAACTTTATCCTGGGAAATGTTACTTTTACCATGTGTCAATATGCTAATTTCTAAACCTATTACAGTAGACGACAACCCAAGAACTCCACTGTGGCCCTGTGACCACTGAGAAAAAGCAGCTCTTACAGATAAAGCAGCTGTTTGAGGTTTTGAGTGTTCATAAACTAGATGATTACTTAAAAAATCAGCACGTCATGTAATAATGAAAGTAGTTGTATTTGTCTTACCTGCTCTCCATAATCCTCTCCCCAGCTGTTTTTGATGGCCCAGTATGGGATTCCTTTGCCTAAAAATAAAAAGTATAAATCCAATAATTGTAGGCTCCAAACACACTGTTGTCACTGTCATCTTTTTGTTACTAAACAGGACAAGCAGATTTTTCTGTCACTTAATTTTAAGTAACAAGAACTGAGTAACAATGTGCAGACAAAAACACTTACGGTCTCCGTATCCCACCATCAGCACGGCGTGGTCGATCATCCAGGGGGGGCAGAAAATCTTCAGAGGGTGAGACACACCCTTCCTGTAGAACTTCACAAATTCATAAGACAATTGCAGTGAATGAAATATGGTTGTAAGCTCATAATTACATTTTAGGGAAAATAAGATGCACTTTGACACAATATTTGTTATTTTGTGTGGTTAATGAACAGCGGCGAGAGTTTGGTATATTCACTGTCAGTCATGCAATCATTGCTGTGGGGGATGAGTTATAGCAATGATGCTTACCTGCATGGCAAAAGCATTAAGAGCAGCAGAGACTGGTCCAAACTCAGCCAAAAAGGTTGCAATATCTAAGAGAAAGAAAATCTAATTCAGTACTTGTAACAGCCATGGACACAGAAATGACAAATACCACCTACCAGTACGATTACATTGTACATGGTTCTAGTGTTACCAAGTAGGATTTTCCATTGACTTTTTCTCACCCCTCTCATCTTTGGACACTACCACAGAGCTGTTGATGTAAGCAGCCACCTTCCCGGAGTTAAAATCACATTTCTGCTTGTGACCAGTGTAGGAGTAGTCCGACTCTGTCTCCAGACCACCTTTTCAATACACGAGGGACATATGCATTTCTATATATATAAATAGCCTGGACACAACATTAAAAACATAATGGTAGCACTTCCTCCTTCTCCTGTTTAATTCTCACCCAGCTTCTCAATGACTTCGTAAGCATTTGATGGAAAGCCTCCTCTGCACGCCTTGTCCAGCCCGTCACAGTCAACCAGCTCTGTCAGGGACAAATACATCAATACAACACTATAAAACAAATCTTTTCTAACTTGTCTTTGTTTGTGCATGTGTCCTTGTCACCTTGCTCAGAGAGTGACAGCAATTTTCCATTATTCAGAAACCACTGGCCTTCAATATTGCCTGTTACAGAGAATGCCCAGCAGGATCCACACATTCCCTGCAAGATACACACACACACACACACACACACACATAACACGCAACATGAAGTACGCAGTAGGTGTGTCACTTAGGTTGACTCTGTATAATTAACTCGGTTTGTTGGTACCTGGTTTTTAACAGAACTGACAGCGCCATGCTCACGCCAGTCCCAGCTGGGAGGGGCGGGACCTTTGGCAGGTGACGCCGGTTTCATTGGTCGATGGAGAGTCCATTGACTCAGCAGTGGGTTGAGGTAAGTAGAGTGAAACTCCTCCTCTGCACAAAAAGACACAAAGAAACAATGAAAAGCAGAACACACATGTCTACACAGGAAACTGTTTGGAAATAAATCACATGAGAATAATAACGGAATAACAGACGCGCACCAGTTAGGTCACTGAACTTTGTGACTCCATATTCAGCTGAGCCCTGATCCAAAGCCTGCAGCTTCTCAGCAGTCTTGAGGTTCTCCGAGAAGATACGCAAACGGCGATCTGCCTCTGCAGGGTCAAACATCAAATAAAAATATTTAATATTACTTTATCATACACATATTGTACACACACACATATATATATATATATAACGTTTCCAGTAACAAACAAATCAAGTTGCTGTTCAGTGGCAACCGGATTTGTCTATAAGTCCTTGCTTAATGTGTGACCTTCCACGCAAAAGACTTCATGTGTTCTGACTGAGTGGTTTGAGAAGCAGGTAAACCAGCTTTCTTATATCACTGTGACCACCGGAAACACAGTGTGATCACCTGGGTAAAGCTGAAAGAACTGCATCGTAAGTGGTTGTTCGATCCTGCCGGTCCTAGAGAGCTGCAGCCCTGCTTGTTTTCCAACCATCTCTGCACCTACAGCTTCTGATTGGCTGAACACACCTGATCCAGTTAATCAGAAGCTGTAGGTGCAGGGATGGTTGATGGCTCTCTAGGACTGGACCTGCCTACCCCTTCCTCACACCTTGTTTGAACCATTTGTCGTCCCTGTCTAGAATATGACCATTGTTGCCTTGAAAAACAGTAGCTCTTGCCTTTCAGGTGCAGGTGAACTGCTGAGTGCTGTCCTGAGGACTTGGCTGTTGTCTAACCCTAACCCTTCGTCACCGCACTGTGCTGCTCACACCACACTGTTCTGCTGTTCTGTGTGTAGATGTTTTGTCCTCGGGGTGGACCAGTGTTTGTTCTGTCTGTACAGTGTACCTGCTATGTTTGGTATGTACACCGTAGGTCTACACATGTCCATCACTCACCCTCCTGGCTGCTGTAAATCTTATTGTATTTAACCGTGAACTCTTTAAACTGGCCCAACAGCTCCATAGGATCCTGTCACATATAGAAAAGGCAAACACAAAAAATGAAAACCACAAACCTTCATCAGTCACAGTCCTCAAGTGTAAATTCATTAGATCAGTACTATTGAATGTTATAGCAAGACATTTTTACCTCCAGAGGCTGACTGGTTGATGGCTCCTCCACAGTGACAGTTTCTTCTACCTGAGATTCAGCTGTGAAAAGATATTCAGGAGTGTCAGTTTACAAACTGAGCCAGACACCCAGCGCTAGCTCCTTTTAAGTCGCTTTGGATAAAAGCGTCTGCCAAGCAAAGTAAAGTAAAGTTTCAGGTATTCACATATTCACTGACCTCTGGTTTTAAGCAGGACGGATAATAAAAGCGTAGTGGTTCTAACATTACTGTCCGAATGTGAGAAATAAACATCCTAACCACAAAACAGACGCAAAATATACAAGTTCACTATGTAACGTTTTTTCAATTTGCAGGAAAAATCAAGTGAACATTCAAAGATGGACTAAAAAATATTTAACATTTTGCCTAATTTGTCCCACAAAGGGGAACATCTGTTATCAACCAGGCTGGTAAATATTAGCATTACATAAAACGTGAGGAATAAAGGTCAGATTGTGGAACATTTTTCCTGGAATCATGCTGCTGTATTTCAACATCCAAACTGAAGAATCTATGATCCAAATGAAGAGAATGTTTGTTCAGTCCTTCCTCGGGGTTCATGCACTAACCTGGTACCTGCTCTGCAAAGTCAGTGCCAATCAACAAAACAGTCGTGTAACAATGCTGCTATTGCAGAGAAGGTAAAGCATTATGGGTTTGCAGTGAACAAAAAGCCCATACATCTCATATTTTAAATGATTTAGGCTGCTGACTGACCTCTAGGCTGGCATTTCTGTTTGAGCAGAGTTGAAGTGCCCTGCCAAGGTATGTCCCACACTTCGAACACACAGACCTCCGTCTGACAAAAACAGAAAGAGAGAGAGAGAGATTTTAATTACAATCACCTCACTAACCTGATTATATCATCTGTAGAAATGTGGAGTGATGGAAACAAGTTGAATAATGTGTAGACAAGGTTATAACAGCAGGTTATTTACATTGGTGTTTGGTCATTTGGTTCAAGTTCAAGTAAGGTTCAAAACAAGCAACAAAGAACTTTTGTTATTTAGTATTTTTTACATTCAAAGTAAGGAAAGTGTTCAGAGTAAAGTTTTAATTGGTTGCTTAGATAATGTTTTGTTTTAAACTGGAAACAAGTCTAATAATAGAAAGTGTGTGTGTGTGTCAGCTGAATGTATGCTGGTGCTCCAGTCAGAGGTCTGATGACAGGTTTACATCTCTGCTGACCAAACAGAACAAGACTACTGCAGAATCAGTGCACAGGCATTTTCACAGCTTAGTGAAATCACTCTTTCTCACACACACACACACACACACACCTTACCTTGAGTTTATGTGACTCGGGATAGAAGTCACATGTCCTGAGCATGACAGACTTCTTACACTGGGTGTTACTCAGTTCCACTGTTATCGTGTAGCGGATTCCCTTCACCAGCTGGAAAACACACATTTGCAAACGAGAAATCAGGCCCAGCACGTTTTCCCTGTGCCGCTGTAGCTGTGGAGAACACTGGTGGCCATGCGTGTGGATCTGGATAACATTTAACGACTTAGCCAGACTAAAACTGAATCCGTTGAACAGACACATGCAAGTTACACTACAGGAAAAACACTTCGGGCCACTTGTGTTATAAAGTGTTAAATTTAAAACAACAAGTCGATAAAAAAAACACGTTCATTGTTTGAAACCTCAATTTCACGCAATGACCGTTGGATTATTCTGAAGGCCTGTCGCGACTTCCCGGTCTCTGTTTAGCTAACTCTTGCTAACGTGACGCACATTTAAATCGTGTTTACACAAACTGAGTCCGTGTCTTTATTGCGATGTGATGAATCGTTAGGGAAATCAAACTCTGCATTCGTGTCAGTGTGCTAATCTGAAATAAGACAGCACCGTACTGTGAATATAGAAAACAATATGTGATATTTATCCGTGTTACCTGTTTGGTTGCGGAGATGAACCGACTGACTTTGCGCAGGTGAGCGCTGTTCGAGCCCCGGTTGTACCGCTCCTCGGCGAACTCCAGAGCCTTCTTCAGGCCGATGTCGGACTCGTGCAGCGGGACGGGACTACCGGGAGGCCCGAACAGAGGCCGATCAAGGTCCTCACCGAGCCCCAGCACCGAGCATAGCCCGGCGGCCAGCACCAGGCACAGGATTACCGGACAACAGCGGGATCCAGCCATCATGTCGAGCAGGAGGAAAGAGGGACTGGTGTCCAACCTGTACTGGGTTTAAACGAGGGATGTTTGCTTTGCTAGAGGAAATATCGATTTTAAGTTATCAGCAGCTGTGGCTGCACAAGAGGCGACCATACACTGCTGTTTCCAAACAAATGCAGGATAAGGCTGTGGGAGGAGACAGAGGGATAAATCTGTGTGTCTGTCTGTGTGTGTGTGGGGGGGGGGGGGTCCACATACAGGATAAAACTATACAGTCACTTATAAGTCATTACTAATAGACTAACATGTCACATTACTGCAGATAATATGATGGAAATCATATAATCCAGTAAAGACACGTTGCCCCTACATTAAAAATTTGTGATACAATAAAAGTTACCGTTACCATTCAAGCGTATTGTTCTGCATGTGTGCACATTCAAATTACTGTAGTACTCCTATCTTAATAAAGAACGTATTGTAATGTGTCATGATCTATTGGGGATTGATGCTCTTTTTTCTGAACCCGGGAAATGCAAGTCACTGCTCCAGTACCCACTCTGATTCTTCTGTTGTTTTTCATGTACATACTAAACACTAAACAATAGTATGAACAAATGATTACATTAGTTTATACATGTAGGAATAACTAATCGGCTAACATGTCACATTACTGTATATAATATGATGAAAAGCATATAATCCAGTAAAGACATGTTGCCCCCACATAAAGTATTGTTGATAGAATAAAAGTTACCATTACCATTCAAGTGTATTGTTCCGCATGTGTGCACATTCAAATTACTGTAGTTTCATCCATCCATCCATAATCTTCCGCTTCATCCGCAGTCGTGTCGCGGTAATTACTGTAGTTTCGCTATCTAAATAAATAATGTATTGTAATGTGTCATTATCTATTTTGATTGATGCTCTTTTTTCGGACTTTGAAATCACTGCTTCAGTACCCATTCTTTACTTGTGTTTAATGTACACACTAATACACTAAACAATAATATGAACAAATTATTACATTAGTTCATACGTGTATTAATTGTGGTTAAACTTTTTTTTGTCTATGATTAATGATATTGACGTGTAAAAATACTTGTACGTGCTAGTACTTGTACATGCAAGTACTAGCACGTACTTGGGGGAGACAAAATACTGTTATGGTTGGTATAGTATAAGTGGACCTTTATTTTGAAGTTTAGCATGTGCAGTATCTAAACATATTTACAGTTTTATACACGTTTTACACCAAGCTGAATTGTCAATCTGGCGAATTAAATCAAGACGGCTACGGACTATATTATCTTACCAAAAAGAGCTGAAGGGGGTGAGGCAGTCAGTGTGTGCTCATTGTCATTTACCTAACCCTAAATTTCTTTTGTGGAGATTTTAATACCGAGGGGTCTGAGCGGAAGTGCTCGTGTTGCTATTGGGTTCGTTAGCCTAGCGCAGTTAGCTCTGCGGGCAGACTGTTGCTAACATTTTAAACTTACGGCCAGAAAACATTATCATCCCAGAAAGAGTGGTGGAAGCTGTCAATTTACCGTCGTGAACGTTATGACTAATTTAGTTTTAGGAATCAGGTTGTGGTCTTAGCATTAGCCTCTGAGTAAAGGTCTGAGCTGCAGACATGGAGACTCGGGGGATTGAAGACATGTTTGACTTTCGTCGGTAAGTCGGATAACGACAGTGAGCTAATGAAAGCTTCCAAGCTAGCATTTAGCTTAGCTATTGTCAATTAGTCACAGTTATTTTGTGTGTTGCAGAAATGTAGTCTAATGTTAACGGTAACATTTTCTACTCAACTGCTGTGTGCTGCTACACGCACGAATACCAAAGCCTTTATAAAACGTCCAACTAGCTAAGATAGCTAATCTAGCTGTCTGGAGGCAACGCTAACGTAAACGTTGCATTGCTATCATTAATTGTGCAACCTTGCAGTGTGCAATGCTAATTTTAGTGTGTCACTAGCTGTAACTAACACGTTATTTGTTGGGCCTATCTAGCTCAACCTTGGACTGTTGTTGAGCTTAACGATTAAAATTTTTATTAATTTTTCCATACAGCATGTAATTTTAATGAAGCCAACTTATTCAAATTGAAAAAGTAAGAACGTAAACAGAAGGAACATTAGTATAGCTGTGTAGTAAATAAACCTTGAATGTCCATTATTTAAGATGATCACTGGTGCAAGACCTGTACATACTTAGGATTAAGGGACGACCCGTGTTGGTCCCCCAGATGTTCCCCAGTTCTTACTTTATTAGTCAATTCCTGAGTGACACGTGTAACAACATGTAGAAAACGAAAGTTAGGGACTGTGGGGTAAAGACACGATAGAAACCTTACTCTGCATTGAAGAAAACAGTGATTACTTGAGAAATGAATTATTCAGTAGTTCTCCAGAAGATGCAGAGCTTGTGTAGGTGGGAAGCCATTTATAACTCCTGCTGATTTTTGGACCATAATTATTATGTATTATGAGTTTTTTATGAGTATTATGATGTCCAGCATACCCAAAAGAGTTATTTAGTCAAGTCATTCATCCACACATCCAAATAATCTAGAGCAAATTAATTGCAGTTGCCTGTAAACTAATTTACCCACCCATACATAAAGTAATACCATGAATGCAGCACATACATAGCTTGTTTTTTAACTTGTGTGAAGGGTTTTTATCAATGTGGTTTGTCAGTGGGATTTTTGTGCCAAGGCATCAGTATTAAAATACCCATTTTTATGTTTTATGTACTGCATGGAGAAAGTTATGTTTACACATGTGATTCTTTCCTTGTACAGGCTCCCCAAAGATGTAGTTGTTCTCTTGCTGCTGCTGATTTACTTTCCAGTTGGCATTTGTTTGATGTTTATACGGATTTTTATTGGTGTTCACGTGTTCCTGGTCAGCTGTGCACTTCCAGAAAGTTTTGTCAGAAGGTATGTATCAATTTTTCTTTTATTAACTCTCAACAGAAATAATAGTTGTAGTTGTGGCAGCTGTAGCTCTAGTACATCACGTGTTTGTCATTAATAGTAATCAGGATAGTAGTAGTAGCAGTAGTGCTGGCAGTTAATTACACTTATTCAAATAAATTATTAAGTATACAGTTAATACAGTTAAGCAAAATCAGTATATTTCATAGTGTGTCTAACTCAGTGAACCTTGAAAATGTGACATTGTTTTGGGCATATTTTCAATATTAAAGTTTGGTTTTCCATTTTTTTCCATGTATTATTCACTGTGACCCCTTCATGTAGCTCCTGTAGTGCAAGACAGTGATCAAATGTCCGTATAACCTCGGCAATCACCCAAGTAATTTCCCAGCTGTATTTGATTTGCATTCATATGGAGTGTTACTATTGAACACTGTGATGCCTGCAGGCTGGTAGACAGCCTGGCTCACCCACTGGAGGTTGGGGTTTAAAAAGACAATTATTTTAAATTGCAGCTTTGTGTTCTATTAAATTGTGGTATTGATTTGAAAATGACTAATTTCGTAGCCGTAATTGTAACATATTGTTGTTACGTTTGCTGTAGTGAGAATTAAACCATAGTCTTTATTAATACAGACAGTTATGATTTTTTGTTGTAATTTCTTGCTCTATAAATGATTAAATTCAACTAAAATTCCATTTAAAATAGTATTATCGAGGACTTTAGACTGCATGTTGGTATAAATCATTATTTTTGCTTGTTTTTGCTCTATTTGAATTTATTTATGCAAATTATGGTTTTGAAAAAGTGCCATATACTGTTTGACTGGAAATGTGGTTTTGGCAACACCAGCTACTTCTTTATGAGGAAATATTTTATCCTGTTTACATCAACTTCTCTTTGTTTGCTTTCAGATTTATTGTGAGGGTTATGTGCTCAGTCCTGGGAATGCACGTGAGACAGAAAAACCCTCGTTCCAGAGACAAAAACACAAAGCTGAACATATGCAATCATGTGACAGAGTTTGACCACAATATTATCAACCTCCTGACACCCTGCAATACTGTGAGTGGTTTACTTATTTCTTTATAAAATAATAATTGTACTATTCTACTATTTTATTGAGAAAATATTCTCCACATCTACTACATGTATCATGCATTTGTTAACACCTTACAGCAGGGAGCAAAACCCATCATTAATTGTGGACATCCCTGTGACAGAACTATTTGCGTGTTTTTATTACCTTTGCCTATTTTTGTAAAACCAATACAGTTTCACGTATTTTGCTTATAAATTTAGCAACTACAGAGTTTTGTGAGCTAGATCAATCTGTTTCTGGTTATTAGCCCCAGCTAGAGGGCTCCAAAGGCTTTGTGTGTTGGGCCAGAGGCTTTATGGAAATCCATGCAGCATCTGGCCAGGGAGCAATAGAAGAGTCGCTTCAGAGATACTGCTCATCTGATGGCACCCCACCGTTGCTCCTGTTTCCTGAGGAGGACACCACAAACGGCCGTGCCGGACTGCTCAAATTCAGGTGAGTTCAAACATTTCTTAATGCAAAGACACATACTTGCCTGGTGTGTTTTTGGTTTTGGACAGTGGTTCACAACTACCTACTAAACCTGCTGGACTGTGCTTTCCACTGATAAGGCCTCGCACTCATGACTGTGCTTGTAAAAAGAAACTAATTTAATCTAGGCAGCCACAAATGATCATCCCTCATTCATGGAACTTTGAGATAGAGAGGAATTACTTTGATGATGTTTTCCCTTGCTAATTTCCCTCTAGACTTCTATTAGGAAATTAGTCTAAGGAACTGAAAACAGCTGCAAACGTGACTCATCTCTACAGTTTATTTGAGTAATTCATAACCAAGTGTGCTGTATGTTCGGCTGAAGTCTCCTGGAGAGGCACAGGAAGCATAAAAGCTGTGAGCAACACTTCAGAGTATCCAGCATTGCAGTGGTTTTGTTTGCTGAGTTGTGACGTTCACTTTACATCAGTTTTTACACTCCACTTTACTAGTGCCATGAAAGATAGCCTCTGCTGTCTGCTTTACATTTCTCTGTGTTTTAATAACGACATAGCAACCTAATGCACACTTTTTAAATAAAATACATTTCACGTGTATAAATATTTTACTCAAGAGTCAGGTTCAATTAAAGTACTATAAATATATTTTATTTGTCTTTACTTTCAGTTCCTGGCCTTTCTCCCTGACAGATTCTATCCAGCCTGTGGCCTTAAGGGTAACCAGACCACTGGTTGCTTTGGTAATGTCATTTAAACTTCACTGATAAGACGAGAAAGACATGCCACTACTGTGTTGTTGATCGTTTGATATGTGAACCACATATATTACTTCAGTGTTGTGTGTTTGAAGTACACTGAGAAGATATTTTTTGGTGCGACTGGTAGCGACAAAACTAAGAAGAAACTGTTTTCACGCTTACCTAGATCCACATACAAAATGTAGATGAAATATGCTCAAATACAGGGAAATAATATATAATGCATTTTATGTACAAAGTGAGAAATAGTGAAATTTCTTTGAGGCAGCACAAGCTGATTAGTGAGTACCAGCTAAATCTAATCCAGCAAAGAATAATTCAGTCTGGTTATGCTGTGAGCAGCAATGTTGGGCTTTTGAATTCTGTTCTGGGTTGTTTGAGTCATCGCTGCAGCTACTATTGTCCATTTCCTGCCTGTGACTGTCCTGACAGTATAATATGTCAGTATTGTCGGCTTCATTGTGTTTTCTCTGTTCACAGAACACACCAGAGTCTAGTTGGCTGATGGAGCTGTTGTGGACATTTTTTGCTCCATGTACAGTGTATCATGTAAGGTACTAAATAATTTATATCATTATTTGAATCAGCAGTTGTTTCATCAGAGTAAACCATCACATTCAGCAGCTGAATTATAAACGTTTTTGCAGAGACGCCAGCTAAGTAAACTAGATCCACTGAGTACAAATGAACAAAAACTCAGCTTTGGTGCAAGTAACAACCCCAGGCACATTTTCTCAGTAGCGTTTTTTAAGTTTTTAAATTAAACAGCTTTTCTTTTTAATACTCTTGTGTTCCAACAATTTTTAAATAGTGTTTTGATGACATAGAACATTTCTGTCGCCCTGATTGTTGCCTTGTTTACATGTTTTGCTTTTTTCCTTTGCATCTCAGTTGGCTCCCGCCAGTGTTCAGACAAGATGGAGAATCCACGCAGGAGTTTGCCAATAAAGTCCAGGAGGTAAGATCCAACCATCCCAGCTTGCCAGTATTGTGGATTCAGCCAACAAGTAATAATAGTAGTTCCATTAGTTGCCAATCAGTTGTATTGATTGGTTAAATTGTGTGTTTTATGTGTCTTGATTTGAAGCTACTAGCAGGTGAACTCGGCTTGGTCTCTACAAAGGTCACTAAGGCCGATAAAGCAGAGCACATCAAAAGGAAAAGGCACACTGTACCACAAACATCTACAGGTGAGTTCATAGTATTGCTTTAGGATTCAGGTGATCAGTATTCAGTTTTGGAGATGTCAGTTTTTCCTTTCCTCACTCTAGGTGTCAGACCCGGCTCCATTGGTCTTGGTTTCATGGTCCAGAGTTTGGGCACAGACGATCGTAGAATCGCTAAGATGGCCCAACAAGTGAAGGATGTGCTGCCTCATATCCCGCTGAATGTCATCACAAAGGATCTAGGTAGGGCACAGTTTCAATGCACATTTACATTTTGACTCCATTTCTATAAAGTATTTCCACTCTGCTCTACTTGCTATTTGCTCTTAATTTACAACCCATGTGCCACAAACTTTAATACTGTCTTAGTGTCTGTGCACCTAAAAAGTTGTCTCCTTGTTGGTCATAGTGAAAACCAATTGTGTGGACACCACCATAACAAATCTGTTGGAGAACAAGGAGGACGCTCCAATGGAGGCAACTGGGACGTCTACATTTGAGTCCAAGATCAGTTCCTGCTCCTCTGGTTCTGTTCCCACCGTTAAGGTCAGAATGTTTGATGAGCTCTTGACATGAAAAATATATCATTCATTTACAATAACAAAATAAGTTTGTCACCCAGGATTTAAAAATTGCATTGATGGCTGTTTGTCTTTGGGAATTTCATGCTAATAACCCATTGTAATTAATTCCACTTAGTTTGTGTAATGCAAGCATCTTCTGCTAAAATAACAATCTGTTTCTTTTAATCTGTAGCCTGCTGCCAAATGTTTTGGGAAATCACCAGCTGACAGACACTTGTCCCTGCAAGAGAGAAAAGAAGCACTGTATAATTTTGCAAGGAGGTGAGAACCTATTAGCAGTCATCTCATAAAGAGATTTTTTTTAAGAAGACATTCTTTTTGTTAATGTGGAAGTGGTAGAAGTACAGCCATAAACTTTTCTGTTAGTCTCTTAGGATTTGTGTAACTTTAAAATATTCCTTGTCTGTTTAGTTCATGTTAATAAGACACCTCAGACAGAAAGTCAAAGCTGCTTCATTATGCAGAACAATTGTGCAGAAGTGAATTCATTTCTAGGGTTGTCCGTCATTTAAAATTGATTTTACACAGTGTTGAAGCTGAACTAGGCACAGGTCTTATGTAAAACACACAGAGGACAATTATCTAACTTCTTTCTAACTCCACTCCTTACCAAAAGACTTTTTAAAATATGCAGTAGCACTTCAGTAGCTCATGCGGTCAGCACACTTAAACTGACTTTAATTTACTTTATTCTAGGTCAGAGAATTCCAAATTATTGAGCTGAAACCGAGTGGGCAAAGATACAGTTTACATTAGGAGCTACACTGATCAGTATTTTGACATCAACAGTGGGTCAGAGGCCATGTTTAGTGTGGAGTTAGTGCAGAGAACAGATTTAAGAGTTAATATTTGACTTATGTGACTCTAAATCAATGTTGCTGTGTAGCTATTGCATATGATGTGTGATTGCACAGTTCATGGACTACAGCTTGTGGAGTTATGTTTCTAACACCTACTGTTTTTCTCTACCAGACGCTACATTGAAAAACATGGACTGAATCAAGAAGAAAGTCACTGAACACACTTTGGGTCAAGTCATTATTGACAACTGGTCAGAAGGAAGCATATTCAACTTGCCTAGCAGTCTAATTTGAATGGTGATTTTATATTCTGTCAACAAGTTCTGTTATTAAACAGATTTTGTTATTTGCAAATAATGGAGACAAATATCCAGACCATGTATAAGTTGTTGAAATGGTAAATATGCATGTGTTAAATTCTTCATTCTGGCTGGTACATAATTTTGATAACAATTTGTATTACAATCCCCCTGACTGTGAATCATCTATTTATTTTTATAATGTCCAGATCCGTTGATGAAAATAAAGTGCAGCTTGACCTTGCTTTCAAAACATTATTTCCACGTAAGGTTTTTGTGTTCTGTGCTGCCATTTTGGGATTGTAGCTTCAAATAGACTGGCTTTTTCAAGAAAACTTTCCTATTTTTTATTTCCGTTATGATACACATGCTTTCCAGTACGTCTATACTGCAGTACCAGGTTCTGCCATCGGATGGAGCAAGCGGGTCATTTATATCACTGAACCTAAGCGGTCCCACGACAAATGTTGTGAAAAATAGAAAAGAGTCTTTTTTTTTTGGTCTTTTATTAAAACAAGATTAAATACCTGTGAGATAAGGAGACTCGTTTTCTTTGACCATATAAAACTGGTAAAAGCAGACATGTGAAGGCTAACACCAAGTAATTCAAACACAAATTTGCAACGCTTAGTCTAATTAACAGTTTTAAAAGTCAACAGTGATATTTTACTGAAAGGGATCACAGTACTATATATTAGTACTTTCAGTCATTCCTACATATAATCAAGATAATTTATATTGCCCCAGAAATTCCCAAACGTTGTGCTGTGACAAACTTAACTAAAAAGTCAATTGTGGAAAATGTTCCTAAAGTCACTTTATTTGGAGGGAAAATGTAATTTTAATGACATTTTTAAAACAAAACGATAATAGTTAAATCAAATCAACATGTCCCGCAGTACCTAAAGGCCACACCGGATGTTACGTTTTAGTTCTTCCGCTCGAACAACAGACGCGATTGATCTAAGCTAGCTAGTTAGCAATGTCCGGTGTCGAAGAAACTTCAAATGAACCCGTTGAAGTTAAAGAAGACACAGAGTTTGATGTAGCAGCTGAAGACCACCTCGAGGATGGCTACGCTGTTGATCCGACTCGATATCTATTTTACAGGTAGTGCTTAGTCAGGTAATGTCAAATGTTTCGGTGGTTAGCTTGGCAGTTGTTTTAAGTAGCTAGCTCACTTTAGTTCCTGCCATTACTTTGATAAACATTTACTAAATAACAATAATGCTTGCGCACAAACAGCAAATAGCAGTAACAGTAAAACAGAGTATTTATTAAAACTAGCGTCGTGCTAATTGAATAGGAAACGTCTTCATCTTTTCCATCCCCACCCACAAATGGACCGATTTAAGAAATAAGTGTGCAAATATAATGTCCCGATAACGTTGATGTTTAAACTTGTGTGGTTAATTAATACATTACTAATACCATCTTAATATAGAGTAATATTTACGGTTGCACTGCATTTGTTTAACGAGGTCCTTCAAGCCGTGATCGCACGTCCTCAGACCCCTTGAGGCGGGACTGCAGGTAAATCAGCCTCTGGCTCTTTTTGTGTTGCAGAGACAGAAAGGAGTGGGCTGACCTGGAGCCTGTTCCCCAGGATGATGGACCAAGTCCTGTAGTGAAGATTGCCTACTCCGATAAGTGTAAGATTGTTATAATTGTTAGTAAGTAATTGGGGTATTGGTATTAAAAATTATAGAGATGGGAAGAAGTGTCAAGCAAACACAGTCTAACTGGCGTTGATATAAAATAATTTTCTATATTTGTATGTGATCTATATGTTAAATGATTCAAATTAGCCAAACATATCATTAATTCTATAATTTCTGTCCCGGTTTCAGCAAATGTCTGTAGAAACACCTAATATTCAGGTGCAGACAAGACCACAGACATGTCCTGGCCACATTTTAATAAATATTGTTCCTATATGTCTTTTAACAGTCTCTGATGTTTACGATTATTTCCGTGCACTTCTGAAGAAAGATGAAAGAAGCGAGAGGGCCTTCGCCTTGACAGCTGAGGCCATTGAGCTAAATGCTGCCAACTACACAGTGTGGTGAGCATATTTAAACAGGAATGTTTTCTTTCTGTTATCACATTTTACAAAAGCTTTTCAAAATGGTATTGGAGCAATAAAAGGACTCATCCCTCCTACTGATGCAGGGCTGTGATTCATAAAAGCTTTTATCTGTGGATGTCAGGATGTACTTGGATTGAACTGCCGTCGTGAAGAAAAACTCACTTTGTATTTGTAGTCAAGTTTCACATTGTCATGTAGTCACTTAAATTACATATAATGTGTCTCCTGAATAAAAGGAAGGAGCAGTACATGAGTTTGTGTTTACACATGCCACTGTCTGTGAAAATGTTACATAACTTTTCTTGGCTGTGGGCCTGTGCAGGCACTATAGACGAGTACTCTTGCAAGCCTTATCCAAGGACCTGAGGGAGGAGATGAGGTACATTACTGCTATCATCGAAGACCAACCCAAAAACTATCAAGTCTGGTGAGTGCTGTCATATGTCTGTCAATTTAATTCAATGGCACAAATTGAAGGCGTATAGAGTAAAGGGGAAGGAAGGGTTCAGTGTAGTGAAAATGTTAAACACAAGGTTGGGTTTTCCAAACTTGCTTTCCAGGCACCACAGACGTATGGTGGTGGAGTGGTTGAATGACCCTTCAGAGGAGCTGGAGTTTATCGCAGACATTCTCAGCCAAGATGCAAAGAACTACCACGCCTGGCAGCACAGGCAGTGGGTCATCCAGGTAGGTGTTGGAGGTTTTGGCAGAGTCTGGCTATAAAATGAAGGACTGAGATCCAGTTTTCTTCCCACAGTGAGCCACTCTGCCAGACTGGCTCCTTTACTTATTCATTTGTTCGGGTGTTATTTCAGTCCTTTAGTCGGTATTTGTTCTAAGGCACCAATAAAAGCAACTGCATGATTACATAAACACATTTGTTGGATTTTCAGGAGTTCAAACTGTGGGAAAACGAGCTGGAGTTTGTGGAGATTCTTTTGGAGGAAGATGTGAGGAATAATTCTGCGTGGAACCAGAGGCATTTTGTAATTTCTCACACTACAGGCTTCTCTGATCCGGCCATAGTAGAGAGAGAGATTCAGTAAGTAAGATCTGCACATAAAAGGTTAATATAAAGCTGTTTGTTTATAATAAACACACTTCTCATGAATTCTTACCTAGTAACAAGATGTGTCGTGAACAAAGCCAAAAAAAGTGTCTTCTCTTTCAGTTTGTCTGCTCGCACTGCACACATGCAACTCACCTGAGTCATTGTTTTTGTGATTGCTTCAAGGTATTGTCTGAATCAGATCAAGAAGGCTCCTCACAATGAAAGCGTATGGAACTATTTGAAAGGGTAAGATGTGAAACATGTTTAACATAATAAGGTGTTTGTATTTTATGTGCAGTCCTCACCCAGGCATTCACAATATATGACATGCTAAAGGGGGAAAGTGGAGACTCTGTTATTAAAAATGGAAAAGCACCCTGACAATATATCCTGTTTTGTTTTTTGTTTTTCTTTCTAAGGATGCTGCAAGACAGAGGTCTGTCGTGTCAGCCAGGGCTGCTGGAGAGAGTCCTGGAGCTGAAGGAGACACACTGTTCACCTTACCTTCTGGCATTTCTCTATGATTGCTACGAGGATGCCTTGGAGAACAGCAGCCAAAAGGAGAACGGGGACGAAAAGGAAATGTTGGGAAAGGCTCTAGAAGTAAGTGCTTGAATGTTTGTTTTTTTTAAAGAAAGTTTTGTTCAGTACAACCATATAAATAGTTTGTGACTATGACTTTGTGATTGATGTTTTCTTACTTGTTTGTCGCCCACCCCGTGAAGATCTGTGACAGCCTGGCACAGGAGAAAGACGCGATCCGCAAGGAGTACTGGCTGTTTTTAGGACGTTCTTTAAGGAGCAAATATGGCTTTGACGAGCCTTTGGCAGACAAAGCTGAAGCGTCAGCCCCAGCATCTGGACAGCAGGAGATGAGCTAGACCGTGTCAGTGTTTGATGTTACTGTAAATTAAACTGAGGTTTCTTAAAATGATCATTAACATGAAGTCGGCTAGAGAAAGAGAGACGGCAGACAGATTCTCTCTTATTGCAATGATAATGAATGAATGAGGGTTAAAGGTAAAGTTGTCTGACCGTGTAATTACTGTTGTATGTCTGGAGTTCAGAACCATGTTACCAGTTCATCAGCAGTTCATGGCTTGTTGTACTGTTCTGAACGCATCAGTCTCAGTATGACTGTAGCCCACATGCTACAGTACTGCTAACACTTTAAGTAGTCTTTCAGTAACGGCAGGTGCACTCTGTTAGGAAATAAACCAGGGTCATTCTGACATGTAAAGTCCTTGTTATGTTTGCTTTAAATGTATTTTATTGTTTGAATGGATATGAATTAGTGACTCTAATGAAAATTTTACAATCCTGGACCATTTTCTTCTCGTTTGGTGATGTTGCTCCGAGTATTAACTGCGTTGATGGGGGGAAGCTGTGAAACACACAAATAAAAACAGCTTGGTTTGTATGAGGCGCGGTGATACTGTACGCTGCTGCATTCTGATCAATGAGCCACACGGCGTCTTTCCTCAACGTCTGTGTCGGCCACTCTTAAGTGGGCCACATTCTTGCTACTGGGCAGAGTTTGTCCTGTTTGGTCCTTTGACCTGTGCTGCCAGGAGAAGACTGAGCTAACAAGCCACTGTGCACACAGCACATGTGTTGACACACAGCCTCACGTCCTGGACTCCCTTGGAGCTTGAAAATGGGTTTAGTCCACTAGATGCAGCTGGTTCTACTTCTGCTGACACTACAACACAATCTATCCCCTCCAGTTTCTAATCAAGCAGCCAGCGCTGTGTAATTACAGCTTCCCTGGATGCTTCATATTAATGCAGCAAAGCTGGCTTTTCTCTGCTTTTCCTCATCAATGGGGAGGTCAATGTGGTGCAAGTTCACGTCATCAGCAGCTATGACACAACTCAGCATGTGGGCCGAGGGTGAACATTCACCTTTAACATGATGAAACACAATGGATCAGGTAACATCACTGCATCACTGAAAGCTTGGTTTTGAGGACAGTGCTCCCTAGTGGTGTAACCCAGAACAAAATAAAAAATAGAGGATGTCGCGTAGTTTCTAAATGAACCTCTAATTAAACCCAGCACAAGTCCGAACAACCCACCAGGCTCACTTCTCTGCGGGCTGTGGACGTTATTAAACACAGGTCAAGTCAGAAACATGTCTTCTGTTCACGTGATGCTCACAACAGCAATGCATACGCAGAAACTGTGGATCGACAAGAGGCCGGTGTCTCCAGGAGGAAACCCAGCTGAATTCTGAGACATCTGTCCTTTATAAATGGTGGAGAAAGCAGCTGATCCTGTGAGGGTTTCTGCTGGGTCAGCCACATGTCTTCTTTTTACAGTATGAATACCAGAACAATGCAGCAAATCAGATTTTTATGAAGGGCACATCAATGCATAAATTGCAACAATGCAACTCTGAAGCCAGCAGAAGCTCAGGGAGATGGAACCAGCAACTAACTGGTGACTCTGCGTGTCATCGTCTGTCTCACAGTTTTATCACCAACACATTAGAAATACAGGAGATGGTTTATTCTCCTAAACATTTTCTCCAGCAGCCTGAACATCTGGAAACAAGAGCCTATGTAGAGTTTAAAAAGGGAGAAACATTAATGAAGTAAATGAATGCTGGTCACTGTCCAACGATTCTTCATCCTTTCTAACGTACAGTATGACGATCAAGGTAATAAAAGGAATGCTGAAGAATCATGTATCAGCGCCTGACAGGACGTTTACTTCATTATTTATTAATGTCTCTAGATCAAATAAGTGACGTGAATCAATGACACAGCTCCAACACAAACAGCTGTCCGTCTGTAAAAGGCTGTGAATGTCTCACTGTGCTCATTAGTTTTCCTCTGGAAGACACAGTTTACCAGAAGCTCTCTGATTAAAAGTCACTTCCTGGAAAGCTTTTAAACATATTTCATAGCTGGGCGATGAAGTCTGCTGCTACATCAAGCAGTACAAATTCAAAGGACCAGGAAATAACTTTAAAGTTAGATTGTCTTTTGATTTTAATTATGAAGGTGCATTTTATTAATTTCCTTCACATTTCCTTTAGACAATGACTGATAATGGTGAGAGTAATGGAAACAGGGCAGATGATGGCTAGTGATTAGTTTCAGACTGAATCAGTGTTAACTTAATTTGTTTCCATTAAATAATAAAAGCTGAAGCAACCTGAGAGTGTTTACTACAAACACGGAGCCCACAAAAAGAGGATCCTTCTTCATATTTTACCTAAAACGTGTCATTAAAAGCTGCTTTCATTTATTTGTGGCCAAACGAGGGCAGCAGAGCAAGTTGAAAAGATTTTTACACTATCACCACAGTCACTGTTCACTTTTTTCTTTCATTCATGATTGAATTTGATTTGACAGCTGTTTGCTCCATTGGTAAATTTACTTCCAGTAAATAGAGTCAGCAACACCTTAAAAAATTGTTGATTAAGTTGCACAGACACAGATAAACTGTTGAGTTTGTATCAGAGGGTGATTTTAATTGGACCTAACTCTCCACGTTACACGCCGTCATGTGACCTACTGTCAGCACGAGTGCTCTGTTAATGGTACTGTTGGTAAAACACTGTCTCTCCTGCCCAGCTGACAGCTCCCATCTCTGGACTTTTACAGTCCTCTGTATTGATCCTGTACAGTTCTAAGTCAGCTCCTCGTTGGAATAAACATCGTCTCAGTCCCTCCCAGCTCCAGCCGGCAGCACTTCAGGCTGCTTTAGACTCATTAATATTTATAGGCTAACACAGGACTTTACAGGCTGACCTGTCACCGCTGGTGTAACTGCTGCTGTAAAACTGCATCTCAGATGCTGGAGCAGTCCCTCCACAGCTGACTCTTGGCACACACACACCACAATACAACGACTCCTACTTCCAGTAAGTGACTGTCTTCTACTGTCCTCCACACTGAAATTCCACCACTTTTAATTCAGCGTCTGCCCTCTGTGCAGCCTTGTGTGTGTGAGGGGGGATCTTAGCTATTAGGATGGGAATCAGTGGCAGCATCGTCCAGGTTTGTGACCATGACAGGGCAATTGTCTGTGTTATAGAGATGAGCGCGGCTCTCCTTGTACCGGGATGAAAGACATATGCTGGTAACAACTTCTGCTTCATCAGATTTGTCGGACAATTGAACTCAGCTGTTTTCCCTCCCGTTAAAATGCATGCTGCGTACCTGTGACTGCTCCTACTGTGAGTTAACTAAAGACATTCTCTGAGCTGGCCTGATCCAAGTTTATTTGTATAGCTCTTAATCACAGCTACACTTCCAAAGACTTCACAACGCCCACATAATGAAACAGCAAATGTGAAAAATGCTTTGAATTTGCCGATCAGCAAAGCGTGGACATCATCCTGCAGAGGGAGAAACTCAGAGCCGTGTTTTTTCCTGCTCGCCTCGATGGTGTTGACATCCACAGATCAGCAACTCATCATTTACTTCTCTTATCTGTAAACCCGTGCAGCAGGCAGCTAAAGACCCAATTAGACTCACACACACTTACTGGCAGCTTCACTGGTCCAGTCAATGAGGTGGCTCATTGTGATGAATGGTTGGACGAGGGCCTTCCCCGGTGTAATTCTCTCACCTGCACCCGTCAAGCGTTTGGTTCATTAAGTCAGAAACTTGTCCTCAAAACCGTTTCCCATCCAGGGTAAATGAATTGGAAACAAGTCAAATCCAACGGCTCCCAGTATTCTGCCAGGAGCTCACATGTTGGAAGCCTTTTACATATCCTTGAACTTTTTTCACATGGTTGCTCTTCGGAAACTAGTTTAGTCACTTTTTCGAACGTTTCCAGCTTGTTCTTGTTCCTTGATCTTATACTTTTAATCACGTCAGCTGGTTAGCTTGAGTTTAACCAGCTGAGATGAACACAGACAGCTGAGTTACTGAGCCAAATGTTAACATTATATTACATTTAGTATGTGCCAGGCATAGTCTCGTATGTCAACTGCAGGGTTGACTTTCAGGCGGCCTGGTAGCTCAGTGGTTACTGCTCACTGCCCCCCCCCCCCCTAGGGGGGATGGGTCAGATGCAGTAATGAAATTTTGTTGGAACACGCTGAAATGTATCAGTGACGTAATAAAGTGGATTCTTTTTCTTCTTAGCCTGTTGTGGACATCCTGCATGGACTCTCTGTATTTCACAGCAAATGAAGGGAGCTAAGCCAAGCACCTGCTTGTTCCTGTCCTTTAGGAGGAACCCTATTGGACTTCACACTCAGCACTTACTTTTAGACTGTGGGCTGCATCAGCCATGTTCCAGCTTGGACTTTGCATGAGTCACCCGACGTGTCCTTCTGTGTTTATTTAGGAAAGAAAAGCAGCATTTTTAAACACACGTTTCCTTAGAATAATTTCTCTGCCTGTCGTCTGCTCCTCAGACAAGGTCATTTGAGCCCAGACGCCACCTCCAGTCATGCCCCCACCCTCTACAACACGTAGACCTTCTACTACAAACGCCTGGTGGGTTTGTGAGGAGAGCAAAGATGTTGAGGAATCCAGTCAGTTGCCATCTGGCCCGAGAGGTTTCAGCACCACGGACAGCGCACAGCCTCAGCAGCTCTGCTCTATTATTAACGCCTTTCTTTATGACTTTCAGACAGATTTAGCAGGCTGACACGTTTCATACAGCACAGTATGGCTGTAACCTATATGAACGGGCCATGGGCCGGTAATAAATATCCATATCCTATTGTGTTATAGAGAGAAATTGTGATTCCCTGAAGTTGTCTACCTTTTTTAAGTCATAAAGTTGGTTGGGGGCTTTGTGTTATTTAAGTGAAATCCGTTCCTGCTGATGGTTGTTTCATTTCCCCAAGTCCTTTACGCATCTCTCCATTTGCCACCACGTTGCAACAAGCGTGCAGCGGGGCGCCTTCCCCGCAGTAAAGTCCCTGTAGGTGTGTTGCAGTTAATTGGAGGCCTGTGGGTCACTGGTCATTGGTCGACAGGACCCTCAGGCATCTCAGGCTGTAGCAGCCGCCTCCTTCTCTGCCACAAAAACGCCACACGCCATTCAACTCGGCGACTTGGCGGACTGCGGATGAGAGTCTCCTCACGAGAGGAGGCAGGCAAAGAGAGAAACTTTTGGTGAGGAGAGTGCTTCAAGTTCTCCAGTGCTGTGTGGGATATGGATGTTCGATAAGTGCCATTAATTATTTATATATTCCTGTAAAGCGGCTGGGATGCGCGAGAGACGCCACAGCGGCATGGATCGCCCGCTCTGAACCGGAGGAGTCACCGGCAGATGATGTCCCGATGTGAGAGCGCTTCCAGAGGAGACGAAGGACGGGACGAAGGAGGATGAAGACGGGGGGAGCGGGATCGAGAGCGGCAGAGGCGGAATATAATGAAGTTGAGTGGGAAAGGACTGTGCACCGTGTTCTCCAGCACCCTCCTCTTCGTGTGCGCCCTGAGCGAAGTTGTCGTTGGATTAAGATGCGTCTCGCTGGGATCTACGGTGAAGGCGCATTTCCACCTGGGCGCCGCGGCCGGGGCTTTCTACTCCGGGCTACTCGTGGGGATCGGGCAGGTGCTGCTGGGCTCCGCGCTGCTCTGCTGCATGGAGAAGCCCGGCTGCAGGAATTTCTTTCTGCTCGGTGTTGTGGTGTTCTTGTTGGGGGTCCTCACCGCCTTCTCCGGCGCGGTGGTGGACGGGGACACCGCTTCTCTGGTGGAGAGGAAATATTCCCACTACTGCTTCCACTCTGTGGCTGTGAGCCCTGCGTGCGAGCAGCTGAGGGATTACCAGCGGAGTCTGGTCATCTCCACTGTGCTCAGCACCTTGGAGTGCCTCCTCGGGCTCATCAACCTGCTGATCATCAAAAGGTACAAAAGCGCGCAGTTCTCTAGGAGCGGGCAGTGTGCGCGGCGCGGCGCCGGCAGGGCCATCCTGTTCCGCGAGGAGCGGGACCTCTCGTCGCTGGACTTCCAGCCGGTGTCTTACATCAATTTGGGGGTTTTCAACGTGTTGGACGAGACAGGTGCCGAAGTGCAGTGCGGGGGACATCCGTCAATCGAGCTGCCGGGATACTCGCCCACGGACCCGGAGCTCAATCTCTGCTTCCCGTTCTCGTACCCGCTCCCCAGCGAACTGCCGCCCGCATACGAGGACATTTTCCCCACCGAGGCATGCAACACATAGCTGGAGCAGCTGGAGCAGCCCCAGCAGCGCCTCCACCCGCTGTGACAATCAGTGACTTAGTGCTTTGACAAACGCGGCTTCTCCTTCTCTTCCAGCGCCAACACGAGCCAGTAAGTTGCAGGAGGACAGCAGCAGCAGAGGTGGCTTGTTTTACCCGACCCGATTCTTTCTCATTCATTTTCTCATCCTCCTCCAGCTGGTAGCTTGTCATCAGTCAGAGTGATGTAAAGGACCAGATCTAAGTGATGCAGGCCCACATAGTGCAGGCAGACCTTCGCCCATAAACGCAACAGCTTGCTAGTATAACAAAAGGCAAAGTTTGTGTTTTGAATGTTTGCTGTTAATATTTTTACTTGTGAATAAAAACTGTATTTAACCTCATCCGACGTCTAGTTTAGCCCTGTGAACGTCTGCTAAGGCTTCAGCTGCTCGTTCTGGAGGGTGAGGGATGCTGTGCCATCCATCCATTCACCCTTTAATTTTAAAAAGACCAAGAGCAGTTATTCTCTATGTGCTGCTCCTCTGTGGTCAAAATATGACGAGCCCCTAACAGGGTTCCAGCTGCAAAAACATTCCCCACAATGCAGCCTGACGGTATTCTTCATTGCTCTCCCCTGCCTGGTTCCCTGGGTTTATGATTTAACCCGACACGATCACGGTTCTTTCTTTCCCCGAGACGAGCGAACTGAACCTGATGTGTAAGACTTCGGTGAAAGTCACACGGCAGATGAGAGATAACCTTGTGGAACTGCTCAGGTTCCTACATACTGCTGGTAAAGATAATGAGTGTTCAGGGCTTAGGGGGAAGCGGAGGGACAGTCTGTACCTGAACACAACGTAGCTCATTTGATTTGAATAGCAGGAGAGGAGCACTGGTCATTTTGGAAGATCAGCTGTGATGCTGACCTGCACTGGTCCAGCACGGTTTCAAGTCTGAAAGATCCAAACTGTGCAGCTCGGCTTCTCATATTGTGACTGGAAATATCTCCACCACACACAAACAACCGCATCTCTTCTCAGCACAGACCCTCTCTGGACCATCAAAACCTTTTCAGCCTCACTGTTACTAATTTCACGTCCACCAGCTAGAACGGTGACAGGGGGAAAATGATGGCTTTGGCTGTCGGCATCGTGTGTCCACCTTTAGTAAATTAAAAGGAAATGGCCCCGTTTCCCTTCAGTGAAAGTTCTCAAATGCTCATCCACAGCCAAATGTCTCTCTTGGGGCATTTGGACAGTAAAACTTTAAAAGTACTCAGTGGCTCAACTTAATAATCCTCTTCTTATCCTTGTCAAACCGCGTGATGACGCTTTCCACTTACTCATTCTACTTAGCCCGGGATTTGTGTGCCAGAGCTGAATGCCAGATAGACAAGAAAAAACATCCGGCTGCTGTCTTTCTCCTAAAATACTGCAGAAAAAAACCCCAGCTTTGACCTAAGATTACCCCAGCAGCTGATGAGGGAAGCAAGCAGCTCCTTAAGAAGCTGAATGTTTGGCGGCGTAGCCAGCGGTACAGACGCTGTAGAAGTCACCGGCTTTGGTTGTTCCTCTGACAGAAAACAAGACTTCAGGTCAGACTCTCTCAAAGCAAAGGGCAAACCCAGCTGTGGGTGGACAGCTGTAGCACGAGTGTCTGTTGTTTTAGTTCAGAATTTACCTCCAGCTGGAGGGAAAGTAGTTTGATAATGTTTGCGGCACCGTCTCTCACCTCATCATGTCTCTAAACGTGTAACAGAAAACGTCAGGGAGCAGGTGCAGTGAAGCAGTGCTGCTTCTAGTACTTATTTTCATCATGCACGGTGCCTATTACCTATGGAAGACGACCCAGCGTTAAATAAGGTTGGAAAAAGGGGAGGTAATGGACATCAGTTGGTTTTATGCTGCTGCTTCTGAATGGGAGACTGAAGGTAATGAAAACAAACCTCAAAGTTCAGGGAAATAAACTCTCGTCTGATGTACAATGATCCCTTCTATTCAATTACTGGATCTCTGTTACTGGACTAGCTGGACGTCTCTCCATATGGAATATTTCATCAAATGCCCCCCAACATCCAACTGCAGGCCGATGTCTCATAAACATCATCCCAAAATGTAGATAAAATGCTTCTCTGGAAACTTATGCTGAGGCGATCATGCAGACTTTTACTGCTACTGTATCTATCACACCAGCAAAATTATCAGATAGAGGTTTATCAAACAAAGGAGGAAGAGAAAGGATGCTTGAGTGTAGTTGATGACAGCTACAAAAACATAATTGATGTTTATTTATGTAATATAACGTCAGTCTGACTCACACTTACCCACAATGCCTCTCGCTGTTGCTGTATTTAAATCTCAGCACCTTCAGGCGTAATGAGCCTGCAAAGTGACGAAGTGCAGTCACCCTTCATCGGTAAAGGAAGGAGACATTAACTTTCTAAAAGTCACCACTGTGGGAGACGTTCAGCAGCTTCCGTCTCTCGTGACCAATGCATCTCCGCTCTGTGGCTGTTCACAAATGTCCCCCGCCTGTTGACTGGAAAGAAAATCTAAGATGGCACAATAAATCTAATGTGTGTATGTCCAGAGAGGAGACTGAGCATGAGTTGACACATTCACAGCGGGGGCCCAGTGACCGTCTGACCATCGAGCTGTTGTGTGATTGTTGACCTGGTGACCTTTCATCTGTTGTTGTAAAAACGTCTTGGGTTTGTAATCACTAATGCGATGTCTAAGAGACAGCACGTACCTGTAGGTGATCACCTCTGTTCCTGGACGACCTGTGGGTCACGAGTTAGTCACGTTACCATGAAGTAATCACACAGGAAAGAAAAGCCCCGAGCCTGAGCTTGACATGCAGGACAGCATTATCTTGGGGTGTGTGTTCTATGTGGTCTGGTATTTTCTGCTTCTTAGTGGCACATCCTTTGTTGGATAGCAGTGCTGCATTAGTGTAATGACAGCCTGCGGCTCTGGTCACACAAAGCAGAAACCGCTGACTTGCATCTCAAAAGTTCCTCACTCTGAGGAATATAAAGGGAGGGCTTCAGCACGAGTGATTACACTGCAGATATTTGGATGAGTGATGTATGCGGACGGGGCCGTAAAGCCAGGGTGAGGCCCCGCAGGTGAGGGAGTGACATCAAACGTGGCTTTGCTGCTACTCGACACTGGAGACAATTAGCTCATTAAGGTGTGTAATAACTTTATAACAGTGGTAACGCCACTTCTGCCCACAAACACACGCAGATATATTGGCTCATATATTTTCCCTCATCTGCATACTTGTCAGAATGTGTGTCAAGGACACAACTACCAACCATACTTATGGAACAGAAATCAATACCCCCTAAAAGCCTTTCATTAGATACATATCCATTTGTCTGTGCGGAGCTGCCAGTGAAAGCTGAGTCTGGAAAAGCTCCAGTGGCCTTTAAAAGGCATCACTGGGCCTTTCCTCACAAAAATGGGGTTCATTACCTAAGTGTGAGCTTCCAAGCTAGAATCAAGTTAGAACCACTCGTTCCAATTTCCAAAAAGCTTAATCAGTGTCTTTGACGAAAATGGAAGCTTCCGATCTTTCCTTTTGTTGCCAGGAGAAACCGCTCCTGTTGTGACCGAATGCACAATGAACCACAGCAAGAAAAACAAAGATTTCAAAATAGCAGCAGAGCGGCTCACTGCGTGTTAACAGTGTCTGCAGCAAGTAATAATGAACTTATCGCTTGTAGCTTGATGTATTTGAATCACAGGCAAAAAGTGACGTGTGCTTCAGATGCAACGTGCAAAGGCTAATTTAAATTCATTTCTGTTGCTATAAATCCTCCTGAGAACCAAAGAAAAAAAGTGTCTTACAAATTCCTTTTTGTGTGACTTCCTATCCATTTGGACCTAAAAAAACACCTTACAATTAAATTTTTTTTTAAATATATATATTTTTTTTAATTCACAGCATGTCCACTGTAGAGGACACCAGGACAATTTCCGTGTAAAATATATATTAATTTAGATATAAACAAATATCAGCAGATTCTACCTTTACATGACATTACCCCAATAACACATTCAGCTTGATAAAAACAATACAATTCTGTCTTACTCTTCTGTTGCTTGTTACTTGCAAGGACAACAATACATGCCTTTAGTGCAACAGTGAACGTTAATTCATAGAAGACTAGTATTTTTGCTTTTCTTCTTCCTCTGGACATTTTAGCTGTGATGATCCTGGAAGCATGTTTTCTTT
>JAUMHF010000002.1:4102785-4116743 GCA_032359275.1 Microctenopoma steveboyesi | reverse complement strand
TAACATTTAAGGTCAGGTGGCTGTTCCACTGATTCACCCAAGAACAGCTGATTCGTCTGAGAACTTCTGCAGATGACAGGACTTAGTGTTGTACTGAAAGTGAAGAGAAAAGGTGAGAGGACAGTTCCCTGTGGTGCTCCTGTGCTGCTGATCACCTGCTCAGACTCACAAGCTGTGGTCTGCCCGTCAGTAATCCAGGAAGCTGTGGAGGAGTATGGCTGCAGATACAGTCAAATGCTGCACTTTGTTAGGAGTGTTGGGTGAAACTACAATTTCCAGTCGAGTCACGAGCCTTTAAACCTCCAGTCCCAGATGTTGTCTAAGACTGCACTGTTTAAGGAGCAGCCTCAGCTTCAGACCCAGTTAACTGGACCAGCAGGAGGCTGATCGATCAGAACCAGTGATTTATCAGCTGCTGAGCGCCGAGGTCTTCGGTCTTCCGTCCAGTATTTTGTTTGGTAATGAAACATCCCCACCCACAGTAATATCTGCTGAATGTAAAATGCTCCTGACTGGAGAAAACATTGTGCTGCCCCTTTAATGACCAATTCTAGCTTCCACCATCAGTAACCTGAGAATGCATTTGTGGATGGAATACGAAGAATACGAATACTTACAGTACTGATACTGGAACGAATACTTGGCTGTTGTTATTTTATCATCTTTTATACTCAACCGAACTCTCTGCAGAAGATGTCAGTTTGTTCCATTTGTCAGCTAATGAGCAGCGTTTGCTGGCAGGGCATTTTATAACTCCTGGCTAGTTCTTTCGTGTGCTTCTTCTTTCATTCTGAAAATGATATTGTTAATGGAGCTGCCAAGTGCCACATTTGTCACCCAGAACGAGAGACACTGCTATGTTAGGAGGAATATGGAGTCCCAGAAAATGTTCTCCACACTCGCTGACATTTAAGGAGTTTTTCAGGTCAGAATCACTATTTTAATGACAGTGACTGGAATCTAATGTGCATTTCAGCAAAGAGAACTTGGTGCAGATCTGGTTCATGTTCATGACCAGCTAACAGGCAGCATTTTCACTGCCGTGCGAGTCAACACAGGAGTCATTTTATGCAAACAGCAAGTGCTTCCCTCCAGGCTTCTTAACAACAGAGCAGAGCTTTAGTGAGCTGGATTCCTCTCAGTAGCTTGGAAAGGAAAGTGTGGCAGAGGTGCAGCGGAGGGAGAGGGGCAGCCCTGGCAGCGTCTGCAGCCACAGAGTGAGCTGCGCGCCAATCAATAGCTCCTGCAGTCGCGGTTTTCAGAGGGAGCCAGCTCTAAACTTGCAATAACCTCTTTGGCTCATTGCCACTTGCCACTTAGCAGACAACTCCTGGAGCATCAAGCGAGCAAGTTGAACTGAGGTGAGATCGCTTTCATACAGAAAGCTCCAATTTATGGCACCACGTCAGTTCAGTTCTCCAGCTGCTGGATTCCCGTGTTTAGTATTAGTGAATTTTCTGCTGGATAGTCAAGATTAGTCCAGATTACTCCTATCTGACGTAAGAACAATGAGGAGCACAAACAAATGTGCTGCACATACTTATTCCAACAGCATGCATGCTGAGGAAGTGCAAAAAACAGATTTATGACTCCTTGATTTGTGACCTTTTACATGCGCGCGCACACACACGCGCGCGCGCACACACACACACAGGTGCATGATGATTTAAAGAGACGCCGCACTGCATTGAGAGGCAGTAAGGAGAGGTGCTGTAGCGCGGCGGTGTCATCATTTTTATTTTAGTATCATTCAATAATGATTTTGATCAATTAACTATTATTTAAAGTTGTGGATGTGCGGAAACAAGTTATATTCATATTTTAAGGCAAATGTGTTCTCATTGCAGTGAGATGTCACTTCAAATCAAAGATATGCAGGTATTCCCTGAGCAGCTCCGTGTTAAGAGAAAACAGGAGTCACTTCAGTTTTGAGTATGTTAGCACTTCTGCAGCAGCTCAGATTTCTTGGCCTGGTTTAAGGCTCCTGGGTTCTTAGCAAATGCAGCTGAAGGATTTGAAGAACAACTCAGCACTTTGCTCTGGCTGACGTGAACATGGGCACTTGTTTACTTGGTATTCTGACACTTTGGTTACGCCAGCTATGACGGAAACAGAAAAACCTTTTGACCTGGGGGCAGAAACTTAACATGCGGCCTTTTGGGATTAGTTTGCCCGACAAACTCCTGAATCTGCCGGCAGGTCGACGAGCTTCTCCCCAATGTGCAGAACAAGTTCGGTGAGTCAATTGAAAATGACTTTTGATTAACTTTAGCTGCAATGTCAGCTGTGATAGACTGGCAAGCCATCCCCTCCTTTCATGCGATGACAGCTGGGATTGGCTCCAGCACCCCTGTGACTCTTAACAGTTTAAGCGGTATAGATAACGGATGGTTGGATGAATAACATCAGTTCCGCCACAGGAAGCAGGGAGACCCCAGGGCGGACTCAGAACACCTTGGAGAGATAACACATCCCTTTTAGAACGCCTCAGGATCTCAGAGAAAAGCTGAAGCACAAGGCTGGGAAGAAGGTCACCAGCAAAACATGGATCTAATCCTCCCCAACGTGAAAATGATTGATGGCAGGTATGAAGAGCAAAACCAACCACCACTGCTAACATTTTGATCCCAGTTACTTTAGGCTACATATGTTGTAAAACCAAGATTAAAATGTAAATAAACATTGCGAAAACACAACAAACAATGACAAAATATGAAATATACAGGTATGCAATATTCTGATTTGATCTTCGGCTCATCATCACCCATGACGATGTAAGAGAGACTCCAACTCCTTTATGGAAAGTCGTGAATAGATAAACTGATTACTTGATACTTACTTTTACTTACTCTTGATCAAAATGAAAACAGAAGCTGAAAGAAATACCAGATATATAATCAGGCGAAAGGGAAGATTAGTTTAATTTGAAGGGTGATTTCATCAAGTTCAACATTCAACAGAGACAAACAGTGGTGTAATCATGAGCAGACACAACCAGGAAATATTTACCAGAAACAATCAAAACCACCGTGATGTTTAACTGTGTGTAATGTTACAAAATACAAATGTGGACCTAAACTTTTCAGTTAAGGTGTGTGTACACACACACACACACACACACACACACACACACACAAATGTGAAAAGCTTCCAGCCATGTGGACAGTACAATTATTCTGATCCATTTCATGGGCGGGAGAGTATTTGGATACAGCGGACTGATTTCACACAGACAGTACTGTCCCATCAGATTTATGAGAAGCTGCTTTGTGGCTGCTTCGTGCACCGCTGCAGACACATTCCACACAAAGATCTGTGCAGACTTCCCAAATTGCACAAACGCGGCGTCATCATAAGTTTTCATTTTGGTGCAAAGTAGCTGAGATGCAAAGAGAAGCTGTGCTCATTTCATTTTTAGAAAATCGATCTCTGTCAGAGACAATGTTCTGCTGCTCATTCAAAATCACTTTAAGAATTACAATCACGGGAGAAATTTACATATAGACAAAATAAATATCATACATTACTAGTTGCAACATAAGGTATGTACTGGTTCAGAAGTTTCAAAAAAGTTCAGAAGCTTCAGAAGGTCAAAATTCCCATTTTCCTTTGATCGTATCCTGTATACTTGGTAAATGTTAAAAGGGCTTCTTCCTGTACGTACCATACGGTGAAGCTCCTCCCACTGCAGCTCAACACGGTTCAGATCCAGTGACTGTGTTACTGCTTCTTCCCTAAATAGTTTCAGCTATCGTTTGAAGCTGTGCTTTGGGTCATTGTCCTGTTTTAAAATCTCTAATCAAGCACGGACACATGTCGTGTATGTTAACTGTCAACATCGTTTTCTAATTCATCTGTTTAATCTGTCACTTCCAAGAGTTTCTACCGGGCGCCTGGAAAACGTGGAACCATTCCTTTAAAGATATCAGCTGTTAACGTGGTTGTTGGACACAGAAAGTGGTGTAAAGCATCTTAAACACTGACGGATTAATACGTGGTTTCATCACTGTGCGAGACTCCTTATCCACCTAACGAGAAGAAAGGCACTTATCAGCACGCTGCCAATTTAGGAAAAGGGGGAATTCAGCTTGGAGTTAAACATGTCCCGCTTGTGATACAAACAAGCTAACCAGCCGTGATCCATATGCAGTGTGTGTCTGCCACTGACCCGTTCCATTCAAATGTAAATCCTCTTGTTTGTCTGATTTTCAATGATGTTCAGGACATTTAAATTCCATTTTATGCCGGTGTAGCCAGCGTTGAGGTTGTCCCCGTCAAGGTGAGTCACAGCAACAACTGCGACGGCAACAAAACAAAGAGTAAAACCCGTCTTGCATCAGACAAAAACCTATTGAAAAACTCACACAGGTGTCAGAAAAACACACTGAACATTAGCATGACTTCTTTTTTGAGTTTGGCATCTGCTTCTCCCGTCCCCGTGGCTGCTGTGGGAGATGTCAGTGATCTTAGCCACAAGCAAGGCGCTGTTTCAAGGCAGACATCTCATCAAGGTGGGTGACAAGTGTCAGGGAGGAAACTAAAGATTCCCCTTTTCGCCTGGAGCTGAAAAGTTTGCAGATTGTAGGTATAACGCTAAACCTTTGGGTAATAACTAAGCATCACCGCTGTTCTGGAGGTGACTCTGGAGACTGGAGGTGTTGTTTATGGGAGGTCCTGATGAGACATGGACATGCAGCGAGCTCTGTCAGTACAGGATAGAAACACGTTGTTTCTCTTTGGGCTCCATGCGCTTATTTCTTTGGGAGAAAGCCAGATTTACTTTGGTAGTTTTCGAAATGATCTTGAAGGAAGAGAATAAGTGAAAGTACGAGAAGTATGCAGTTCGCTGCCAAACTCTGGAAATGATACGAGTTATAGTTTCCCCGTTTCTAATGCGGAGACTGTTTATTGCACAGAGCTGAATGTGTGTGATTTCTCATATCCTGTCTCAGGAAGACTAAACAGAAAGTGCAGCAAGGAGAAAAAATATACAAGAAACATATTTATAGTAGTGAATGGACAACAACCTCATGACTGATCCTCGTCTACGTTTGCCTATGTGGAGTTCCTCATACAGTGCTTCTGATTGTGCGCCATGTGAAATCACTACAACACAATCCTCACTAAAACTAAACAGCCCACAGGAAGCCTGTGCTGATCAAAAACATTGCTCCTTTGTCAGAGATTTAACTGTTGATGCAACACTATTTTTGTGAATCTAACAGTTTATTTATCTCTTTATAATAATGTAGTGTTGTTTTCTTTCAGACAGATGAGGGAAACAAACGAGGAGCTTAGAACAGGATCAGTGTGAGACGAGAAGAGTTGTTTTCTAGTAGCTTAGCTTTGAGAGGAATTGACCCTAATCTGATAGTGGTGTTAACAGATTTAAGTGTTGTACAGAGGAACAATTTAGACAAAATAAAGAACAGTGCGTTTTTTAACAGGCTTCAGACCTCGGTCGACATCATCTGCAGGAATATTCACCAAAACAAAAACCCTGTAATAAGCCGTGTACACAAACACACAAAGATGGTTCCATCAGCGTACCAAAGCGTTGCCTCTATGGGAATCAGACACATTTGCTCATATTTAAATGGAAATAAACTAACTAAAATGGCAAAGAAGTGCCATCGATTGACCTAATGTGAAAACGAACGAGTCCCCTCTGAAACTCTCACCTTCATTCGTCGCTGTGGAAGTTTCTATGCTCACATTCAGACAGGGTGAGTTGTCCTGAGCAGCTTCCCCATTTCCAAAATGTCACGGGCAAATGGAGGGTTAAATTCCAGTGAGATTGAAAAAGGCCAGGAAAAATAAAAAGATCACCCAACGTTGCAAGCAGCATACTGAAGATGTTCTGCTGAGAACCAAATGTTACACCCACACGGGCGTTTCCACTGATGCACCTCGTCAGAGCTCTTCTCAGTTTGACTCCCTCTGTTTGCTGTTTTGTACACGTTGGGCCAGGACAAAACCAACTGTGATGATTAGCTCCATGTGTCCTGTCAGTCAGAAGCCGGAATCTAAAGCAGCTAAATGCAAATCCACCACATTTAGTTGCATTATCACCTGTTTGATGGCCTTTTGTAACTCCCAACATTTCTCAGCTCAACGTCACGTTTGATCTACTGACGTGAACATAAGGGATTAAATGCTGTAGCTCTGCAGCTCACTGTACCATACACCGGTCCCTGAGGTATTTTAAAGCATCTATACTGTATTAAAAAAGTTATTCTCTTTCAAATTGTATCCTTACATCATTGCATTTTTATTCATTTGCAAATATGTCCCCCTCAGGAAGAATAGAAGAAATATTAAATTAACTACAAACAAAAATACATTGTAGGTGCAACCTCTCAAAGTATTTTCTGCAAACCAGATGCACAGAGTTCAGGTGATGGACTCACAGTTCACTTACAGTGTCACACACTGCATTAACAGACTCTGTCCAACCCTTTGACATCAGGGGACGGCGTAGCTCCCTAAGACTTACTGGAACTGTGGCTTTGGTCCATAGTGTTGAAGAAGAGACAGACTCCTGCAGTCAGCAGAAGGTGCATGGACTCGTACAGCAGTTTGGGCGAGAAAACGCTCCATATGAAGAGATGGTAGCGCAGAGCAGTGACCAGCACGATGTAGGCTGCAGCTGGCACAGACCTCAGCAGGGCCAAACAGTAGCAACCGTGGCCGACCGCAACCGGGCTCCTGCAGAGAGGAAAAGCATTCATCAGAGGGGAGGAAAGCACTGCAGGGAGGGACGCAGACGACTGTGCTGTGAAAAACAGGCAACGTTCCTGTAGAGTAAGACAGAAAAGTTTGCATGCGAACCAAGGTCATCCCAAGCCGATTTATGTTTCCTAAACTACACGTGGCTATACTGATTCAGTGAAGCTGCAGATTGTTTTTGATGACTCACCGCGAAGGCCACATTTTCACATTTACCTCATGCATGTACCCGGGAGAAGAGTCTGATCCAATTATCCTCTCACAATAATACGGCTTGCTGGAAAATTCTGATAAAGAAGTTAATGACTTTAAAACCTGCACGATTGGAGGAGGAGATTAGGGGATGCTGATGTGA
Organism: Microctenopoma steveboyesi; assembly: GCA_032359275.1. Lineage (NCBI taxonomy): Eukaryota > Metazoa > Chordata > Actinopteri > Anabantiformes > Anabantidae > Microctenopoma > Microctenopoma steveboyesi. Next base: position 4,109,659 of record JAUMHF010000002.1, on the reverse strand, counting down.
ACTCAAATTCGCACGGACACATGGATTTTTGTGTATGTAATCGCCTTCATCTGTGACGTGCTGGAGCACATGCCGTAAACTAGCTGAGAGATCTTGTTCGTTCGAACAGGCAGAGTCCCAGCTGAGGGGGAGGAACTTCAAACCTTCTCCCAAGACAAGAGAAGGCACGCTGATGGAGTAGGAGAGTGGAGTGGAAGTCGGCCAATTTGGAGGTGGAAATTCAATCAAAGGGGGCAGTTAACGCGCACACATTATGTTCTTATGTAGCTACACATACGCCTAAATGTTAGCGGAGAACTATCTGACGGTGGCCAATAAGAAGGATGTGCTTCCTGTGAATGGAGTGGGCAAAACACAGTCATCTCAAAATCACATTTTTTTTCACATGAACTAGCTGTGCAAAAAGAAAAAACTAAAGATTTTAGTATTATTCCATGTGCAATGTTTTGTTATTTGTAAAAATTGTGACAAAAAATATATATTATATAAAACTGCATGACTGCTTTAAAAATAAGGCAAAATAACCCCCCTGATGATGGCAAAGGAGCTACAGGAGATCTAAGTTACAAAAGGAGAAGGTGTGGAGGATTTCTCAGAGAGAAACGTTAGTGAGACCTGATCCCAGGAGTCAGCGTCTGGACTAAGCACAGGTAAAGTTAAAACTGAATCACTGAAAGAGTAAGAGGAGCAGCATGTATTAGGAACAGGACACCTCTTCAGTAAGAGGGTGGAAATGTTCTTCTCTGAGTGGAGTCGCAGCCAGTGAAACACACAGCATTGAAATAGAAATGAAATAGATTTCATATCAGCAAATTCTGAAGACAAATGACGGGCTTCTGCAGCAGGACAGTGACCCAGAGCAGACCTCAAAATCCTTCATGAACTACTTCAAGAAATACAACATGCAACGACCGACACTCTCCACTGACCTGAAGGTCACTGAAAATCAGTGGGAGGGTCTGAACGACATGTTCTCATGTTGTAAGGATGACACTAAACGTAGCTGACGTGTCCATTCGCAGGTAGCTAGTGCAGCACAATCTAGTCCAACAAGGCCGGTTACATAAATAAAGGCATTAAGGGTCCAGGAGCTCGCCATGCATTAAGGTCTCATGAGGAGAAATGAAGCTGTTGAGTATAATGGCGGCAGGAGCCACACAAAACAACACCCGGTTGGGAAGAAAGAGAATGCATCCCCCCGGCTTTTCTGAATCAACATTAAGGTTAGGCTATTTAACTAAAGGCTGAGTCCATAGAGCTGCTGTTTTAACACAGCTTAGGTTTATTTCTGTGTCCTGCCTCAAAGAGCTTCTAAAACATTCATGTGCGACCTCGCAGGTGGGTTACCAAGGCAATCAGTCAGTGTAAAATCCCATCAGCCACTTAATTCTCTCAGAGGAGAAAGTAACAACATCTTTGACATTTTCTCTAATTCACACTTGAAAATGGGAGGCGATAAAGACATCAGGCTCAGCTTAAGCTTGCTAATATTTACCCAAAGTTGGTCTAAATTCATTCTTTTCCTGCTGTAAACGTACGATATAGAAGATAAATCAAACGTTCCCTGAGAAAGATCCGACCACTAGAAAGTAGAAACCAGAGTTTGATGAAAAAATGCCAAATATACTGTTTCTAGTAAATAGAAGTTGATGTGAGTTGTGTTCCTATCGGCTTCGCCTATTTAAAAGTTTTAAAGAGACGCCGTGTTTATGTGAAACAATCAAAACTGTGTTCTTTAAATGAGAGTGTTGCTTTAAATAGAGGCCGACAGTGTAAAGGGAGACCCGCTGAACAGCTATTGATCACAGGCCATTTCCAGCACTCGCCTCGTGGCCGAGCTGCTGATGGCGCAGAGTGAATTTTAAATGAGTTACTGTTACTCTGTATGAGAGCTCTATTTGTCTCTGAGTGCATGTTACTGGTAGAGTTACAGCGGAAAGCATCGTGCCATGAATGATGTCAGCAAAGAAAGCCGATCACATACAGTGGGGTGCGTAAGTTTGACAAGTGAAACTAAGTTTATAGGATTTACAGAAAGTGTGCAATAACTGTTTAAACAAAATTAGACAGGTGCATAAGTTTGGGCACCACATAAAAGAAATGATCTCAATATTTAGTAGATCCTCCTTTTGCAGAAATGACAGCCTCTAAACGCTTCCTATAGCTTCCAATGAGAGTCTGGGTTCTGGTTGAAGGTATTTTAGACCATTCCTCTTTACAAAACATCTCTAGTTCATTCAGGTCTGATGGTTTCGGAGCATGGACAGCCCTCTTTAACTCACACCACAGATTTTCAATCATATTCAGGTCTGGGGACTGAGATGGCCGTTCCAGAACGTTGTACTGAGTCACTGAGCTCACCAAGCCAAGTGAGTTTCTATAATTAGTTCTAAAGGTTTTGGAATCAATAAAATGACAACAGTGCACAAATTTATGCACCTGCCTAAATATGTCTAAACAGTTATTGCACAGTTCATCTGGACGATAAAACCTTCTGAGAAAACCATGACCTGGATGACCGAGAACCTTCACAGATATTAAACACTTTCTGTAAATCCTATAAACTTCATTTCACTTGTCAAATATCAACGTGTGTGTCACTGACAAGGTTGCCCAAACGTATGCACCCCCATGTATCCTGCACTGTGCTGCAGCGAACCAGGCTGAAGTCTCAGCAGTGGCCTCTAGAGGCCGTTGTGTTCATTACAGGCCAGAGCATCAAGCGCTGAACAGACCAGAGAACATCCAGGCGTGTTGGCCTCTCTGACGGTAAAACAGCAGTCAGTCAGCTATTTGTGGATTAATCAATCATGCTGTCAGTCGAAAGGCGATTTATTGCCTGCAACGGTGCAATATTGCTTTCCCTTGCCACTCTGTATGAGATCCTGTCATGCTGCTTCTACTATCACACTGTGGCTTTACTTGACACCCTTACTTTTCGCTGCTTGGGAAACCTTGTTTCTGGAAATATGATAGATGTTAGTATAACCACCATGCAAGCGTGGGGACAAATAAAGGCGATGATGGTGAACATCGTACAGCCAGAGATTTCCTAAGTGTTTCAGTCGTGAATCAAACTTTTAGTCACAGGGACATTTTCACATGATGGCAGGGCTGCTGTAAGTGAAACGTGGAGAGGTGAGCAACATCAAAGAGATATTCTCAGAGGACTTTTAATGTCCACATCACGTTTCATGGCAAACCATCTGTTCTGGACCACAGCTCTGGCTGTAGCAGCACCACAGTCTAATGCTGAGAACGTGGGATCACAGATTAAGAATCTTAATCATGCACAGATACAAACACTATCTCCAGTTTTATTTTACAAAATTAGGATTTTTACATAAAGCCGTGACTCTTTATCACCATGCTGCAGCCTTGGATATATCCTTATACTGTTATTGACATTTAAGCAACAGACGCAGGTTAAACAAATTCCTTTACTACAAATGCCATCCTTTGTTTACATTAAAAGGGCATTTGAATTTTGGCTCTTTCAGCAGGGCAGCTGTAGCCCAGTCACACCCCTCATCACTCAGCAGTGTGCAGAGGCCTCATGCTGAGGAGATGCACGCACGCACGCACGCACGCACACACACACACACACACACACTATACAGAAGTCTTCTTTCTTTCGTCTTATGCAGGTTAAGCTGTGTACATACACATTTAATACGCTGAAAGCAACTCTGTGTTTCAGTGATTAAGTCAATTACCAGAATATTTCTGTGCATCGTTCAAAAAGATCCAGCCCAACAAAGTATAAAAAGAAACAACCAACACATAAAAGTTAGTGATTCTAAGACATAAAAGGGTGATTTCTTCTATGTGCCCCTGGGAAACTCCAGAAGTCCCTTGGGGGACACACACACCTATTTCTAACCAGACACCTACCTGTCTCTCTCTGAGCTGAGGTGGCAGACCAGGTGGCACGCCCACAGCAGCGGGCCTGCATAAGTGCTGAGAGCCGTCAGGAAGACGGCAGGTGCTTCGATGTAACTTTCCAGTCCAACGAAGCCCACTGAAATGTCAACGGTGGCAATGTTGTTGGAATTTCCCTGAAGGACCACAAAAAGATCTTATTTTAGCGTCACCAAGTGCACAGGACTAACTTATCCTATATACAGATGAAAATCTGTGGGTGAAGCTTTGTAAGCATTCGGGGCTTGAAAGAAATGGTACTTTGCTTTATCATCATTACTCTGAGCTTCTGGTGACTTCCCAGAGGCCCAGTTGTTTGCGTTTTCCGGGCCCTAACCAGAGCAGCACACGCAGCTTTCCGTCTGAAGGTGGGCTCTTGTTAGGGCCTCTCAGGCTACTGTGTGTGTGTGTGTGTTTATGCAGGTGTGTGTGTGTGTATGCAGGGCTATGAAAAAGTATTTGGCCCCTTCCTCATCTATCAACTTATCAAACTACTTTTAATATTACACAAAGATAAGCAAATCAGATGCGTTTTTTAAATAAATTATTTCATTATTAAGGGAAAAACTGTTCAAACTGACCATAAGTTGAAAAGTCCCCCAAAAGCCCCCTAAACCTAATAGCTGGTTGTGTCACCCTTGTGCATACAACTGCAATCAAGCATTTGCAATTACTGGTAATGAGTCTTTCACATGGCTGTGGAGGAATGTTGGCCCACTCTTCTTTTTTGCTGTAGAACCATGAGTACTGACTGTAACTGAGGCAGATGGGGCCTGCTGTTTCTCTTACGGCGTTCTCTTATAGAAAAAGCTTACATGGTAAAATCTCATTACCACTGGTACATGCATATTTACTGTACATAGACAAAACTCACATTCACAAAATCCAGCTTTTTGTTAATTTTTTAAAATCTAATCTTGAGTTTTTTCAGATCGCAGCATAGTGTGTTGCTTCTTGATATCTTTCAGCTGCTTCACTTTGTCTGGCAGTTACCAGACTTGGGCGAGGTGAAATTGATCTGTCTTCGGTCAGCAAATACCTTTCCACACAGGGCGAGGCAGGTTTGGGCAGCTTTAATCATTTAAAAACTGCGTATTGTACCTACTGTGATTACCTTTTTTCCATAATATTAAAATTTGTTTGATGATTTGAATAATTTATGTATCACAAAAAACATTTTCACAGCACTGCCAGCACACACATTTTGTTCTTTAAAAAACAGCATATTTCTGGCTTGTTTAAGTTTGCAACCCATCGCCAGTATGAGTGGAACAAGCCAAATATGCCAGAAGTAAACAAAGTATTCAACTTTTCTAACCTTGTTTTACTTTATCTTTTTCCTTTCCACAAGTTTCATTTCGAGCTTTAAAAGAGTGAATCAGTGCCAACAGGAATTGGTTCTTTAAGTGGAGCATATATTCACATAAGCCTTTGTTCAAAAGTAAAAAAAAACATGTTGACAAAAACATGAAGAAAGACAGAATGTCACACGCTTACAGTGCAACCCCTTTTTACAGCAGTATTTAGGATCGTTATGATCAACACAATCCATTCAGAGTTTTGAAATCACCTGTTCATGTGTCTGACATGTAGCCTCCAGGAGAGTCAACCAGCCTGAGCAGCACCTTAGCGACTCTGCTCACATCTTTTCCTACAAAGTTCACAGCCTCCTTAACTGTATTTGATTTTGTAAGTGTTTTACTATACATGTTCAGCTTCCATGTCTATATATCAACTGATAATTACGTTTTTATTCATTTTACAATCCGCTGTGAATGTTGGGCGGTCGCGTGTGTGTTCCATCATATGCATGCTCATACAAGGAAAACAAAAATCTATTTGAATAAGCAAGAATAAAGGACGGCTTCCTTGTTACAGCTGAAAGCAATGAAGCTCCATAAGCAGCAACACACCAAGTAATAGTTCATTTCCTTTCTGTGCGCACGTCTCTGATCACAGAGGAAGAGAAAATTAACAGCTGGCTCCGTTTTAAACAGAGAGGGACCATCAGTGAGCAGGTTGGAGGCAGCATGCGGGTATTTTCTACTTGGTTTCTTGCAGAAATCCTGCTGTGATCATTCTGCACCAACAACAAATATCTCAACAATGTTTTATGTATGAACGTTGGGGAAAAAAATGATTGTCATAACAACTGTTAGAAAGTGGGGCTGGTCTCATAGAGTCACTCCATGAGCAGAGTGAATGTGGATGACTCCAGACACATCTCTATTTTGGGTGACGTCCAAATACTGATGCCTGCAATTTAGTGTAAGTGATAACTGAAAAACAGATTTGCACTAAAATACACAACGCCGCAGAGTGCCCATCATGACCTGTCTATTGAAGCCACTTGAGTTTATTATAAGTCACATTAATCTGACTGATTAATTGTGAGTTCACCCTTCAGTTCTGAGCTCTGAAACATCCCTGTGATGATTAACATTTTCTACAGAATGCTGTGAAATTGTTTTCGAATGTATACTCGTCCCAACTGATGGGAAACCGACTCATTTCTGAAACTGAACATCTCCTTGCTGCCTTCCTGACCATCTGCTTTTCGGAGGGAGATAAATCCACAGGAAATACACAACGAAGTCCGACCGGTCCGTTAAGTGCAGGCGGCCAAAGCATTCTCCTGTCCGCCCGTTAATTCACCGTGTGAAACACCTGAACTTTTTAGTCACACCGGTTATGCTTCAGCAGCTGACGTTAGCTGGAATATTTCCCTTAATCCTCTTGTGTTTTTGTGTGTTTGGGTGCCAAATAACAAGGACATTTTGAAAACAACTGTCCGCCAGCGCCTCTCAGAAAACAACAGACAAAACAGGAACCTAAAAGTTTATGCATCCTCTTTCCTTTTCTGCATTAATATGACCTAATACAGGTCCTTCTCAAAAAATTAGCATATTGTGATAAAGTTCATTATTTTCTGTAATTTACTGATAAACATTAG
>JAUMHF010000002.1:4087333-4102425 GCA_032359275.1 Microctenopoma steveboyesi | reverse complement strand
AATGTTTATCAGTAAATTACAGAAAATAATGAACTTTATCACAATATGCTAATTTTTTGAGAAGGACCTGTACATGATCATATGTTCATGCAGGTGTGGCTTGGACAGAGGAGAGTCAGGTTGTGCATGAATGGAGAATATTCAACACTTTTGCTGCTCTCCCCATTACACTAAAATCAACTAGATGCTTCCCATCTAGACATTACAAGCAAGTACATTGCTCAAGACCATGTGGGACAGAAGCCAATGAGAATAATCTTGACCACAAAGACATGTTGTTTTTTGATCAGTCCTAACTGATATTAATACAGAAATAGAGACAATTCCAAAGGGGTTCATAAACCTCAAAGCACCACTGTGTATTTCCAAACTCTACAGCAATATCTTGCAACTCAATTTGCCACCTATAGCTCCCTGATCACCTGTAACAGTACTTGCTGATTAGATTTTAATTCAACTCAAGTTTAATTGTTTACTAGTTTTTGATGCAGAGCAGCAAATTTAAATCACATATGTCTCTACTTTGCACATCCATTATGTTTACAGCTTCACTGAGAACTTGATTACTCAAAGGTCTGTAATGACATGCCTGGGCACCTACACTGAAAATTGTCTGCCGGCGGTCTAGTATTCCCGAGCCCATCACAGTATTAATGACCCAAGGGCGATGAGGGTTATTAAATTGTTAGCAATGTGGAAGTTCAGTGTTGACAAGAGTACACAGCTGATAACCAAACATATCCGTCCGGCGTGAGGTTGAAATCCAATGCCAGGTGTGATATCTGCTCTTAAGCAACATTCATAACACGGAACATGTCCGCATGAAAGCATTAGTCCATTTAGTCTTCATGTAACTTACACACAAACACTCCCTCTGCAGGTCACCTCACTTCCTCAGTGGCATTTTTTAAACTTGTTCTAGCTTGAAAACGTAAGTTTACGGCAGAGTGAATTTGGGCAGGTGTGTAGGAGGCTTGATCCCTGAATCTAAACCACGAACAAGCTCGTCTGACGTTACTTCTGCAACAGATCGAAATGATATTAAATCCATCATTGCTTACCTGAAAGTAAAAGAAGGCCTGACCGAACCAGTAGTGCATGATGGTGGTCTGCGCGGCGTCATAGTGGAGTTTCTTCCAGATAAACTGAGCCATGAGCATCTGGATCAGCAGACAGCAGCACAATATTGGCAAGTTGTGAGGACGAAACAACAGTGACACCAACAACACCAAGCCACTGTAAATCTCCCATAGTCCTCTGCTCTTCAGTTTGGTGTCTGCTGTGATGATCTGGGATCGCAGCAGGTCCTTGGTGCCCGTGAAGAGGATCCCCAACACAAAGACGTAAATGAAGCGTGCCTCCACTGTTCCCCTAAATGAGAGAGATTACAGACTGTGTGATTTTGGCATCTGCAGCTGACCAGCATTGATTTTTTTCACGGAACTCGTTCCTCCTTCAATATTTAAGCAATCATGTTAAGTGACAGTGAGATGTGCATTCTGGCAGAGCTGCTGAACCTCTCCATATATTTATCAATTAAATATCCATAAAAAGGTTCCGGGACACCAAGAAAATGATTTAATTTAGGGTTAATATACCAAATGGCAAAATAATAATGCTTCCTATCAACTCAAATAGACAACAGAAGCTAAACAAAAATGTACTTAAATAAAATGGAAGACCGGACAAAAGAGTTTGTACAAGTGGGGAAGCGGAAGTCTGACCCGAAACCCAATTACTATCTCGGTGAAACTGACATTTTTCTTGCGGAGAAAGAACATTTTGATAAATGTCTCTAAGAGTATTGGCCTCACCATGCAAAGTCTAAGAGTTATTCACCAAATCTTGAAGATCTATTCTAAAACTCTGCGTTTGCATTGTAAAGATCAAACTGCGTTTTGATCTTTATCTTAATCAGTTAAAACTAGGCTAAACCCACAACATGCTTAAAAAGGAGCCTAATGAACGTGCCAATGGAAATTAAACACATGATATTTGATTCAAACGTATGAAATACAGATATAAAGAGTCAAGTGAAGGGGAAATCTGGAGAACAGAGAGATGATTTCACAGAGGCGACTTTATTTCCAAGGTTTGACACATCGATTGGCTCAAAATGAAAAAGCAAAGAAGCTGGCCCAGGAGAGATATAAATTTTAGATGACGTGGGAGAAATTTGCAGCCTGATCTCCTTTGTTTTATTGATAAAGTGACTTTTTCAGTCTTTACATTTTACTCTGCTGGCTTCAGGGACATTAAGGAGATGAGGGCTGATTGCTCAAGTCAGTGGTCTGAAATAAAATCATGGGAATGTAGTCGTAAGTGGCAATGGAACGTGACAGGTATTAAATACTTTCACACTGCATTAGCTGAAATACGCTCAGTGGAATAGCGCATATTTAGAGCTACTCACCAACAGATGTTTGAATAATTTGGTAAAAAACCCTATTATTATTAATAATAATAATAAAAAAAACCTGTTATCTACCGTGTAAAGCACCAGTGGATTCTGCATATTTCAACCAGCTCATTTTTTTTTTTTACCAGGTTTTTAAAGTTCATAGCTTTAATTAATTTCATATTCGTCTCTTGTTAGACATGATTCCTTGTATTTCTGTAACTCTTAACCTTTCCTACATTCAGTATGCAGTGTGTCAGTGTAACATTAATAATTAAAGGTGTGAGACTGAAGATAGAATGATTTGCCTGAGGGAAACAGACTTTCTCACATCCATTACATTGTGTCTGTATCATTTGAAAAACACTGAATTACACATTTGTAGTACATTTTAAGGTCATTTTAATGACATTTGTTCAAAACTCTCTTTTCTGAATTATTCACCAATGGCTGTAAATACTAAAGGAATAATGATAAGGATAACAAGAGTTGTTATGAAACTCTTCACAACATGACTCTCGAAGGTCATAGAGGAGTTTATAACAGCTTCCCGGGAATGTTAAAAACTTTCCGAGGTAAATTTTAATCTTACTGAGGTGAAGCTTGTGGATATATCACAGACATAATCACAAAGTACTACAACATACTTATTATCAGGTGTAACCTGTATTTGTTCCAAATAAAGGAGACCATAAGCATTCTGGGATTATTATCCGTCAGCTTTCATGAAAAAGCATAGACAGCAGGTACAAAACATCAGGTAATAGCCAAGACAAACAGTAGATACCAAGAAACATTGGGGAGAAAGGTAGAACTGCAAAAGGTGTTTAATACTGTTCCGTAATAGATTGGTGAGGTGCACCCCACATCTCACCCGATGACAGCTGGAATTGTCTCTGATACCGCCAATGACTCCAAAACAGGATAAGTGGTCAGGACAATCAATATAAGTTTCTTAAAAGAAAAAGTGCCAAAAAGAGAATCTAGACCAAGGATTGAACATGACATCTATCTACTGATCTACACAGTCTACGACTCAACATAAAGACTAATCTTTTCATAATGTTGCAAAAGGTTAGCTCACACATTTCCCTGACAGTGGAGTAAGATAGCCCTGTGATAGACTGGTGATCTGTCCATGCCCGCCTCTCACCCAATGACAGCTGGGAACGACTCCAGCACCTGCTCAACACTTTAATGGACGGATGGAGTAGGATAAAAAAATAAAACCTAATTTACAGTTTATTGTATACGCCCAAGTCAAAGTAGAGCAGCATCAAATAGCAAGATGTAATATTAACTCAACCCTAACGGATATAATTAGTTTGGACAGAATAATACTATGACATCAGTAGTTATAACACAAACTGTGACGAATGACTGAATGATAATACATTTGAATCATGCTAAAATCAAACGCCCTGCACATACTAATGTGTTTCCAATCACTCGCTGTGACTAAACCACTGCTTAAAGTCAAAGTTGTCTGTGCGGGGACTAACAAGATGTCACAAGACTCTGTGGACCAATAAGACTGATAACAGGATGCGCTGTCCTGCCCTAGCAGGGTCAACAAATCGAACATGAAAGCGAGGGAGATGTCAGTCAACCCTGTTTATGCCCACTGTTGTGAGAAGTCATCAGGCAACATGGACATGAAAACACCTGTGTGGGTGGGCTCGGACTTTAAGGGAAAATTAAACTGCCAACTTTTTTTTTAAGTTGGGAGTTAAAAGTTGCCTTTGAAACGTATTAGATTCGTTTGAAAGGCGGGTGTATTCCACGGCTGGGCAAGAGTCATGCAATCAATACAGTTTATGATCTGATGGACGCTGGCCTTCAGTCAGTGTAAGGACAATAATCTAAAAACATGCAACACAAATCCAATGTAAGACTATATTCACAAGTAAAGACTGATCCAATTTTGTTTCTTGTGGACTTCAATAAGAAAAGTAATTGTTAGGCGGTTTTAAGGTAGGGAAAATTCATGTCAGCAACATTTAGTGCAGCTTTAATGACGGGTAAGGTCCATAATGTATGCCCTGCGGTGTACGACACCAAGTCTGGGTCTAAAGTCTGAAGCTTCTACAAGGTTAAGCCTCTTCTCCTTCCAAAAGGCTTACTCCACAAAAATCATTTTCCAACTATCAATAATTTATATGCTCACAAAGTCCCAATTTGAAGCTTTAAAGGAAAAGTGCTTTCGATTATGAAGGCAATTACATTTCATCTCATTTCCATTTCAGGTATTCAGCAGATGCTGTTATGCAGAGAAACTTAAACATGGAGATTTTTCATTCTTAAACCTGCTTTTTAATTAACTTTTGAAGTTTGTTAATATTTGCTCAAGATGTGAGAATTTAGCCTTAATAAAATAAAATACTTTTATTTTATCGATGTGGTGGTTTGTGCAATGTAAATTCATTATGGATGAAGAAGAAATAATGAGCATTAAGAGCTAATGAGGTTTAGAAAGGCAGTGAATATTCAAAGAGTCCCAGCCTGAGGAAACGGAGACTTTTATTATATTCTCTACAAACAGGTGGAGATTAACCCAGGCATACAATGTGTTCTTTTCTAATGTGCTCATCTATCTATCCAAGAAAACCCAGACGATGTGCAGAATCATTTCTAACACTCATTTAAAGTAACATCTGGTAATATTTGCAATGAATCCTTCTGCACATGAGAAAGCGAGAAGCACGCGCCGTTCGTCAGTCTAATGCCATCACTTAGCAGAGAGGGACCTCTTTCGTGGGAGGATGAAGTCAAAGCTGCAAAAGTACTACAGGATAATAGTCGGCGCTGAAGGAGTTGAGTAAGTGCTGGACATGTATTATTAATTAGTGTGTTTTATGAAAACGTGTTCCAAGAGGGGAGAAGGAGCAGTGTAATATGCTCCATACAGCACTATTCTTTATTATTCACAAGAAAAGTGGAAAACCCCGGCCTGGATTTGATCTTGTGTGAGGATAGTCATGGTTTTGAGCTGCTGTGCTTGCTTGTTAACTTGTGCGAATTACAAACTGATCTTTCTGTCTGGCCAGAATTGTGCGACGCTGTTAATGTGGCTGCTACACTACCGTACCTGTACGCTTTACACAGATCAGGCTCCATGGAAAAACACAGGAGATTTACATGCCCTCTCTTCTGAAACCTGTATATTTAAATATGAAGACTGCAGGACTAATCCACACCAGCCTGAGACAATAAACAGTTTCTCATACACGGGGGCATAAAAAATTCTGAATGCTGAAAGGCATCTTGTTTGCTTTGACATTTTCAAAGCAGCAAGCAAAAGCTTTTCTCCTTGTCTGAGTAATAAAAGCTATTTGTTGTTTGTGTCATTTCCCCGATTGGAGTCCCTAAAAATGAGCTGCAGTAATTTTTAGTATTTCTAGTATTTGTAGTATATCACATGGCACTTCCACCACAGTAAAACATCTGAATGAGGCAGTATTCACCCATCAGATCCCTCCAATGTTCCTCACCTGAATTAAACCGGTCTACTCATCTACCTAAGCTAACTCTATAATCACTCAGCAGAAACTGCAACAACACATGCTGCTTTCTCTCTTTCTCGTCCCTTCTGTTCACTTTTCAGTACACAAACAATACAGCTTTTTTCTAAGATGTGAGCGAGCTAAGATCCACAGAACCACAGCAGATATTGGGTTGATAATGCTGCATTGTACTTGCTGAATACATACACAGCGTTATGAATCAGTCTGGAGGGAGTTTTTATCCTAATCAGGCTGCAGCCAGTTTGACCGTTATGTCGTTAGTGTTTTGAAACGTATCAACCCTCCTCTGATGTGACATTGTCATTTTGTACTGAGGGGTTGTAAAAGTTCTCCATTTGCACGTTGGCAGACTGTAGTTCAGACCACAAAGCAAAGCGAGCTCAGTCCTACTGCAGAATAATAACAAACAAGAGGCCAAAGTTGTCGTGATAATGGTGCTTCCAGCAGCTGTGTCGTCTAGCGCAGCACATTTATCTTAAAGAACAATGCTAAGAGTGCATTTTGGTATTTCTGGCATCATTTTATTGGGATAACTTGTTCATTTAAAAAAAGTTAACTGAGTTTTCTGGGGTTTTTTTTCTAAGAGCACCATCATCAGATTAATAAGACAAAGCAGATCATTAAACATTCATTAAAGCAACTACAGCAACACTGGCCTGAATGTAATGTAAACTTTATTTAGTCAGGTAAAACCCTAATTATTTATAAATGAGTCCAAAACAGCTCATATTTAATATTTTTCTGCAATTCAACGAATCATAACGTAACTAAAGGTACGATCAATAATATTAAACATTACATAAGATACAAGACAAAAAAATTCTAAACAAATCCTTGTTTTGGTGTCGGAAAACACTGACTGGATGTAAAAAAATTTTAATCATGGTATAAGAATTGAATTGTATCAGTGCTTCTGGGTTTATTTTATACACATGGTCTGAGAAAAAGAAAAATCTAATCAGAAATTGAACCACTAGTGCACTCCAACACTAGGAGAGTACAAAAGTATGCAACTGTGTGCAAGTTCATACAATTTATTTTATTCAAAAGATGCATTCACACCAACAGTAAATTAGAAGGAATTCTTGATATTTACTGCTTTCAACTTTAATAGACTATAACAATCATTGAGGTAAAACATGTATTTTCATAGTAAAAAAAAAATATATAATTTTTATGATTGACCATATAAAAGAAAAGAGAAATATTACTGCTTGTTTTTATTTAAGCTTGAATGTAAAAATAATTAGAAATGACTTGTGAAGGGACAACATGCTCAATTCCATTTTTGATTCTGTTTAACAACTTGATTCTTTATCGATTCTTATTTAAAAAAAGGAGAAAACACAGGTCGTGTTGGAGCAGCAATCTCCTTTTTTGTCAGTGGTGGGCACATGGTAAAAGTCAGAACGAGACGAGCTGTTAAACACATTTATTACAGATGCATCTGGAGATCACGTACAAAGCACACTTCACTAACGCTGCCTCACATGATCTGTTGAAAAAACTAACAGTTGCGTTTTTATTACATAGAGACACTGTGCTTCACTTGACAATGGAATTGGATTGGCAAAGACCTTATCAATTCCCATCCCTAGTCATCACCCCAAACTGACTTGGTGTTCATTTTACTTTGCTAAGCACAGTAACCTTCTGTACCACTTCCTTTTCTTTTTAGCGATCATCTGCTCAAGTTTCTCAATGTGTGCCCTCAGAGAGCTCTCCCATGTCTGCCACTCTTGCCCCTTTTTTATGCCACTGGACACCATTATTCATTGGGGTGTCTTTACTCTCCATCAGTGCTGTGTTTGGGTTGTTTTTTCCAGTTGTCCAGTTTCACAGCAGCATCAAACTTGGTTCTCTCTTGTTTCACTTCTTCAACTCTGCCATGATGGATAACTTCTCATCCTGCCACTGGAGTTTCTCAGTGATTAATGTATTCTTTGTGTTTTTTAGTTTCCTGATCCTGGGTCCTTTACAGGGCAGCTGTTATTTTCCTGGTCTCTGCTTTGTGTACTTAGATCTGAGTCCACTCAGACAGAAGGTCTCTTTCCAAATGTTCTGCTTTGGCTTCGTCTTGCTTCTCCCTCTCAGACTCTGCCACGAGGAAAAGCTTCTCATCCTGCCACTGGAGTTGCTGATTATTGGCCTCTTTCAGTTCAACCATCAGGTTTCTCTTATCTTCTTCCAGCTGAGCCATCTTCTCCTCCAGTGACGTCTTCTCCTTCTTGAAGCAGAGGTGCTGAATCTCCAGGTCATCCTGGGTCCTTTTCAGGGCAGCTGTTGCTTTGCTGGTCTCAGCTTTGAGTTCCTTCATCTGGGCTTGATGAGAAGCCTGGATCCTTTCTGTACACCTTTTAGTGTCCTGCTTCTGTTTCACAAGAGTCTGCTGTGCCTTGCTCAGCCCCCCCCCTTTTCTGATTTTAGAAACTCTACCTGAAGCTTCGGGCTCTCTGGGTCTTGGCCTTTTCCAGCTGACTCTTGAGATCATTCATGTAGCAGGTGACCTAATCACTGTTAAATTTTACACATTAGTACATTTGGTTTGATCCAAATCATTTTGTAACATACATTACAAAATAATAAAATGCGTGCATAATTTTCTTATGTGTATTGTATGTGACATTAATCACAATTATTCTTATTATACTAATCAAGTGTGAGCAAACAGATTACTGACAAAGGCAGCCGAAACTTCAATCTCAGGGAAATGTTTCTTATTCCCCACCTAACATCTGGTTGAGCGAGGTTTCAGGCAAGCTGTGAACATATTGGTTCTACAACTGGTACAAAGGGACTGTATCTCTACTGTCTGTGGTCTGTAACTCAACTTTTTTTGTGCACCATTGCTACAAGTGAGAGTTATGCTCAGAGGAGGACTGGTACAGGAGGCTCAGGCTTGAAGTAACACTCCTGTGTTCAGACATTGAAAGCTCACAGCTGAATACATGGCACTTTTGGCAGGTTAATGCAGTCACAATTAGGCCCTATGATAATTGAAATTAAATGAATTTCACTAGAGATACTAATCACTTCTGAATATTTTCTTTCCTTTTTATGAATGAGCCAAACATTGGAGTTCTGTGTGTTCTTCTTTAAAAATACATTTTGTTTATAGGGGGACAGTGGGGGTTGTGGGGGGCATTCAACAGCATTGAGACGGCGTAGGGGGGCGCTCACTCAAAACGCCTGAGAACCACTGGTTTAGTGATAGCACTCGTTAGGCTAATGGCAACGCTAAAGTCATTTGTATCATTTAGTCAAGTTATGTTAAAGTTGTTAAACTGTTGTGGCTGAGACTTCAGCCCCTCCGTCTCCTTACCCCTGTGAATCCACATCAGCTTGTTAGAGACAGGCTAACACAGGGAATACTTGTTTTTCTAAGCTTTGCATTTGTTTTAATTTCACGAATACCCTGACTTTTATTTTGAAGAATTGAAATTACACACATATTTCAAGGGAGGCACATTTAACGTAAAGACATTTTCTAATTCACTAAAAACAACATATTGCTAAATGAAAAATGTGTGTAATCCTCCTCAATGTGTTCAGGTTGTGTTCATAGTAATGACAAGAGTCAATAAGAGTATTGATAACAGGCGGAGGAAGGGCATCATTTAGTGTTGTTGTACTGATTCAATTCTGACAACAACACTCCCGACTCAGGGAGTCTTCCAAAATTAGAGAGTTATTGGATTGTTTGTTTATGTTACCGAGCTGCTGTCAATCAAATCTGATCAAACCAAACCCACACTGCTTTGATACAGCGTAGCTGGGTTCACAGGCTTTAAGGTCTTCACATATAAAATAGTTTTCAAACCTTTCATTGTCGGTTATTTAGTTGTGAATACCTAAAATCATTGAAATAAATGTTTTTAGGGGCTTTAAAACCTTGGAATATCCTGCACACTGCTTGAGAAAGCATGACCAGTCATATCAATCAGATCCTATGTGCTGCTTTCTGTAACGTTAATAGTAGGAACAGTCCACAGAAACTAGGAGCTTGTCAAGCTGTGGTAGAGCTTCCTGAATTTCATGTTACCTTGGAAACAAGCACCAGTGTTCCAGCAAGCTAATAAGAAAAGGTAAGGCTATGTCCAATCCCTTCAACATGTTTGGTATATCCCCTTCATCAATCACCTGCATCAGGCTAACACTTACAGTAAATCAGCCAAAACAAGTAATTCACTGCCAGAGGAAAGCTTTGAGCAGACGCATGAGAATGAGGAAGGCCCGTCTGTCTGAGCCCTGTTCTTTCTGTGGGATGAAGCAGAGCACCTCACGCTCGCAAGTACTTGAAATCAATGGTTATAGGCATAACGTCTAATTACACAACAAACGGTAAGATACCTGCAATGCTGGCGGCAAGTGCTCATGTCTGTTTTCTTCATCTTTGTGTTACACCCCAAAAAAAACATCCTCTTCCTAAAACAGTAGCAATATTTAAAAAAAATAAAGCAGGCACAAGAGCTGTTTTAGGAACAATGCACTAAAGGCAAGGGAGGATAGTAATTTGTTAAACGTTACGACTGATTTATTGTAGCAACAGCATTACCTGTGAAACGCGGTTATAAAATGGTTTTACCTCTTGGGTAATAAAACTGAAAACTGAAGTCTGCATGTGTGTGTGTGTGTCTGCGTGTGTTTCTGTGTGGCAGGGGTTCACAGGTGTTTTGAGACGAGTTTGAATACATTTCCATTTTTAAGCGGGATCGGTATGCATGAATATTTTGAAATTGGGAACCTGCACAACAGCCCCTTTCTAGATAAAGCGCTACACGATAAAATCTTTTTCTGAGGCACATACTCACACAGGTGGAACAAAAGAAACGCTGTAAACACTTCTTGTGGCTTTACGTTCATCAGAAAATGTGCCATAAATGCAGAGGAGGAGGACACAGACGGCAACTAACTTTAGCTATGATGTATACCGGCTCTTACAGATTTGGCCCTCATCCTGCTGCTTTGATGTCGACTTACTTTCTATTGGAACACTTGTTCTGAAATTTTGATTTGCTACATCTTTTATGTGTGTTATGTCATCTTCTGATAGCATCCTGTGATTTGTCCACATCCCTCAAATAAAAATAATGCAACGTACATGCCTGCTCTGTGTGTTGACTGCTTGTCTAATTTTAGCCTCATTTCTGATGCCGCCAGGAAGGGAGTATGTGGGAGAGAAATAAAAACAGAAAGAGAGAGACCAACTGCATCCACAGTGACATCAATCCGAGTAACTCTTTGAACCATTTAAAGTGAGCAGCGTCGGCTGTTCTCAGCCCCATTAGCCATTTTGAAAGATGCAACAGCGCAATTAGGCAGTTGGCACAAAGGGAAGGCGAGGAGGGGGCCGGGGAGTTGTCAGGGGGCTTTTACTCTGATAAAAGACAAAGAAAGAACAACCCAGGAAGACCAGACTTTAAAAAGGGTCATCGTACGAAGTCATTTCTTTTTTATATTCAAATTAAATTGTTAGGGAAAAACATGTGTTGGCCTTTTTCTTGTTTCACAGAAAGAGAAACTGCTTTGATACTGTATCTGAAATCATCAAAAATTCGACTCTATATTTCAACTGAACAAAAACTCAACCCCTTCACTAAACAGAAAAAATCAGACCCATGGGGAACCTACCACATTATTTAACACCAATAACTCAGCAGTGGTGCGGGCTATGCTACACTACAATCAAACACTATTTCAATATAATTGCTCTAACATTTCTCTCAATACCCAGGAATAGAAATACAGCCTCTGAGACGTACTGCATGTTATTTTCATAAGGTCGAAGACTACATAAAGGGTTTTAACCATATTTCTCTATCCAGTTTGAAGACTAAATCTAAAATAATTCCTTGAGGCGGGGCACTGTACCAGTCACACTGACTGGCGTCAGAACAAATAGCTCAAGGGGTGGGTCAACAGCCAACCATGTCAATCACACACTGTGTCAAAAGGAGCCGGGGACCCTGCACAGCTTTACTCAGGTGCCTTTGCATGGAAAAGGGTGAGAGGTTGAGCTTTTAATTAGGTGAGCAGGTAGGAGAGACTGCCAAGGAGAACAGGAAAGGTTAGGAAAGGCCAGGTACTGGTAGTAGATGAAGGGAGGTCAGGAAAAATAGACAGGGGAACTGTGTGCAGCCGTGCACACTCATTATTTTCCAACGGGAGTTAGAAGCAGTTAAAACTCTGTGCCAAGCTACAGGCTACAGAAACTACCACACATAGGAGCTACATGACTGTCGATTTCCTCTCTTTCTGGACAACGCTACCAACAGATATTACATATACTGCACGCTGTGCTAAAAGATTATATGTACACGTACACACACATTACACATGATCTGTTATTACTGAGGTTGTGTTTAAGGCACAGCTTTGCCAAAATGCGTTGGGCACTAAAGGACGGTGCATCAGAGGAAAGGTTTCCGCCCACTGTGTAAAAATGATCATGGTGATGGTTACATCTTCTAAGGTAAGGGTTTAACACGTCTGCAGGTTCAACAACTTCTCTAAAGAAACATATTTTAATAATAATAGTAGTAGGAACACTTATAAATGTACAAAATCTGGAAAATCACTTTCCTTAATTTGCTTAGCTTGTCAATACACACAACTACGCTACACAGCTGCTCAGTAAGGCTTTGAGCCAAACTAAACTTTCACTCAAAAACACAAAAGCCAGCTTCCTGGTAGCACTACAGAGGTTTGGCAAGGCCGCTTGTCAAGGTGACTTGGGAAACAAGAAGTATAAAAAGTTTGAGCAAAGCATTTCAGTTTAAACAAAAGGGCGGCTATTCAATCGACTGAGTAACCCTGGTGCTTATATTGTTAAAAACACACAAAGAATCTTTCTTTGTGTGTTTTTCACTAAAACAATTCTGATTTCCAAAGTCACTTTCAATCTGTATTTTGTGCAGCTGCTAAATCCTACTAAAACTGAATTGACTGACATTTTTCATTGTTCAGCCATGGCGAGCACTCATTCTAAAACTATTGTTCCGGTATTACACACAGTGATTTATTAACTCTACTGTTCAATATCTGCTCTAATTAGATGGCCTACTCCTCTGTGTTATGAAAATGTGACTTTGTTTTCATCACTTACGGACTTGTGTCAGAAAAGAAAACACCTGTCAATACCGCCGCAGTTTATCCAGGCTGCCCATTTCATACACCCTATGTAATTAATTTAACTTCAAACATGGTCAGACTTCTTCAGGATCTGCACGTACAGTGGGCTGGAGAGATTTATGTAACGCACAAACAGATGCACAGTTCGTCATCACAGTTAAAGCATTGTGTGTGTGTGTGTGTGTGTGTGTGTGTGAGTGTTTGTCCAACGAGACACATGCACAAACAGCAACAATCCCGCACTTCTAATGAATCTTACTGAGAAGAGGCAGGCGTTTAACAACTGTTACGGTGCATGAAATCATGGTCCCAGGGTTCAAAAGACTTACTTGGACACAGTTCGACCAGAGCGTTGCCAGGGAAACAAGACATTGCCGACAGCTGCCCGGTAGCTGTAGACACCCAAAAGTCCGAGGGCCAGGGCAACCTTTGAGACCCATGAGCACCGTCTTTGAACCAGCAGGTAGATGAGAACCAAACAGAAAACAGCCAACAGGGAGAGCACCGGCTTGTGTTCAGAGCTAAAACAGAAACAAACAGGCAGGAGGAGGTCAGGAAAATGCTCAGCACTCGAAAATAAAGAGGCTCTTTGGAATCTCAAACCGAGACTCATTCATAATTTACATGTTTATGTAAAAAGTTTAGCATGAGAAATGATGTCGTGTGATGAAAAAAATGATTAAACCTGAGCTTTACTCTTTCCTGAGAAACATGGAACATTTTGATCAAACACTGTCAGTCATTTTCATCAAGCAGTAGTTTAACTTTAAAAAAGGCACAAATCTTCAATTGTTGCTTGGCTTAAGGTCAAAATGCAGTGACACTACGTAAAGCTAGGTGGAGGTAACCAGCTGCTTAAATTACATATCAAACCTGAATAGAAGCTGTATTGTGTATTTAACTATTAGGTAGATGAGGCAGCAGCAGTGGACGTTCGGTACTTTGAGACAAGATGAGGCGTAACGCTACCTAGATCTCATTATCCAAGCAACAGGCTGTGCATGTAGGGAGAAAGGGCAACGCTGGACAGGCAAAAGGTCAGCTCCACATCTCTATTCCACAATATGATGCATGTTAAAGAACAGACCATAATCCCCTGCCCTGTACTGCTGATAGAATATTAATGGCTCTGAAACAGTCACAGTCTTACTAAGAAATCACAGTTTTTCTACGGACTGAGCAATCACAGAGCTGTTTTTCCTTCGTGTCCTGTCAGCTTCTCAGCCAGTAAAAAACACATTTTAAAAGAAACGCACAGTACCTTTTACAGCTTTTTAGAGTCCGTGATAAGCAAATTATTCAGGGGCTTGTTTTGTTATTGTAATTTCCTTGTATATATTAAGTAGGAGATTTCCTGTATTTCCCACAGAAGCTTACATAACTCACTACAGTGAACTTCTTGCATCGATCTCTTACATTTACTGTATGTGTAGGTGGTGAGACGGATGGAGATTGAACTGATGTGTCTGCCTTTTTTATAATGACTTTATTCCCAAGTGACAGCTGAATGCTAAAGTCAGAGAAGCCTATTCACTTCCACTGTGATGGATTTGCACTAAAACCTCAGGTTTACCACAGATGCTTTCATCTCTTGCCTGCAACTGTAGCTAGACTACAAAGGACCTCATGCAATGTCCTGTCACCTACAAGTTCCCATATATCCACATAAAAAGATAAATGTACTACGTAACAGAAGAATAATAGTCTTTAGGTCTACTCGCAGGTGTGTGTTCATTACAGTCCACAAACTAAGCTTTTACAAAGTTTTACCAATAGCGGAGATTAATTTTAAAGTTTGTCTTGAAGCAAAGACTCACAGACATATGTATGAATTTAAAAGGATTTTGTATCAAATTCTTGTTTCAGATAAACTTCTGAACTCGAACATAATAACCTGCCCGATCCAGAGAGAACAACACATTAGATCACTGTTACACCGTGATAAAGGACGCGTATCACTCTGTCCGACGCGCAGCTCTGGGACAATCGGATCACTGCATGATCCATCTGATCCCAACATACAAACAAAAACTTAAATG
>JAUMHF010000002.1:4018156-4075521 GCA_032359275.1 Microctenopoma steveboyesi | reverse complement strand
AATCTAAAATATATGACAGTCTAATGTTTATCAGTAAATTACAGAAAATAATGAACTTTATCACAATATGCTAATCTAATTTTTTGAGAAGGACCTGTATGTGAGGTTTCTCTGAAGCAGCATAAACTGATTTTTGGACACTGTGGGCCACACAACACTGGTATATTATCACTTTAGAGCTACAGAGAGCCAAAGTCAAGACGTTATGTCTGGCTCTCGCTCTCAATTTTTTCACTGGTTTTTGAGTAAAAAATGAGGCCTGTTCCTTACGATTTCTTAGTAAGATACATCACCTAACACTACAGCTTTTATTTAGTAGAAGTTGAAACCTTCATGATTTTAACAACTTGTCTTTTCTACTTAGCCCAGAAATATTGTTTATTATCGTTAATATAGTTTATTAAAGGCTTCAGACTAAGCAACATTAGGCAACATTATTTTATAGTACCATACTTACATAAACATATGAAATAAGAATTCCCACCTGGACCTTTAGTTAGGCTTTATAATATGAATTCAGTCCATGCTGGTGTTTCTACTTATGGTCCAAGATGGAGACCTATTAAGATACTGCATGTAATGGCCATTTTGTGGTTGTGCAATACTATAATCCCAACTTTAAGAGTTGTGAACTCATTAGTTCCGGTGGAGCTGTCTGTCTGTCTGTCTGTCTGTCTATCAGTCAGTCAGTCAACGGGACAAACAATCTTCTCCAAGCTGACTAACAGCGGAAATTTACTCGACAAACGTTCATAGTTGCTCAGCTGAGAGAAATTTGAATTATTTGTTTTTGTTAAAATTTTATTGATTTCCTTTGAGGATGGTGGAAAGCACACAGTCACACAAGGAGCCTGATGAATCAGTATAGATTCTAGTAAAACACAGATTTAAACAGCTGTGCGCACAACGCACAAACATATCTCAGGATCTGTGTGGATTTCTGTATTTATTAAAGTGGTATTCTATTCAGGGAAACAGACAAGTGACAAAAGTATACATCATTGAAAATAAATTAAATTATTTTTATATCAATTGGACTCTTTAGTGATTCATCAACTACAACTTCTGAGTTCTGGGAGAAGAAAAATGTAAATAGTCTGTTTCCCTTTTACTGTCAATAAAACAGCAGCTGATACCAACATCAGCAGCTGCTGATGAGTCTCAGCATAATGATGAGTCTCCTTGTCAGACAAGGTCCTGGCTTTCTGGGCTTGTAATGACTCCAGACGTTAGAGACAGTGAATTTGTAGCCCACCTTTTTCATATTCGAGAACGCTGTCTTTCAGCAGGCAGCTGAGCTGGTGGCCATTAAGATGCAGGAAGCGCAGCTGATCTCGGAGTGAGGCTTCCTCCAAGACCACTGGGATGACGTGGCCTACGCTGTTCTGAGATATGGGCAGACCAAGTCCCAGGGCCAGGGTTGGAGTCAGGTCAACTTGCTCCACTACTCCGGGCTTCTCCATTCCCACTGACATGACGGGGGAAAAACACAGAAGCAAACAGTGAGGCGAAACTACACCAGAAAACACAGGGATGGTGAAACATTAAAGCTTTGTTTTCTAAAGCATTTCAGCAGCTTTACTTATCAGTGTGTCTGCGATGTCTTTTCTCCTCAGCCACAGTTTAACTTAAATGTTGAAACCATCAGGTTCTTTATCTATTTATTTCATAAATACTTGTTGAAACGCACCACCCTCTATGATGTTTCACTTCAAAGTCACAAAAAGGATAAGCATTCACAAACTAACCCAATGTTGAATCTCAAATGTGTTTCATCAATCAGTGATAGCTGATTGGAGACTTAGAACAACAAAAGTCACATTTTATTACTTCAAAGCAAATCACAGACAAAAGCTATTTCTATGATGGACGTGAGGAAACGGCTCAATTTTCATGCTGTCTGGGTTTTCGGTTCGTCTCAGAGAATTTCACAACACTCATCAAGATAAATTTGAAACAGGAGGTCCGATAAACACAAACACTACCAATGAAATATCTCATGGCTTTTCTGTTATTATGTTAAATATATTTAAATATCGCTCCAGTCACTGCTGCTACAACCACTGCTCTCTTTTTCTCCACAGGACAGTCCAACTGTGTTTGTTGAGAGTGGCATCTACAATCTTTCTCCACAGCGACTTAATTCATTTATTAAGGCAAAGTGCATTAGTGACATCCTGTTTGTTGATTAGAATGGGGCCAATATTTATTTTGATTTCTAATGCAGAAAACCTGAATTTAAACACCAAGGCAGCACAAACAACCCTCATAATTGCTCTTGTATTAATGCCTGCGGGTATGACCATGGGGAGGGTTGTCACAACATGCAAAACAACCAAATAAATAAATGAAGTCATTATCATGTGGATTGTGGGTTTCATTTATCAAAGCTCGTCTCCTGTCAAACACAGTTTTGTTTGAGACTTCACTTCCTGCAGAGAGCTTTCCAGAAAACAAACCAAGAGTGGGAGTCATTTCCAAATAATCTCTGCCTCTTGCAACTGTGAGTTATAATATATCTAAACATGAACAATGAAGTTTTACATTCACAGGGAAGTGATACGGCTGCAGATTAAAGACTGTGACACAATAAAATAAAGCAGGGAATTATCCATTTTATTCTAAAGAGTCAGATTTGTGCGTCCATGTATGAAACTTTTACCTGTGAGATAACGTCATAAACAAGCATGACGTAGAAACGCTGGATGTACTGTAACATGTCCACACTGCGACATTAAGCCAGATCCCTTTAGCAGACTTTCTGCTTTGTGTGTACTGTACTGATTGCATTATCGCAGTATAAAGTATAAGGCAAGCGTGACAGACGTGCCATAACTCAGTTAAAGAATGCACACACTGAATGCTGATAAGAACACTGCTGTGTGCATTACAGCATCTAGCTCGCTATTATTGTCTCAAAAACACCATCATAAAACCCATTTGTGGATTCCTCAGTGGAGAGGCAGGCATTTGAGATGACTTTTTTTATAAGGGCTGGCAACGTAACAAGGTTTTTGTCATTCGACTATAGCGCAGCTACCGCCACGTTTCAGCTGGTGCAGGCACATGCATGTAATATGTACTGTACGGATACTGTACTGGTTGAGCATGTGCCAATCAGTTGCTGTATCAGTTGCACTGTTGTTGCTGTGAGTTTTTAGGCTGTAAAAATATCAGCACATCCCTTTTCTGGTTTTCCCTTGGTTTTGACTCATATAGCTAATGATGAAAACAACGACTGCGTGGCTTCCATCTGCGTGGCTTCCATCAACATGCTTCCGGCACTGTAGATTAAATGTTTCACCAATCTATGGTAAGAGGCCGTTTTCTCAGTGATGCATTCAGATTAAAGAGTGAAGCTCAGGTAGAGAGGCAGTAATAAACTCTCATCCACTGCAGGATGTTGTAATGAAAACAGGCAGCCGAGCTTCCTACTAATGACCCGCAATTCTCACTATGTTAAAAATAACCAGTCCTGCTGACGAGGCCACTGATTGCACACACACACACGCATTAAACAGAACACATTTCCATGTGAGCATACAGCATGTACATCTATGAAAAGTTTCAACAGGTCTGTGCATAACTCTCTTCCCACTGAGTTGAAATTAAAAGTAGTGATGTCACATACTGAATCTGACAATTATGCTTTCATTATTGTTATTCAAATCCGACTAAATTGCATCAAACTGTCCAGATTAGCTGAGTTACACTCTTAATAATACCACAATAGATGTCTTTTCATAGTGCTTTTAGTCCTGAATATTTAATGTTGCACAAAGATACTTGAATCTGTATTCATATTAAATCTGCATGTATATGTCTGTAGACTTTATTTCTTTAAGAAGACAGCCCTTAAGCTTAAGAAGTGCTGCAAAACAAACTTTACTTCCAAAAGAAAGAAACAACCTCGGCCCCTTTTCATTTCCGTGTTAATGAAACCGCCTCTTTAATGACTTGTAGAGTTAATTCGAGTGGCTCTGAATGTATTTCATTAAGGAGAACGCACAATTTAGCATTTAATTCCAAAGTCTTCATGGACTTGTAAAATATTTAAATATTTGATGGAAGAAAAAAAAGTTAGTCCGGCTGTTGGCACAGAGGTGGCGCAGCGTGCTGGCAAAACCGTGGCTTCTGTAGGAACAACTGTAAATGAGTAATTAACATGAATGGCCTATAAATAAAAAAAATCTATGCAAGGAAAGTGCTCAAAAATAGACTTGGCTGAGAATGAAGCAATTATCACGATCACACATTCGCACTCAACCACATTCATCACTGCAAAAAGTTCTGCTCAGGAGCGTCTATTTGCACTCTGTGGATGACTGTTCCTCACACTAAAATTAATGGAAAGTTACATGTGAGCATGGAACAAACAAAGTTTCCCTTATAAAAGATCAGCTTATTGCGTACTCTAAGTAGATTCATAATTATCTGTCATGAATAAACCACATTCTCTGCTGTGGGAAGAAAACCTTCACACCTCATTTATGAGTCTGCATGTTGACAGAGGGCAGCTGTAGCAGAGTGGTTAGAGACGACGTACCTTTTCTCTTGAACGCCGGACTTAAGAGCACCAGGGGTGTACTGACTTCTGGCTCTGAGGAGCCTCCGTGGCTGCCGGTCTCAGACATGCCATGATCTCCACACAGCACCAGCAGGTATGGCAGGGTTCCCTCTGCTTCCTGAGGGAAGCAGACACTGGGTTAATGGACTTCCACTGTATGTGCAGAAATAGGAGTGAAACTCTCCTGTGTTGACAACCAAGACAGAAAGGTTTTGTTCCATCTCTAGGCTAAATGAGATTCATTAAAACGAGAGTACAAATACAGGGAATGAATCATTCAGTGAGCATGACAGACTTTGATCAGGCGTCCCTAAGTGACAGCCTTTCCACTAAACTCTAGAGAACCTTCCACTGAATTCAACAGGGATGCCTGTGAGTCATGGCAGAGGGGCCTGAATTAAAAACACGACTACAAAACTCCTTCCACGGTCGTGTCATACATTAGGTACAAAGATCACAGATGTCATGTTGTATTAGACTGCTTTGGATCGGATCCCATCAAGCACAGATCAGCACCTGGGACAGTGAAGGCACAAGACCGATGGTACTTTTTGATTAAATCCAAGTCAGAATAAATGTTGGGTTCATTTACCATGACTTGATCCAAATGGGCAGTAGATAAAACTGGCATCAGCATAACGTGACATACCACCATGATGGATACACTGAGCAAACACTGCAGGCTGGAGCCAAACTAAGCCACTATGCTCAGCTGACCCATTGTATTTATTACTCACTCAGCACAGAGGGCTAAAACGAGACTGCTCTCTGTCCTAGATTTTACCTTCTGGATGCTGCATATAAACTGCACTGGACACAAGACCAGTGCTAAACACCTCTAAAGCCCACTTTGAGCAAGTCAGAGGTTACTCCTCTTCTTCAGGATGAAAGCACAGAGCGAGTGTTTTTAGGGAGAGGTTTTTTTCCAACACTTTTTTTTTTTAACTAACACACGAGATACCATTGTGAATCAGATGGTAGCTCATGTTCTCCATGAGTGAGCCAGAATAAAAACAAGCTAAATGTGTTCCATGGCTTTTACTTTGCAATGATGTTATTCTGGCAAATCAGTGAGGGTACCCCAGGGGGTATGTGAGGAGTTCAACTAATTAACTCTACAAACCCAACCCAAAAGAAAGAGAATTTCCAGTTGGAGTTGTAAAAATATCTTCTAATATCTGAGCTAAGGAGGAAAATAAACCAAATGGGATCACAAGTTGTTGAGATGCTGATCCTGAAATAAACTGGTATAATGCCCACCATCATGAGTCAGTAACAACAACTAACACCACTTGTTGCAGCTTAGAGTGTTGAAATATGTGGCTGCGAAAACACTGGATAAATTAATGAAATGATTTAGTTCATGTATTAATAATAAATAATACCATTTTAAATTAAATGAAATTAATTCAAATTAATGGATAAATGGTTTAGATAGTTAAATGTAAGGTCAGCTGTTCAGCTTTTACTTGTATTCTGAGCAGAAGAACGTCTCACTGAAATATCCTGCTCACATCACATTATAAAGGGAACTTTAAGAGCTGCCATCTGAATGCTACACTGCTTTTCCTCCATGCAGACGCAACCTTCATTCCTTTTACTTCTTAAAAATGCAGTAGGGAATAACTTCCACATTAAATGTACAGTCAAGCAGCCCCGACATGTTAGGAGCATGTGCTGATCAAAGCAACACAGCTGTTTTAGTAGAAGCTCCTGCGGGACCCCACTAGGCTGTGTCTATATTTAGGTCACGCTGCAGATATAGAAACGAACAGTCACCACTTTCACTCATGTGACTGAAGCCAAGACTTTCCAACACATTTGATTCAAAGAGCGTTGTGGGAGCACATGCGAGGCTGCCGTGGCCACAACATGACATCAAGTGACTGGAGAGAGAGGATTAGCAACTTTAGGGAATGTGGCAAAAGCCTGCATGAACACTTTAGGAAATACCACTCACCGCATCTCCTGCGATGAGGAAAGCTTTACAGGGATATGTGAACCAGGCTGCTGGTGTTTCTCTGGCATTTCAGAGATGCAAAAGCATTGTAGGTTTGCATAGACATGACTTGACAATGTAAATACAAACTACACAGCTGAATGACAGCCAGACAATGGCCTCTAACACAACGCAGCACAAAGACAAAATGCTTTCACAGCTGTCAGAATGCACCGAGAAAACAGGAGCACAAGAGCCGCGCGCTGATCAAAGACTAAATTAAAGATAGCGTAAAGCTTAACAGGTTATTAAATCTCTGGGGCTGCTGCAACAGATAACAGCTGGAAATAGGGCAAATTACCTGTGTAATTAAATGACTAGTGCTGAAAATTCCCTGATAGCGTCATATTAAATTATTAACTACTGATCATTACTTCATATTTCCTATTTCACTTATTTAGTATAATATGACATTGCTCACCGTTAAATTGAAATTCAAAAAAACCTCAAACGTGATAAGATTAGAAGTGGAAGGGTGGGTTTTAATGAAGGGAAACAGATGCTGACAAGCAACAATTAAATTAAGCAGCAGCCCAGTCACACAGAACAAACAAGTCTAATTAGCTTGATTTGAAAACCAAAAGCTGAGACAGATTCTCCAAATATGGGGAGTTAAGAACAGACAGGTTAAAGTCTCAGTGTATTTACTTCCTGTAATTACCTTCCTGTGTGTTTGTCAATGCACAAGAAAGACGGACAGAAAACAACCATGTTCCCAATAACACAATTAAATATTATCTCGTCCCTTTTAGGTATCTACATGTTGCTTTATGTATTATTAATGTCAAATCAGTTAAACAGAGAAGTGGCATTCATCATTGTTTGGCCCCTGGGAGAGCTGAATATTACCCATACTGTACATAAACAGACTTTTATTGTTAGAGCTTGATATAGCGCTGCATTTGTCAGACGTTTTGTACGATGTTACAATTTGCTTTTTTGAAGACAACTAACACAATATGCCCAATATTTCTCTGTCTGTCTAAATAATAAATACACTCATTTGTTCCAGTTCCACAATCAGGGCTAACGTGTTAGCGAGCGCGCACGTTAACAGATGTATCAGAAACAGAGTAACAGCAGCGTTGTTGTGAAGTGCTCTAGATTTGTCTCTTCATTAGTTTCTCCATCTATTAGCTTTACTGTTTAAACGATTCTCCAATTCAGACTGAGATCTTTGTTTTGTGGGGGAGGCACCGGGCCTCTTGAAACACAGACGACACAGACTTACAGTCCCTTAACACATCATCCCTGCAGAGCAGCTGATATAATGTTAACAACTCTGGACTCATACTTCCTTAGAGTAATGAACACAAAGGCATAGGTCCTCTTACAACTCAAAATATATAGTATAATATTACGTTTAGGGACGTCAGAGAGCATTAACCATCCACTGACATTGGGCAATTTAGAGTCATTATTAAACTGCATGTTTTTGGATTGTATGAGGATACTGATGTACTCACACAGACTCCACACAGACAAAGCTGCGGCTGGCCAGCGGAAACAAACCCCTTAGCTGTGAGGCAGGAGTGCTGTGCACTAAGCACTGTGCTAGCCTTACATTGGTTTATCGCAACTTTTTCACTGAGAACGGTTGATTGCTGCCAGCTGGTTGGGGCTGAACCAGAACAGTACCGCTAGGAATCACACAACCAGAACAAAGAGGCGACACTAAACAGTCTTTACTTTTTATGGGAGCTGTTATTGTGGGTTCATTTCTACGGTTCAGTAAATACCTTTGAAACGAGGGCACTGTGAATTTTCTTCAGGATGTCGTCCATCTCCAGCAGCTTGGGTTGGATGAGCGAACTGTGAGGTCCGCTGATGTGACCAATGTGGTCCAGGCCTAGGTAGTGGAGGATCAGAATGTCCCAGTCATCTCTTTTAAGGGTGCTATCTAAATGACGAGTCACGTTGTTGTCAACCTAGATGGAAAAACAAAATAGACATTCACCGATTGCCAGGATTTCAAATGATAATCAAATTAGGATGATATTACTCAAAATCCCCCCAGGAGCAAATTAAAACTGAGCTGAAAGGCACTTTCACTAAAGCTGTGACAAAATCCCACGACTGTCTGATTAACATCGGGCAAATATCTCCCTGTCAGATATTTACCTTCATCCAGCGTTTCAGGTAAAGGGCTTACAAATCAGCAGCAGCGCCAATATGCCAGTATAAACAAAAGCAGATTGCATACAGTCCCACTGTGCTTCTGTAGCTAAGGCATACGGTGCAAATTGATGAGCAGTTTTTGTGTGCTCTCAGCTCTGTGCCTCCCTGACTGATCAGCTTCCTTCATCTCTTTAATGCAGATGATTTGGCCTCGTAGGTAAAGCAGCAACTGAATCATGTCCAATCACAAAAAAAGCATTATACACACACACACACACACAAACTAGTGCTTAATGAATCATGACTGGATGCATGGTTTATGATTTGGTACATGAACAGACAGGAGTATGAGCCTGCGTGTACATTATATTTCCCACATTTCACTATATTATGTAAATGTGACATGTTACAAGCAGCGAAGTGATTGCACAAACCTATTAGCCTTGTCATGTTTTGTTCAAACTTTAACATTATATAGGGCAGAAAATGAAGTTTCCTAACGAGTTTCCACGTGCTTCCAACCTTAATTGATAGCAGCAGTGAAATACATGCCTCATGTCGTTCACGCAGCCAAAACCGCAGCTCCCAGCTGCTAGGCTCATACAAACCTCAGTGTAGTCAGATACAAAGAAGGAGGTTGTGCCATCGTACTCCATGAAGTGTTTGGGGAAGAGGCGCACCCAGGTGTCATCTCCGTAGAAGACTATCCGCTTCCCAGCTGTCTTGGCCTGCCAAATAAGGTTGTCTTCCAGCAGTGCAGGAGAATTTAGGTTCATTACCACGTCAATGAAGCCTGGGATACTGCCAGTGGTAAGAGCCTGGGGAGGGATATGTTTTTGTTACTGTCCTTCGAATAATAATTGTCTCTTAATGGTGTTACACAACTGTACAGTTTCGTCGTATTAATTCAGCTACTTAAGATTTGGGCTGGAGTTTCATGTCTTAGTATTGTCACGTAAAAAATTGCCTCTAAAACAAATAATATCAAATTAATCACTTTGTCTTATCTGGCAGTCATCTGGCATTAGAAACTAAACTAATTCCCAGATGCCCAAGCCAATCTTGCTGCGACAAATGGGAAATGAAAGCTGAATCAGGTAGATAGATCATATTTAGTACAGTTTCTACTGATTTCATCATGGAATCTGAAATAAAACAGCGCTGGCCTCCATTTGACTGACAAGGAAAACAAAGTCTATTTTGGAAGTCAGACGAGAGTCTGGTGCATTGTCGAGGGGCAACTACAAAGGCCTTGTCTTTATGCACTGAAGGAGACGTGAGACTGCAGATGCCGGCAGAAACACCGGTATTTAAACCCCCTGCGAGCTGCCCAGGGCACAAATCTGGAGTCAGAAATCTGAGGTGACCCGGGAGCTCAGGTGTTAGAGGAACTAGTTGAGGGCTGGCAACAGTCATCTTCCTGAAACACTAATGTATCACTTATATCTTTGTTTCACATGTATTTTCTTGGTTTGGTCTGTGTGTGGTTACTGTGTGAGCATCACTTTAGCTGTTCTATAGCAGGTCTGTATATACTTCACAGGCACAAGATACAAATAGCAATAAACTAAAGATGACACACCCACACAATGAAGGGTAGGGAGGCTTTAGGAACTGTCACAAACCACAAATCTTTCTTTATTTTTTTCCCCATACACCTAGGACCGGGATCTTTATAATGAATGTGAGGCTTGATGTTTAGGAACTTCACGTCTGAACATCAGATTTGCCAGCTGATTCACAGGTATCCCTCTGACTGAAGCTGAACTTTGGAGCCCCGTGTTGTGAGCTTTGTTCCTGAGCTCAATTATTTACTTCCTTCCTTCCCTGCAATTGTTTTGCACCTGCCAGGGCAGATGCTTGTTGCGGGACGAGATGGTTGTTTCCGCTTCAAAAGCAGTCCTTTCTTTCTGCCTGTTCAGCCTCACTGTGGTGCTCAGCCTATTATTAGAGATGGTCTGACTAATGAAACCAGCAGTTTGGACGACGACACAAGCTGTTTCTTGCCACAACGGTAAGTTTTTTGTTTTGCAATAATAAACACATGGACACATGAAGACAACTCTTCCTTAAAGATCAATGGACAGAGTTCAGGCTAAAAAGACTCTTCAAATGTATCCAGATGCAGGAGGACATCACAAAGCCTCCCATCGGAATCGGTGACTCATCAACAAACCAATTATGTGTGTGGGCTTGGAATGTGGCCCCGCTCAAACGTCACATACAATATCAATGAGGTATACAGACGCTCTCTGGCAGACTGTTGAGAGCTTGTAAAGCTGCCAAAACACAGACGGAAGGGGCAGTGTCTTCTAGTCTTTAAGAATGGTAAAAGATTTTGCAGTTTGCTTTCAGACCTTACTTTAGATTGACTACTGAAACGAAGTCTGCCATTACCTTGGAAATATGCTCAATCAGTCCTTATTACTGGATACCACCTACCACCTAGATGGCATTGCAGTGGACCAATTACGTACTGTGTTCTTACTATCCTTACAGACACCCACTGTGCATCCCTACTGCTGCTGCTGCTACGATTTACTGAATTCATTGTCTAAACTGTGCACCTCAGTAATGTCCACTGACTGCTGTGCCAGTTTGAGAGTGAGGCTCAACTGGCCACATGTGAATACAGAACCAAACCAACTACTTCTCTCCTCCAGTCAAAGTGAGAAACACTGTAAATTGCAGTCATTAAATTCTGTAGGCTGACCCAGAGAGGTAGTGTTTTCTGCCTGGCCAAATAAGAAAATGATAAACAGAGAAACCAGATACTAAAACCTAACTATGGGAAGTAAGGCTCATAATCCGGCCGTGCTGTCCGTCTACATGAGGTTTGTAACTTTATTAGTTACAGTGGAGAGAGCGAGGAGTCTAATGTGCATTTAAATTATTGCCTGTGCCACAGAGAGATTATGATTTAGGTTAGTTGGATGTGTCATACCAGTTAATTGGGTGCAATGCAGTGATAGTGAGAAGTAAGTGACAGCTGGCCTGTAATGCCCCCTACTGGTGCATCAGAAAACCCCAAAGATGCTTTAGATAAATGAAAGCGGAAAACTAATGTTAATAAAACTCTGTGGGTAACAGAAAGTCTGAGTCACCGCAGGGCATGTGTATTTACTTCACATGAAGGGATGTGCTGCCTCGGTGCTTTGATCGCATGCTTGTTTTAGTGAAGCGTCAGCTGCAGTGTCACAGCGCGCCAAGAAATTCAGTGGATGTCCTGTGAGATTTCATTACAGTAGGCTGTGTTTCTCTAGTTCAGAGCACTGCCTCAACTTAAATAAGTCATGTCAAAACTCAATTACCAATCATTTGGGTTTTATTCTGGAGAGGTTAGTCAGCAGATGAGCGAAGAATATCCAGTGAAGTCACACAGCCACATTAATCTGCTGTAACTGTCCAGCACCCTAAAAATAATTGACTACTCCACCTACAGAGCTTTTCCATGGACTTGTATGCACACACCAGGCCTGCAAATCAAATGACAAGCAACTGCAAAGCTAAGAAGGTGGCATTTTCAATTTCTCATCTCCTCCTTGTCCATATACTGTACTGTGCAAGTCTACAGCAATAAAAACCTTCCACAGCGACCACTTCTAAATCAGAATGATTTTCATTTCAAATTACCTTCACACTCCTGCCTGCTTTCTTCATACTAACAAATCTTTTGAGAAGATTCACACATCCCCCCCCCCCACACACACACACACACACATCCTCACCCACCCCCCACCATCATCATGGAGTCCGTCTCTAAACCCCTGGATTATGGTAAAACATCTGTCTCCCTGCAAGTCCACCTCAATCCAGCTCAGCTTTATCCCATCATCCTTCCTCCACATCATCTCTGACCTGTTCCATCTCATGGCGTCCTCTGACAGTCACACCGTGTTCATCCCACTATCATCCTTCTAAAATACTGATCTGAAAGCGGTGAATGCTTCTCCTATGTATGTATGTGATTAACACTATCACATTCATTTGGACAAAACAGCCATTTTCCAGCATCACCTTCAACTCAAAGACTTTAGTGACATTTCATAGACAAAATATAATCAATAAACATATATACATATATATATATATATATATATATATATATAAATAAATAAAACATTACATTAAAAATAGAATAAATAAAACAACAACATTAAAGCACAATGTCACAAATGTCTAAATGTACATATTTGCATTACTTTTTATTCATTCAGCTCCTAATCATGAGTTTGAATGTATTGCTCTGCTGCAGGTCATGGCTGTTTCTCCTCCAGAGGAGCTGCACTCGTCCTGAGCCTTCATCCTGACTCTGTCAGGTCTTTGACAGTGTCAACCAACACACGCTTGTTGCTACTCTTGCTGGCCTGAAGATTGCCGAGTCTGCACTCTCTTGGCTCCCAGTCTACCTGTGTGAACCCATCTATCAGACATCACTGAGCAGCTTTCTGTCCACACTGAGTATTTTCAGCAGCACGATTCTCCTGGGCTGAGTTCTGGCTCCAACATTCTGCTGTCTTTGAAACAGCTTGAATGCTGTCAGCACATCCCCATTCCTCCCACCACTGCAAGCATGAATGCTGCTTTTTTTTCTGCCCTCTGACACCGATGCTGAATATTCTACTTCACCTGACAGCTTCAGTTATTTGTCTTCCCACCAGCTCAGCATGACCCAAACTGAACTGCTCTTTTTCCTGGAAAATCAGTCCCCTTGCAAAATCTCTCGGCACCATCAACAACAACGTGATGACTCTTTCCCGCTCTGCTCTCTGTGTTGGTGTAGTTCAGCACAACCAACTGTCACACAAGGCGCAAACAACATGACTGTGATTCCCTCCTGGCTCTGATCCCGAAATACTCTCATCAGCAAGACACATCATCTAAATCTGACATGCACTAAGGTTTTTCACACTTCGAATTCTGCCACGTAACAGTATTTGCAGTTACAGGGCAAACATACCAAAATTATCCCCCGTTTCGAAATGCATCTTTTTACATGCTTATTGCAAGCTCACACAGGAATACCATCAGGGCATTTTTTATTAGCTTATTTGATTTAGTCAAAGCTTTCCCATAACCCAAGGAGGTATGGTATGTTAGGTATGTTTAATCAGTGTGCGTGATTTTCAGTGAGAGAAGTCTCGAGTTTAATGTTGGTTTGAGTTGTTGTGACCAAATGAACTCTTGTAGTTTTAGATTAGGAGTTAGCATTTTAGATGTGACATGTTAGGGTGGTGTTCATTAAAACATGCCAGAAAATATATCAATTAATCATATTTAATGTAATATCTATAGATAAAAAGTTTAACTCTGCTTTCTTCTTACGTAGTCTTTTCAAATCAAGTACGTTATACCTACCCAACATTGATATTTGTCTATGCAGCTGAACATATGCTGACAAGCAGTGACATGTAACTTCCCCCTGTGTCCTAATGCCCATCTACTACCTATAGCAGCTTAAACAATACTAATGATAACTAGACTATAATTTCTATTTGTTACATGCCTACCTGCGCTCAGTAATATCTTGGTATGATTATTACCATTTTGTACACACAAAATAGACCTAAGGACGTCTATGAGCAGGATGATCCACATTTGACATCACTCATCACTTCATGTCAAGACATCTGACTGACAGCTTACCTTGATCCTGGGCATGGTGACTGTTGGAGGCCTTGCCTTGGCCACAAAGCTGTGCGCTGAGCCTCTCTCCACCAGGTGTCTGGTGTATGGCATGTACATGCGACCACTGGGTCCAAACACAAAGTCCTCCCGCAGCGCGTCCACTAGCATTATTACCACTCTTTTAAACAGTGGCTGCGGGAGGCGTGATGAATTTGAAGAGCCACCTGTAATGTCAATATATTCAACATTATATCAGTTTTAACAGTAAAGTCAGATACTGGGTTCTAACGACTCTGAGAGACAGGTGACGCCGTGAACGCACCTGTCAGCGGCTCCGCTGGCAGATCTGACAGCTTACTCTTGGATGAGAAAGAAGACCTGACAGGCACGGGGAAAAATCCCCGCAGGAAGAGGGCAATGCCAATCACCTCAAATATCAGAATAAACGACGCGAAAACGGATGAACGTACTTTCATTTTGCTGACGGACACTTTGAGGATAGAGTAAAGTAGACTAGCTAGCTAGCAGCCGACGTGACGATTTCCACAGAGTTTACATACATATAGAGGATGAACAGCCATGATAATCCATTTCAAAATGATGTACTGTCATGCTACGTTTTACAACGTTCTCAAACTCAGTACTAAATTAATTGCCTTAGTCGTAGTATATATTTGAGTCCGTAATTACGAATGAAAACTCGAATAAAATACAAGTTAGCACAGTTAGTATAAACAGCCGCTTCCGCATCCCTGCATGGAACTACGGGTATAACGTACGATCAAACAAGACCAATACGCTTTTCACCCACACGGGCCGGATCTAAAACACAGGGTTTGAATTTATGTCGAGCGGGACAATTATACTTTTAATGTTGAACATCTAGAGCACAACAATCAGAGGTATTGTTCTGTGAATGTCCCAGCTGTGGGCACAGTGCCAGGGTTGAATCCCCCAGAAAACATTTTAATAAACAAGAATACAAATACATTAGCATGCATACTCTACATTGCAGGTGTAATAAATATCATACAATTACATGTATTTGCCCTTGATTTCCACGCATTTGAAATAACACATTTTTTACAAAGGGCAAGGCAGGGTTGAACAGCTTAGTCCAATTAGAAAATTTAAATCATTATTTATCATTGTATTTATTCTGGTTATATTTGTGTCATATTAAAATAAAGAGTTTACTTACGTATTATTGGGAATGAGCAATCGATATTATAAATTCCGGGTTCCTTTGATAATGTGACAAAAAGGAAATGGAAATCCTAAACTTTGTGTGCTCCTTTTTTTCTCCAGCTAAATACCAATTATATCTTAAATCAGATTTGCGTTAATTTGCCAGGTACCTGAGGCAGCGCACAGGGACAACAAGCTTCTCTGAGTTCCAGACAAAGGACGAGTGAACTGTCTGGAATTTTAGGATTGGAACCTGACACTTAAAGATTCAGAGGCTGATGAAGTATGATAACTGATTCTGTTGCCGAGTTTGAGCTGCTGCTGCCATCTACTGGAAAAATGTCATAAAAAACTGTGATGTTTAGGGTTTAACCCACATATACATTTTATAAGCTTCTCCCTTTCTTCCGTCTTTCTCGTCTCTGCCATGTGTTGTGTGCGCCAAGGATGTGAGGTTCATCTAAGTGTTTGACTTAATGTATATCTCATTATTTCTGTTTGTCCAGATTATTATTTTGTCTTGTTGCAGAGCATAAACCGCAAACCACAAGGCATATGGAAAACTCCAAATCATAAACGACTATAAAGAGCTCTGTTGCTACTATAATGCTCTGCACAGTCAGTTGTCTGTGTCACTGTCAAAAAGAAAATCTGATTTGTGACATGTACACAAAGGGAAGGAAAGCACAGATACTGTTGAAGTTTCATATTAACCTTGGTTAATACTCTTGACTTTGGACTGGCGAATAAATAAATAAATTGAATACTGTAAAAATCATCAGATACTCGTACAGTTTGCACCAATGACCTTTATTCAGAGAAAATCTACTAGTGCCTTTCAATGACAAAGTTCCATTTAATAATTATAATATTTACAGTAACAGATTATTGTAATTAGAGTTTATTTGTCTTTCTTCTTCAGGACATTAATGAAGGCGTCTTTGGGAACTTCCACATTGCCTATGCGCCTCATCTTCTTCTTGCCCTCTGCCTGTTTCTTCAGTAGCTTCATCTTCCGTGTAATATCGCCTCCATACTACCAAGACAGAAAATAAATGCTAGAGTATGCAGTACATTTATAGATTCCCTCACAATTTGAGTTAAAACATGTACTTACACACTTAGCAAGAACATTTTTTCTGTACGCCTTTATTCTGAAAAAGGAAAAATATTTTAACGTCACATTTTCTAGGAAAGCTCAACAATTTAGCCCAATTCCTGCACAAACTCAATTTAAAGAACCTTTTATATAACATACTGTGGTCTCAACCTTTTCAGCTCGG
Source organism: Microctenopoma steveboyesi (assembly GCA_032359275.1). Lineage (NCBI taxonomy): Eukaryota > Metazoa > Chordata > Actinopteri > Anabantiformes > Anabantidae > Microctenopoma > Microctenopoma steveboyesi. Next base: position 4,058,738 of record JAUMHF010000002.1, on the reverse strand, counting down.
TGCAGATTGTACTTACGTCTCTCTTGCGATGACCTTACTGCCAATAGCCGCCTGTACAGCGATCTCAAACATCTGCCTCGGTATTGAGTCTTTGAGTTGCTCACACATGGCTTTACCTGTACTGTACGCACGGTCTCTGTGATGAAAGCACAGCACAGCACTTTAAAGAACTAGCCCGCCTCTGACCAAACATGATAATACATAAATATATGCCTCTCCTTATACACTGCATAAAACCCTTCTTGCGTTTGTTCTTAGTCACTCTGTAACTTGCCACCTGTAAAAGACATTCTGCCTTTTGATTGGTGCTTTGCCCTTAAAGCACAGAACAATGAAGCCACCTTCGGCTCTGCTCCAAGGCTTACACTGTAAATGATCGGAGAGTAGGAGCACTGGTTCCTCTGCTGGCTTTGGTATTAACTTCATTGAACACAGATCTGCTGTGTGTCATCACTTTTCCTCTGTGAAGCTTTTCTATTGTCCTTGTCATAAGTGGCATAAAGTCCTTGTCCAGCTTGTGAAGTCACTATATTAATAATATTAACACTGGCTGCCAAGAGGCCATATTTTAATGTTATCCTGGCTTGTGGAATACATTTCATGGTCCACAGGCTCAGAAGAACAGCTCTGGTAATGAAGAACCACAAGACCTTGCAGTCGTGTAAGAAACGTAGCAATGTTTTACGTTGTTGTTGAGACTCCTGCATCCGAGTTACACCTCCTAACATGTGGATAGTTAGTGGAACTTTGTAACATCTAAAATCAGCCTTTTGTGTCACTTGCCTGTGAGCAATTGTGGTGAGCTCTTCCACAGGTCGCCCATTCAGCAGGATATCCATCTTTATCAAATCAGCAGCCTGGTAGCCTGCGTTCTCATAATCAAAGCTGTGGCAGATCAAATCAGAAAAGACAGTCGCGTGGATGCTACGAGGCAGTAGTTACTCAGTGCTTTCCTAGATTTACCTGGCATATCCAGAGGACAGCGATTTGAGGAGGTCATAGAAATCCACAACAATTTCATTTAGAGGAAAGAGGTACTTCATCATAACGCGCTGGTCGTCTATGTACACCATGTTCTTCTGGACGGCTCTGCGGTTCTGTAAGAACACAAGAATGTGACGTTAATAAATCATGCTAATCATCAAATTAGTAGAGAGAGGCAGTTTGAAAACACTTTCTACAGCTTATTTTTATTACGATACCTTTTTGTCATTGTCTCCAGACTAATTTGGTAAGAATGAAATGCACAGAAGCACTATGATATCTCCTGTCAAACTATTTTACCAACAGGCTCGAGAATCAGGCCAATTTAGCGGTGGTTAGAGTTTCAAAGAAAGCATCCCTATCTGACTTCAACAAAAAGTCTACGCTTTAAATGAGAGATAGCATTTACAAGGTAGATACTGATGTTGAAATTATAATTTTACTCATGTGGTGCATTTTCCTCTTACTAGGCACAGAGTCATAATCTTGCCAGTGTATGTGTCCGGAGCCAGAATAGTTCCAAGGACCATTGGCTCCAAATACTTAGACACGACCGATCTGTCTGGAAAATGAGCAGGGTTCACGATGGTTATCTCCTCGCTGTCGTGTTCCTGTAACAACAACCAATGAAGAACAGAGAGCAGTGCATGTGAAGTTTCTAAATGTCTGGGTTTACTGCTTTGTAATTCCCTTATTAGAGTCCATTTATATGATGCACAGCTTCATAATCATAAAAAGTGATCCCTCATCTAAATCTACAGAGAAACACAATGTGCCTCTGATTTCTAGCCGTTAGGAAGAATATATCAAATTAAATATGGTTTTATTGAACAATAGTTTTTGTAATGAAGCACTTTCACTTTCGAAAATATGGCAGCCGTTACAAACAGACTCCATTTCATCAGTTTCCAAGTCAGTGGAAACTCTCCTGGTCAAAGCCCAACCTGCTTTGACCAGAAAACATACGAGCAGGACATGGCTCCCACCTTGATGAGTTTGGCTGAGGAGAGCACAGCTTTGTAGGGGACGGTTGGCGCCGTTACAATAACAGAGGCATTGTATTCCTGCTCCAGCCTCTGATTGAACACTTCCATATGGAGAAGGCCCAGGAAGCCGAGTCTGAATGGGGACATGAGGGTTCATGGGTTCAAGTTTCAGAATTTATGTTGATGCTTTTAATTACAAAGTGCACGTTTGGAAAGAGATCAACACTCTGCTGCTACTGCAGCAGAGTGTTGATCTAAATCACTGCCACTAATAAGGTCAAATTTACATCCTCTGGACTGGAAATATGACTTAAGATGATGAATATAGATTTACTTGGTTTTCTATTTTGGCAACATGCAGGATGCCCCGAAGGAAGCAATGAATCAAGTTGCCACAGAAAAGTCCTTTTTAACTCCAATTCCAAAATTCAAGGCAAACATCCTGACCTCCAGCCTGCTCCCAGGGCCAGGCTGCTGTCTCTCTGCACAGTGACACTCGAGTCATTCAGGGTCAGTCTCTCAATGGCACTGCGAAGGCCTGAGTATTCTGACTGGTCCATCGGATACATGCCTGAGGGACAGAAAAAAAATCAGACAGAATGCACATCAGCAATAAGCAACACCCTTCATTAGGAAAGCAGTGACTGCACTTTTTTGTACTAGCTAGTGAAACATAACACGCAGTGACTGGGTTTCATTTCTAACTGCACGTCCAGTAATGCTGGAATATTTACAGCAGTTATAGTCATGATTTATTTGAGTTCTTGTTCTAAATGTGGCAGCGAAAAGCACCTGCAGATAAGAACATTTGTTACCAGCAAACACCATGGCTTTAGCGGGTTTAAACCCTGGAAGGGCCTGCACTGGCTGCTCTGGGAGGTAGAGTGTGTCTCCAATCTGGGCTTCCTTCACATCCTTCATCCCTGCTATGATGTAGCCCACTTGGCCTGCAAACCTGCACAACAGCCCAAAACAAATTATTTATTGACATGAGGTGTGTAGTCATGTGCCCATTTAAAACTGATTTTGCTTCCTGGAATCATTCATTCTGTTAATACTCTTAAAAAGTGCATTCAAATCCCTACAACACCACATTTTCAGTATGTGCATGTGGCTAATAATCTATACTATACAGGTCACTCTGGGTGAAATCAAAACTGGGTTACCAGGTTTCCAGGTATCCCAATGGTTACTCAAAAACACACCAATAATCACGCTTTTATGGTGAAACGATTTAACAGAAACGGCTCCCTGTTTGAATTTTTCTAAAATATATTAAAAATGTAACGCAGCAGAGCATGACAAAGCGTAACAGTCCAAGACTCTGAGGTAAAGTCCTGCATCAGGTCTGGTGCCTACAGGTAACCTGCAAAAATCATTTGTCTCTTGGAGAACTCTAATTACTAGACACTAATCATTGTCTGGTTAATAGCACATGCTCCAGTGAAGCATGGTGGCAGCAGAGCAATAAATGCAGACTTGAACAGACACTTTTTCAACCTGTGACTTCACTCTAAATGCTTTCAAAGAGGCAAAGTACTGAAAAAATATTTTTGTTTTGTCGATAGAATAAGTAACTAATCATTTTAGCACAATAGCAGTGTTCTCTCTACGGACGTACACAGACTGTAACGCCCCTCAGTTAAATCAAGACACAAGGTGTCCTCTTTTCACTGGCATTCATTGCACATTCCTTTATGTGCTATGTGCATGTATGCCGTGAGAAATAATCTTGGTAAACTTATAAGACGCTAACTGGGCGATAAATGTCAATAGACGCTAACCTGTAGAACTGCAGTTACACAGACGAAATCAAAACGAATGCCACGTACAGTTTCTGTGTCGGGTGCTCATCTGGCCGGAGAAGCCCCAGCTCATTGACTTCATAGGTTTTGCCAAGATGTGCTGACACGATCTTGTCCCCTTTTTTAACCCGGCCCCCAAACACTGCGATGTTGGCCACAACTCCTCTGTAATGGTCAAAATTTGAGTCAAACACCAGGGCTTTAAATGGATCATTGACGCTCATCACTGGCCTGAAAACAGAGGAAGAGAGAAAAGTGAAAGACAATTTTTTAATGTCAAAAATGTTTGTTTTTTTGAGAAATGAAACCACCTTAGGCTTCTTACGGTGGAATCCTGTTCACCACCGCTTGGAGAACCTGTTCAACGTTTGTTCCAAGTTTCGCAGAAATCTGAAAAAGACCAGACAGGAAGAGACGTTTGTCATAAGAGTAACTGACAATACACTAAAATAGTCTTAAAGTTATGCTCCAGCTCACCCTAATGCATTCCTCACGGGGAATATCAAACATCTTTTCAATCTGTGACTCCACTCTGTTTGGATCGGCATTTTTCAGATCAATCTGAGGGTTAGAGGGTCGGGTTAGAAACACGTGCTAGAGGAGCGCACATAGAAAAATAAAACCCAAACAGTGGCATGAAAATACCTTGTTGATAACGGGGATTATTGACAACTGAGCTTCAAAAGCCAGGTAGAAGTTAGCCACCGTCTGTGCTTGAATCCCCTTCACATGCCAAGAAGAAAATATTTATACATGTAGTAAGTGCATTCAAATTAATCCGATAAAGAAAACTGGGAGCTTTAAATGTGGGCTTGTACCTGATTGGCATCAACTATCAACAGGACGCCCTGACAAGCTGAAATTGATCGAGAAACTTCATAGCTAAAGTCAACGTGACCCTGGAGGGAGAGTGAACAGAGGATTAGAAAAAAATGAGAGCTATAGGTGCAGCATGAGAAAAAATCAACCTGACAGGAGAAGTTTCTTTGCAGAGACCACTTATAGTCTGATGTTACAACAATGAATAATGTGTGAGAATCTTTGCCTTTAAACTAAGTTGCAACTTCAAATCAAATTTTAAGAGATCTGACAGACACATTCAATCCCAGCTGGGTACCTACAGGTGTGTCGATGAGGTTCAGGAGGTACTCTTGTCCCTGGTGGTTATAGAACAACGAGGCTGTCTGCGCCTTTACTGTAATCCCCCGCTCACGCTCCACCTGAAGCTTGTCCAGTACCTGCTTGTTCCTCTCAGTCTTTGCAATGGCTCCTGTTTATTTGTGATATTCATAGAAAAAAACGTGTCTTAGATGCCATCGCAGCACAAACAGCAGACTTCAGGTTTAAGAGGGAAAGCCGACAGTGATTCGGTATTTGACATCGGGCAATAGTGTTGGAGGTGAATAACAGTCCATCATAGCTAAATAAACTGAGTCTTGGTCAAAATTAAGTACAAAGCTCGATGAGGAGACATACCGGTCATTTCCAGCAGCCTGTCAGCCAAAGTGCTTTTCCCATGATCAATATGGGCAATGATGCAAAAATTCCTGATTCTCTCCACAGGGAACTTGGACAAGTCAATGGTCTCCTTAAAAGCAAAAGGAAAGGAACCTGCAGGTTACTGGCAACCACGCTGCAACAGACACCCACTTTACAGAGGTTGCAGTACTTTGGCAACCTCTATTATAATCTTTATTCTCTTATTCTGACCAGGGAAAGATTAATGACAGCCACCGATTTCCGTGAAAAAGTATGGTATCTGCGATCAATGTCTTTCATTGCCGACCACAAAAGCTGATCACATTTTACAGCCTGCAGAGGTCGTGTGTGCAGTAAACGTCAGGGCAATAAATAAACATTAAGTTACGGAACATCTCCAACTATGACAATGCCAATAATGGAGAAACGGATCTAAACTGAAGTGCTTAATACATTTTCCTACCTTGTGTGTTTGTGTGCTGCTCATCTGGAGGCTGCTGGAGTAAACAGGCAAACATTTCATCCAGCGATGTCTCAACAGGGTGTACGTGGTGTTGTAGTTCTGCACTCTCCTTTTGTACATTTTAAACTGTAACACAGGTCTCAATAACGGTGCTTCACACCGCTTGACGAGAGAAAACGACATGTTGTCGTTATCCTAACAGTACGTTAGGAAGGATTAGCTGAGGTTAGCTAGGTTACTTAGCTAGCAATGGAATAACGTTTCTACATAAAGTCTGTGTTATTGCCACATATTCGGACTATTGCTGGACTGTCATGACGACAAAGAAATTAACCTGCAAGGAAATAATCCATAATTAACCCCGTTGCGTGACTCTAGGGCGCTGACATGTTGGTTGAGAGTTCAGTGGCAAAGACTTCTGGGAAATGTTGTTGATTTTGACGAATCAAAGATGACGAGATAGAACAAGATAATGCCGTACCACAACTTCCCTTTTGTTATGGGTGACAGAAAAACCACCAGTGATTCATCCTATAACTACTGTACCCGTATTTAGTCGTTTTTAAACGGTAGACACCGCTGTGCATATATTAATTCCCGCCATATCGTCCTCGTCTATGGCAGGTGGAGCATAATGTTATCGTTTCTAAGAACTAACGCTAGAAGAAACAGAAAATGTCAAAGAGGGATTATTATCTCGTTTTATCTTTGTGTTTCGGGCCCGCCTTTCAGATAAAGGATAAAAATGGATATTAGTTGCTATGGCAACGAAGCTGCCTTTTGCCTTTCTTCTTTGAGCGACCAGGGATAATAAGCCTGTATTAGCCCCACATTCAGCCTGCCATCCAGTCACCAGTTTTTTTAGATTTGTAATTCACAGAGCTGAGCGTATGGTTTTATTTAAGAGGCAAAAAGAGGAGCCCATTTCTTTATTACATCATGTGATAACATATATATTATAAATAAATAATTCAATTATTCATATATTTAATTTTCTTCTATCTTGGGACAAGATCATGTAAGCCAAAGATTTGAACCAATGCCCTTTAAGACAGTCTGGGGTGTTTTCCAAGTTTGCCTAGTGTTTGTGGTTTATTGTTGTTTGAAATGTATCATTCAAAAACAAAGGCCTCAAATGTAAAATCAATGTTTAGAGACAGGCACGAACGGAAAACATCCTCCGTTACCTGCATATATCATAATCATGCATTTTACCCATGAGTAAGTCTATGCTCTTTAAAGCTTCGGGAAGCATGTTGCTATTTTGGCTATACTGAATTTTTAAAACTTGAGTATGAACAGTTATGTATCATGATGTCACAAACCATTTTCAAAGTGCACTTCCTTGATAGTTTCCCTCGCTGAATTTTTACAATAAAAAAAACTTCTCAATAAACAGTCACAACAGTCAGTCACACAATAACAGGGTGCAGTGAAATTATTAATTACATCTGGCCTATCCTTTTCCTGCCATGACATGATAGAATGCACAAAGTGAAACATGACTCTGTTGTTTTACTTCATTTCATCATAAAACCACACAATGTACTGACACCCAGACCTTTTGATTTCATGTGGATGCCAGGTCCATCCTCCTTAGGCTTGATTCATGTGCTCCCATTGTAAATGAACATACAGTGCACTGCTTGACCTTTCTCCTCGTGCAATCAAATACATCTAGGTGTAAGAGCTTTAAGTCACTGTCCAATTTAAACCACTAGTTGTAACACCACAGATTAGATTTAGCTTCCGTCAGTAGCTGAGCCTTCGATAACTCATTCCCAACTGCTTCTGCTCTGTTTTGCTTCGGTTCTGTCACTGTAAGAGTGGATGAGCAGGTTTTACCTGTATCCACTCATGCACTGTGCTGCTTTACTTATGCTCCCATGTTCTGACTCAACTGCTGCAATTAGCTTGTTTCTTGTCTTTAAACATGAAGCTCTTAAAAATATGTTAACTCAAACTCAACTGAATGACTCTACCTCTTTCAAATTGTATAACCTATACATAGAAAATTTCTCTACACCTGTTGGTTTATGAATTGAAAGCCACAATATAGTTTCAAAGAAAAGTCTTTTAGATTTATATGGTTATTATAGATCTGCGATGGCAAGATTAATTCATATTTTGTTTCATAATCCATAGATTATGAATTGAAGTTCTTAAAAGAATACATTTAAGAAATCCCTTTTCTAAACTAAAAATTATATGGGTTTTAAAACATATTAACAACACAGCGATAAAAAATCAGAGGCCAGTGGTGCTCAATCAAAGGACAGAAACTAGTAATGGAGAACTGAGATGATATGTGGTTTATTAGAAACTGTGCACTGCATCAAGCATCCACCTTGTGAACAATCATTTCATCTGGAATGTTTAAGATTTTATCCGAACGTTGGAGAAAAACTTGATGAAGAAAAATAAGAAAAGCCAACACAATAATTTGTAAAAAAAAGAAAAAGTAAAAAAGTAAAAGAATAAATTCCTTTTCATGCAAGAAAACAATTAAATTAAGGTAAATTATATTGAGATACTAATGTGAAGCAAAATCATCTCACTTCATGGAAAGAATTACACAGAGCACTATATGACTACTGATACGGGCTGGATGTGATTTGTCAATGTAGCTTAATTATGGCAGAGTGAAACAACCACATTGTCAACAGTCCAACATGACTTTTTCTTACCACATGTTATGTGTTCATGAATTATGGTCAAGATCATTGTCCTAGCTGCTTTGTTGCGCATGGAATTGGATTCCACAGTGACTATATATGGCTTTAAAGTTAATCCAGAGTTTTAGTGTTTACAACAATCAATCTGTGCATGAATATGAGATGGAAATCTGTGAGAGATACTGTATGAATTTACACCTGAACCCTGTCTGTATTCTGTCACAGACAGACGTGCTGCCACACTGCTCTGTTCACCATCAACAAATCCACACAGTCCTCCAGAATTATTACCACAGTTTGTAAACCAACACAAAGTCAATATGCAAATGCAATCAGCAATAAATTCCAGTACTTTTTCTGCATTCTTAACACTGCACCAAGCATTTTAATCTCCAAAAAATAAAAAATGTGTCTATGTTAAGGTGAAAGAGGACAGCCATAATCATGTATCTACAGAAAATGTATCCCCTACTCTGCAGATCTGTATGTTGCTTTTTAGCCGGTTGTAGCTAATTTTTGTTTTGGTTTTCAACTGTCACGACTGTGTGCACTGCATGGCAGTCCAAACTAGTCTCCAGCTAGACAGGCAAAGTGAGGGAGCTGACAAAGCAGGCTCCATCATCTAAAAGCTTAAGATTGAGATAGTTTTAGTTTAGTTGTTTTAAAACAGTTACTACTTCATTTGTGATTTGGCAATGATAATATTTTCGTGCACTTCCGTGGGATACAGTGTAGGTTGAATGTATTGTGATGATTTTCAACCTACAAGTACAGTACTTCAGTTCAGACATTTCTACTAACTACAGAATCAAAGCGATGATACAAATAAATCACAGACATTCATCTCTTATTGCAGTGAGCCAGATGCTTTTGGTAGTATTCGGTTTCAATAATTCTGGAGGTCAGTGTATGATTGCACACCCATATCTGTAGTCACAGATAATAAAACAACTTTTACACTGTAACAATATTATACAAGTGTGTTTTTGCATTGGCTTGGACAAAAAAAAAATCAGGCCACTCTTTGATGGCAAAGACAGAGAGAATTATAATAATAAGTCCCTTTCACTAAAAAGAAAAATATATACTATAATATCAAGAAAGTGGGCATTGCCATCAAAATCTAACACATTTAGATGTATTTTAAATAAAATGTATGTGTTAATGTTTATGTGTTTACTCTTCGTTTCATTTCTATGTACAGTGGCCACGTAGTGTAACTGGAAACATACTTCAAGGAAATATGCACTCTAATCGAAGTAATCACAATATGCAACCATGAAACCATGAATATAAATATACACACACATTTACAAAAGCCAGGCTTCTCAAAAATGCTGCAGACGGTGTAGAAAACAGGTGGCAATAGAGGATCACAATCCAGGACTTCACTCTGCAAAAGTATGTGTACACAGTTGCTGGAGGTATTTGGTTTGTCCCTTAGTCCCCAGACTAGAGCCCATTAAAAGCGGTCTTTAATTAGAAGGAACCATGTCCTTTATAATGGGTTCTCTGTTTAAGTAGGTGGCCCAGTAGACAAGGTTGAAGCTACCAAAGAGAACTGGAAACAAAATCCTTGAGAGCCTGTCAATTTTGCTAACGCTGTTGAATGTCTTCTTGTTTTCTTGGCCTTTGCCTTCCGTCTTGGCCTTGTTGGGTTCCACAGCTCCACCTTTGGCAACAGTTGGAAGGGTGCCGGAGTCCTTGGTGATATTTGGCGCATAGTTGGCCACTGCTACAGCGTAGGCATTATTCTTCTTGACCACAGACGCCCTCTCTTTTTTCTGTTAAAATACCAAAAAAATTTGGTTGTTTGTCAGCTTTGTATTCATGAAAGTAAGACACACGGAAATGGTAATTGCTGTGGTAATGCATAGGTTCTGGTGATGGATGAAGCACATTTAGAGATGACATAGACCATTGACGACAGAAAATATGACAATAGTGGGTTTAGGATCTGTAACATTCTGAACTGCACACAGACATGCAGCATGCCCACACACTTACAGAGAGGAGGAGGTGAAACTACAGTTATTCACAGAGCATGTGGTATATATAAGAGCATTTCCTAACACACCATACTGCTGTAATGAGGTGGAAAGTGAAACTATCTTTGAAATAGAGACACTCTAACATCTACTAACTTCAAATCTAGGTTTCAAATCTGGTATGGCCAGTTCATTTTAGTTATGATTCTCTCCACGTATAAATACAATACGTGCACTATAACCTCCATTGAAAGAATTCTGCAAAAATCTCTTTATGGATAAGTATCTACAGCTGATTGTCACTCTTTGGTTTTGACAGAATTGTAATCAGTTTGAGCATCAGAATATTTTGCAGGGTTAGTCCTGCTCTTTCTAACTTACAGTCTCCCCTTTGGACTACTTGTAACACCCAGACTCATGTTGCCATCTTTGAGACTACAAAAACAGTGATGGACAGATTGGAGTTTAAGGTATGACCTTCTAGCATCTGTGAAGGGTTACAGCAGCCATTATCACTGCAAAGCTCCACTTTTCTGCAATCTAACATTGCCTTCCTCAACATACAATCTCATGAATTCTCTTTAAAAGTGGAGCCAGTAAAAAAAAAATAGGCTTTTCCTAATTACCTTGTCATTCACAACACTCTTTCCATCCCAAGCCCAGCCGCGCTTTGTGAAGTAATTGACAGTGGCAAACTCAATCAAAGCTGAGAAGACAAAGGCGTAGCAGACGGCGATGAACCAGTCCATGGCTGTGGCGTAGGCAACCTTGGGAAGGGAGTTTCTTGCACTTATACTCAGTGTTGTCATTGTGAGAACTGTGGTTACACCTGGAAATACACAACAAGAAATCAACACTTCTTTTCACAGTCAATCAGGTTGACAATACTGAATTTGAATATATTGAAGCAGACCAAGTATGTAACAATTTATTTATATAATTTATATTTATATGACTTTCTTCATCCTCCACCTCTTGTCTTTTGTTAATCTACTGTAGCGATATAGTCTTCCAGCTGGTAACAGGTCAAGTCAGACGCAACTGCTAGCCATGCTAGCCATGCTAATAGTAAGGTAGCTGCTCTGCCCTGGTACACTGCGGCCGCTCTTTCGTAGATAATAACCACCAAAATGTGTGAGTCTGAGTTTTGCCAATTCTGTAGTGCGCTCCAGCCAGTGGCACTGAAGCAGCACACGAAGCTTGTTGGAAAGGTCATAGGTTGCATAATTTATATTTATATGACTTTCTTCATCCTTCACCTCTTGTCTTTTGTTAATCTACTGTAGCGATATAGTCTTCCAGCTGGTAACAGGTCAAGTCAGACGCAACTGCTAGCCATGCTAGCCATGCTAATAGTAAGGTAGCTGCTCTGCCCTGGTACACTGCGGCCGCTCTTTCGTAGATAATAACCACCAAAATGTGTGAGTCTGAGTTTTGCCAATTCTGTAGTGCGCTCCAGCCAGTGGCACTGAAGCAGCACACGAAGCTTGTTGGAAAGGTCATAGGTTGCACTGCCTCTGCTATCAGTCACCGGGAACTGCTCTCTCAGTCAGCTGTTTTGGCCCTTTCAATCTAGCAGGCATAGAACTCCTCATTTGTTCAACTGGCCAAGCTTCAGGGAGCAAGCAGAGCAACTGAAGAATTTCTGGCATCCCGAGAGTGCTCAACAAGCTGGCCAAGCACCGAGAGAATGGCTACACGCTGGAACTGGGTCTAGATGTCCAAGGACTCTCAAAAGAGGGGAGAATGGAATAGCCCTCTCTATCTCCTACCCAGAAACTATCAAGGTTTTATGTGTTCTTTCTCCTATCAGAGCTGAGGACATGCTCCCAGAATCTCTTAGAGTTGATTGTGTCATGGAGAAAACCCCTGTCCTCCTATGCACTGAAACTAGGTTATGGTCAGCATTTAGACATGCATGGATAGGAAAAGACTGGGCACCTGCTGATGTACCCTTTTGGCTGCATGACACAAGTTGAGGCAGCTTTGACTCTAAGCATTGGTATACTGGCTTATTAAGATTATTTGTGTCTTGTAGCAAGCTTCAGAAAGACAGCAAAGAGACAAACAAGCACAAGTGCTTATGTGCCAGGTCACCTGACCAAGGGACAGACCTTCTCTCTAGGGGGGATTTGTTGCATGGGAAATGGAGGTTGCACTCAGAGTTGGGAGCATTTCAGTCAGACCTCCAGAGAGCACATCTCCTAGTATTAGCATCCACTAAAAGTGTGGGAGACCTACATTCTCTGTCTATGCACGCATCCTGATGGCCTTAAGGTAATTTTGCTTGATTCTCAAAAGTTGGATATTGGAGCTTTACGTGTCTTTACTGTCCTTAGTGTTTTGAACTTAACAACTACTGACTTTTGGTACTGCTTCATTTGTTCAGCAGTTTTGGTCACTGTTGTTAGTTCCACTTGACCTACAAAAAAGCCCGACTGAACTATAAAGCAGTGAAGCCTCTACAAATGTCTCTTCGTTGACACACATTTGTCTTAAACTTTCCAAATGACGGGTGCAGGAAATGAGTTTTCTCCGGCACCACCATGTGGAAAGTTTAAGAGAAATGTGTGACATAATCCAACATTCCCTGAAGCTGACCCACACTAGTGCATTTGTTAAGTGGGTACATTTAATAAGATACAGGTTTGCTTCTTATTTAAACCAGTTTTGCATGGAATAAAAGAAGAGAGGAAGAATTGTGTTCTCAGTGCTGTCCAAAACTTACCAAACACAGTCCTTGCTGGCACTGATTCTCTATTCAACCAGAAAGACACTTGGGAAAGAATGACTGTCATGATGCATGGCAGGTATGTCTGAATGACAAAATATCCGATCTTCCTTTTCAGATGGAAATGAGCTGTCATCACTGTGTATTCACCTGTGGAGACAGAAATCAGGATCAGTCAATCACTGTAGTTGCCTCCACTGGCATTTGAGAACTTTTAATTACCTAATGCATTTTTTAAATTATGAAAATCATTCCAGCAGAACCAGAAATATTTTGGTATTAGCATTATGTATTATTCAATGTCAAAACCTGGGTCCTACATTACCCATCGTGCAACTCCAACATCAACAGCTAGTAACAGTACTCAATGCAGACAAAGAGGCACTATGACTGGACTTATTTATATTATTTATTGAATTATTACTGATGCATACATGTAAATAGGGATACACACAGCATCCCAATGTCCCATCGATTCAAGCTGAAAATAATTTGAATCTGTAGCAGTATAAAATATTTTACAAAGCAATCATATGCATTTGTACCTAAGTTATCAATTGTAAATGCAGATTAAATATAAAATACTAAATAGGAAAATATTCCTCTCCGAAGTAATTTAAAATAAACATCCTCTTAATCTTCTTTATATGAAACTGAAGCCTGAACCGTAAAATGTGTGTTTTCTCTGGATTTCTTGTTTTAGCATGCACACTTCAAGATTCATGATTTGATAAAAAATATATGAGTAACAGTAACTGAAAGCATTCATGCATGCGTAAAGTGTGATATATTTATATGAAGATCCTAACAGCTTAAAGACACCAAAGCAGTCTTAGACATAGATTACTTCAGCCTACTTCAGCTGTTAACAGTACATTTGATATAATAATTCATTCATACACAAAAAAAGCAGACAGACTGATTTCCCAGCCACTGAGCAAAGCCTAATAGCTGACAGGGGGCAAAACTGTGCCAGTGCTGCAGTAGCAGGCAGGTCTTCAAATGGAAGCTATCTCAAAGAGAAGCCAAGATTAGACATGAGAAGAAAAAGATGTGTTACCCATGGCAACCGAACAGACAAACATAGCTCATTTGCTGCGATGCTGAAACGAAGGCCTTGATACACACAGCCTCTTGGCAAGAGGAGAAACATTTTCAGCTGTGGGAAAGGAGGGAGAACTAATTCTAAAAGATGCTTATTCCGTCTTTTTCAGAGGTGTAGTTGTATTGTCCGGATTTCAAGCAGTTATTTGAGGCCTAATTCTCTCTGTCACTATCCGTACACTCCTTCTTTCGGGCACTGGAATTTAGAGGAATTGAGAGCGCCCTCATTGCCCAATAGAGCTCTGTATCTTCAGTAATTTAATTTACACTCCAACCCTGATGCTTGTGCTGAAAATGGGGGAGCAGCATGTATAAGCTGGGAGTCCACTGCCTGTTTGAATTTCCTCTAGAGAGAGCTTTACTAAGAAGGAAGACAGTAATTAAAGCATGAAGATGGAAATCATTTTTCCTACAGACATAAGAAACATGGTCGCCTGTTAACAGGATAAGATGTGCGGTGTTACAGCAACTGTCCGACAGAGGGCGCACACTTAGAACACACAACAAGCTTTACAAATGGAGTCTTAATGGGAATTTATTATGAAGAGCTGACTGTATACCGTACATTGATGCTACAATATATGTTTGTTCACAGGTATTATTCTAAAATTTCTATTTTATATTAGCAAATAAAATTCCATTAATTTGATAGATCTACACTGGGCAATAAACTGAATGATTACATGTCATCCCTACCGTGGTTAAACCCTCCAAATCTCTGCATCTTACTGCAAGTCAACAGTGCCCTTGGTTAGATCCTGCCTGGTAAAATATATGACTGATCTCCCCTAGTTGTTCTGTGTAGGTTTTGTATGAAAAATCCATATTATACTTTGTGATTATATAAGTATATCTTTATGACTTTGTTTAAAAAAGGTCACCATTTAAAAGTACATGGTTCAATGTTTTACCTTTGCAGATCAGAAATACTTCAACTCAAGCTAATAGATACAAATCAACCATGCAACACTGGCCATCTTATATCCAGATTAAAAATATTATTTCAAGACCAGAAATGTCAATTTGACACAACCAGTGACCACTATTAGATCTCACTGTCATCAATATTAAAAATAGTAATCAATTTTTCATTATGTCACATTAACAATGAATCACAGGACTACTATAAGTGGAAGGGTTGCTTGTAGTGACAAATCCACAGAGAATTATGTCCTGGATCTGCAGTTTTCCGCTCATCGTTTTCAACCTGCAACTTTCCAGTGGTAGTTTGGTTTCAAAACTCTCATATGACTGTTTTCAATGGAAAGCTCCATTGAAAGCTACCTGCCGAGCATCAAATGACAGATGGATCAGTTAGCAACGAGCTGGAGCATTTAGCTCAGCTAAAGAGACAGATATTTCCCGCAGGAGTTGAGGAGAGGGAGCTACACATGCGTGAACACTAGATTTGCATTTGCCACGTGCCCAGAAACATGATTCTAAATGAACATTATTCTTACTCTGTATCCACTGCATGTGCAGATAGGCTAATTTTTGCTAATAGGTTAAGCATCTTTTAACTCAAATGCAACCTTCATGTGGCCAACATAAATGATTGCAGATTTTAACAGACAGAATTTTACTCAGTTCATACATATTACATTAAAATGATACAATAATCTTGGGGCACATCTGGTCAGCATGTGTACTGTGTAGTTACACAAAAATGTTTTTAACAGCAAACAATAGCAAATGAGATTCATGATTCAAGTGCTTTAAAGGAACAAGTCGAACATGACTACCTGACTGATAAAGGTATGGTTGAATAGTGGGGTTTTTCTAACAGTGTGCTGATATGTTCACAGGCTTATGCAAGATGTCTGCCCCTGTGAAGCCCTAGAGCATATTCATTCGTGCCAAATGACCTAGTTTGCAACTACGCTACACCAAACACTGACACACTAGTAATGAATGTTTAATTTAAACTCAGCCAATCACATAATGCAGAATGACTAGTTAAAACAAGACAAACAGTTACTGGCAGGCGTGCTGCCTTCTATTGAGGCATCATACACAACTTAACCTAGATAGGTGCATTTAGTGCACGCAAGGACTTTAATGCTCAGGGAAAATAAAGCAGTGAATCCCTTGATACGGAACTGCAGTCACTAGGGAAATGTCCTATACTAGTAATTGATATCTATAGGGAGCAGTGGTGGAGCACTTGTACCAAGGATGCAGTTATGAAATATGTTATTGTGGGGTAAATGCTGTTTTCTACCTGCAACTGAGAATGTGCACGTGCTACATAAACATATAAAGTACAAAGCAAGACCGTAGCTAATAAGTATTTACATTGAACATCAATTTGACCACAACCGAGGAAAAAAAATGTGAAACCTACTAATGCTGGGAAATCACAACATACAGAAAAATAAAAAGTAGCTTTGACACTTTTTCATGCCCTTACCCACATTACCCACCCACTTCTCCCTTGACCACTACCGCGTGGAGACGATAACCACAAGGTCAATATCCTTTACCAGAAACAAACTTCTCAAACTCTTTTGCAACCATCAAATAGAAGTCCTTCTTCACCTTTTGTAAACTAAGGTGCTCATACAGGCTTTGTCCGTGTCTGTGGTTTCGCATGCTGTAAATGATTTACTTCATATTCTTTCTAGTGGAGACTATGTAAAATTCAGTTTACTTCAACACACTGACACAAACAGATAAAACAGGTCTTGGTTTTTCCTGGTTTCCCAGTAATTGAATTATATTCTGCATCGTTATTCTCATCACTGCTTTGACTGCCCTGCACAAATTGTATATCACAAAGTCTCTACCGTTAGCCAAGTAGTATTGCTAAAATTAGATCAGCACTGCCGCTCAGCAACACAGAGAATTGTGCATGACAACAGATCTGTCATCTACTGCGACTTTTTTAACTTAAACAACAAACAGTGACACTATGCCAGGCTGTGTAATTAATGCAGAAGCACTGCTTAACATACATGTTGTTGGTTACTTAGGCCTCTTTAACCAGCTCCTAGCAAGTTTCAAAAATTACTTTGCTTGCTCTTCATAGGGTTGAAGACTCATTCAGGCCTTTTTGCTTGCTACAGCTCAGACCTTTTTAACCTGCATCATCAAAGCACCATGTCTAACTCTGCAGACTAGTGGTGACCATGCAGAGGATCCTTTAGGTGACTTCCAACACTCTCGTGTTGTTTCACCTGTGCAACTGTTAGCTGTAGTTGTGGAGTGTTTAGGTAGAATCTCTTGTATTTCTCAAGTAAAAAGTCAAAATTAGTGACAGGTTAGTGAATAATGTAGCTATCACTTCAATCACGTTGCTTGATCCAAACCTCAGATGGAAAACTGCTGCTTTGAGTCCCACTTTTCATTTTTAAAGCTTACTTGTTAAACCCTTTGTGAGTCCTGTTTTGCAAAGTGCTATATAAGTATTGTTAGTTTATGCTGATGTTACCGTGACAACACGAATTGTTACCATGGAAACATGCACTGTGATAAATTGTGTGTCTATTGAATTTGGCTCATCTGTCAGGTGTATATTGAAGTCCTCAGTTATTATTACGCCACGCGCGCACACACACACACACACACACACGCACACGCACACACACACACACGCACACGCACACCCATTATTTTAACTATTCATTAGCGATAAACAGTGTTACAGCACAACATCGTCCCCCTCTGCTGTAACAGTTAATCATCCACATCCATAGTCATCACATCTGACTGCACTGATCTGGAGGTCTATTTAAAGACCATCGCATTCACTCTGCATGCTGACGTGTGCTTGGCGCTGTTACTACAGCTCCACTCCATCCAGCCTCCACCTGCATCAGTTCTGCTCTGTTTGTATGCACACTGGAGGGCGTTTATTTCTAAGTTAATAACCACTGGAGATTATTTACAATGATCCCTGCATGCTATTCATCACTGTGCTACGTATTTAATTCCCCTACTCTGCATCGCCACTGCAGGGAACCTTAACCAGAGGAAAATCTTACTGCTTGAGACAATTTCTGTTCCCATTTTATTTGCTAAGTGACACAGTTACCTGACACATGAAATGATCAGGTAAAATAAAGTACAAATTCCTTGTATTAAACAGTATCTAAACAGTCTCTCATTTTAGATGCTGCCTCTTCAAATCAAACATATATTTGATTTAAAAGGTATTCAAAAAGTATCCCATGGTTTTAGTGTTTCATATCCTACATGCGCGTTAGCCAGGAAACCAGGACACATCTGGCTTTATTCTCTCTCCACGGGCTCACTGTCACTCGTCTCATAGACCCTGTTTACACATAGTTCTCAAATACATTTTGGGTCCAGGTTCAGATCACAAGCGGACGGCGCAAAATACAAGTGTGAACCACCACAGAGACATATTATGATCCGATCAATCAAACCACTTGCCAAGCTCTGGGACACATTAGACCACAAATATATTTTAGTGCACTACACATTATTGTGTCCTGACGCCAGACAAGGATGTCTCAGGAAAATCCACCATCAATGCATGCCTGCATGACCACACTTCGCCTAGGTCTGACGGCTGTCCTAGTGTAAGAAGCCCTTGGGCATGTTGACTGTCCGACTCTGTGGTGTATGTTAGCAGAAGTGACGGAGCAGTAACAACACCTGAACACAGGAGAGCTGCATTACACCTTTAAAAGCACGTATGTAGACAAGTGTGAATTCTGATGTGTCTCAGCCTTCCACTTGTGATCTGATCATCCGAGGCGCATTTCAAAACCAAATCTAATCAGGGTTAAAGAGTCTCGCATCCAGATGCTTCAAATCTAAGCCCATTTATTTTTATCATCTTGTCTTTCAAACAATTTCTTCTTGCCTACCTACTGGACGGCAATGTACAGGAGCGCTTTGCATATCTTTACACACATGAAAAACAACCCTACAGACTCGTGTATGCTCACTCAAAATCTGGCCCCATTTCTTGGCATCTGTGTTTATGTGAAATGTGTTAGCTTTATTTTGAATCCTCGTTCTCCTTTACTTTTGTAATATGGCCTATTTTCTATGGATTTGTATTCTTTATTTCTGTATTCAATTTGTGAACAATATATTGGTTGAGGTGTTTTATAAATAAACCCAACCTATACTCTACGATAGCGCATTTTTCTATTTCTGCACAGGCCCTGACTGAGATGACACACATTCCCTGAACTCATTTTCAGTTCTATAGAAACTAGCTTAAATATCTCCTGTTTCCACAGTTTGTCAAAAACAGTTTTATTTTTGTACAACATAAAGTTAGTAGTTATAGTATTTTTTTAAAAATGTAATCAGATTTTAATAATTTTAACTTGACCACTGCTTTTTTTATATTTTACTTACTTTAATATGTAAAATAATATGTGTAGGAAAAGGTTAATTAAAATCCATTTTTAGAAAAGCATTTTTAACAACCTTTATATTCTTTAAAACTTTATATCTCTATGCTTTGAAACTCTGAGTTTAATGGCTATTTCCAATTTGACTGAAATGCCTTATATTTGTTAAAGTTTTTTTCTCTGTATTTTAGCTATTTATGGATGTGCTAGGGAAGCGGCAGATAGAAAACGCAGGTTCCCAGGTGGACTTGAATCATGGATGCAGCATAGCATGCACACTAACCATTCGACTGCCCTTTAAGACGGACGGGTTATTCACATTCTGCACCCAGAACAACACGTTTTTTCTTTCCCTGTTATGCATCGCTGCACTGTACGAAATTCGTGTCTCTTTGGGCACCAACATAAATCACTGACGTACACACCAGCTATATTTTAATCTGACAACACACACATGTGTTCCGTTATGTTTGATTGTGTATCAGCATCTATTGCACTATCATGCAGTGGAAGCCGGACCAAATGCTTCTCTGCACTCTCCAAGCCAAATAAAGTGAGGAACATAAAAGACAAATCTTAGCAGGTGTTTCACAGCAAGCTACGGCCGCCTCCTGCAACATGTAGGAGGTGAACATGTTCAACATCCACCCAAACAAACCAAACTGTTTGATTCTCACACTCAAACTGTTTAACAGCAATTTTTTAAGCTCCCAAATCCACAAAATGAAGGAGGTACTGATGTCTCTGTTTTTAAAATAGTGGTTTTAGAGGCAATAGTTAATAAAACTGCAGTTTCTGCTGCACACAAACTGACGAGCATTCAGTAAAGACTATTTCAGCTGTTGTGTTGCTTTATAATTTCTAGTATTTGCATTTTTTGCATTTCCTAAGTGGAGGAACATTTACTCGAGTGAATGAGGAGGACTTAATTTAATTCTCTCTGGACTAAACCTGCAAAAAAAACTTACCTGTACTCGACTTGATAGTCTCTTGTCCAACTGTTTGTCCCAGAAGGTCGTATTGGTTCAGACGAGAACTTTCGCCTTCAACTACCACGGAGTCTGTGGCATTTCGAGTCCAAGCGTAAGTTACTTCTGAGATTGTGTAGGCATCTAAAAAACCACAGAGAAGAGAGAATAATCCACCAGGGGATAAATCTAGGGCAGCTGCTGCATTGGTTATTATTTGAAAAGTTATTTCAGTGGTCCAAATGAAAAACAACTAACTAGATGTATCTAGTAAAAAAATGCAACTTGTAAAACTTTCTCCCTCACTATACACTGAATATGAAACTTTAAAACCAGTGTTCTACACTCACAAAAACAACATAACGGAGTTTTCATCAATATATTTCATTACTGAAAATATTGCAGTAGATTGTTGAATGGTTGCGTCAGGGTCATAAGAGAGCAAAGAGTAATGTGAAATAGTGTAAGTTAGTCCTTTGGCACTTAAGTTAAGCCGAGTATCTCACGTTTAATTAGTGTAAGTAAATGCATTTCAGACTGATGCTCTGATATTTCCTTATTTTAAAAAACACATTTTCTAAAAAGCAGCTTAAAGCAAAAGGTATTCATCCAAATGTAAAGAAGCCATGGCAATGAAACTATGATTCAAAGATACTTCAAATTCACAAAATAAAAATATTTGGATGAGTTTAAAGTCGTTTTCCCCATATTTCCCAGTGACATTTCCTCTCGCTCTTTAATCTGTCACATATCTGTTTAATTACTAGAAATAAATGTTGTCATGATTTGTAGGGCTGTTGCCAAACACGTATTCCAGCTTCACTTAGTTCTAAGGCTGTTCTCCTGCCAGAGAACCAGTGAGGAGAGAAAAAGGAATCCATTATACTTAAAGTTCCCTCAGGCACTATCACCATCAGAGTTACTCACAGCTGCCAAATTTTAGTGGACAGGAATGAAAGTCCATGGGGAAATCCTCCAGATGCATTGGGCACTCTGCATGCACAGTTAACCTGCGTCCAATTCACAGAAAATGAAGGAGACTTTGCAAATGCATGAAAAGTAAACAGCACAGATTAGGCACGATTTTAGAAAAACAAAACTCACAAGCCTCATGCACTATTCAAGACATTTCCCATCTGTAATGCCTTGAAACAGCAATTATTCATCTTAACTGTAACCAGCAGAGCAAAGTAAACAAGGTACTACAGAGAGCAGCCGAAATCATATGTAAGCATGTGATCATAGGTTTGCTACTGTATGTCCACTGTGTTCGCATTAACTTTTAAATTGATTTCCATAATATATAAGTTGCGATGTTGCATAAACGCAGCTGCACGTCTGAACAAATTCTGTGTCACTACAGGACAGATTTCTCCGAGGCTGGGACATGGTTTAGCAAAGCGAGTGAAAGTATTAGTCTGACATTTGGGCTTTTTTGTTTACTGTTAGCTGAGAAGACTTAAACTATTCTCGTGTCTGTACACTAAATTAATGAAGCCCGCTCAGCTGCTCAGTAACAAATCAACCCACCCAGTAACACGTGAAACTTCCTTTGAATAATTAAAACGACAACTAAGCCAGCTTTGTGTTTACTGCACAGACACGAGGACAGTGACAGTCTGCTCACTTAACACTCAACACAAATACCAAACTGCTTCACACGTAGCAACATCTACTTTGACTTCTTCTTCAGCCGTGCATCTGTGACTCGACTTACCTCATGGTGTACAACAGCGTCCCGTCATCTTGGATCCTCAACAGTTTATTCGGCATGGTCATGTTGTGAGCCACAGACTTCTTCCCGTTGTGGAAGAAGGTGTCGGGGGTCCAGATTTTACTCGCCATCAGATTGTTGAGGGGCAAAATATTCATTGGCCCGCGAAATGTCAGCCTTTCGTCCTTCCAGCTTTGACGGAAAAAGACATCTATGGTGTACTCCTGTGGGCAGAGGACACAGATAAATCAAACTATAGAGCTAAACAGCTTTTGATTCTATTACTTATAAATCTCCTTTATGTTGCACCTTTCCCATAAATGAAATGAGTCCCATTGCTTCTCACTAAATATTAAATAAAACAGGCCACTTCCCCCTGCCTGCGTTTTATGGGAGCCTACAGCGATTCTTCACGACTGAGTTCACCCACCACTTTGAACCTGCTCTCAGCTTTCAGCTTTCTCTATTTGTCAAAGCTCCATCAAGGTGAGGTTCCTCACAGCTCTCTGAGCCGGTGTTTTCCTAAGCTGGCTCTGAGGCCAAGACAAGCCCCTTGACCTACAATTCTCTCTTGTCAAAAAAGAAAAACACACACAAGAAAGGATTTAGGGCAGGAAGCACTGTACTGTGAAATGTGTGTGTGTTTGCGTGATTCACACAAGTGAGCATGAGAAGGAGGCTGAGAAATTTCTCCACGATTTTTTTTTCATGTCACAGTTGAAAAGCTTCTGACATTTAGATGTTGGGACACTAAAACTGTCCACTGAAACCAAAGCTAATTAAATTCCTCTGGGGTAGAGCAGCTCTCGGATATAATAAAGAACAATGTAGGTCTTCATAGTTTTGGCCACCTTTATTATTTGCTATCAGAACATTTTAGCTTCTGAGTCATAGGATCTGGGAACACATCAACATTACAGCAACAAATGTGAGAAGGCAGGAAATGCGAGCAGCCAGATGATCAGAACAATTGTAAACAAGCTAACTGTAGAGCCAATTCATCAAGATAGCAAAATGAATCTGTGTACAGTAAAATGTCAGGAATGATTCCTCATTCCACAAGAAAAAGGCGTTTTTAGGAGCTGCTGTGAAAGATTCAGGAGGAACAAGAGGAAACAGGGGACAAATCATAATAAAAAAAAGAAATATGACAGAAACATGAAAATAATACCCAATTTTTTTCTGGCCTTAAAATAATCCTTTAAGGCAAAGTGTCACTACACACACACAACATGTAGAGATCAGCCAACACATTGGGAGCTATTTGACCTTAATAACCTTCTGTCATGGTCATGGTATGTTTGATCAGTGCTCTTAAAGTTCATTTTACTAATTGTTTTTCTTACATATTTCAGCTCTGACTGTCAGCAGACCTGCTATGAATCCTGTAAATCCTATAAAGCAGACAGCTCAGCAATCAATTGTGTTACTCTAAAGTATGTGAACCAGTCAGTCTAGTCACAGGAGAGTATTATATATTATACGTTCCATGCTGTTTTTTTATGAGGCATCTGACTATGAAGACTATAACCTGAAATGAATCACCTATTTCCAGATTTATGCTAAACCATTTGTTTTTTACCTGAGCAGTCACCGATATGATTTTACACTGTCACTCTGTCTGGGACGATGTTTTAAAAGGAGACATCATGGATCATTTGACTGAAATGAATTAATGGAGCGTCACACATCACTCAGATACGTAGTGGGGTTTCCACTATTACATCATTACTAGTTTGTGTTTATATTTATCTGGTTTTATGTTTAACAGAGTGCCTTCTAGTTTACATATCATTCAGAGGCCACTGCATTAAACTCAATATCATAATTGTTAAATTAATAGATCAATCATTTGAAAAATGGGTCTTGAAGAATAGAAGAGATGCAGATGATATGTATGGTGGGCGTGTGTTTCAGAATAATAAACAGGAAAGCCTGGAATAAACAAAGGAGTGAGTTGAATAGCAAGAAGACTTTCAATAATTTATAAGATGAAAATTGTTGGATGAACGTTGCAGCGAGGAACACTCGTCCTAATTCAGCATTGTGGTGTTAGTGCGTGTGGAAAGAAAGGAAGAGAGATGACACCATTACAAAAGAAGGGGAAGCACTGTGATAATGAAACTAAATATAAAGATAAAGGGAAATTTGTTCTTAAAGCACGAACGGGGAATGCAATCCTCTGCAGTGGTGGGGTTTTCTAGGTGTTTCTACAACAATAGTGAGATATGAGGTAATGATTAAGCAAATCAAATAAATGTACAAATATCTGTTCTCACCATGTCTGTATCAGAAACGGGTCCAAAGCTGGTGACATAGATGTTTGTCCTCACCTCAGTTACCCTGTCTGAATAAGAAACAACAATTAGAGGCACCAAGGCACCAAATTGGAAAAGGGAAGTTCTGCAAAAGGAAGAGAGATAAAATGCATTGATGTAGAGAAAATATTTTAAATGTAGCTTTTTACGAAGGAAAAGGGAATTACAGCCAAGATGAACTGAATGCACTACTAGTGGTCTCTTTATTTAAGCTGGGGACACAGTATTCCTTGGAAGAGCTAGATTCTCATTTATGGACAGTCAAAATGATGGGGCCCAAACAAGCTTCGGCAGAAATAAGAACTATCTGTCATTTAATCGTTTAGACAGTCAAGGCAGTTATGTGGAATAGGCAGGATAAAGAAGATGTATATTAGTATCTTTAAAATTTGGTATTAGCTGTCCAAAAGACAGCATGTAGCAAGCAAACAGTATTAGACCCAATACAGACCCTTGAGGAACACCATGAGCTTCAGTTTAGAAAAAGAAACAGCAAGCAAAAGCACAAAGGCAAAAGGAGAACCATATCACAGCTGAACCACAGTTACCCAAGCACCACAACCACCAACCGAGCCTCTCAAAGACATGACAGTCAGCCATAGCAAAAGCAGCACTGAGACCCAACAGTACTGAGACAGTCGGAGCTGGTTCTGCTCGGTGCAACCAAAGGAAATCTGAACAAAGTCTTACATTCAGCTAAGTAGTTGTGATGATCAATATATACAGTAAGGCTTACAGTAATAGGCCTGCAGTTCTGGGACCAAAGAGTTTAAGCAAATAGCTCAAGAACATTTTTGTAATTTGATCAAATGTAAAGTGTAGTGTGTCCTGTACTAATCGCAGCAACTTTTAGCTGCTTGTGCAAAGATTGTCAGTGGATTTTTTCTTGTTAAAACAATAGCAACAACAGACGTTATAAGTGCTCAAGTGTGATCTTCTTCTGAGATTATTTCTTTCTGTTGTTTAGATTTTTTGTCAGTCAGATAGAATTATATTGTATACAAACACAAGATCAGGGCAACATTACATTTAATGAGCCAGTGTAAGATTTTAGCATACTATATGCGTCCACAATGATGTGACAGATAGGAAGCGCAAAGCCTCACATGCTTCCTATTCATAATGTGTGACTGCTTCAGTGCTGCTGCATCAGGTCCATTTGCCTTCTCTACACTCTGACTCCTTCAATAATTACTGAAGCTCGATCTCTCTTGCTGAATTCTAAAAGCTTTCATTCTACACTCTGTACTACACAGCAAACATACAATCTAAAGAGATGGTCGGGCCTGAGTAAAGTGTTTTCAGGCAGGACAAGGAGAGCTGCTATCCATGCCCCTCTCGCAAGACACGGGGCTATTACTTAAATGCTTTCTTATTTACAGTATATGGTGCTGTAAATCAAGAGCAAGTGGCAGGCTGCTGGGTAAAGTATGTGATCTATTTAACAAGAAGGCATTCATATATGTGAACCAGGCCTTTATATGTGACTCATACATAGATTTTAAATCATCAGGTTTAATACACTGTGGCTCACAGAGGTATAATGTATTAAAGGAGAAACGTTCTTCATGGAGACATGCGGAGAATGGCGAAAATAATGCCTTAATATATTATGATTATTCCACAGTCAAATGTAAAAATCTGTGTGCAGCTGACAGCCAAATGCTTTGTGCCTTATTCAAATAGATAGGTTCTTATAATAATGTAATAAATAATAGGTACTTTCCCATTGGGGAAATTATTTGTGGATAGGCTGCCCACTGTGAGGTGCCAAGGGTCAGGGTATCGGTCCAAGAACATTTCAATGTGTAGCCTGCTGGGAATCAATCATTTTCATGCAGAACAACAAATGTGCATTTTGCCATGTGAGCTAATATACTGAATAATTTTCTACATAGAGTAAATCTATGTATATTTATATACAGGGATACCGCTGTGCATGCGTAGTTAATATCTGAATGAAGAGCAGGTGCATTGTCAATTATAATATGGTATGTCTGAGGTTGTTTAATCCAAAACATATCGTCTACTTCACACTGTCCACACACAGTGTGAAATAGAGGATCCTTGTTATATTACATACATTTTACAGTGACACAATGCTGTAGCAACGACCCCCCACAAGAATAGAAAATAAACAATGGCCTTTGGAAATGAGATCCACTACTAAATGACAGCTCCATTTGCATTGCATTAGGGAGGCAGATTCACAAGCTAAACGAACCACACTGGTTCAAATGATGCAACCTAGCAGCAGCAAACCTGGAGAAGCGCAGCCGTCAGGGAAAATATGTGTTTACAAATTCAGAAATATCCAGAGTGCATTTAATGCCTGCAGACGTCGAGGCGCTGAGGACAAAACCTTACACCAAAAAAACATTTTTTCAGCAAGAACAATCAGGAACATGTGCTTTTGGTACAGATGGTCCTGCTGAACCATGTTTAATTGGTCAGACGCAACCTGTCTGTGTTAGGGGACTGTGCGTCCTGCTGTGCAGCTATCCAAATGTTAACTCCTGTCAGTTGGGACAGAGATACAGCATCAGCAGAAATCCAGTGTTTGTGATGTGTTTGGATGTGTCAGGGGGTTGGTGCAGGGAATCAATTCTGGAAGATGAAATCATTGTAATCCAAGCCTGAGTGTGTGACTGTGATCAAACCGTGATGCGTTTAACCAGCAGTGCTTAAATTAACATTCTGAATCAGCCGATCTACACGGACGACATCAAAACAGCCCTGCAGACAAAACAGATCTCAAACTGTATCAATTTTAGAAACCCATTGCTTCATTCATGCATGAAATATTTCTGAAGGTCTGCATATCAGTTTTATGCAGTTAGCACCATGTCATTTTAAATATGCATTAATAAGTTAGCGCGTAAGAGTTGGACCCCACATTACATATACAGGCAACACCGTCTCCTCCTGCTTTAAAGCAACCCTAGCAACAGAATGTATTTTTATGACAAACCCAAAGCATCCAAATCAGTGCGGATGACCCCTGCAAGCCAAGTTGTGATTTCCGCTCTTAGGTCTTGCTTGGTGTAGTTTTCTAGCTGGAACATAATGGGTAGCTCTGAGCATTAAGTTGATGATTAGGTGACAAATGTTTGAGTGGAAAACAAATTAGTGGCAGAAGTGTGAAAATGAACAAAAGTGAGCTGCCTCGCAGTCACACTAATGATGTGGGAGCAAACGTGCTTTCTGTGATCAGTCTCTGCAGCCTGACGTGATTTCGTTGCAAGCCACATAAACGGGCTGCTGCATTTTAAAACAGCTAGGTTTGGCTTCAGCACTTGAAACGGGCGACAGGAATGAAGAATAAATGCGGAATGAGAGCAGTAAGAATCATAATTCAGTCCACAGTAGTTACATTACAGGCTCATCACTGGAGAAAGATGTTGGTTTTGCTTCTGAGAGCAACGCAGTAGGGCTGTTGAGCCACCACAAGGCTGTTGTTATATTGTATTTGCTATAAATATATTCCAGGGAAATGTGCAGCCTAAACCCACACAGTAATTCATTCACTGCTGAAACGATTACATTGGTTTTTTTTCTCCCCTGAAACCTTCTAGTAGCCCCAAGGGGACACGTGGGTTAATCTTCAAAACCTCTGCCCTAGATTCCTCTTTATCGTTTGATAATCAGGAGAAGCTAGAAAACTCATAGCTCTTGTTCGCAGAAGTAAAAGACAGTAAACCGCTCGTCAGACCAGATTTAACTGTTTTACAGTTAAGTAAACACATCCGAACAATAACTCAATATTCACCCCTAATTAAGACTGTGCCATTGTGTGGATCTGTGGAAACAGCCCAGGAACTGATTCTACCGTTACACAGCTTTCACTGTTTACCGGTGAATGTGTGAGAATGGGCGCCTGCATACAGTGTGGTCCCATTTGAAACTATCTTTTGTGGCACCGCTGAATCATGAAGAGTGTGGAAGGTGCTGGCTCTATACCCTGGAACGTGTAGTATGTGTGATGGAGCACACTCGTGCAGCTGTGTTCAGCCACTTTTTTAGCCATTACAAATGAGTTATACGGTAAAGTTCCGTGAAGCGTTAACATGTTTTCACCACAGGTGAGCCATGGTGATCTAATGTGTCTCCATCTTCTCTTTTCACGCTGAATTCTAAAAAAATCGTATTATTAGGTGCAGTAAACATCTGAGCGTTGGGTTTTAGTTACTGCTGGGTCCAAATCTGACCAAAGTCTATGTCTGGTTCTGTAGAACACGCTATGCTTCGGCCGTCCCTGAGGTCTGTCTTTAACACTTCTTCAGAGCTGTCTGTTGGTGGACAATCACTAAATAATGTCATATCTCAGTAAGAAATCTATTTAAATCTTTCACTGACAACAAATAACAGGGTAAATCCATGAAATATAGCGCTTGGAGCTCCTTAAGAAATATATGCATCAGTGCTACACAGTGACGTTCCACCAAACCTTTAGGCCTTGCTTAAATAAGCAGTGTTACTGTATGTCCGGTTGTACACCCCGAGTGCTGCCAAGCTAGAGGAGGTCTGCTCCATATGGCAGCTCCTAGATTGGGCTGATGGCCCCAGGAATTTGAATTTCAAATGGAACCCAATCCTGAGGGAGGAGCTCAGCTTTGGGGTGAGGGGCCATCTGGAAATGAGATGCCAAACACAGAGAATGATGGGAGAGGTGAGAATGGAAAGAGAAGCACTGTACCGCACTGGCCACTGGAGAAAATATGATTCTCTTCAAATAACGAAATGTGCTCTCTCTTTTTTATTCCCCTTTTCTCTGTTCAAAGAGAGGAAACGCTTTGTGATTCGTGACATATTTAGGCGCTTTGTGTTTGTGCAGATTTTCTCCAGATGCTGCAGTTTTTGGATGCTACTGCAAGATCTGATAGAGCATTATGTCAAACATGTTGCAGTATACTATGATTAATGACAGTTTAAGAAGCAATAGAGCAGCGAATGAAATAAATATATTTAACTATTCTAAGTCTGATGTATTGTAATGCATACAGAAACCCACAGTAAAACAAGCCTGATCTGCACTGTTGTTCCATCTATCCATACCTTCGGTTTACTGGAATAATCCCAAAATACTGTCCTCTGCGGGGATCAGTGTTTGCAGTTTGGCTGCTTTTACTTTCCAGGAAGTGTAGTGAGTGTTATATAACCCAAGTCTTTTGTACGTAGAGTGTGTTTGTCAGTTTATTCTTGAGGGGATTGCTGTCAAAGGTTATCAGTACTACAAAAGCTGATGTTAAATGAAGTGCTCTCACTCCAAATGAGCCATCAACCATCGGAGATAAAAATGTTTCATAACAAAACATTTAGATTGTACAAATCTAATGTACAAATTGTCAGATAATGAGCTGCTGTACATCCAGTTATGACACAGGCGCTTCTTACCCCCAAGACCGGGTCGTAGACGGTTGTCATATCCATCCAGCAGTCTGTCCAGGATTCGTGTGAAAAGGGTGATGTTGGTTTTAAAGGCATCAGATGAGGCCTCAGCATTCACTGAGCTAGTCGGCAGACACACAAACAGCACGCGCATTAAAGTTTAATGAATTTAGACACATAACAGTTTTCTCCTCGGAGTCTTAATTTATGGGCAGAAAAAGGGGTCAAAATTAGCTGGCACACACACACACACACACACACACACACACGCACGCACGCACACATTGTTTCACAGCGACATTGATGACCCAGTTCAATGCAGAACATTTGCGAGGCATCTGATCTTTAAGCCAAAGCACAACTGAATATGTAAATGTAATCAAAGATGGTGATTTGTGAAATAAATTCAGATAAGGTCCTTTAAAACCTACTGTAATCATTTTGCCAGCGCTGGGTAACATCATCAGGCATTTTTTCCAGAAGAAGGAATATACAGCTCTGAAAAACAACTGCATGAATGCTTTGATTGCAAATCAGAGTTATTATACCAAAGTTTAATTTCTAACCATTTCCTGAGTTAAAACATTAGTAATGTGTTGTATAAGGAATATGAACTTGTTTTGTTTGGGTTTTTAGTGGTCTTAAAAACACCGGACCTTTTCTGGTATTTTGACATTTTCTGCAAATAAATGCTCTAAATGACAATATTTATATTTAGAATTTAGGAGTTATGTTTTCAGCAGTTTACAGATATAAATAATAAATTTTTTTAAAAATGTTAATTTGCTGAAATATATCCTTTTCAATAACAAAATCTAAGAAACTGATCATTTTGCAGTAGTCTTTAGTATTTTCTGTTTGAATCACGTTCATCTACCATCCTTCAGTCAAACTGGATTACTTACTGTAGCCTTGCTAACTTAACTGTATGTTATGCTATGTGTCACCCATATTGGCTACACTGCAAAAACTGGCTAACCAAGTCTTACAATCTTGTATCCAGCCAAGTAATCTTTTTGATCTTGTTTTGAGAGTGATAATCTAAGTAAGCACGTGTAATTATCTTACTGCCCTGGCAGATTATTTCACTTGACTATAGTGTAAATCTCTGAAGATTTAGGATTTTTTTTCCTTATAGTTAGATAGCTGTTTTTTGCAGTGTATTTGTTTGAAACATGTCACCAAACTTATCTTATGATACATAAGAAATATTCAGTTATGCTAACTTTCCACAAACACATTCAATTCAGTCCTATAGTTTAGACCTTTATCAAAAGCATATGTTTTTTAATAGTTTAGATTAAAGTAAGTTGATAGTAAAGAGCAAACAGAAATTTCCAGTTTATAGAACTTGTGTGATTCTATTACTTATTGATAATTAGTGATCCCAAACAGGAAGAAATCCTTGGCAGAGATTTGCACTGCAAAATGTTTTTTGTTATCACATGTGGACAAGAGATTTGAGATTTGTCCCTTTCATCTCTGAAAAGTGCTCGTGTTACATTTGTGATTCCACTGTGTTTTTTTAGCAGGAATTATTTTAAACAGGACAAAAGGAGGGCGGCAGTGGTGCAGTTGGCAGAGCTGTTGCCCCTTGACTCTGGGGTCAGCGGCTCACAACCCGACTCCTCCTGGTCATATGTCAAAGTGACAAGACAGTGAGCCACCAAAACGTCCACAAAACGCAAGCCCCTGAAAAACGAGAGTGATCCCTTCATGTACAACTTGTGCCAAAATGAATACAATTTAGAGTAAATTAAAAGGTTTTAATTAACAACAACTTACAAATAGATTAACTTTAACACAGAGATGCTAAGTTGCACTCACTCCTAAAATGACTGGGTTCTGTCTAAAAATGCGTGTTTTGCCCAGAGAATTACAATGTTCAGCTTGAATATGTGTTAATCATTGTGCCAGTTATTGTAGTAATTCAAGAACAGTCACATAATGTATTCCATGTTTGTTTCTTAAAGTTGTTAGTGATTGCTAATATGAACGCTTTCCTGCTTTTCCCAGCCTCCAGAATAGATCCAAATAACTATTTTAAAGTAAATATTTTTTTCCATATCATTCTGAAAATAAAATCAAAGGAATGTTGTGTTTTGTTGTTATCATTCTTAGATGTGATGATAATTAAGACCAACCTTAACTGCAATAGGCTGCATTTTGAACAAAGCAGCACATCATTCCCTACATGCCTTCCCTGCGCGCTTTTCCTACGGTCAGAGAGAGGATGCTGAAGGCCACACACTGCCTCTCCTCCTGCGCAGTGTGTGTCCACTGATAACAGTCCAGTAGGCCTATTGGTAAATGTGCGTAAATGGAGACTTCCAGCGGGGTCTCGTGGGTCTGGAGATCTCACCTGGTTTTCCAGAGAGCTGTGAGCGCCAGCAGGCAGATGAGAAGTGGAGACGCGCTCTCTCTGCTCCACATGGCTGCTTCAACACCTACACACAGCGGGACCGCTCTGCAACGACCGGAGGTGCAGTTTAACACTGACTGGACATGCCAGCGCACTCATGTGTGACCTATTTAGTCTTTAGCTTTACTTAGCGGGAATTCTCTTTAGCAGACTCAAAAAAAGGCGCACAAGCAGAAGGAGATACAGCAACTGACAGTAATTAGTATTCACGGACACGTCCCACGCCTCCACTCACTGAGCATCACTGTTACCAACAATGTTCAGGTATTTGAAAACCAATGCAGGCGACATCCATCTCATTAAATCCAGAAAACTGTGTCCAGTAATATTACAGCAAATGCGGGAGACAGACGAAGCTTCTCTCCCACGAATAGCAGCATCTGCTCGCACAATAAATAATAATAATAATAATATAATGGCCTGGTTTCATTCGTTTGAAAGGCAGAAAACACGCTCACCTCAAGTGCACAAAGTAGCTGCTGCAGTCGGAATCGTCGAAGATGCAAGAAAGTTAAGATCAATTCGCCACTGGCTCCTGTTTCGATGAGAATGAATGAGTGCAAGTGTGTCATGAGAACAAAGCTGCAAGCATCGCTGTATCACAGGCTGAGTGCACCCGAAATGCGCTGGCTTTCATAGTGTCCCACAATATAACGAGGGGAAATGAACAGGAATGATGACAATGAGATGGAGAGAAATCAAATCAAATCCAAACGAAATAAAAAAAAAACGCAGCTGAGGTCAGGGAGCTGATCCTGGCTTCAAATTGACCTGTTCAGCATCCTCCTCAGCTGGAATAGAAGCTCGATGTGAATCGTGATAAGCAAGAAACACATCTCAGTCTCCCTCATCTCCACACAAAAAAAACTACAAAGGCTGAGGAGGAGACTCACTGGGTCCTAGAGGCAGCTTGGTATGCAGGGAATGGATGTTGTTTCCACTCAGTCATTAAATAGTGGCATATTGATTATGCAGAACAGTCAAGCTCCATTGCATCGCTGTGATGGAAATGACATGTTTGGAGATGGAGTGTACGGGTTTCAACAGCTTCTCTAATTCATTTTCATACAGGAGCAATGCTAAAAAGCTCCCGGAGTTTCTTCTCATGTTTTAGGCTCAGAATAAGGATTTAATATGGACACATACTTAGTGGGGTGAAACAGCCTTGAAGGTAGCAATTAGACCACGGGACATTCCCCAGTCACATAGACTGATTAATGACTGGAGCAGGTGGCAACTACATCTTTTTAATGGGATGTCAGTTTCTGACGTACATGACTGATTTAAAGCGAGAGATTAATTAGCTCATCTGTGAGTTCCTGCTGGTTAACGTATCAGCTCTCCTGGTCCGCGTGGACACAAATATTGGCCTGATCCACAGGGTCATATATGAATCTGCGGTGAACGTCGATCAAGGTGTCTTCCTGTGTGACGCGTGTGGTTGTGAGAGATATAGAGGGTGGGTGCCCTCCATTTCTTTTTTGGTTAGTTGTCCAATGGAGCTTATTGACCAGGACACTCCTGGGTGTCTGTAGTTTGCCTTAACCTCCACCTCTTCAGCCCAGAGAGATGGAGCAGTGACAGGCCTCCTGGGTTTGATGGATGTTAAGCTGGAGATGATTAAGCCCACACCAGTCCACTAAGCTGTCAACAAGCGCTCTAGTATTCTGTGATACCTCCACTGTGAATATGTCGTACAGCAGCGTGGTTATCTGGGAGACACAGCCGCTCCCTGATGGGCATTTAAAGTAGACCTTTATGAGGAGATGTAACT
The DNA here is from genome assembly GCA_032359275.1 of Microctenopoma steveboyesi. Lineage (NCBI taxonomy): Eukaryota > Metazoa > Chordata > Actinopteri > Anabantiformes > Anabantidae > Microctenopoma > Microctenopoma steveboyesi. The sequence continues at coordinate 4,024,606 of JAUMHF010000002.1, read as the reverse complement.
TCATGTTTTATATGTAACTATTTCTATATGTAGCACCACGTTTTTGTATGAAACAGCTGTGGCAGAATAAAGGACATTAAGGGGACCTGCTGACTGAACAGAGACGACACTCACACTCACAGAGATCTAAACTGACCACTGGTCCTCAGGGGCTGGACCATAATCAAGTATTTGCTGCTTCCATTTGTTATACTTCAGATCTCTGCTGTAATCCATACCTGTGACAGCTGATCGATGGGGCTTTTTATCTCAGTAACGATGACCCTCGGGCCCATCATCAAGTCCACCGAAGCTGTCAGGTAGGAAGCAGCCAGCTCAGCAGAAGCAAGGGCATCGAGGACGAGAGATACTGAATCAGATCTTTTCCTGCTTTGTTAAACCGTGTTCCCATGTTCTGTTCTCCACACTTCAGCGTTGCGTGCTCGGCCGGCCTCTAGGTTACACACTCTTACAGCACATTGTTTATTGCGAGATGTTGCATCACAGTCAGCCCACCACCGGGTCTGAGCGCGTCTCAGCCGGGCCCAACAAGGGTCAGCACGCGCTGCTCAAACCTGTGTAGAAGAGCGCACACGAGTCATTTGAAAATCCTAACAATAACTTCATCCTTTCACAGCACAAACAGGCTTTGTGTGTTTTTCCAAGTACGAGATTGTGTGGCAAATCTGTCAGAACACGCAGTTGTCCCGACAGCTCTGTGATTTATGTCACAGACTTAATATGAACAGTTCAATATGCAGATGAATTCATCATTAGTATGATTAATGAAGTGCTGAGTAACTCCAGTCTGTCCTTTAACTGACTCATCTCTTAACCCTTTGATTTGTTTTCTCAGCCACTAGTTTCCAACAGACAGATCACCTGTAAGCAGCCACGATGTCGAGGGAGTGACGAGTGATGCAGGCGGGAATTGACCGACTTGCTTTCCGTCAGTAGGGGAGCAGCTCAGTAATGATCTGATCCAGCAAGGAGACAGGTACAGTAACGGCTATACAGTAAACGCGTCTGCTAAAGCTGTGCCGTTTACAAGGAAGAGGTGCATCTAAATATAGCCAACAGTTCCTATTCACTGCCGTGTGTTGAATATAACCCAAATAGCTCTGCGATGTGATGTGCATGCCTGCACAAATGCAAACATACACATGCTCGCACAAGTGGTGGTAGTGATTCTTTCACCTGGGTGGGCCTACGGGCTCTGGGGACTTCTGCTTATATATGATGAATGGGTGTGTCGCGCTCGGTGCACTAAGCTTTGACTGTGGTGGAGTGTTGCATTACTTAACAGCTGATTCTGAAAAGGGAGCACACGCTGCACAACAGCTCAGCCATACCTCTCCATCTGTCTTCATCGTTTTCACCAAGCAACAGGACCTGCTAGTAAACAAAAGATCCACTGTAGAAGTAGTGAATATAAATACTTTGCAGCATTTATTAAACACAAACATACGTACATACATAATTCAATGGTTCTCTTACTCTGCTCAGTACTTAAAGTTTGCTGCTTCTGTGATAACTGTGCAGGTGCAAACATTGACTGTCCATCATCATCATCATCTGTATGTAATCCTATAATATTAAAAGCAGTCTGTGATTCTGTTGCACGTACACATGCAGTCACATACGATCCTCTGCTGGAGAGACACAGGAATACTACTAATACATCTGTTCCAACATCACTCCACAAAGTGACCGTAGCAACAAACAAGGACATTTCCATCACCAGGTTCGATTTTCTGCTTTAACAACTCAAGGCACCGTTATCACACACTGCTCCATTTGTAATATTAGTCATCACCCAGAGCAGCTAAACATTATATCACATATGATAGCTTTGATGTGATCCCCTCTAATAGTACACAACACCCGGTGGTCAACGACTCCTGTGACAATTAGGGCAGAAAATACCTGTCATGCAGTTACACAGCATGCTGTTGTCAGTTACATGTCAGCATGAGTTCCTTCACCAGACGTTGCTGGAAATGCTAAACCGCTCTCAAGCCTGTTACCTCGGCAACAAGCCATGTATGGCAGAAGAAAGATGCTGTGAGAGAAAAAAGATGAGGAGCCTCCTCGAGGGGCTCAGGCTTTCTTAAAGTGATAGGTCACCCTCAAAAATCCTTTGTCAAATTGCACCAGCTCTTTACGGAGCACACTCACATCCCGAGCCTGCTGACAAACAGCTGCACTCCCCACAGAACTGACATGAACTATAAAGTACATTATTCAGTACATTAAGCACTGTGAACCCGTCTGTCCCGTGAGTTGTTGCTTTAGTCCTGAGATGATCTACATTTAACATGTTTCATCAAACACAAAGGCCTTTTCATAAACGTCTAAAATACATTCAGCGTTTTGCAGCCATCTCTTTTGTAATTACTGTGAATGTGGAGGAGGTCTGTTTGGGCCAGCGTGCATCATGTGATCTTATTGTGGCCACTGTGCCAGAATGAACTCATATGAAAACTGTTGTTTGACTATTTCTTCTGGCGAAAATCAGTCTGAAATATCTTGGGAGCAGCAGGTGTCTCTCTAAAATACCAATGTACAACATTGACATGATGCATTCACGCGTATAAATAGGATCCCATAACAAACGGCAGCTTTTGCTTAAAAAGGGATCAGTGGTCTTTGGGTTTTCTTTGGCACAGTGACTTCAACATCAGTAACCAGAACCCATGTATATTGTATATATTCACCCTTGCATAATAAATGTGGCATCATGTGTTAAGTCACAATGGTTTTCCTGAGTACTCATGATTCACTTTGACTAGTTTTTGTTGTGGTAGCTGAATGTTTTTTCATACAGTGCTACCTGAGAGTTTGAAGGTCACACGCAGTCAACTTTGGTTTCTGTCTTGAGGCCTTCACACACCAGGATTTCTCTGGAGTCCAGGAATCTTTTCACTGTATCTTGTAGCGTGAATGGTGAAAGACCTAAATGCAGTCATGTGTTCGGCGGGATTCTTTTTGAACTGAAAAGTTTATATCTCAGTTTACTGAGACTGAATTTTTAGTGGATGCTCCAGTGACACCTGTTGCCAGCTAACCTGCTAATGTTGGAATCATTCAAAACGGTGTTACTTGAATATTGTGTGAACCTTTCAGTGTTACTTCCTTTAAATGTGTTTAAGCCTTTTCCAGACACTTGTACTGTAGGCTACAGTTATCTGTGAATGCTACATCCCATGCAGGGCCTTCTCCTGCCATGACACTTCCTCTGGCTAGTGAGTACTTCAGGAAGATGGCTTCAACCGATGACATACATAATGGATACCTCGGGAAGCAGGAACTCCGGGAGGAGGAGGAGCAGGATCAGGAAATATCATGGCAGGACAAACCCCTGCATTGTCCGTATCATTGGTGGACAGAGGGAGTGGCTGATCAAAAAATCCAATCAGTGGCAAAGTTGAAGTGAAAGACAGCACAGAGCTCCTAATCATGACAGTGCAGAAGGTGCAAGATCAATAAATGCTGGAGAGTACCACACCAGGCAAGACCACAGGTGCAGGCTCTGTAAAAATGCCCCGAAGACAATCCAGCGGGCAGCCCAAGGAACAGCTTGAAGGACAATGAAGGGATTTATATCATAGATAAGTCTCCACACACAACATCAAATCCAAACTCATCAGAAGAAACGTAAAGGCCCGATCACACTTGATTGACAGGTGCAGCCCTTCGCACACAGTGCCACAGACGGATGCAAAAAAAAATTCACATAGAGTTCATGATATCAGCTGCCCGATGATTTCACTGTTAGAAAATGCTAATGTTATATTTCTGCATCCTATTTTTGCCTCTTCTTGCCTCCCTTATGTAACTGAAAGATGAATCACAGGTACACTTTGCTTATAAAAATTAAAAGGTCACTTTCATAACCTTGGCAATGCTATTTATGAAACAGGAGTTTTCTACACTGACTGTTGCTAATTTTCCTCAGGTTACCAAGGAAACTAAAACAAGTGCAATTCTGCAGTGGTCCATGTTTTGCTGGTCATATTGCATTTGTCATCTTCAGAGTTTTCCCTTACTTCACTTAATTCCCTTTTTATCCATGGTTGAATGTAACTGCTGTGCCTGTGTACAAACAGCGGAGAGACTCTCACACCTGCTTCCCGCAGCACGCGTCACACTGGGAAGCTGTAGGTTGGTTGATTTACATTGTGACATTTAAATAGTGCAAGGTGATAAAACTCTATCATTTGCAATTCAAAATAAAATCTAAGCCCATTTACAAGAATGCACACTTCTTTATGTCTAGCATGAATAAATTAGTGGTGTGGTGTGCCAAATTAATTACACAGAAATATATTTATGTTGTGGTACATATTACTCATTTTAGCCATTATTCTAACATGTATGAGTCTGAAACCAATTAAAATATACCTTATTGGACAATAATTCCTCTCATCGTGACCTTAACGTTTACTAAATATAATAAGTCACGACTATATTTTATATATTATATATATATACTATATATATGTTTTTATATATATAACATTAGTAATGTGTTGTGTAAAAGTGTTAAAGATGTCAGTCTGATCCAACAGAGTAACCAGTGCTGTATTTGGTTTCACTTTAACAGTTACAACAGTGACACTGTTGACTGAAGCCACGGCCTGTGAGTTTCTGAAAAAAGCTCTTGAGGAATGATAATAAATATCTCTTTGAGCAGCAAAACACAGTCAGTAGTGAAAACCGGGAACTGTTCATTCCATCCATGCTGGGTGCTTCTCAGCAGCAAGGGAACACAGTCAAGACCACGCTGGAGAGATTGTCCTTCAGTGGTCCGAGCAAAGCGGACCTTCAGACAAAGAAGAAATATTCTTAGACAATAAGAAGTGAGGTTAGTGTAGGACATCGGTCAAGGTAATAAGATCCAGAAACATTCCAGCAAGAGTGCATATCTGCACTCTGTGATCTTCATCTTCATCTTCACCTCAGGCACCTTGTTTTCCAGAAACATACATTCTGCTGTAGGGGGGAAATACAGTATGTTTACCATACATCTGATATACTGTAACAGAGACCTCACTGACAGTGAATACGTAAGGACACAAACAGCATGACCTGTGATTTAACACAGTCCTTTCGTTAGAAACTCAGCAAAAAAAATGACAGCGTGAAGCAGGACTTTCTGTAACGTGTTTAATTGTGTTTCTTCAAAACAAGGCATTAGATAAGAACTAATGAAGGAAACATTCATTCAAAAATAATCCAGCATACTGAATAAAGTACAGCTGTCAGCACTAAGTACACTAAATGCTATCTTTCTTTTTCACAAGTCCATTTATTTCAGGCATCTGAAACCAGTGCTTTCCACGTTCTGCATTAGTACAACTGCAGGATGTGTTAGTGTTTATTATGAGCTATAATTAAAGGTTAGTAAATTCTTGCAGAATAGAAAAAGAATGTCAGACTTTGACAGTATAAGTTTATGTAAGGAATTTAAGGTTGAGTACATACTGTGTGTCAGGTTCTATGCTCATCTACTAATAGAAATACTGCTTTACGTGGCCCTCCAAACTTTGAGTGTTATTGTTGATAGACATAGAACCAATGTTCCACAGAAAAGGTAAGATGTCTTACTGTCTGTGTGCAAATGTTTGTCTTTACAGAAGTCTTTGAACCCCTCCAAAGATTGGACACATCAGACACTGCAGTCAGAGTCAGATCTTACTATACATATCAGAGATTTAAAGTCTGCCCTTTTTTTCAGGTGCACCACAGAGGAGAGGTTCAAACTATAGCTCAGCGTGTCTCTTATGGACGCACTGGTGACGAGAATTACACCCATACAGTCTTCATACATCTTATATGAAAGATGGGAATGAAGCTGATGCCTGTATCTTTCAGTTTTTGGTTGGAAAAGCTTTTGTGTTTACATCAAGAAACCTCCAGATACCTAAATAACTGTCCACCCCCACCCCCATTACCCAGCAAACTATTGCCCAGAGGACTCTCAGCAATGACAGATGAGTGGTAATAAGAAAGATAATATGGAGAACAGTCCTACGTTGTTAATCTCTAGAGAACAAATCAGACAATTAACAGAATAATCGGTCTCATGAAATGAAACAGTTTTTCATTTAGCTGGGCACCCTGCATCCCCACACAATGAAATAATATCCCCCGATCCTTTGCTTTAGAATTAAGCCTGTTTGTCCAGAATCTGATTCTGATCAGTCAAAGTCGTTCAGTCTGAAGTCACTCCAGCATTTTGCTCCCTCTAGTGGTTCATTCCTCTCAGTGAGACAGAGAGTAAGTACATAATGAAATAATAAAACAAAAAACATTTGTTCTTTCAAATCACTCAGAATCTGTTCTGGAGTAAACACACGATGAAGCTATGTCTTTAATTCTTAGAGATATTTCTGTCCGTTTGCTGACTCATTTAAAGAATATTTCAGAAGTAGACGGCACAGAGCAAGTTTCTTCTGCTGGTATTGA
>JAUMHF010000002.1:3968515-4018056 GCA_032359275.1 Microctenopoma steveboyesi | reverse complement strand
TCTGTCCGTTTGCTGACTCATTTAAAGAATATTTCAGAAGTAGACGGCACAGAGCAAGTTTCTTCTGCTGGTATTGAGTTATTACTGACATGACCTTTAGTTGGTTTTTAAAAAGCTATTGAGACCTGGATCATGGTAACACTGATGCTCTAATCGTACTCTTTACTTTTTACAGTAACGTCCGACCTTGTAAATGTTTTATGACATGATATATTCTTAGAGACGCGGCCTGTACAGTTCCTCAAATAACGATATACGGTATGTTTTCCTACCACTGTATATAAAATATGCATGTTTCAAAGTGACTCTGTTATAAGGATGAGGACGAGAGAGCACATTTCCTACAGCACAAAGTCAGATTGTGTTTCTAGAAAAGAAATGAGTTGTTAAAATTATGAGGCTCTAATAAAAATTAAAAATGAGAATCAACTTGGTGAAATTGTGGGAGATTTTCGTCTAAATTTCTCACATTTACTCTCTTCATTCTTTATTTTAATTTAAATGGAGTTGTTTTTCTGTGGGCCTGCTCACATATAATCTAATATGAATCCATCCATAGTTATTCAGTACCTTACTCTGGCTGTCTTTTAGCATTCAGCTGAAAATGTATTTTAGTAGGATTGTGTTTAAAATACAGGGGACCACTTGAGCCACTAGAGGGAGTGTTACGCCATAGCTTACTTCCAAGTGCTCAAAGGCTCCTGTGACTGCCCCATTTTAATAGAGCCATCAGCAGCTTGTATTTTTTTTTTTATTCCATTTTTGGTGCCATTTAACTATTTAATCAGCTGAAGCGACAACAATAAACTGAGAGCTTGACTTTATGTGGTTGAACTTTCCATAAACCTGCCTTTTGTCGGCTCTCAAAATGAGAAAGTGAGCGCGTGGAGCATCTTTAACTCTCTATCTGTCACCCAGAACAGCATGTGTGTGAAAAAACAAAAAACCCACAACCTGCCACTGGCAGCTCTGTCAATCATACACACATGTAAAGCGGCAGAATCACTGCATAAACACTGAACATCAATCTGTCGTTGGACAGGCTCCTCATTAGGACGTTAGCGCTCTGTGTTTTCATGATGAGATGTATCTTGTACACTGTTGTGAGAGACAGAGAGAAAGGGGGGGAGCGGGGGACCAACAGGGAGGTAATGATGGCAAAATCAATTTCGCACATGAGCGCGTTTAGGAGCGCAGAGTGGCGGCGGGCATCTTGATCTGTCCATCAGCCTGCGCCTTTCTCACCACTGTGGCAGCATCATAACTCATGTTAGACTAACTGGTCGACGAGGGCCAACAACCATGACTACACAGATGATATAGCCATTAGAGCAAAAAACTAGGGCCCTACTACAACATGAATCTGCACACGTGCCCAATCGGTATGACGTTTCTCCCTGCAGAGGTGTAGGGTGGAGGGCGAGCTCATCCACCGACTCTTTAACCTATAAACGGTCTCCAATGAATAATGGCGCAGGAGACCTTCACCACACTAAGAAAAATATTTTGTCAGTTATCTAATATTTCGGGATCTCTGATCCTAAATGAGGAGGAAATATCAATCACTCAAAGAGTGCAGCATTTACCAAAGCTCTAATGTTCTGCTCTCTAAGTCCTTGTCTCTGGTATTGGTAGTAAGTATTCACTGGAAATGTCACACTGTCCAGAGAGGGACTCAATGACAATACCCCTCCCACACTTCACCTCTGCCAGCAACTTGCCAAACAGGAGACTGCACAGAGGACACATTTCTGACGTCACGTGGGGTCATATCTCAGCAATGACGTCCTTCACACAAAAGATTCAATTATCAGCAATATCTTTAATTTCCTCTGGCGGTCATCAGAGTGTCAAACTGTTCAAGGTCCTAATCACACAGAGGGAAACGTCCAGTATCTCTAGTAGTTTTTAAGTGTGGCTGTCAGCTGAACATTTTGGAAACATCAGTCATTTAAAGTTTTGGCCTTTAGATGAGAAGATCTTAAGTTAGCTTAGCATAAAGACTGGAAAACAGAACAGCAGCCTGGACCATCCTGCTGTTACCATGACACTGCCAAGCAGCTCACAGAGACTTTCTTGTAAAACCACAGTTTGCCATTTTCCCTTCTTTACTTTAACTCAGAATCTGACTTATTTTGTCCAGTATAATTTAGAAAGGCTCAATGAGCTGACTGGTTAAATGTTTTTTTATACTCTCTGTATGTCTGGACAGACAAGAAATGAAACAGCTGAGATTGAAAGTCAGAGTCTGAAATGCTGCACTGCTGCCACCATCTGTTTGGTCACACATGTATCAGCATTTCTACAAAGCTGGCTTTATCAAACCTACACACTCCATCTACACACTCCACAAAGTCTGGACAGTCTGGACCACAATGGAAAGAAAAGGTTTACAACTTTAACCAGAGTGCTGGGAAGCAGCCTCAGTGCTGGGCCTGAACACACACTGCATACAGACAGGACTGCTGCTAAGAGGATGCGTTCACCACACGGATCGTGTGGACAACGTGGTGACAAATGTTACTTTCTAGGCTGGAACCATAATGACCAATCTTCTCGTCTAACATCGTTAGATGTATTGAATTATTTCTTAAACACCTGGCTTTTCCAGGTATCACACCATGAAATGCAAACAAAAAAGTGGACTTTGTGATGAGATGGCGAGCATCAGGAAAGTGAATGACAGTCGTCTTCTCCTGTGTATCGTTCAGTCACATTATGTTACTGTACCTTCCAAAACATCCCTAAACAAACAACTCACTATGTTATTGGTGCAGTGATTATGATCCCTCTATTTGTTCATGCCGTGACTGTATTTCAATCGCTTGTACGATCTTTGTCTACTATTGGGCCGTTTAAGAAGCTTAAATCCTACTGTTTCATGAATTAATGACTTGCCTTCACTTTGTACTGTGCGACTGATCCACTCTTCGGTCAGTTTCATCTTCAGTGTCTCCCGATTAGTTAATCCTGTTTGTAAAAGAAAGACGCTTTGATCTGTAGGTACTGAACAAAAGAAGCTTTTCCTGGCTCATCAGGTGACGGCTGCCCTCGGCCTGGTTCCAGGACTCCGGGACTTCGGGACTCATTTTGACTACTGTATCCATCTCATTTAAGTTTGACCAGCATTTGGCCAGCATTCAAGAATTGTAGTTGTTCAGTTTAAACCTGAAGCTTCAGCATCTCTTTGCTTGCACTCAGAGATCATTTTGACGTCGCATCATCTGCCCTGCTGGCACCGAAGCAAGCATCAATTTTCAAATGGAAGTACACTGTAATCATTAAATATAAATCCATTTATCCTAACAAATGTGTATATTTACATAATTCGAGTCCACGTCTGAAGATCCTGTCTGTTGCAGAATACAAAAATAGGAAGTGAAAAAAGAAAAGAATCCCAGGCTTTATCCTGACTGCAGCCCAAAAGGCATCATAAGGCAGTTGAAGTCGATGAAGACCTCTACAGTCAGACGTAGCACTACATTATATACGGTAATGAGGACAGTAGCATATTCCAGTGCGCAGGTGTCCTTTCTTATGTCGAGTCAGTTATTTCTAATTTGGCTGATTTGTTCCCGTGCTTGCTGTTCGAACACTTTAGGAAGAAAAACACAATGTATTCTGAGTTTGTTCTCCAGGAAATCTATCTGCTTGGCGAGCACATTTTGTTTATCTGTTTGGCATGGACAGTTTCCTGCTATTGTGTTCAAACTCCCACAGTCCTTACTCGCTCCCCGTCTGGTAACAGTAATCATATTCACTCTTACTGCCAGAGCAAAGTCTAGCCACCTTTAGCCACCATTGTGTCCTTTGATAAGTAAACCACCCAGTAGACCATGTTAAATGCCCCAAAGGACACTGGGAAGAGAATCCGTGCATACTTGTCAATTTTGCTGGTTCCGCCCATGCCAGCAGTGGTGGGCTGGGAGCACGGCGTCTGCTTTGGCTCCAGCTTGTTTCCCATCATCTGGATACGCTCCAACTTGGGCCCCAGCAGATGCTGAAGAGACGCGGTGCCGGCGGTCTGCTTGCACGGCGTCGCCGCCATCACGTCTGGTGTGGAAGCTGCAGCTTGGGGGGCACTCTTGACCAGCTGGGCAGAGGATGACGCCACGCTGAGCAGGCTCTCAGACTTGGGGCTCGAGCGGGAAAGGGTAGACGAGCTGCCGCTGGCTAAAGATCGCAGAGGCCTCACTCTTCCTACTCCGGATATATTGGTTGTTGACTGGGCTCTCTGGTGACTGCTTGGGTCTTGGTGAGAAATGTAATTCATCCGCTTTCTCAGGTTTCCATTGGAATCAGGATTCTGCTATGAGAGTGAAAATAATGACATTGACATCAGCTGAAGCGGTGCTGACACATGCAATCATCAATAAACTGTCAGCATCTGCACAGAAAACAAAATGTTACCAGGATTTGTCTTGTAAATAATGCTCTCATTACTCCCGTCTCCCTGATGTTAGGCTAGAGGAGAGTAAAGCTCCCTTGTGTTTCTCTTCTGAGAAGCAGACTGGGCAACATAAACCTTGTCATATTGATCTTACGACGGGCCCCTTGACAAAGATGGTCTTCATCTGGAAGAAGCCCAAAGAGTGTGTGCGTACAGATGTCACTTACGAGGATTTCACTCATTTCACACAAGCTTAAGACAGAAAGTAGGTAGCACTGCATCCGGGCTGTAATGCAGTGTATCGTCAAAGGAGCTTATCTTTTGAGAGTTGATGTTTTCGACCAGGGAGACTGCGATGCTGGTTCTAAGGCATTTGCAGGAATAATCCACCCCCTGGAAACTCAAAGGATGCGGTGTTATTTATTCCCATGTGCAGCGGGGTAGGTGTGTTTGAGTGTGAGCGTGTGTGTGTGGATAGCGTGGTTTGCTTTTACAGTTAAAGGGTAAAGTTGAGAAAGTAGAACCGTCATCACACCCTGACCCCCGCATCGAGCTCTTTGTGCGAACAGGACCGCTACTAAAAACGGTACTAATATTCCCCCCAGTGCTGGAGCCTTTCTGAAACCTATACAGATGTACCCAGGCTATGTTGCCGTGGCAACCTACTAATCCACTGAAGTGCCGTTGTCACTACACTGCATTCAGGCGTGATTACACCACACTGAGATTTGGACTGGAGGGTGCAACTAAAAGTAGTTAGTGTAAAACTGGCATATGTATTCCTGGCTTGTGTCAGCCTCGCTGATCAGTTAACGGTAGTTTTTTCCATTCAGAACAACATAACAAAGAAGAAATGTGAACTTCACACTTCTTTTCAAAGCACCATAAATACATGCCTTCAGTTATATGAGCAGTGACTTGTAACACATTTGTCATCTGTGACTAAGAGCGCTAAAATAGCTTCATGGCATATTCATGAATTCTTACTCAATCCATATGTCAGCTATTATGCTGCTATTGTAACTTGCTTCAACTTGTGATGCAGAAATATCAGATTATGTCGATTTACTCATATCAAATTAAAAAAAAGACTCTGTTGCAAGCATTATCATTTGTGTACTAATACGTGCTCTTATATACGTGCTGTTATCATATTATTATCAAATATAAATGATCATTTTATAGTATATATTATTATTGCATTGATATACACTTAAAAATGAAAACACTGTGACTGCTCATTGGTTATGACACCAGTCTGGAATTCAACGTGTTCACATCTGTGCTAAACATGACGTCATTTCAGCCCCTGTGGTATGCGGCCGTCTAAATGGACATCCAAATCACTTCTGTTTCCTCTACATTTGAGATTATCTCTCGTGAGCCTTACCATGCAGGCATGCCCGCTCCTGGCCATTTAAAAGTCGGAGCTAAAGGCCACACACAGTAAGCACATAATAAGGGACATAAGTGCTCCTTGAAGTAAAGTGCTATCAGATTATTTGCTACAGTTACTTTGAATGAAAGCAGAAATCACCTCCAGCACTTCCTCCGTGTCCTTGACCTTGACAGGCGTGGTTTGGGGCACCGGGGGACATTTGGCTGGCTTCTTTTTGGCCCGTTCAATTTGTGCTTGAGTGAAGTAGTTTACAGCAGCAAACTCAATGAGGGCAGAGAAGACGAAGGCAAAGCAGACAGCTATGAACCAGTCCATTGCGGTGGCGTATGAGACTTTGGGGAGGGAGTGGCGAGCACTGATGCTGAGTGTCGTCATGGTCAGAACAGTGGTGATACCTGAAAGAGTAAAGACAAAGGAACATGTAAGTCGGAACAGTTTCATGTTCAGCCACATGTTGTATCTCTAGTTTCAGGCGAGTAAAAATACACTCGAATAGATTTAACTTAGAATGAATCACTTTCAGAATGAAACAGAAAAGAAGCGCTGGGTGTCTGGCTCAAGGACACACCTGGTAGGGGTTTGACTAGGAGTCAGACAGGGTTTTGAACCTGCAACCTTCTGCATCCTAGTTTGACACAGTCTTAACCCATTGAGCTACCAGCTCACTAAAGGGGAAATGGTGAGAAGGATGAAGAGATCAGCTCATAGCTCTTACTGTCACTCGTCTGTAGTTAATGCTCCAGAACGAAATCTGCACTGCTTGTCTTAAAATGTTCCACCTAACAGCATGCAATGTGTGAGATACATCTTCATCAAACTCTCTCTGTGGTAAAACAATCACATATTGGTAATATCGTCGCATAAAGACATCAGTGTAACACTGAATAACTAGCCAACACCAGTCTTGACAGCTAAGCTACAGCTGGAGCACATTCACTGAGGAAAAGTAGTGCTGTCTCCCCCTGCTGGAACCCATAGTAACAGGCATTACTGGAAGATTAACATCCAGTCCACCCCCACAGAAAACAATCCGCAGCATTTCCCTGCATCACTTTTTTGTGTTCTTAGAAATCTAAATCATATGAACAGTGTCTGGTCCCAGTGCACACGTGAGAATTACTGAATTACACATCCTGAAATGAGGATATTGTCTTAACTGGTTTAATTAGTTTTTCTCCATTTAAAAATACTTTGTCTTAGATGCATAACTCTCACTTTAGTTCAATATTCACTCTTCTTTATCTCTGTTTTGGTATCTACCAATCCCTGAGAGAAACATCTGGCTCCAGCTTGTGCCTGTCATTTACCCCTGGATTGGCAGCACATACTGGTTTATCAGATCTCAAAAACTGCAGACAGCTACAAAAAATGAGCAACTAGCTGGTGGAGGAATTATGTAGCTGGAGTGGCTGGGGACAAATCAGAACCAAAAATTAAAGTACGAAATGAGCAGAAATGCTAAAAAACACGTCTATATAAGGGTTTGACTGTGCATCCCGTAGAAAGCAGATGAGCATGCACCATCTGCGAGAATCAATTACTCTGTAGGATCAGCTGATGGAAGAGATGAGGTTAAGGGTTTGGCTCCACCACGCAATGGAGAGAGAAGCACGTTGAGGTTTAACCAACAGGATTACAAACATTCAGCCTAAAGACAAGCAAAAGTCTGATCAAAAAATATTATAAAATATTATAAAATATTACCAATCTGGCCTGCACACAAGGTCGTGGTTCAATAACAATAACAATAACAAAAGGTTGCAGTAGAAGCCTGTAGCTCATCACATGTCCTTGATGTTACTGACCAATAACAATAATGTGATTTGGAGAAAATCCCCTTTACGTTGAAGATCTGGAACAATCTGTGCTCCACAGTCCTTGCCCCACGTAAATTCATCCCCTGTGTGTGGACGTGACCGCCATATAACTACCTGTCAATCAAAAGCAGCGGGATGACATTGATAGGTGAACTGCAGCTTGAGGCCACAGACTGAGGACATTAACCTCAGAAATCAAGCTGTTCTCAACACAAGCAAAACGGAGGTATATATATCTAAAAATGTTTTTTATTGATCATACACAAATATTATTTGGATATATGGCAGTAATTAAGATGGGTTTTGGGGTATATTTCTAGGTATGGATGTGAGTGTGTGCAGACTGTACCTTACAACTCTCATTGTTCTCAGTATAGTAGAATGAGAGTAAATAGAAACATTTAAAGAAATAAAGAGAATTTAGGTGGGAATGCCTTATGATGCATTGAAATTAGAAGCTGGTTCATTAATGCATGTTATTAGAGCGGGGTTAAATCCCGCCTTACACTCGGCCCGACTCTCCCCACAGGGTCCTACAGGCTCCAACATAACACACAGCAGTAGTGTTTGTTAACGCATGAAACTATACAGTTTGTTTTGCATGACGCATTATGACAAGGTTGTTGTTGTTTACCAAAGCTCTACGTGCACTCTGCCAGCTAGAGCAGGTCATCTTCTTATTGGTACCTTGTTCATAGAACTAAATCACACAGTAATAGCTGCCTGTGTTATAAAGTGTTACCAAACACGTATCTATCTGAAAGTTACGGTTAATCCAGCTCAAATTCTCAGGTTGTCCCCTGTGTGGTCTGGGTTTCCCTACGTCTCCTCATAGATGTGTCTCTTACCTCTCTTCACAACCCCTTCTGTTCATGTCGTGACTGCTGCTTATTTCTTCAGTGATGACAACACTCATTCAACCTAACACCTATAGACTCATTCCAGACAATCATGTTGAACAGCTGTGTTACCTGACAGACACACAGCGACCAACCCGTGACCACTCTAAATGCTTTTCACTTTGACCGTCTCCCCGCCCTCCTCTCCTGTTTGTCCTCCTGGCAAACTGCTTCTACCGCACCAGTAACAGGGCGCTGTGTCTGAGTCACAGAGGCAGGAAACCAAAAGAAGAGAAGAAATCCTCCATTCCCACCCAAGCTCACCCTGCACAGCCACGGGATAACAGACGTTAGTTAGTCAGTTCGCTTAGCTTAGCGCTACAGAGGCAGTGCAGTAACTTCCAACTCTAAACAAAATGATCCAGAACAAAGTGATATTATCATAAATCAATCATAAGACAGCAAACAGCTAAATATCGACGTAACAGAGAATAGTTAAGAAACCATCTCTTACATGTGACTTCAGCAACTACGTTCACTATCGTATTTCCAACCAGCAGCAGTGAATTCCCATCTCTTCTAGAAATCTACAGACAGAAAACCACTGCAGCTCTTGATAGCCTCCATAATCGCCACATGCCATCATCACCTTGTTGAAGAAAGCACTTGATTGCTCTGGCGGCGCGCAGGCATCAAATAGATAAACAAGGCTGTGAAGAACGAGGCGTGTGTGAGGTCTACATACCGAATACTGTGCGTGCTGGGACTGATTCTTTATTTATCCAGAAGGACACTTGGGAGAGGATTACCGTCATTATGCAGGGGATATATGTCTGAATCATGAAGTAGCCCATTTTACGTTTCAAGTGGAAGTAGACCGTCATCACCACATATTCACCTGGAGGATCAACAGAAATGAATTAGTCTGATCAACAAAGCATTTAGAGGATTTCAGTTAACATAGCTTGAAACAGATGTCACTTGACGTTGTCTTTGATCATTTTTCACGCTCCTCCACATTTCAGCAACATCCATTTTCACCCAGATGGACACAAGCTGTCATCCATTCCAACCTAGCGGTGCTAAAATCTACCTTATCCTTTAGTATTTATGTGACCCTCTGGGATGCCTCAACTTGTGATGTTTACAGCGTTTGATTTATTGAGGCGGTCAACATGTAGCCACACTATCATGTCTGCAAGACACGCTTCCCAGTATGATATTCACAAATGCAGCTAATATTAATGGAAACTATATTGTAAACTAAGCAAATGTGCATATTTGACATACCGTGATAATCACAGACACATCTTAACCTAACCTAACAATGAAGTCTTTCTGCAGCCATTTGCTGAGCAGCCAGTACAATAATGGTGAAAGTCTTGAGCAAATCTCACCTGTGATGGATTTAATCGTTTCGCTGGAGACCGTCTGGCCGATGAGATCGTATTGAACAAGGCTGGACGACTCAGGAGGGACCTCCACTGAATGCTGAGGCCCTTTGGTCCAAGTATAGACCATCTCTGTTTTAGGATAGGCATCTGTGGGCAGACAGCAAAGCCACACCAGTGGGAGTCAATGCTAAAATATTCACACAATTTAGTGTAATCTAGCTGTGATGCAAACATGCTAATACTTTAAGCAGCTACAGTAAATATTTTTATTTTGACTTCCTGTGCCTGAAAGGTGTTGGTCATACTGACAAGCTGATAGTGAGTCTTTTAGCTCATTGTCTTGGTTCTACTGGCTCCCACTGCTAAGAGCAGTTCCAGGAGCAGGTAACAGTCGGTAGATTTATCTGAACACAGCTAAGGCAGTTCTGTCCTGTGGTAACTGGCAGCGAGTGTAAACCCACACAATAAAGTTGTAGAAAGTAAAAAAACAAACTGAAAGAGGAAAAAAAGCAACTCCAGTCTTATTACACAGTGATAGATTTCCAGTCAATTATTAATGAACATTGATTAAAGATTTGAAATTATTGCATTACATATTGCAAAAGCTCTTCACTGACTAATTGTGTTTGAGGGCTACCAGGTCATCAGGCAGTCTGATCTATCACCTCTACTCACACACAAGGAAACTCCACAGCAAAGAATTTATTCAGTACTTGGGAATGCTGAGCATCCATTTTTGTGAGGATTCGTCTTCATATGGCACTGCATTGATATTGACTTCAATCTTTCATTTTGTTACAAAAATATACGACATGACATATATGACATAGTTCATCCGAGCGACCCTTTGAAATGCACTTATTCTTTTTATCCACTGAAAGCAGCATGATGAAGTCAAAGTTCACTGAGCTTCCAGCTGTCGCGTTTCACTCAGTAATGCATCACGTTGACATCTAAAGCGAGAGAGGCCCTTTTTATTTCTCACTGTTGCATCCTCGCAGCGCCTCGACGTATGTACACCGGTGAGGTTGGGCAATCTGTGGATGCACAACAAAATGCCAGTTGTCTGAGCCTGCCACTCCCTATGGGACTCCACATCAGCAGGATACCAACTGTGCTGCCAAAATGAAATGACTCTGGTGTGTCATGGAGTGGAACGCAATGCCTGTACACACAAGTCCAGATGGAGACGCAGAAAAGGAGACGGAGAGAGGAGCGAGAAAAAGTGATGAGATGAAGTCAGGGCAGAAAATGAACGCACGCACACACACACACACACACACACACACACACACTCGCACCAGCTATGAAAAATAGCTGCATAGGTCTGTGCTATCCTGAGGCAGGAGAAGGGATTCTGACCTTTCCTTCGCTTCAGGCCAGATCGGAGCCACGGTCGCTTCCTCCTGACTGGAGTCTAACAGCAGAGCAGGATGGTGAAAGGGGGAGGATGAGGAGGGGGAGAAGCACGACAATAACTGAGAAATGGAGTTTGTCCTCTGCAATGTCACTACGCAACTGACGGCAAATGTAAAGGCACAGCCGTCGTTTCCTTTCCGTTCCCGTGCCCACGCAATCATTCAAATCGCTGCTGATAAGATGGAGCTGCTCTGTTTGAGAAAACTCCTTCATTTGAGATTTTCATTTCTGCTGACCAGTAGTCCCACTATAAACACCGGTGCTGAGCCAGGGCTTCATTGTTCACGAGGAAGAACGACGCGCTTCATTATTTGGCGTTAAGATTCAGCTTTGTGTCTGACAACGTGCTCAGCTGCTTCTCTTTTGCAGCACAGAATCCATTCCGTCACCTCATCGAACTTTAGTGACAAATAGATTTCTCAAGCCAGGACCAACCTTTGATTAGTTGCAGTTGTTTATATTTTTTTGTAAAGTTTCATTGGATCTCTCTAGCTTTGTATTATATGTGCAGCACTTAGTAACTGTTCTTCATAAATTGTTTTTTTCTTCTCTCTATGTCAATTTTACAGTGACTTTTACTGATCTTTTTGTTTTCCACTGCTCTGTAAATCAGTTTAAACAACTTTGAAATGTGCTACTCAAATGAAAATATTATCACTGTAAAGACATAAGAGTCATAACCCAAAACCATGTGAATGGTTTGCAAACTATGCTGCCTCCTTGTAGTGTGAAGAACACTAGCAGGTCTCCTGTTAAACAGCACTGAGGGGCAGAAATGTCAGATTCAGCGTGGAGGCTGGTAGAAGCTGCTATTACCTTTCAGCAGTGGGTTTATTTGTTTATAGATATTTAGAAATGACTCAACAAAGCTTGAATGTGATAATGAGTCAGAAATGAATGAAAGACTACGTGTTATCCCTGGCAACATGATTTTACAACACGATTAACCTTTCATTTTGCTCTCACTAAAAAGCATCTGTTAGTTTTACCCATTTCATTTCACACACACACACACACACACACACACACGCACACACAGGACTTACAGCTTCCAAACTTGAGGGGGCACGCATGTCCATCCATGGGGAAGTCCACAAGTTTCATTGGACACTCCGCACTGATGGTCAACCTGTTGCGGTCAGAGAGGAGAGGTTCAGTAAGCAGCAGCACTCTTCATACTGTGCTGTGTGTGTGTGTGTGTGTGTGTCTGTGTGTGTTGACATGCACTGGAGAAACCACAGCATTTAGTCCCTGCTCATTTGTCAGACACACATATAAACACTAAAGAGGCAAAGGAGCAGTGATCTGACTGTTATATTGAGTTCAGGATTTGAAGGTCTGGCAGCATCAACACATCCCTGTGCTGTTTACACTGTGGGCCTGGGTTTCACATCACAGTTAGTCTGCCTGCTGGTTTGAAATTAAAAAAAACGATGTATCATATATAAGGAGCCCATTCCTCCACCATAACCTCATAAACTGAAGCGATTGCGGCTCAACTGTCTCACGTTAGTAGGTGAAACACTCTGTGGTACCTCATGGTGTAGAGTATGGTGCCGTTCTTCATGATGCGGAAAAGCTTGTTGGGAGCTGTCATGTTGTGAGCCACTGACTTCTTGCCGTTCCTGAAAAAGGTGTCTGGTGTCCACACTTTAGTCACCATCAGATTGTTGAGCCGTAAAATCTCTATTGGGCCCTCGTACATCAACCTCCGGTCTACCCACGTCTGCCGGAAGAACACGTCCATTGTGTACTCCTAAGACGGGGAAGTTGACAATAAGAAGGAAAACAACATATGAAGGCGGTTGGCTGTTTTTTTGTTTGGGATTTTCTGAATTAAATAAAAAAAAGACATTTGTTTTCCACCATGAACAGCGAAGGAGTATTTTTGCCCAGTTAGAGCAGGAGCAACAGCTAATGTTGTTTATATCTTCTGCAACCACCAAAGCTGTATCGACACAAACTGGGCTCACTCCCGTTGATGATGAACTACATACCATTTCAACGTCTGAGACGGGCCCAAAACTTGTCACGTAAATGTCGGTCTTGACCTCAGTCACAGGACCTGGTGAACCAAAGAAACAGACAAAATGAGTCAGATTTAATGTTTCCTGTTGTTTCTTCCTTGTCGTTGTCTGGACTTATTTACACCCAGTATGTGTTCAAAGTGCAGACCACCAGGGTCAAACTCTAAAACATCCAGTGGCTTATCTCATCCAGAGTTGCACATAATGGAAGTGAAAAGAAATAGCTTAAAATATGTAAAAACCTAATCCAGTGTTTTTGTGATGGCCTTGTTAATAAGTGCAGGGATAAGCAACGTTGCAGCTCAGCATGCCTGCATATCTGCACATTACTGCTGCCAGGCTGCTTCTCCGTTAGAATAATGCTGGTTCTTAACATAGTTGCAGACATGATGCACGACCACCAAATCCGTAGGCCTACTTCCAGCACTTCCACTACGCATTAGGCGTTGCCACTGCAACGTGCTCAAAGCTATGTCATTTTTCGTGAGCTTTCCTCATGAACATAAAAGTAAAGTGAAGTTGTTTGGGGCTGCTGGTGCTAAATAAGGGGTCTCCAGTCAGTTTCACCTCCTGTGTTATGACATGTAAAACACATTGAGTGAACTAATTAACTGACTGAACTCATAGACTCACCAACCACGTCATATTGCACAGGAAGTCTAATTACCTGGTATTACCTCAAATCATTGGATAGAAAGTAACAACATAGATCAACTGACATGTGCCTTGTTTGTACTGGAATATGTAAAATGATCCAGAGCTGCTGTGAGTGTTCACATGTGAAAAATATTTGATTAAAATTCGCTTTTTTATTCCTACATACCTCCGAATCCAGGTCGCAGCCTGTTGTCATAGCCGTCCAGAAGTCGGTCCAAAATGCGGGTAAAATTCTCCGGATAGATCTTTTCATCCTTCCTTGTCTGTCCAGAAATTGTCTTTACACTAGAGAGCGGGGAGAAGGAAAGAAAAGCAGACAGCCTTAACTTCGTCAGAGCTAAATGAAGGAAGGAGAAGCAGCATCCGAGCCGATCTGCGCCGAGCAGCAGGGTTCAGCACCGCGGACAGAGACACTGTGGGGGACTCACCAAGTCGCCAAACAGAAAAAGTAGAAGAGGGTCCGAATGAACACGGGGCGCGTCGCTGTCACCATCTCCTTCTTCTTGGCAGAAACCATGTTCGCATGCCATACTTCAAGCCCCTTCACATCTCTCCCCGCCAGATGCCTGTGTCCCGGGAGAAGAACAGAAAGGAGGAGAGCGACACAGAGGGCAGCGCGGCGCGGAGGGGAGGGAAGTTACGCGCTTCTCTCCTGGTCCTGCAGTCTCTCCGCCAGACGCACGAGGCGCGCACACGCGCGCACACACACAACTCCACACACGCTTTCACCCCCAGCCCGGTCACCTTTAGTCCGGAGCCAAGCTGCTGCTGCAGCTGCTGCTTCTGCTGCTGCTGCTGCTGCTGGTGGTGGTGGTAGCATCCAGAGAAAGAAAACAATCCTCCCACTGTCTTCCTTACTCTCTCTCTCTCTCTCTCTCTCTCTCTCTTCTTCTCTGTCTCCCTTCTGTCAGTGTCAAACTCACCTGCTTTGGTCAGGACACAGCTTGGAAATGGCTTCGAGAGTGTCACATCTCTGACTTGACTTCTCTGACTGTCTCTGCCACCACTGGGAGAGGTTTAGAAATAGGTTTGTTCCTCTCCATGAGCGTCATTGTCACATTTGAAAACCATTCTTTTTTTTTATTCCTATTTTCTAGTTTGGAAAGGGCCACAGAAAACTGTGCTTACTCAGAGCGTGCCCTTTGACCTCTGCATCAATCAGCATCCACTTGTTTGGTGACGGTGTAGTACGCAGCCTAGCCTACATGTTGAACTAGTTTCAGCTATGTATTGGTGAGCGTCTGTATTAAGATTCAAATGGGTCAGTCTTGTCGCAATATGCAGTCGCACACACACACAAACGCGCACACAAAGGCAGAGAGGAACTGGGACAAGCCACATGCTGCTTCACAGATTTCTCTGCACCTGGGACAAGCACAAGACCTTCACTCCGCGCGCGTGCGTGTGTGTGTGAGAGAGAAGGAGAGGGACTCTGAAGGTGAAGTGCGGGTAAATCTCGCAGGATAAACAAGATGTCTAGGTTCCACCACACTGGCTTTCCTGATTAGTTTTGAAGTGTACGTACACACACACAGATTCACACACCCGGGTAGAACAGGAGCCACTTAGTGTGAGGGGAAGGTGAGGAAACATTATGTAGATATGTTTCATGCAGGCTGAAGTCATGCAGTCTTAGTTAGTCTTATAACGCAGCTCCCTGCACAGCCGCCCACCCCAGTCCTCCCACAATACACTAGAGCAAGGCGCCTCTGTGGGGGATGAGTAATATGCTCGTTCTTTGTGGGGGTAGGCATTCGTCCAAGAGATTTTTTTTTTCTCTTTTCTTTTTTAGACATTCGATTAAAAATTATAATGGGAGCGCTTTACTGTACAAACACTTGTAATAATACCAGCGTGAAAGTGCCTCAAAATAACAAGAGTGCAAGAAGCAAAAGTTACGTGGGCCTGATTTAACCATGCTGACCTCACGTGCTTAAGTTACATTACATGACGTTTCAAGTTTTTCAGGTCTGAGACGTGATTGGTTTGTCCTGAGATGACTTGAAGCAGGTTCTTCTGCTTTGTAAGCTAAAAAACCCTGCAGCATAAATAACTGCATGTTAACCTATTTTTTTATCAGTGTGAGAGCACGTGTGTGTCAGAAGAGAGGCGTGGCAGTGTGTGTGTGTGTGTGTGTGTGTGTGTGTGTGTGTGTGTGTGTGTGCGTGGGTGTGTGTGTGAGGTGCAGCAGAGGGTCATTACATTACCTCCTGTAGGATCCACACAGGTCCTGATGACTGTTTTTAGAGAGTGACACACACACACACACACACACACACACACACACAGACCTACAGCTTCGGCAGCAGAGCTTGTTAGCTGGAGCTCAGCACACATGAAAGACTGCTGTCTTTACTCTGTGAGCTCTCATTAACTTTGCACGCAGTGATTTCTAGAGTGGCAGTCAAATAAACCTCATTATTCTCCTGTACAGTAACGTTCACTCCAGTACAATTACATTCATGTGACTGTTGTCATATGTTAATAACACCCGAGTTATTTCTATTTCTAATGACTCTTTTACTACACAGCCTGTCACAGATGTGGTTTAGCATTGTTCCTGAAAGACACATCATCTGGACGGGAGCCTATGCTGCTCTAACATCTGGATTATATCTTCATGGTCCATTCCAGATGTGCAAGCAGCTTAGTCCAAAGACCCTAATGCTCAGAGATGTAGGCTCTGATGAGTGCTGAAACCAGCAAGACAATATGGAGTCTGGAATTATTTGACATGTTGCAGATTCACAGGTTGGGAACATCTTTTTTTCCATCTATATATTATATTTCTTCTGAAAGATTTTAGGGATTTCTTTTTTTTCTGAGAGTATCACTTGGACCAGTACTTCAAGGAGTCTAATAGTTTGTATTAAAGCAGGAGTATCATGCACTGGAACATGACACAGATGTACACCTTTTCAGGTGAGGCAGCGTTATTTGCATTACAGATGCCTGAACACAACCAAGCAACACGAAAAACATTAAAACAACATTAGCAGGTCATTTTTGTGGGTTTATTACTATATTAGTATATTTTGAGTTGACCCTTCTTAATAATTAGTCCAGATTACGGTCAGTTAAAGGCCTTTAGAAACTTGGAGCAGTTAAACTAAAGTGAAATGTACGAGCTGTCCTTTCCTGCATGTTCAGTACCTCAGTGAAAGCCTTGCCGATATGCAGCCCACATTGTCGTGTAGGAATGCAACACGTGTCTACATGAAACTCCAAAGTTACTTTCCTTTTTTGATCCAGCTAGAAAGACACAAATTAGAAAATCACTGTGAAAACATGCTCACGTTTGACAACATTTACAGAAATCCTTGTCTGTATGGTTTGTTTTCCTGCAGCGAGCCAAGGCACACCGTTCCTCGGTTGTGTTGTTGACTGTGTGTTACTGAGAGTTATGATGGCCAGGTAGGAACAAAGCAGCTCTTTTGCGCCGGAGGTTACAATTGATGAGGCTCATTGCGGCAGTGCAGGAAACTAATGAGTCAGAACCAAGACTCAAGCTGTCGGGAAATCACACAGCACAACAAAAAAAGCACAATGTGACATCTTCAACACCAAACAAATGCAGAGGGAGAGACATGCAGGCTGACTGAAAATGAGACACCAGAGAGAAGAGCTTATGTCACTGCTTTCCTTCAACACTAATTCATTTCTCGAGCACGCATTTCATCTTAACCATGCGCAAAATACAGACTGAAAGTCATTAGCACACGTACAAATAGACAACGGGAACGTGAAGCCGTAAGAGCCAGAGCAGGGAACAGGCAGCGGCAAAAGATGCAAACAAAAGAAGAACAAGAGCAAAGAAAGGGGAAAGAAATGATTGATCCATCCTGCTCCTTTCAGCAGTAAGTAACTTAACGCCTCAGCGACCAGACGAGTCGGTGGCTTTACAGCAACGAGAGCAGCTACAGTATCACTAAACCTGCACTGACTGACCTCAGCATTAACGTTTCACACTTCACAGTGCTGTGAAAGTATTTGACTCTTTTTGTCTTTATATATTTGTCATATGTTCAGATAAAGGTTACCCAAGAAACGACAAACTGCATATGTTAAATGATGCTCTAACAGCACCTCTTCAGATTCTGATACACACAGAAGCCTGTTGTCTCACTCATTACACATTTTCTCATACTACTTCCATTCTTCCCCTGAAGCCGCTCAGTTTGAATGGCGGGAACCACATAATATACATAATATACATAATTTGTTTGTGTGCTGCAGCCTCTTTTCATTTATGATGCACATTAGTCAGGTAGG
This sequence comes from Microctenopoma steveboyesi, assembly GCA_032359275.1. NCBI lineage: Eukaryota > Metazoa > Chordata > Actinopteri > Anabantiformes > Anabantidae > Microctenopoma > Microctenopoma steveboyesi. Next base: position 3,999,842 of record JAUMHF010000002.1, on the reverse strand, counting down.
TTAAGATAGACATAATAAGCATAATGATTGTTGGGAATCTTTTTCCACCCAGTGCATTTGTGCTTCCAGAGCATCTCCGCATCTGAGAAATAATTGTGAGGCCAGACATCCAAAGTGCATTTACTCATGTTGAACTATGGCTCACATTGATTGAAGGTGGCTGCTCGGAGGACCCTGCTCAGGCAAACTGCTGAGCAGGAAGCCTGTCCTTAAGCTGGAGGAGAGGGATGCTGTTTTGAGCTCATCCTGTTTTGACCTCTGGCCTCCCTGTAGAGGTGGAGCCGAAGGAAGAATCGTCACTGACATGTGTGTCTATAAATATCACCATATTCCACACGTCTGTGTTCAGATGAGACAGATATTGACAAAAATCTTTTCCTTCGGGGTTCTAGTCATAGCCTTGCAGCTCACAGTGGTCTTGGTTAGATCCTATCTTTACTAAAGTTTGAGGACACAAATGGGAAGGCGTACAACAGAAGACAGCCTCACTAATCCACACAGAGGCAACGCGTAGCTTCCAAGGCTGTGCACCACCTGTATGGTTCTCCATCTGCTGAGACAATTAAAGTGTGATCTCCAGGCACTAATAAGCTCACATCCAGAGAAGCAGTTGCTTGATATCACCTATCTTATGAAGCCATTTTATTCATTGCTGGCCACACTCATGGAAAATGAAGTTCATCCAATGCAAAAGAAGCATCAGCATGAACCATTATCCACTTGTGATTGGGAGTGACTAGGAGTCATTTAGGCTCTGCAGTGCCCTAGTGCCCTCTCATCTACTTCAGCAAGCCTGCACACCCATTACATGCAAGCACTTGACAACACTTGAGTGCCCTATAATGTACAGATGGCAAATTTCCCCTCTTTCCAGACAATTCTCTCTTTGTCACACTTTCGATTTGGGTTGATGAGCAACTGAGAAGCAGCCAGAGAGGTGGCCACTGAGTCCATCTTCAGTTTGAAGTGCACCGCATCAATCGCCTCAAAACTTCATGAGAGGTAGAACTTTTCTTCTCTCTCCTCAGTCAGATCAACACAGTCACCACTTGATCGACTACTTTCTTATGTCTTGTAACTCTGTTTTGTCTGAAGGCTCTTGATCTTTTTTAAAGAGATGCAGTAGTTTGGTTTTCTTGATTAATGTGAAAAGTATTACATTCAAAAACCAGCAGTAGACAGGTACTACTACTACAAAAAGGAATGGGCAGGCAGTGAGGGAAGCGAGCGCGAACACCTCAGGCATCAATCCAGGCAGGAATTCACACATAATAATTTGCATACACACTCAAAAATCATTAGACAGGCAAGATAAGGTCAGGACGTAACATGTTTTTACAGTAACTTGGTTACTGGTTGTTACATACAGCACTCTAACTATGGCTAGCATGTGTTGCCAGATATGTTTGGGGAAGTCATGCTTTTGTTTTATTGAGTGCCCAAAAACAACTGCAAAACCTGGCAACCTTACTGTAATATAAAAAAAGATGGTTCAATTTTTCAGTTATTACACCCAGAAATTATAAATGAATATGTTGTATTTTGTTTACTATAACTGTATTTACCGCGACCCGGCTGCGGATAAGCGGAAGACAATGGATGGATGGATGGATAACTGTATTTTTTCTCCAGCTCTCTTCCAAATGTTTTGCCTCTCTTACGTTGTTGTCTATTAATAATGAACAGAAATGCTGTTCTGCCAAATTGGAACATGAACTGACCTACTGATGAAAAAACACGTTTGGGTGACAGGGGAATGAAAGGGAAGTGAAAAGTGTTTTATTGTGTCTAATTAAGTTTTTCTTTATAAAATAGGAATTTACTCAATCTCAGCACCAGAACAGACACTTGAACGTACAGTTTCCAACGTGCAAACAACCGCAGCTGTTGTAGGCGGTAGACTCTTCTCAAAAAAAAAAAAAAAATAACAGAAGGAAACAAGGCATTCACACATTTATAGATCATTTCTGGTGATGATTTGGAGTCCGTCTGTTAAGGACGTGGCCTGTGGGAGAAGATGGAAGAAAACAGCGTAAACGTTTCCCCTGCAGCAAATAATGTACGCAAGTCTTGACTGAAGCAAAATTATCAAAGTAGAGAAAGAACAAAGGCAGGAAAAATATTTAAAAACAAACTACTAAGCTCAAATGGATATTAATCACATACTGTATTTAGCACTGAATAGAGTCTAATTATTGGTTTGAAACAGCATGATGATATTTTATTTTCTGTGCAGTCAAATATGAACTAACTCTTCTCTGTATGTGGGCTTAGAGAGTCTCCCCTGTGCAACACATGATGGAAACACAGTCCCAGTTTGCTCCTGTTCTGCTTCCCCAGTTTTCTCAAGAGCAGCCAGAGGCCCCCAACCAGCAGCAGCAGATGCAGCCACACTTTTCCTGAGCCGTTTTGCTGAGCCATGACAATTGCTACAGGAATGGGATGACACCGGATAACCTTGGTAGCAGTGAGACGCAACATGCACGCACACACGCACACACACAAGGACAAACCTGCCGTGTAAACATGGAACTGTGCATTTACATTTACAGTCTGTGCAGGCGACACACTGCAAATGAGAGTTTGGTTCTGTTTCACTGGCTTGCCACAAACGATGAGGGCAAATCACATCACATCACGTAAGTGTACCAAAATAGAAGAGCGAAGTATTGATATCTTTCTGAAACTTTCTATGTTACAAATACAGCAGATTGTTCTAGAATTTGTTGTGTCCTTTGAACAAACACTTGTACCTTAACAGATCGTGTGATTAGAAACACAAAGCAGACTGTTCCAGTGCCCTCCAGGCAGTTTAGCAGCAGCAGCCTGCTAAAGACATATTATCTTGCCGTTACAGACTCCAGCAGGCGTAAAAAAAGATTGTTCCCAACCCAGATGATTAGGCTAATGAATTTAGCTGCTGTGAAGGGAAGTTACAAGTTTTAGCTGGCACCTGTTTGTACCATGTTGATGACAACATGTTTAAAACACAGTTTTTAGGTCAAAGGTGGGTATAGATAAATGTTTGTCACACATTTTTAGGGGGTTGGTGTAATCCATAAATAAATCCACTATAATAAAATGATATGATAACAGTAATAATGTAAATTACACTACAACATCTGCACTTATGTTCACCTCCACCTGGGTCCCTCAGTCTTCACACAGACACACTTCAGACATGTTCAGGATCATTTCGAATTTGTCTGAAATTCAAATGATTAGAAACTACCAGTACGCAGCGTTGTTATGGTAAATTATTTGATTTCTGATCAAATCAGCTTGCCCTGGTTAAATATTAATGTTAAATATTTATGCATCATCAACTCACTGTCACAGTTGTCATACTTGGTAGAATCACCACCTCCAATCTGTAGGACTGTGTTTTAAAAGTTTGAAATGATTTGATTTCAGGAATCGTCGCCGTGCGGTGGTACGCTCATGTCTCACGGTGAAAGTGGGATTTTGATTGTCAAAGCCTTTCATTTCCTGGCCTGATTGCTGGGAAAATCTTGCTTCATTTGGTCTCTCTATTGAGGCAGGCACTGTATAAATAGGCACACTGGAAATAGACCTTCACTCTCAGAGGAGCCTCTCAGGAGAGGGCCCGGACCAACGGCCGGATTTCCAGCACCAAGATATAGGCCACAACGTTACACATATCTGGACTAGAGTGATATTTTGTGGAATCCCTTCACACTTTGTAGTCTAAACTCTTTTGAATCAGCATGTTTAACAGGAGACTTGCATTTAGGAAACTTGTTTCAAAAGGCATTTTTCCTCCTGCAGCTAGAACATTTATTAATTTACTATCCATTTGCTCCCTCATGCCTCATTTACCGTGTGCCATGACGTCCACAGCAGTTAACGTCAGCAACGTACGCAGGTCTGTTTGACTCTTCTCCTCCATCCCACTTCTAAATCAAGTTGCAGTTATGTTTTACACGAGCAGGCATGTTTTCCCCCCAAACACTTCAGTCTTTCTAAAGATGATCTCACAATATTGTTTCACGGCTGTCGGACTGGTGAAACGCTTGCACAGACACGTGACTCCTGTGGACAACAGCATGCACCTGGAAAAAGAGTGAAAACAAACTGAAGGCCAAAACTATGAGCACTACACATCACATATTGTGCAGTTGTTTAAATCTGTTGTTACCGTACTGTAGTTGATTATTAATTGATGATTATCTGTGTGGATTCTCAATAATCTAGATGCAGATTATATATTTATTTATTTATTTACTGTATGTAAAAAGTGTTATATATTATTTATCCATATTAACACCAATCAAAACGTACATTAACAATCAAAAACTCCGTCAGGGGTTTTTTCTTTATCTTGAGTATTTTCAGCATCAGATGGTATTACTGAAAGAAACGTGGATGGCATTATGTAGTGGGAAACACTGATGGCTCCACTTTCCAGATGGGAAAGCATGTCACTGCACAAAGCTGCTGTAGTCATGCTGGTTATGTTTGTCCCCCCACACACCATCACATTTCCTCGTCCTAGGAACCTTCCATGTAACAAAGTCAGACTTTATAATGGATTTATGAGCAAATCCTTAGCATTTTCCTGAAATAGATATTTACGTTATTGAACATAGACTTACACAATAAAGGTCTGTGTTGGAAAGATGTCTGATATTTAAAAAGGATGACGCAACACTGACAGAGTGGGACCACATCTGCTATGTCATATAGGACCAGTCTTTTCGCAGCTGTCAGATGAAGGAACGGGGACTGATCACTGTGTCACTGTGTTCAATAACACCGCCTACGCACAGAAGGTGCACCTTCCGAAATCATTCTGGTACTGATACGGCACATACGACACGGCTCGTAGAGGTGCCCTTTGCTTTTTTTGATTACGCTGCCTTCGCCCTTAAAAAAAGTTATTGCTGTTTGAACCAGTGACGACTGTGTTTGTTTCAGTGACTGGAGTAGATATGGTGTCATGCTGGCAGACAAAGAGTGAGGGAGGGAGGGAGGGAGAGGAAAGCATCAGGAAAATCTCAGAGGAGTAAAATAGCTGCTCAACAGAATCTAACCTAAATCTCCTTGATTTGTGGTCCCTTGAGTGGCCCAGCACTTTGAGGGAAACTGATTTGCCTGCAATTGTCTTCTGATTAAACCCTAATCTATTTTTACATCTTAGTGATGATACAGCCGTTGTTACAAGTCCTCCTTCAAACTGACGACTTACAACTGTACTTCACACAGTTTAATGTGACCAGAGATCCGAACAATCAAATCCTTGAGTCAGACGCTGAGCCTCAGTTTGTTCCTGTGTCAGACTGTTATCCTGCTCTTCACCTGTGGCATCTGGACACACGAGGGATGGAGGCAGCGGGTGGTAAATGAACTTGAATGTCCAGCAGACTACTATTAGCAACAGTAAATGTCACAATCAGTCACATTATCGCGTTCATCCCACAGGAAGAAAAACAAGTATCAAAGTGCTGATGAAATCATTAAAGACTATTTTTATCCCCCTAAAATAAATTATTCTACATTTGGGACAATTACTGTGTTTAAATGAAGTAAATTTGTGGGCCAAGGTGAAAGAGCTCATTATCCTTCGTCATTAGTGGTTTAATCAGGAATGGCAATTACTTTCATGTACTCATGTAGTTTAAGTACTTTCTGCCATGGTAAACTCCAATTACTAATAGGAAGAAACTATTCATTGGGCAGAAACAACAGCATATATTGTAGGCACAGTGTGGGTCACAGAAAGCAACACTTTATCATTTCCCTCCAGAATACTTCCCACAAAAACTCCAGATGGTATACAAAAACTTTCAAGTCTGTTTAATTTCACTAGGTTAGTCTTATGCCTTTAAGGACGTCCTATTCCTGCCAAATTGTCACCCAAGTATCCCAATTCAGATTGCATTTTCTCCAGAAAAAAACAGGCATCTGTCTGCTAACGAGTTTTTAATTATATGAGGATTAATTCTGCTGGGATCAAAGCCGAAAGCCGTGGACAGATCCCCCAAATATTCAAGAAAAGTAATATTCTTTCAGTCAAACAGAATGAATTCATTTGAATGTGTACTAGTTATATGTCAAGCGTGTTCAGCAGCACGTAAAAGAGACAATCTGTAACATTTCTTCTTGAGTTACATGATTCAGCCAGTTTAGGAAGAATTCCAGCTGTTTTTAAAGTTGCTCTCGCTAATATTTCTCGCCACAAAGAGGCTGAAAGACAGCAAAACAAGCTGACACAGGAACCCACGTAATTTATATCCCTGTGTCCTGCAGCTATTACGACCAGTGGTAAATGCACACTTACATTAACAAAACAAAAAATTCTCCATTTTGATCTTTGTCAAACCCTAAATAAATATCTGTACCTATGACATGCAGTGTGTTGGGAAGCTGTACAGATGGTATTTTCTGGTAAAGTGTATTCATACAATACATGAATAGTATTGTAAATCCATGTCACAGATGCCACATACACATAGCACGAACACCCAGCCCTGCGTTTCTACCATATAGGCGTTCGGTTCATTTTGTTGGCACTTCCACTTCCTCTATAAAAGTAGAACAATAGTAATACATAGTCCGACGGAAAGTCGCTTTTTTATTTCACTGCTCAACTTGATTTAATTCTCTAATCATAAAGACAAAAGACTTGGTCAGATATTTAAATGAGTATTGTCAGAGTCAGGACTGTGCTGGCTTTATGGAGATAGACACTTTATATAGTGTAGAACTTTCTGTGCTTTATGTGGAGCTCAGATCCCAATAAATAATTATTCAGTGTAGACTGGCAGTAGACAGGCTTTTGAGTATCCTATATTTAGAAAATCCCTTTTTCCCACATTTTTCAAATTCCTATTTCATATTGCAATAATTCAATTAATTAACCAGACAGTCTGAAAGTAGAGAAAATAATCATCATAATACCATATATAATCATTTGAACATATTCATTAAACTTTGAGCTTTTGTCAATCATGAACCTCCCACATTTCTAACATTTTTTTTGACATAATAATTCTTTGGAAAACTAGTCAAAAAGTGAGGAACAGTCTGAAATGAAATAGTTTTTCATGTGGGAAACAGACAGAGACGTTTGATTTGGGACAGGGCTACAGGTGTTTGGTATCAAGTCAAAGATGGTTTCCTCACAGGAGCACGGTCTGTTCTGTAGTGGCTGTGAACTGCTGTTAGAGTTGTGATCTTGCTAATAAAGGCAAAACACAAAATATTTGTGTTTATCACCCACCTTAGTTGAATGATCATGAATGATACATAGTACAATATGTGTCAAATCAAAGTACTTTGCGAAATCAAGCTGGACTATTACAAAAAACACTTCTACTCTCTGCTCAGCTCTTCAAAATGTACCAGTACAGCAGAAATAACTCTGATTGGTTAGAGGATGATTCTATGCTCAAAAACAAAACATTAAAAAGTGAATATCTGATCTGCTGGCAGGCTGTTCATTGAGTCTGAGCCACTAATTGTTTGATTTCACATTTTAAAATGGAGATATGTTTTACTGTAGATTGGAGGATACTTAGTGTAATTGTAAACAATCTGTCTTTAAGACTTGGAACAATTAATTATTATTATTATTAGAAGCAACTGTGGTTTTGTTAAATTCAAATTTTGGTGCATGAGTTTGACTATGGAGTTCAGTTAGGAAAATTTCATCAGACTTGCCAGAGACACTTTCTGAGATGGTTTTTTTTTTGTGCTGAGTTTGGAGCCTCCAGCACAGTCATGTAGGCTTGAGCTCATCCTGCATCTCACAGCGACCTGAACAACTGCATAAAAAGTGTGGCAGCTCCAACTCTGCTACATGACATAAAGTCACTTTTATAATATAGCCATACCATTTGTTTTTTTCTGTGTATTAATCAAATATCTGATAACAGGTTGTGTAAATGTGCATAATTTTTCAGTTTGAAAATGGTATTTATGTTCGAAGAAACTGTCTATCATTATGCATAGAAGGCTGAATATTCACTTCTTACATAATACCAATACCCACTATCTTTGGGCTACGTAAGTGGAGGAGGTGGAGGTAAGCTCTAATGCTCAAACAGCCCGTGCAATGTTGCAAGAAACCAGCTGCTTTTACAGCAATATTGAACTACAGTGATTCAGGGCAATCGTCTGTACCCTAACCCTAATCATCCTAAAGGGTTAGCGTCAGAAACACTGTATTAAAACAATATTGATTTGAGTCAGGCCCAAATTTTTTAAAGGATGTGACAGAAATATATAGAAAGATACAAAAAGCAAAACAACAATAATACTAATAAATCTTAGTATTTGTTTTAGGTTTCCTGTCCTCTAAGGACAAGAATGAGACTGTTCTTTCAGATCTAAATAAAACATTCCTCTGTTTACACAATGTGCCCTTTTCCTTTTGTAAGTGCCAACACTCCCCCATGTGTTTGCTTTACTTTAACCTGACAAACTGACACTGGGATTTCCTACAAGCAAGTGTAATGTGTGGGCGGCTTTGCTGAGCTGAGATGTGCGGGGTCATGTGCGGATGCGTGGGAGAGGATGTACAGTATCTGATTCTAAGTATATTCACTTGTACAGAATAGGAGAAATATGTGATCACTGACAGAAATGTATAATTCCACTTACACATGCAAACGTGTCTGCATCTCTTCTTCAGGGATGCATCTGTTTCCTTGCTCTGGGTTTCTCCACTCTGTGCAGCATCGTGAGGAAATCTTGTGCCTGACTCTGTCTGTGTGACCTGTCTCTGCCACCTAGTGGAGAAAGAGAATGCCCGACAGAAATAATTGTGAAGTAAACCTGAGAAACTTTTGGGTGACACGTTGCTAAAAGTTATTTGGGCATCACGACATGTCACATGCCAGGTTATTTGTTATAATACTAATATTTATTATAAAGGAGCAAATACATACGTGAAATGAAATGCATACATGTAAAGTAGATAAATAATAAAAGAATATTTTACAAGTTTCACATTTTACATCATTGATAAAGTAACTCTTAATAAACAACTTTAGGATTTAAAATCGAAATAAGTTAAAACACGTCCAGACATAAAAATTACAGACATTACAATTGCAACAGTTGTCATGACAACAGTACACATATGACCAGCACAGAGTGAAGTTGCTTGTTAGTTGTGTATGAACAGGATTATCAGGATTATATTGAACTGGTAGGTGAAACTGTTTTATGCTTTATTGTTATGTACAGTAACTACACCTAGTTTTTGTTCACCATAAGAAATGCAGACGGGGCTAACCTCTAACCCTAGCTACGCTAGCTAGCATGGTATGATCAAATCGAAGGAATGCTAAGTGCGACGTTTTGCTAACTTAAAACACCGCAACGTTCATTTGACATAACTCGTGTTAAGATACTGTGTGTTAAGAATACTTTATATACATAGTATAGTTCTAAATATAAAATGTTAAATTGTATTTCCAATTATATATTAGTACATTTACTTTAGTAAATAATCTAATTACTTCCTCCATCACTGATTCCGGGAAAAAAACTTTAAATAAATAAAAGTCCCTACATCAATAATCAACAAGTGCACTTTTACTAAATTCGACTCAGCTTTGCCTTGAATGTCACTGACCATTTTTAAATAGATTATTTTGATTAAGAATGTGAAATAGCTGTTTGTCATCTACAAGCATTTGTATTCTGTTTCTAACCTGCAGCCAATTCACACGCTGAGACCTCTGAGATGACATCAACACACGGTATGTTTCTGTTGGTTTGTGAATGAGATGTTTCTCACACAATAAACAATGAAAACTGAATTGGGGATTCACTGACTGAGGATAAACTATCACTGACAATTTCTTGTTATTATCAATATATTTTTTATAGAAGGACCAGAGATTTCCTCTGGCAGCACTACTATTTCAGGAACTGAAGGTGTTTCCAAATCACATAAACAAGGTACAGTGGGCAAAGACACTGATCTGGAAAACTGAGCAACACGACTAGAAAATAATAACCTCTGTTTTGATATGTTTTCTTGGCTCCATTCTGTTCAGATGTGAGGAGGAGGAAGACACGACAGAGCCCTTTCAAAGTGCCAGACGCCAAAAGCATCTTTCTACTGAGTATAAATGAAAAAGCGGACCAAAAGAAGGTTGGTGTGTGTTCATGAGTGCAATTGTGAATGTGAAAATGAACTGTTTTACATCCACTGCATGGTACCTGTGTGACTCAGTGTTTGCAAAAAGTGCTGAATTGATCTTTGCCGTGTTGAAATCATGTTGCTGTTCTTCTCCATGCTCAGGAGACGCGTAAGTTCCTGGCTCTGCCAATTGATGAAAAGACGAGCCACTCTGCGCGCATGACGGCTAAGCTGAAGAAAGATTTGCAGGGAGGACCGGAGGAGGAGAAGAAGTTGAAAGATCTAGAACATGTCGGAACTAAGGCAACTCTCCCTAAGCAAATACCTGGCAGACATGAGTTGAAGATGGCCATGATGAAACGAGGTAAGAGGAGAGGCAAACCTTTCTAGCTGAAGCTTTTTTAAAACCCCTACATGCTTTTTACACTATTGTCATTCCTGTGCCTAGAGAACTTTACGAAAGAGAGCAAACATGATTTAATCTATATGGAACGGCAGAAAGCAGTGTTGGAGGTAAGGATGACTTGCTACTATCTTAACAGAGATACTCAGGGTCAGTATCCTTCTTTTTCAGTCGCCAAAACACACCTAACTATTCCATCTTCTGAAATAACTGCAGTGCTCCAACTTTCTTTTCCTCAGTTGGCGTTGATGACTAAAAAGTCAGAGATACTGAGGATGGAAAAAGCCATTGAATTAGAGGAGAAACAGCTGAAACAGCTTAAAAAGCTCATTGAAAGAGACAACCTCAAGTGTGAAGAGTTCCTCCGGGAGAACGAGAAGAAGTCTGTGGAGGCCCGGACGTTGTAAGAAGGACTTACAGTCGATCTAAAGTATTGTGTTTGTCTCTTTAATTACAAACAAGACAAGAAGTTGGTTGATTTGTCTATGTTGTCAGTTTTGAACGGGAGATGAAGTCCAAACAGGAGAAGACTGCTAAGATTAAGAAACTGAATGCTGAAATAGGAGCCGTAAAGAGGTAATGCTTTGCACAACGTTGCATTATAAAGATACTGTATATGTCTGTCTGTGTTTTATGTGCATGAGACCGATACCACAAATACACACAAGGAACCGCTGTAAAGGTGATGGATGTGGTCTCATGTGGATTTAAATCAAATGTTTCTTTTTCAAAGTGAAATCACCAAGTTTGAAGAAATCCTCATGGACTACAAGAGATACAAGGAGCTCCTGTTTAAACTGTCTCCTAAAAAGTGGCAGGAGGCCCAGAGAGCTAGAGCTATGGAAGCCAAAGTCCCTTCTGACAGAGATACAGTGGAGCAGCACAGCAGTGAGCCAGAATACTCGGCGTGTAGGAACGGCAAGGACTTTATTTTGGTGCAATTTGCACCGATAACAGGTTATAAAGATAAGTAGACACGAGGTAGTGTCCTAAATGTGAATCTCCTTAACCTCTCAACATGATTACAGGATTGGAGAGCAAGGGGTCCAATACAGTTAGCGAGCTGTCTTCCAGAGAGACAACTTTGTCCCCAGTCCACAATAACTCACTGTAAGGCCACAGAAATATACTCTGCTCACTAGCACAGCATGCTAGTGGAACATCTTGCAGCTAATTTGTTTGGTATTTTGTTTACATGCTGCTACCAAAACCATTCTCCTGACCTCACACACTCTCTTTGGCCTTGTGGGAACAGTGAGAGCTCAGAATGTGAGGTCAGTTTTACCTCTTTTAATCTTGGAAAAAGAGTACTCAAGTGCTCACAGTAGCCTCTCCTGCCCACCGTGCTGTGTCACCTCTCTGCAGGAGGAGCCGCAGCTGTACTTTACTGACCCCCAGCAGCTTCTTGATCTGGTGACAGAGCTGACGGAGCAGAATTTGTCCCTGATTCAGAACTCGACAAGGGTGGAGGAGACAGTGGAGGACCTCCGACAGTCTATGGAGACAACTAGAAAGATGATGTAAGTGTAGTAACATTTGGCCACACATTCTGCTGCCACAAAAACATTAAACATTTTTTTTCTTATTGCATTTCTCAAGTAAAAATGATGAAGAGCAACTAGCACTGCAGATAAATGACATAAACCAGAGGATCGAGAAAGAGAAGGCGAAAGGAAACAAGCTCAAGCAGAAGGTTCAGCTGCATGTCTCACTGAACACACAAGACGAGGTAACATAATATTTCGGATCACTATTAGCCCTTACACGTGGAGCCATGCTGAGCACCTTTGTTCTCTCTGCAGGATGGGATGTTTGATGCTCTCAGTGAAAAAGTAGCAGAGGTGCATCGCGACTGCCTGGGTGACAGGATGACCAACCTCAGCACGCTGGAGAAGCTCACCAATATTGAGAATCGCATGTCTACACTTCTGCTGGGCCTCGACAGCATCCCTAAAGAAATCTTGGAGATGATGAAAAAGATAAAGGACAGTGAGAAGAGGAGCAGGTACAGCACATCTCAGCACAGTCGATGTGTTTTACTTTACTTCCTTCTTTTAAATGCAGGAACAAGTTGGCAAGAGCAGTAGATGCCAAAGGGCCGTGACATGCAGTTGTTGGCAAAGGTATTCATCACAGTTTAATTGCAGGGAGCGAGAAGAGAAGCTGAGGGAACAGGGGGAGAAACAGAAAGAAAGGATGAGGAAGTATTTGGAGAGATCCCTTGCTGACTCCAAGAAAACAGTAAGATAGTGGACTAACATGTTGACGTGTTCCAGAACAACACATTATTATTATTAATAAACAACTAACCTGTAAAACCATGGTTTTATTATGTACACTCACTTTGAACAGAACTACAACTAAATTCACAATTAACGGGAGCAAGACTTCAGCTCTTCCCCTTTTTTCTTTCAGAGTGGCAGGAAGCTCATGCCCAGATACATGCCTGTTGCTCAGAAAGTCAAAGTCAGCAGAGAGGACAACATCCCAGTAGAGGACGAGCTCCATGACTACCTCTTCACTTATGATGATGTAGAGTAAAAAGACTTAAATTGAGAAAGATGCATCCATGTACATCTATTAGAAGTACCATACAGCTGTAGTTCAGTTTTACTGTACTTTATTGAGTATTGCTGTATATGCTTCTGCTCCACCAGAAAAAGATCAAACGTTTTACTCTGTATTCCTTTGATGTCTTATTTTCAGATTATTGGAGTTTGTTATAATGATCTTAAAACCTAACCAGTGGCTTCTAACTATTTTGGCTTGTGACCCCTCATAATATAATACATTCGATCTTTGTCACATTTAAAAATATGTGTTGGTTCTTTGACTAAGACCTACTCCTTCTCATATATAGTTATTATATTGTACTCCACCTCTTCCAACTCTCTGCAGTAATGAGTGAGGAGGACAAGACATTTAAGTTATCAGCTGTTTGAAACGTATGAAAAACTGCAACAAACCGACAGTAGGTGGCGGTGTCGAGCATGTGTGTGGTCTGTGATCAGCTGGAGAGGAAGAAGGATGAGGAAGTGGTGTGTGCAGAGGACTGGGTCAGAGATGAGGCTACACACAGTAGTACAGTAGCAGCTGTCAGGACATTAAAGTAATGATAAAAAAGTAATATCTGACAATGCGATGGGTAACTGCTGGGCATACTGTGTGGGGCTCTTCAGGAGAGAAGCCAACAGGATCCAGAGAGGCGGCGGGTGAGTGAAACATGGCTTTGGCTAGCTAAGCTACCTAGCTAGCATGACAGCATCACCTGCTGTGAGCCACCGTATCCGCGCGCTGCTAACGTTAGCCAGCGTTAGCTCGCCGTGTGTTAACCGGTAACTGATCAGCACGGTGCGTGTGCTGCGGCGTGAAAGCCTGGTGGTGATGCCGTGAAGCTGAGGTAAATGTCAGTCATCGAGCCGCTGTGAGACCTGCAGAGAGCCGGAGCCAGCAGGAGATGAGACCCCACCCCTATTGTCAACAGTCCGGTCTTGACATTTATTATTCATTAAATGACAGCTCTGGACCTCTAGACAGGCAGGTGTGAGCTCATTTGGACTTTATGGACCGTCTTTGATCTCAGTCCCGATGCAAACACTCGGTCTCAGCTGTTAATCAGATGTAGTGTTTATTCTGTGTTGACATGTTGGAGGTGACGGAGACAGCAGGAGCAGTGATGGAAGACCTGCTCACATCTTTTAGTGAAAAGTGGAAATATCAATCCCACAGTGCACAGGTCATTCCTGTGTCACTTTAGTTAGTGCTACTTCTAAGTGCTGCTTCTAATGCAGGACTTATTTCATGATTATTATCGTTTACTTAACCTTAATGCTGGTAAAGATCTTAACAACCATGATGATCATATCTGTTTTCAGTCATTATGAAGTGAATAACTTTTCACATTGTGCTGAGCTGCTCACAGATTTCAGTGATGAAAAGCAGACAGAAGCGTGATTACTATTTATCTAATATCATCTTTAATGTAACTAACAAACGTATTTCTGCTCATCAGAAAACCAATTATATTTCAACCTTTGTAACATAACATAACATGGAAATAAGAAACTAAACACATTACACACAGTCAGTGTGGGCTGATTGTAATGTAAACACTAACTATTGAAGATTGATATTATTTTGAACTGTGCATGTCTATGTTGTTTCTTTTTTACATATCAGACATCTACAGCTGGTCAATTAGTTTCTTTCTCTATTTCCTCCTTCCGTCATAAGTTTACCTTGTCATTTGTGTTCATGTCTGTTCTTACAGTTCCAAATATTTCAGAAGCAGTACCACAGGGGAACATTATACAATAGAGGTACATTTACTTCATTGATTGCTTTATTGTTTGAATCACAAACCGTATGAATTTATTTATACCTTTTCATTTTCACTTTGCAGTTTGAAAATCTGGTAGAGAGTGATGAGGTAAGTCTGATAATCTTGGTGATGATTTAGCAAAAGAGTATGTGTTTTATGAGATGCGTTGTCTAATTAAATGCATCAGTATCCACCCTTCAAGTTTGATTTAACTATTGTCTGCACGGTTCCTGTAATAAATGAATTCTGTGTTTTCCGGTAATTAATTCTATTTGCTCCATTGCAGGGGGAGGGAGAGAGCCCACAGCCCTGCCCCAGGTAAGGCGTCCTTTGCTGAAAGTTGGGACCTTTTGTCGGTCCAAATGAACCTTTATTTGTTTGACAGAAGTACAAAAAAGACACAATTGTTCTTTATGTGTTACTGTGGATCCACCTATTCCTTAAAAATGCCTATTGAAACTATGGAGCCCAGGGTTATGGGCGGCATGATAGTTCAGTAGGTCAGAGGCTCGACTCTCAGTCGCCCAGAAGCAACATGTCAAGGTGTCGTTGGACAAGTCACAGAAACCCGTAGTAGTGCTGACACAGGTTTAGCAACTGTCCAAACAGCAGTTGCCCCAATAAAGAATTTATTATTATTTAATAAAAAACATATTGAACATAGTGTTTGTTGAACATACTTTCACGGTCAAAGACTGGTGTGCTCTCTAGGCTCCAAAGCTCTGTTCAAATTAACCAAAACAGACTGTTACCAGCAGTGTAAAACTGCATTATTAGTTTCACAAATGATTCAAAATAAGTATACTTAAATGAAAAAGTGTGCAGCAGGCAAGAAATGTACATTTGTTTACATTTATGGATATGATCAAGTTAAAAAGAAAAATGTTTTCTTTGTACTTTTGTCAGAACTGTAAAGGTTTAAGCTAATAATCAAATTACACATTTTAATGTTATTGCGTTTTAGAAACACTAAGTCTTCTGGCTTTTTAAAAATAAAGTAGCTTCACTTTATTTTGGTGATTTGTTTCTGTAGGCCCATCAGTGAAGATGAGATCGGTCACCTCAGAGAACACCGCTACACTGCGATCTCAGACAAGCAGATCCTGATTGACCAGAAGCTACAAGCAGAGGTGAGGCACGAGTAACATAGGCGTCCATCTTCGTTAGATCAACAGCCTCCATTATTTCATTTTACGTTTAAAACCTAATTTTTGCTTATTTTTCATTTGCTGCGTTGTTTTTTTTGTTTTGTAATTTTCTGTTCTGTGTTTTGTGTTTGTTTCATTTCGTTGTTTCTGCTCAGTTAGAGGCAAAGGAGGAGGAGTTAAGGCTAGAAGAAGAGGCTAGAAATGCCGCCCAGCGCGAGGCCGCCAGGTTGGCACGTGATCGAAAAATGAAGGAGGTGAGGCGGCACTGAGCGCTCCCTTCTGCCAGTTTGACTTAATGCTTGGCTAAAACTTCTCCTCTAACCTTCTGGCCCTTCTTGACATGACGTAACACAGGGGTACCTAGTCAGGGACATGTTGTCTCTGTCTCTGCTCTTCAGTTACCTGGTGAACAACTTTTTAGGGGGTGGAAAAAGAGCGAGTAATTGAAAATATGCGAATTGACAACAAACTTGAAATGGATGATGGTATTACCTGAAAACAGGCAGATGAGGAACACCACCAGACCCTCGCTGTTTTTTTATGGTCACATAACAGAAATGTATTCTGAACAGAGAAAATTGTATTGCTATTGGATTTGAGTAATATTGCCGTACAAGTTTTAGGTCAACATCATGGCTTCACATTTCTTTTACTGTTCCAAGAAAGGTGTAATGTGATCTAATGAAAACACAGCTGCTGAAATGATTATTTTCCTTATTGCATTCATGCCTCATTCCACCGCTTTATGCTGCTGGCTCGTGAAATCAGATTCACTTTATATCACCAAAATGTTCAAATACTTTACAGTCTGTATTTTCATCACGGGAAGGCCTGACGGTCTGTTTATTTGAACTGTGGTGGTTTTTCTGTAAG
The DNA here is from genome assembly GCA_032359275.1 of Microctenopoma steveboyesi. Lineage (NCBI taxonomy): Eukaryota > Metazoa > Chordata > Actinopteri > Anabantiformes > Anabantidae > Microctenopoma > Microctenopoma steveboyesi. Next base: position 3,982,980 of record JAUMHF010000002.1, on the reverse strand, counting down.
CAGCTGTCTGCCCAGAGGACACGGGGGAAAGCAGATGGCTCCGGCGGCGAATCTCGGCAAAGAAAGTGAGTCCCCTCAAGTTCATGAGACAACAGCACAGTTGTTGAGACGTTCTACGTGTGCTTCACTAGACAAGATTGCTGCATATTTCAAAAGGCGAGAAAGAGCCTTTCTGCTTTTTCAGCTAGTGGCCGATCTGGAAACCACAACCTACAGCACCAGCAAATAGTTCACAATGGAATTTGTATTTGCTCCTTCATATGCATCATATTTCCGGTTATGTTATTTGACAGAATTTCTCTTATTTGCTTTCGAAGCTCTCAGTTGTTCCTGTTTTCATGGAGCGTGTATGCTGCAGAGAAAATACAAAAGCAAGGTGTCCAGTGTCAGAAAAAGCTCACCGATCCTCATAGTTTGCAGTGGTAATAAAAAGAGTGTCCGCTTTCAGCACTTCCAAATGTTGAGAAGAGGTTTGAGTGCAAGCCTCGGCAGGAGGCTTTCTGTCTGGCTGGCTAACCTTTAGATATAGAGGATTGTTGTGCTGTAGTTGATCATCATCATAAACTGTTTCAGACAAACCTCCGGGGAGGATTTCGATGTCTACCTCCAGAACGTAAAAGCCCAGTCCGAGACGTTCAGGAGCAACCGTGAGAAAGCTTTAACTCTATTACCTCTGATAGCTACACATTTATTTATATCTGTGGTAATAAATAGATCCCATCGTTACTCTTTGTCAGTGCTTCCCGCTCTCATCTCTCTGTTTCCAGGACTTCCCTCCGACACAAACGTGGTGACTCCCAACACTGATGTTAGTTGGGACTTTACCACTAAGACTCGCTCCACCAACGACGACGGGACGTCACTGGATCTAGAGTGGGAGGACGAGGAAGGTGGGATGCTGCTCTGTGCTTAGATTGTGCTTAGAATTGGTGTCCTCTTGAAAAGCAGATTGATTTTCTAAACAAGTCAGCATCAGCAGTGACACGTTCGAGTATCAGTTAGTGTGCACCACACTCAACATGCACAAGACAAAGAGAAGGAGGAGATAAGGAAGAAATTCTTTCCACGTGTGTTCTATCAAGCAGCTTGATGTTCCTGTGACCTCGGCTGCTAGTACTTACCAAAAAGATCCAGGTTCACGGGACGCAAACCAACCACGCTGGAGCAATCTGCAATTTAAACTGACAGATTAAATGGATGGAAAAATAACTAGGAAACCACAAATACATATAAACTGATCTCTAACATCAAGGTACAGCAGTATTCAGCAGTATTCTGTTCTACTATATACTGCAGTACTAAGAACCCGTTGAAGAGACGTTCATCCAACCTGATGGAACCTTAGTCACAGTCTACATACTGTAAAGCTTTATATATAGCCCGCTGGGTTCCATAAAGCAGATAAGTAGCACACATGTCAGGTCTTAGGACGTCTGGTGATGTGTGTTGGTCCCATCTCCATTCCCTCACATTCCTGCCTGCAGGCCTTTTAGACTCCAGTGAGTCCTGCTGTCAGAATGAAAACTCGTGTCCTTGCATTGTAGGAATCAATCGAGCGCTACCAGCCTGGGAGAGGTCTCGGACAGAGGAGGACATCCTGCGCGCGGCTCTGAGACCTGGCGGCAAGCAGATGAACAGCGGCCCGACCTCGGCCTCAGAGGACTCCAACGCGCTGGAGTGGGAGAATGATTTTGTGAGTACTCACCCGGAGCACAACGCGGACGCTGAATTTGAAGGGTTTGTTAATCCTGTCTTAGACACTCCCTCTGAGGACGCCTCGGACTCTGGCTTCAAGTTGGACACCCAGGACAGATAGTGCCCGGCACCAAAGGAGACTTTTGTTCATGTCAAAGCTCACCAGCTTTTTGCCTCATGAAATGAAATGTACTTGCTCTTCATACTCTGTCTTATGAGGCTCGGACGCTGCGGGGACATGCCGTGGCTCTCTGCACTGCACTATAGTGTGGGAATGTTTTTATCAAATTGTCATTTTTCAGTGCCTTCATTTGCTAAATTAGCTGACCGTCTTATCCATTGTAAGTCATCGGTTACATCCAGTTCGAGTTGACACGGGGTTCAGCTTCTTTTCGGCACACAGCGCCCGGCTGCACAGGTTTCGCTGGGAGTGGACAATCCTTAGAAAGTTCCAGTGCGTGGATTTGTCCTCTGTCTTTAAAGCTTCCTGTGTTTCAGCTCTGCCCTATATTTTCATTACGTTATTGCATGATTGTGAAAAGGACCTGAATATAAAGGTAGCTGATGAAAAGGTGAAACATTAGTTTGATAAATGAGAATAGAAACACAGCTACTCCTTCCTGGATTCCTTCTTTAGTTGCTTCGGGTGGTGGTGGAGGGTGGTTGTCAGTAAAAGTCGTTTTTGCACAGCACATAAATTCTGGGTACAGCACCCTCCAACAAGGCATGCGAGTGTAGTGTATGTTATGTGTCACAAGTTCACGCAAGCAAAGTCATTCCGCTGTCATTTGTGAAGAGGTTCTCTGACAGACAAACGAGCAATGGCAGGGCCTAGGACATCACCAAAAACATTGTGTTTACCAGCTTTAAAATCAGTTTTGAGTGTGGGAATGTTAATTTCATCTTATCTGAACTAAAAGTAAAGTATGAACACAGTAATAATAAAGCAATATCTTGTGGGAATAAAACCAAAAGACCCATGTTACGAAACTTTGTCCTGCTTCTAGAATCGACGCGGCAACGACCTCCAAGGATCTGCTGCACAAATGATTGTAGTACTTTGTGTATTCTGTCTTTACATCCTGATATTTTGACCCATCGCACACGGTCAGTCACGAGTCGGCACGGTGCTGTTGTCACACTTTATTTAATCTGTTGGAATCAGATGTAGTTTACAGGTTGCACTCTAATGAAACGATTCACTGGTTCATTTGCAAAAAGGAAAACGTGCACTACTGTTGAAGTGTTTAGATGACACAGGTTCACTTGCAGAGAGTGGTGATTTAAAATGAGTATGTTTGTTTTTTTAAAAACACATTTTAACGTTTTGTTTGCTGTGATTATCCTGTACGATCTCTGATTTATCACTGTTTCTGTAGAAAACATTGAACTTAACATTCCTTGTTGCACTGAGCCTAAGGAAGAAAATAAAATGACCTTAACAGAACCATCATGGTAACTGGTCTCGTTAGTTGTTGCTGGATATAACCTGATATAATTTTTTTCTTTTCGTTCGCACAGAAACTAAACCAGAAAATAATACAAAACTTGTATTGTACTATAATTGTACTATAATATCTTTTCTTCTAGCTAAAAACTCTTCCTGGTGGCACCACTGAAGGAGTATTTCAGATCAGGTGATGCCATCTAAAGCGTCAGATCTGAAAAAACCCTCCAGATGATGTCATCCAGAGGAGTTTTTCAGACATCCTCAGCTGATAGAATGTATTTGTCTTGGTAAAGACAAACTGCATGCTGAGTTTTCACTTTGGACAATAAGCTAGTGCTAAATAATGCAAAGACTAACTTGCATTTCTAGCATATCAGTCTACATATAGTATAGAAACAACTTCCTGCCAGTTCATGAACAAGTTGCTCATCCTGGGCCTGTGTGGGTTTTGTATGAGAACAGGGAATGATGCATTTCATATTTCTTGTTTTTGAAATAGGAAGATTTGAGTGATTCAACAAGTGGAAGAAAGGTGTAACATACATTGCACTAGCTTCTTTAATTTAAACTGTGTCTCAGAAATAACTGGATTGAAGTTTGTTCACTCTTAATCAGTGGTTACTGTTTGTGATCAGATGTGACTGACAGACGAATGTGAATATTTATTTAAACCAATGTAAAAAAAAAATACAAAGCAACGTAGATCTGTAGATCACACAGTAACTTGGTTTCAGCGCTTCCCTTTGCTGGTGGTTTGCAGCATTTTGGGTTCTGTTCAGCTGCAGTGAGTCAAGCTTCCACATAAACTGGTGCCTAAGCCATGGTGTGTAGTTTTTCCTGTAATACTTCATGACGCACTGTCTGATGATTTCAGACAAGTGAACCTCACCGATTATAATTAGAAACAATCCCAGAAAAAATGGAATCTAATATGTCATGAACAGTATTGTGTGTGTGTGCACTATTTCTCAAGTAGAATAGTGTTGATGCACCGTTTAACAACAACACACAGTACACCTGCAGGATAGGACTTTCCTGCTTTGTAACAAGTGGAAATAAGAAAATGTGGGTTTCACAACAGCTGAATCTGGCTGCCGATGAGAGAGTAACTCATGTTCCTCTGAACAAATGGGATCAATATATGTTTACATGGGGCCTGTTTATTGCCTGGCTTCCTCCAGCCTAGAGGCCAGCTCTGTTGTCGTTCGTAGTTAATGGGGCTATTTGATTTGGGAAAGGATGTTTTCTCCGATTTTTTCCGGGGGTTTTTAATCTCCTTTTTAAACATGCTATCTGGAGGAGTTTTTCATAATCACGAGTTCAGATTGCGTCATCTGGAGGAGAGCCTGAGCAACCAGTGGATGTGATAAATCCAAACACATCTGGAAGCAGAGGTATATTTTCACATTGAGAATATTTACATGTTCTCACCAAACTAGAGCCTTAAGAAGAAATGTGAGCATTACAGCATTTATTTTAAAGGAGTGGTGAATGTGCACTGATTGTATGTCGCCCACTGGTGGTTGAACACGGACACCGCGTCTCATCGGGACTCTGAGGACTGAATGAAGAATCTGAACTCACAACGACATTCTGCCCGAGTAGAGGCTGCTCTGCGGAAATGGTAGTAAAATAGTCATTAATAGTTGGATTAATTGAAGGTAAACGGATTAACTCCGCGGGGACCGCCGGGGTGTCGAGCGAGGGACTACAAAGGGCAACAATACACAACAAACTGCGCTCCTCCAGACTCACTGGAGCCAGCAACTTGTGAGACGTCCCAGAGCCGCAGCACGACCGCCGTAAGACACACAACTTCATACACCGAAACACCCTAAACGCTATCAAAATACCACGTGTTGCGTTTATGTCGGTACATAATTAGCTGTTCGATTTGTTTTACGCTAATGATCGTGTTAGTGCGGCTGCCTGTGGTGCACAAAGTTAGTTTATTCTAAAGATTCATGCTGAAAAGTTGTCTCCTGGTTTTGGGAGAGCATATAAAAATTCTGATATAGTTGATATTAATGTAATGTGGGTTAGGCATAAAGTATTAAAATGCGCCTCGCTCGTAATGCCAAAGCGAGCACTAGTTTGTCGGTGCGGCGGAGTGATATGTACTCCGCCTCTCTAGTCTACTTGTCTCCAGGAGCTGGAGGACATGGCATGGGGAGAAAGAGGGAAGGAGCGGTGGAAAACGACAGAAAATTGACGTGAAAGCGAGAACTTTGTCAGAAACCTTCGCTAGGAAACCCACGGTTAAACGTGGGTCGTCGTTCAAAGGTATGTGACCGGTCAGTTTTTCGGGTAAAGAAGCATAATGAAACTCCGGCGCATCAGTGGGGGTACGCTAAGCGCAGTCTGGCCACTTTCCCTCTGAGGGCTGGGCTAGCAGCTAGCTTAGCTTAGATTCAGCTGTGAGAAGTTCAACAAGTTTCCGCAATAAAGAAGGGAGAAGTAACTTAGCTGACAGGTAAAAGGTAGAAAAGCGCGACTCACGGAATTCACTTTCAAAAAGGAAACCGCATTATAAAGTCCGCTTACGCGGCGGCGGCGTTAGTTGTTGTGGGGCTTCTTCCTAATGTAACGTTGGGCTAAACAAGTTCTGTTAACAGTAGCTAAGCTTGTTAGCAAACTCTCGAGATTGCTTACATTAGCTTGCTACATGCCAGTTTGGCTAATGCCACTGAAATAAAGCTATGATATGACTGCGTGTTTTGGTGTTACTGTTAACTTGGAGCAGCACTAAGTTATTTTTGCCACTGTTTTAGGGATTTCTGAAACATTAGATGCGCCTTTCTGAATCCCCTTTTCTCCCTTTCCCTGGGTGGGGGTGATCACCACTCAGCGAGTCCTTCTTCCATATTGTATGTTCCCTGTACTCCATAATTGTTATGCATTTCAGACACATTTCACACCGTATCGCGTTTTATTTGTGTCCTGTTTGTCGTTGTTGAGTGTTTTAGCGGATTTTATAAGAGTATAACATTACTCAGAGGGTTAAATTAAAGGAGACTAGCGTGATAAACAACCACATATTCAGACCACTGTAAGGCTGAAATTAGATTTAAATGCATTTTTGTGTACCAACTTGATCTTACGTGACGTTATCAGTAAAAACTTCAGTTGTATGAATATGCAGTGACTTGAACTGTAGCAGTAAATGAAAAATATCCTTGGAAATTTTGAGAAACATTTTTACAGGGGTCATACGAATACCATGGCTGTGATTGTACAACGTGTTTGTGTGTGTGTGTGTGGGGGGGGGTGCAAGTCACATGGTTTGTCAATTTATATCGCCTAGAATGAGGTTTCTAAAGAAGCCACCAATAATTGTTGTAATGCAGACCAAAGTTTATCTTTAATCATTCTTCAAGTGAAACTAAATAAAGATTGATTTGATTTTCAGCCTTTGCTGGCAAAAACACAAAGAGCTACCGGTGAGTTGTTATCAGTTTTTTTGGATTAGTCATTGGGATTCAAATGAGCTTTTGCTTTCCCTCTACTTGTCCATTCAGGAAAGATACACCAACAATCAAACAATATGTTACTGCTTGTTTTGGGTAGATCAGACGTGCCCTTATCTTGAAATCTGTTACTTGTCATTGCTCACCCAACAGTGAATTGATGAATCACTGCTGATCCAGTCTAAAAGAGACCTTGTGTATCTGTCTCCCTGACTGTTCAGACCATGTGGAAATAACTGCTGTAACAGTCTGGTGAAGGTCTGAGGAGCTGAACGTTCACAAGCTGATAATTTTTGTGTATGCCTACATGTCCTAATTTAGGAGGTTTCCCTCCTCTTTCATGTGACTGTAGAACAATGAGCAGTGGAAGTGGGTGCAGTGCTGTCGGACAGCTGTGTGCTGAAAGGGAGGGATCGGGCTGGTGATGGGATGAGGGAGGAAGCAGCTTTTTGTGGTCACATCCTTTTTGACTGAGACTTGTTTCATAAGCCCCCAAATCTCCACTGCTGCAGTCTACAGATGTCTGTCTGTTTACAGGGGCTCCCTCATAGTGTCTATCAGAGCTTGCTTTTTTGCATACATATAGTGGTTCATTAGGTAGTAAGCACTGAAAATATTCAGTGTCTCTGAAGCATTAGGTGACAATTGTGCACTTTGTCAGGATATTTGGAGACATCCTGTAATGCTCTGTTATTTCCTAAGGTGGTGATTCAGTATCATTATTTGTATGTCTCAGTGTTGTAATGTAAAGTTTTGCTGTTGGATAGCTTCAACGATGCTATCAGTGATGTATAAAAAAGAGAAGTAGAGATTCAAATCTGGCATAACATTTATATTTAAGAACAAATCAGTCATTTCATTGTCATCTCTGTTGTCACTTAACCATAAGTGTTTACAAGCAACTGTATGCAACGTTATGAGCTGTTAATTTTAATGGTGCACATCACTGCTGGCATCCTTGCATTTTTTCCACTTCTATGTGCATGTGGTCAGACAAAAACCGGAAAATAGGTTGTTTTGGCCATCTCTGGGGCTGTAGGAATGCTTCTTTTTCTTTTCATATTCATGACCATCTGCAAATTCTACAGCTATCAGATGACTGAGTCATCGAAATCTCTGCAAACTAAAAGCTTTTGTTAAAATCACGTGTCTGATCAAAAAGGCAGAGGGCTTCTTGATCAACGTTTTGAGAGAAAGAATAAGTCAATGTTAGAAATGGTGTTTGTCACATACATAGTGCCAAACAAAACAGTGTTGCTGATCTTTATATCTCTCTTTTCTGTTGCAGGGGACTGGTGAAGTAAAATACAACATTGTATGGATAAGTTAGCCCCACACAGGTACTAAGGAGAAGTGCTCAATATCTTGTTTCTAACCCTGTCAGCTTGCATGGGACAGACCTGCTGCAGCGCGTCAGTTTTACAAAGGTCCTGATCTCAGCTCCTGCAGCCTGCACCCCCCTCCTCCATCAGCAGTTGTGACCTAACTCCGGACAGCTTGCTGCAGGGCCCTTCCTGAACAGCAGCAGCTGCGTCCTGCTTGCTGACTCCCCTCCCTCCCCTGCTTCCTGTCCTTGGTCAGACAAGGCTAAATGCTCCTCTCCCCTACCCCACTTCTCATCACTGTCGGCCTCTCATAATTTCACACCGTTGAATTCACAGATTGAATTTGTTTATACTTTTGACTGCACGCTAACGCACGGTTCTAGGCTACTAACGGTATTTGAAAGGGACTGAAAGGTTCCTTGGAAAGACTTGGACTGACCATCGACTACATAGCTCCCTTCTGTTACAACACTACAGTTTCCAGCATGACCTCGATGTCCAGCCTCTTCTCCTTCACTAGCCCAGCAGTTAAGCGGCTGCTCGGCTGGAAGCAGGGAGACGAGGAGGAGAAGTGGGCAGAAAAGGCAGTGGATGCACTTGTAAAAAAGCTGAAGAAGAAGAAAGGTGCGATGGAGGACCTGGAGAAAGCGCTGAGCTGCCCGGGACAGCCCAGCAAGTGTGTTACCATTCCAAGATCACTGGACGGACGGCTACAGGTTTCCCACAGGAAAGGCCTGCCCCATGTCATCTACTGTCGAGTGTGGCGCTGGCCCGACCTCCAGTCCCACCATGAGCTCAAGCCGCTGGAGGTGTGCGAGTATCCGTTTGGTTCCAAACAGAAAGAGGTCTGCATCAACCCATATCACTACAAGAGGGTGGAGAGTCCTGGTAGGTACCTGTGATGTGTTCAAAGTGCATGTATTTCACGTACTCTGGGCCACTCGGCTGTATTTATCTTTAGAATAAGAATGTTGCAAGTACGACGAAATCAGGTGCAGTCTCTGCAGTGTCAGAGAAAAATATAAAGAAGAGAATAAAAAAATATTACTATCAAGAGAAATCTTTATATTTACACTTCTGTAAAGATGTTCCTTTTTCCACAACCCTCTCCTACTTTGCTACCTAAATTGTTTAGAAGAGGTGTTGTTGTTAGCAAGACTGTGAAATTGTAGCAAATGCAAGACTGTGTGGAGCTCTGCACATCCATAGCTGGGTCTCTGAGCAAACTGTAGAACTGGTAAACAAATCCGCAAAGGTCATCACACAGGGCCTGTTCCACCCACCGCCTCCATTTCACAGAAAATCAATATCACTAGCTCTTTTAGAGTCTTATTAGATTATATGCCTCAGGCACTCCAGATGGGGTGTGGCATCTCAGAGGGCCTTACTAAATGCATAAACCACTCAGACTAAACTCGCATCACTTTCTTGTTGCTACCCTTCTCTCTCTCTCTCTCTGTCGTTTTGTCATCACTCGCTCATCACATGTATGACTCTAAAGGAGCAGTTTTTCCAACGTTAGGCGGATTTGAAATGACCAGTTGTGTGTTGACTGACATGATGGTCAGGAAACACTGTGGGTGTCTCTTTCTTTCCAACTGTTACATTAAATCAAAGCTCTCGGGGTGCTTGTAGAGGGACCGCGTTGGAGCAATGACAATTGAAGTCGGTAGATGATAATCAAGGGTGGGCAAACAACTTCTATCCTTTTGAGAAAGAGGAGTATAAAAATAAATATGGATATGTGCCTTTTGTAGAATACAAAGCTGTTGTTGCTTGATATTAAATGTTTTAGGACACAACCGAGGAGTATTTGTATTTATTGTTTCAATACCAACACTTGTTTTGCTAAAGATCTAAGCTGCTTGTAAAATTGCCCCGCCCCCAAAAGTGTTATGGTAAGAGAGTTGGTTCACACTTTACACATCACATGATTTTCTAAATAATTTCACCCAAAATATTAAAGACTGACTCATCTGTGACATTACATCTGTTTTCCTACAGTGATTGAAGTATTTGAGCAAAAACAAATTAGTAATTCCAGAGATAATTACTTTGGAATCAAGCAAAAACATTCCCATTTCATTTTGTCCAATTTGAGGGTCTTTTTCAGTTTTGTCTCTTTGTAAATGTAATATTGTTTGATAATTTGTTCAATGCATCTAAGGCATTTGAGAGGCCTTGTGTGTGTGCATTATGACTCATTTTACAACAGTCAAGAACTTCTATCTCAAGCACCGGCTGAATGTCCTTATATCCTAATAATAGAAGTAGAAAAGTGTTTTAGCACAGTAGAATTGCAGTTTCTGGTTGTCATGTGTTGTAGCCATATATATTTCATTTAAATAGTTTTCTAAATAGAGCATCAGTCTTTTGTCACTTTTCTGTTTCAGTCATTTTAACAAACTCGTTTTTCTCTTCTGCCTTCTCCACCATTCAGTGCTCCCTCCTGTCCTGGTACCACGGCACAGCGAGTTCAACCCACAGCACAGCTTGCTGGTACAGTTCCGTAACCTCACCCACAACGAGCCACACATGCCCCTCAACGCCACCTTCCCAGAGTCCTTCCAGCAGCCACACAGTGGGGGTGGCAGCAGCAGCGGAGGAGGTGGAAGCTCTTTTCCAATTTCTCCAAACTCTCCGTATCCTCCTTCTCCAGCCAGCAGTGGTACTTATCCAAACTCTCCTGCCAGCTCGGGGCCCTCCAGTCCATTCCAGCTACCAGGTACATTAAATAAGTCTGTGTACCTGACCCTGGGAAATATGCCAAGCTATTGTGTTTTTCTGTATTCTCACTGTCCTGTAGCCAACAAGAGGCAAACTACTGATAAACATTGGTCTCTGGTGGTTTTCTAAAGTTGGGTAATGTAAGGAAAAGCTATTGTTTACAGTAAAATTACCCAAATTAAAGTTAAAGTTCAGGTGAATCCGGTGTGATATAAAACAAAAAAGGTTCTAAACATTAACTCATCAAATTATTATGTTCGATCAAATAAGCTACACCGCTAAATGAGAACAAAGGAAGTGCCAGCTAAGCAGTGTCTACTACAGCGGGGGGCTGCTGTCCGCTGTCAAGGCACTAACTCGGTGTACCAGGCAGCTTTTCTCTCTCGCTTTTTTCAACCAGAGACAGAACCGATATGTCTAAGTCAAAGAAATACAGCTTTCAATACTCCTTTTTATCCTGCTCAGTAATAGTGGAGAATTAGCTTTGACTGTTCAGGATGTGTGGGTGTGACACTAGTTCTCTGTTCTGCTACAGTCCAGATCTGCTGACCCATCCGCACTTGCTGAAGCCAGTCGTGCTGAAATAATCCATAGAAGCGATTTTAAGTTGATTGTCCTGTTCGTCATCTAAACCGACGAGCAGCGTAATTGTTAGTTTCCTCGCTGCAATCTAAGTGAGGGTTTCTGCATTGTTTTTTCCTGTGTGCCTCAGTGTGGACTTGAAAAGCTCATGTTGCATCTCTGTTGGGAATGGGTTAGCATGTGGCTTAGCAAGTGAGGGATATGTAATCCGACACTGTTTCCGGGGTACAGATCCTGGGATGATTGTTCAAGTCTATAGAGATTTGTGTCTGCATAACCATTTGCCAGCAACAACAACTGGTCTCATCCTCCCTAATTGCTTTCTTAATGTCTCAGCTGACACCCCACCCCCAGCCTACATGCCCCCTGACGAGCAGCTGGGCCAAGATAGCCAGTCAATGGAAACGAGCAGCAGCCTGGTGCCGCAGAACGTGGCCAGAGGAGGTGAGAAGGCACACTGTAGCTCTGTGACAAGTAGCTAGTGGTGAAGGTATGAAATGCAACTCAGTGGTCCAGGTGTTGATGTTTTATCAAAACCAGAGAGGCTGCACGGCAGTTGATGGTCATTGATTTCACAGTCGTTGCATTGTACAGCAGTAATTGTCTTCCATATTTACATATCTGACGTATCCCACTAAATGTCAAGTTCATGTTTATCAATTAACTAAGCGTGTTGTGACAGCCTTACATAGGTTCGCTGTGACTTTAGTGTTAAATACAGTGACAGATGTGTCCGTGCTGATGAAATCCATTCTGTTACTTAAAAACATTTTTTGGTGAGATACAGAATGTTCTAAAATAATTTTGTGTGTACGAGATTTCATCAGCTATGTTTATGACGCACCTGTTTTCATCTGAATTGTTGCGCAATGTGCCAGATGTTCAACCAGTGGAATATGAGGAGCCGAGCCACTGGTGCTCCATTGTCTACTATGAACTCAACAACCGTGTAGGTGAGGCTTACCATGCCTCATCAACCAGCGTGCTTGTGGATGGCTTCACTGATCCCTCAAACAACAAGAACCGCTTCTGCCTCGGACTGCTGTCCAACGTTAACCGCAACTCCACAATTGAGAACACTCGCCGACACATTGGCAAAGGTCAGTAGAAGACAATTACAAGCGGGATGAGAAGTAGACTAGTGAGACGGACATTTTGTTCTTGCATGACTGTGGTTTGAAAGTCCTGACCACCAGTTCTCTCTTTTAACCAGGCGTTCACCTGTACTACGTAGGAGGGGAGGTATATGCAGAGTGCCTCAGTGACACCAGCATTTTTGTCCAGAGCCGTAACTGTAATTACCACCATGGCTTCCATCCCACCACTGTCTGCAAGATCCCTAGTGGATGTAGTCTCAAGATCTTCAACAACCAGGAGTTTGCTCAACTTCTGGCTCAGTCAGTCAACCATGGCTTTGAGGCAGTCTACGAGCTTACCAAGATGTGTACCATTAGGATGAGCTTTGTTAAGGTAAGTCTTCAGAAATCAGAGGCACAGCACTCCATAAAGCAGGTACATGTAAAGCTGGCTCATTCTGTTCATTTTACTCGGTGTGTAATTCATTCTGTATCTTCACAGGGCTGGGGAGCTGAGTATCACCGACAGGATGTCACCAGCACCCCCTGCTGGATTGAGGTGCACCTGCATGGGCCTCTTCAGTGGCTGGACAAGGTGCTAACACAGATGGGCTCACCTCTCAACCCAATCTCTTCGGTGTCCTAGTGATGGACTAGTGGGAGCCTGGGAAATCTTCCTTTTTTTCTTTAAAAATGTTTTCCCCCTCAGTGATTTTATAATTTAAAATGGTCTTAATGGCTGAACTGTTTACACTTACTTTGGGAAGGAATAATGTGTTTCGGCTGGAGATTCAACCGCAGCAGCAGCCAGAATCCGGCTGAAGCCGAATTATGTTACAAGGAGATACCTGGAGATGGAGAGGAATAGGGAACGCCCAAGTAGCAGCATTCACATGGACACGCTACTGCTTGACAAAGCTTCAAGACCTGCAACAATCGAAGGCTCTACTGACGAGCTCGAACCTGTCAAATATATTTTTTTGGATTATGTTTTAATCGTTTTCTCAAATGATTTTATTCCTCTGTACGTGTAGTTTTTATTGAAGCTGATCTGTCTCACTACTCTGCCTTATGTCCGACAGACAAATTGGAATTTTACTGAACACTTTTCTTAGTCTCAATGTCCGATACTTAAAATTAAGATATAGACACAATTCTGTTCACCATTAGGCTCAGATATAACAAATGCTTTCTTTTATAGTCTCTACTGCTAGAAATGAACACTGAGCTACTGTCTATTGAGGAAGTTGTGTATGCCGGCCTGATAGTTTTTGATATGGGAGATCAATCACTGAACAAGTTTAACACAGCATAAGCTAACAACATTGTGAATGTTACATCTATGGCAATAGCACTATTCCTTTATGATACAATCAGGCAAAGGCCATCATCATTATTACTGATTCTTGTTTGTACTCTTGTTCAACTAAGAGTGACTGTATTTTCCATACTCACCATATTAACAATATTGTGCACTCATGGATTTTGTGGAGACATATTGAATTTTGGAGTGGCTACAAGGCATTATGTTGATAATTGACTTAACTAGCCAAATGAAATAAACAGGTTATTTAGTAACAATAATTGTTTCTGTGCTTCAGTCTGCTTGACTAGGTAGTTTATGGAATATAATTGCGCAAAATTATGAGCAGTGTGGAAATGTGTTGTAAGAATAATAACGATTAAAATAAGGTATTTAATTAATGGTAAATGCATAAAATCAATATCATCTATAAAAAGTGGAGACAATTATGGCATCATACATTAGATTAAACAAATGATAAATAACTGCAGGTGCCAGACAGATAATATAGTTGTCATAATTGTTTTTCTTACTAATATTCTTTCATTATATTTGGAACAAATTAATGTCATAACGCACCCCATACTTGTTTAATATCTTAGTGTAAATATTATTGAATAGTTTTTAAGATTTAGTGGGTACATATAGATTAACCCAAATATTATAGGTATGACATTTCAGTAACCTGGGTTTGGATTGGAGCTTTGATCAATTTTCACTTGTAATTGGTCTCATAAATACCCTAAATTCCCAATTGACACTGTTCAGATTCAGATTTTATTTGTCACGTGCACAATCATACACAGTACAATATGCAGTGAAATGCTTGTACGACTGACA